>CM019154.1:2430543-3029936 GCA_009733165.1 Naja naja | reverse complement strand
GATGTATTTTGTGGGGTAACAGGGTGGTTATTCCTGCAAAACTGCAAGGGAGGTTTTGGAATGTTACTGAGGGTCATCCTGGGATTGTAAGGATGAAAGGTTTGGCCAGGAGTTATGTATGGTGGCCAGGTATTGACAAAATGGTTTGAAAACTGGGTTGCATCTTGTCCCATTGCCAGGTAGTCAGGCCTGCCCCACTCACTCCCCCACACAGGAATGGGAATGTCCTAGGGGCCATGGTCTAGAATCCACATTGATTTTGCAGGTCCTACAAGAGGGCACACGTTTTCTAGTAATTGTTGATGCATACTCCAAATGGCTAGAGGTTATTCTCATGACTTCTACTACTACTGAGGCTGTTATCAAGCAGCTCAAAGCTCTTTGTAACCCATGGGTTACCAGATGTCCTTGTTTCTGACAATGGCCCCAATTCACGTCTAACATTTTTGAATCCTTTCTAGCTCAACAGGGCATCAGACATGCCCTTACAGCCCTGGGCACCCTTCGGCCAACGGCCGAGCTGAACGTATGGTACGCTTTACCAAGAAAAGCTTCAGCAGCTGGGTCCTGGGGACATCTCTGAGAAGCTTGAAAGCTTCTTAGTGTTCAGCACATCACTCCTAGCCCATCACTAACTTGTCCCCAGCAGAGTTGTTAATGGGCAGGAAACTTAGGTCTTCCCTTGACCGACTTCATCCCACTTATGCACCCAATACACCACTGGATTCCACTTCCAAAGTTCGTTCTTTCAGTGTGGAGATTCTGTCTATGCTAGGAACCTTACAGGTGAACCTTTGTGGATTCCTGCTGAAATAACTCACATCACTGGCCCTCTTTTCTTACAGGGTTCAAACAGAGGATGGCCTCCTCTGGAGCAGGCACATTGACCAACAGATCCCGGTTCACTCAGGAACATCGCCCCTGTCTCTCTCTGGTCCCTCACCTGATGTCTCTTCTAGGGGGAAGGGGAGGAACATGTCTCTTCTAGAATATCAGCAAACAGGAAGGACCCCAGGAGTGTAACGAGCCCCTTAACAGGAACTCCCGCACCATCGAACCCTGTCATGCCCAAGATCCATCCTTAGAAGTAGAGTCATTACGACAGGAACCATCCCGAACCCTGTCACAATGCCTAGATCCATCCTTAGAAGTGGAAGATTGTACATCACTACCAGACACAATGCCTAGATCCATCCTTAGAAGTGGAAGATTGTACATCACTACCAGACTTGGGTGTTGACATTGGAATGGAGATGGGTTGGGAGGAGAGACCAGATTCTAACAGTCTAACAGGGTCTTCTTTCACAGGAAGTCCTAACAGGAAATGTCAGCAGACACATTTCCCCTCTCACTGGGTGAGAACAATAAAGATTCTGAACCACGAAGGTCTCAACGACACGTAAGAGCCCCACCTATTTAAAGGAATACATTAGATAGGTTGGGGTTTGGTATGGACTGAACCTAGTGGGAGGGGTGTTATGTATGTAGGTTTAAATGTTATTGGTTTATTTGAATTGGTCTTGTAAAATGTCAAATGGTATTGGTTTAAATAGTGCGGGAAGAAACCCTGCACTCCCATTGGCTAGCAGCTACGGCTGCCGGCTATAAGAAGCAGCCGTAGCCTTACCCGGAGGGGTCCATTCGAGCTGTTGTCATTAATAAAGTCTTTTGCTGGAACTCCTCGCGTCTGACTCTTCATGCAAACTTAACATCCTGGATCAGTTATCCCTGCATTCAGTCATTCATGCCCTATTCATCTCATGACTGGACTACTGCAATGCACTCTACATGGGGATACCCTTGAAGAGCATTCGGAAGCTACAGCTGGTGCAGAGTACAACATCACTACTGCATGAGTTTCATATGCTGCCTGCCTGCTTCTAGCTGCAATTCAAGGTGTTGGTGATCACCTTTAAAGCACTTCATGGCATGGGTCCAGGCTACTTGGGAGACCATCTCATCCCACTACTTGCCCCACCTGGCAGAGGAGGCATGTTGTGGGCCCCATCAGCCTGACTGTTCTGGTGGGAAGGATCCAGGAGGAGGGATTTCTCTATTGTACTTCTGGAACATCTTGTCCCCCCCAGAGTGAGGTTGGTTCCAACCCTTCTGACTTTCCATAAGAGCCTAGAGGCCTGGCTCTGCCAGTTAGATTGGGGCTCCAATGGGGAGCATCTTAGTAGAAGTAGTTGATTGATCCCATCTCCCCCCCCAATCCTGCTCCTGCCCTCCCCATCTTTAATCGGACTGCTTGGCTATTGTAATGTTTATTTATTTTATTTATTTATTAATGGGACTTGTATGCCGCCCCATCTCCAAAGACTCGGGGCGGCTCACAACTAAAAACAGCAACAACAATAAATAGTTAAGAAAAAATTAAACTAAACAAGCCCCGAGAGAATACAAATACAAAATAAAAGAATAAAAGAATAAAACCACCCCACCCAAGAGGGTCACAACCTGGATTGGTCAAACAACCAGGTCTTCAAATCATGACGGAAGGTGCGGAGGTCAGGGGCCAGGCGGAGCTCCAAGGGAAGTTGGTTCCAGAGGTCAGGGGCCGCGATAGAATAGGCTCATCATCGGGGGACCACCAGCCGGCATTGGCTGGCCGATGGGACCCCAAGGAGTCCTTGCCTATGTGCTCCCACAGGGCGGTTAGTATTCGATGTTTGGCTATTGTATCAACTTATTTATGTTTTAGTTTACATAGTAATCTTTTAGGACTGTATGTTGCCCAGAGTTACTTTGAGGGTGGCCTATAAATTTTATAAACAAATAAATAAATATTAAAAACTAATCAACAAAATGTCCACAGAATAACTGTTCTCTAAAGACATAGTGCTCAAAGGCAACTCCTAAGGAAGTCAATTTTATAGCTACATGATGGAAGACATCACCTGTTTGTCAGATGAATTGCTTCTTGAGATCCTTTAGAAAATTCTCTTTACATAATTATTATTAAAGATAGAATACCAAAAGAAATAAAATATTTATTGTTACATATCACAACCGCTGCCAGAATAGCCTTTGCACAGGTATGGAAAACTCCCAATATTTCTAAAGAAGAACTGATATTACAAAAAGTAACAGAAAGTGCCGAAATGAATATGTTAACGTTGAAATTGAAAGAAAGAGATGACTCTGAATACTCCCTAATCTGGAATAAATGGTATGATTGGTTAGCAAACAGAACTAGAAAATAAGACAAGAAACTTAACTGTAAGAAGCCTTAAGAACGTAAAATGTAAATTTGTAAATTATATAAGAATATAGGATTAACAATTACACTTAAAGTTATTAATTAATATTAGATAAATATAAATACAATGTGTTAAGATATTTAAGATAAGAACTTGTATAGATGTCAAGAATGTTGTTGACACTATGATGTTTTATGTTGAAACAATAGAAACTCAATAAAAACATATTTAAAAAAAGAAAGAAAATTCTCTTTACAGATCTTATGATCTGTATAGGCTCATAATAATAATATTGGTCCCCCCCAAAAGTTAATTATTTATGGTTTTAAGGTTTAACATAGCTCCCTGAATGATGTTTAGAAAGCAAATGGCAACCAATGCAGATTTTTCAGGACAGGTCTTATATGATTCCTGTATCTTGCACCACATAGCTGCCACATTGCATATAAATTGCAATAATTTGAGGCCCTTTTAAGAATTGCCATGTGTAGAACACATTTCAATAGCAGTAACACGTTTTAACTGGATTGGGACTAAAGGCTGTGACCTTGTCAGCTCAAACACATACATTTTTAATAGGTGTTGTGGTTAAAAGTGAAAAAAGGCAAGCAATGTATAATTTTCCTAAAGGACAACAGAGAAAATGTTAATGCTAAAATTGTTCAAACTCTTCATAGGAAAAAGCTTGGGATTCCCCTAAAGACAGAAGAATACACAATAGGCCAAAAACTAAAGATATTTTCCATTTCCCATCTTTCAATTCCAATAACCCCTTGACCCTATCTTGACCCTCTTCTTGGTCTTTGAAGGCATTGTTACCTTGTGAAATTGAAAATTTAGTTAATTATTGAATATGCAGATGTGCTCTGTGTTATGTATGTAGGTTTGAATGTCATTGGTTTAGTTTGAATTGTTCTTGTAAAATGTCAAATATGATTGGTTTGAAAAGTGCGGGAAAACCCTGCACTCTGATTGGCTGGCAACTGCGGCTGCTGGCTATAAGTAGCAGCCGTAGCCCAGCCAAGACGGGTCCATTTCGAGCTGTAGTCACTAATAAACTCTTCACTGAAGCTCTTCGCGTCTGACTCTTCATGCAAACTTAACACTCTGTATTCTCCAAAATAATATTTTTGAAATTTTAATGCATTGTTTGAAATAAATTCCAATAAATGCAAATAAAATTATCTACCATAGCAAGTTATAAACAGTATAGGTTGCTTAGATTATTTATATTTTTCCTGTTAGACATTTGCAAAGTATTAATTGATTTTCTTTATATCCTCTGAAATATTTTCTTGCAACTGTCATTTCTCCTACAGCCTCCTTAAATTGGTCTGCTGCATGCAGAAATTGTATAGGAATTAAGAATTTGCCACTAGCTCTTTTAAGCACATTGGTTTTGTACTAGTAGTTGGGGAATAGATGTAAAAGTGATGAGAGTTTGGTTTAGTTTGGCCTTTATTATCTGATACCCACAAGAAAATACAGCTTTGATCTACTTTCTTAGAGAGATAATCCCAGTGATTATGTGGTGAAATGTTCAGTAGTAGCTATAAGGATATACATCGTTAATCCCTTGGTGTTGAATACATAATCCTGAAAGGACTCTTGGCAAAGAGATTTAAGGAAGAACATATATATATATATGCAACTTTAGTAATTTACCAAGAAATGTATTTTTTTCTAAACCCAATTGCAAGTACAGGCAGTCCTTAACTTACAACAGTTTGTTTAGTGACTATTCAAACTTAAAATGGCACTGAGAAAAGTGACTTATGCCCATTTTTCACATTTATAACCATTGCAGCATCCCCATGGTCACGTGATTAAAACCCAGACACTTGGCAACTGACTTATATTGATCACAATTGCAGTGTCCAGCAGTCATGTGATCACCTTTTGCCACCTTCTGAACAAGCAAAGTCAATGGGGAAGCCAGATTCACTTAACAACCATGTTACTAACTTAAAAACATCAGTGATTCGCTTAACAACTAGAAAGGTCGTGGGGCAAAACACACTTAACAAATGTCTCACAACAGAAATTTTGGGCTCAATTGAAGTCTTAAGCTGAGGACTACCAGTAGTTATTTATTTAATGGGACAAATGCGGGAAACATCTTAATGTTTCAGAACACATTTTAATAAAGTGCCAGTAGCATATTAAGAGTCCCATTTATCTTAATTTCTATAATCCCCCTTTGTATGTTGGGTCATTGATCTTCCCTAGTAATAGGAAAAGCTAAGTCATTATTCATCATGCTGGATTCAACTAACCTACTTTTGGTACTGCCTTTGCAGTAATGAAAACCATGTTTTGTTTTATGGTAATCAAAATAATGGCTACAAAAATCCTAGATCATATCTTTCAATGTTCAAAGGACTGTAGGAAAAGACCTCTACCTCTATTGTTAAAAAGGTAACAGTAATTTTAGGTATTGGATTATGGATATATAACTTCTCCACCATCCAGTCAGAGCTGAAGAAGCTTCTTGGATGAGAAGCACAGACATAGAATAACAGAGTTGGAACGGACCTTGGAGGTCATCTAGTCCAACCCCCTGCTTGAGCAGGAGAGTCTATTCCAAATATTAACCTCCACTTAGGATCGAACTCACAGCCTCCTGATTGTGAGACGAGAGTCCCACCTTTAGGCCACTACACTGGACAAAATATCCAGTGTGGTACACCTTTGGGACAACACTGACCTATATGACTGAGAATCTCCATAGACGTTTAAAACTCCAAGCAACATAAAGATCTGTCCTAGTACATATAAGCAAAAATCTTACCTAGCACCTGAAAAGTCACAACACCATGATTCCACTTGCCTAGCTATGTAGGTTTTTTCCTCTAGGTTTCCTCTGTAAGGGGATGGTAAATTTGCTATTTCTCAATATGATCTGTGCTTACAGGTGAAACTTGAAAAATTAGAATATTGTGCAAAAGTTCATTTATTTCAGTAATGCAACTTAAAAGGTGAAACTAATATATGAGATAGATTCATTACATGCAAAGCAAGATAGTTCAAGCCATGATTTGTCATAATTGTGATGATTATGGCTTACAGCTCATGAAAACCCCAAATCCACAATCTCAGAAAATTAGAATATTACATGCAATCAATAAAACAAGGATTGTACATAGAGCAATATCAGACCTCTGAAAACTATAAGCATGCATATGTACTCAGTACTTGGTTTGGGCCCCTTTTGCAGCAATTACTGCCTCAAGGCGACGTGGCATGGAACTTATCAGCCTGTGGTATTGCTGATGTGTTATGGAAGACCAGGATGCTTCAATAGCGGCCTTCAGCTCTTCTGCATTGTTCGGTGTCATGTCTCTCATCTTTCTCTTGGCAATGCCCCATAGATTCTCTATGGGGTTCAGGTCAGGCGAGTTTGCTGGCCAATCAAGCACAGTAATCCCACGGTCATTGAACCAGATTTGGGTGCTTTTGGCAGTGTGGGCAGGTGCCATATCCTGCTGGAAAATGAAGTCAGCATCCCCATGAAGCTCGTCTGTGGAAGGAAACATGAAGTGCTCCAAAATCTCCTGGTAGATGGCTGCGTTGACCCTGGACTTAATGAAGCACAGTGGACCAACACCAGCAGATGACATGGCTCCCCAAATCAACACAGACTATGGAAACTTCACACTGGACTTCAAGCATCTTGCAGTGTGTGCCTCTCCATTCTTCCTCTAGACTCTGGGTCCTTGGTTTCCAAATGAGATGCAAAAGTTGCTCTCATCAGAAAAGAGGACTTTGGACCACTGAGCAACAGACCAGGTCTGTTTTTCTTCAGCCCAGGTAAGAGCTTCTAATGTTGTCTGTTGTTCAGGGGTGGCTTGACAAGAGGAATATGACATTTGAAGCCCGTGACCAGGATCCGTCTGTGTGTGGTGGCTCTTGATGCACTGACTGCAGCCTCAGTCCACTCCTTGTGAAAGTCCCCAACACTTTTGAATGGCCTTTTCCTGACAATCCTCTCCAGGCTGCGGTCATCCCTGCTGCTTGTGCACCTTTTTCTTCCACACTTTTCCCTTCCACATAACTTTCTATTAATGTGCTTTGATACAGCACTTTGGGAACATCCAACTTCTTTTGCAATTACATTTTGAGGCTTTCCCTCCTTATGGAGGGTGTCAATGATGGTTTTCTGCACAACTGTCAGGTCAGCAGTCTTTCCCATGATTGTGATTCCTATTGAACCAGACCGAGACCATTTAAAGGCTCAGGAACCCTTTGCAGGTGTTATGGCTTAATTAGCTGATTAGAGTGGGACACTTTGGGCCTAGAATATTGCACCTTTTCACAATATTCTAATTTTCTGAGATTGTGGATTTGGGGTTTTCATGAGCTGTAAGCCATAATCATCATAATTATGATAAATCACGGCTTGAACTATCTTGCTTTGCATGTAATGAGTCTATCTCCTATATTAGTTTCACCTTTTAAGTTGCATTACTGAAATAAATGAACTTTTGCACGATGTTCTAATTTTTTGAATTTCACCTGTATTCTCTTTTGCTCTCCTAGAATCTCTTATTTTAATTTATTCATTTATTTGTATCCTGCCTTTATTATTGTTACAAAAAAGTCAAGATGGCGAAGATATCCAAGCATACCTTCCTCCTCCTATTTTCCCTACAACAACAATTTTGTGATGTGTGTTGGACTTAGAGAGAGTAAGTGGCGCAAGTTCACCCAGCTGGCTTTCATGACTAAGGTGGGACCTGAACTCATGATCTCCCTGTTTCTATCTGGGTACTAAACCACTAGACCAATCTGGCCTTATATATAGTGAAAAAAGCTTCACCCTACTTCTTGAATGCCACTCTGAAATTTTGGCTTTTCATGTGTCTGAAACTTAATTTGATTAAAGTTAAATCATATGGCACTGGCAAGAAAGCCATGGATGATACCTCAGGTGATATATCATCCTGAATGGACATAAGTTATTTGTCTCCTATGCTTAGAAAAGCCAAACTGTGGTCTTATTCTTGTACTATGCAGAAGATATGGATAAATCAAGAAGTCTTTTAATTTCATCTTATTTTTAATAATATTCAAGAAGATGTACATATAGATGTTGAAGCAGCTATTTTAACATGCTGAGGAGATTTGGAAGGCTATTATTGTCAATTATCAACAGAGAAGAAGATGTGATCAGCATTGCCCAAACTTGGCATCTTCCCAAACTGCAGGTATCAACTCCCAGAAATCTCAGTAATAAATGTTTTGGTGGGAAAATTCTGGGAATTTTTTTTTTAATTACATTTATATGCCGCCCTTCTCCGAAGACTCAGGGCAGCTTACAGTTTTTGGAGCACAACCCAGTGTGCTCAGCAATAGCCTTCTTTCCATTGTATATGCCTGCTTATTACTAAGCGGCATTTTTACGAAGTCAGCTAATTGCCCCCAACAATCTTGGGTCCTCAATTTACCTACCCCGAGAGGATGGAAGGCTGAGTCAACCTTGAGCCTGGTGGGATTCGAGCCTACAGTAATTGTAGACAGCTGGATCTTAAGAGCAGGCATTTAACAGCCTGAGCCACCAAGGACTCTAAAGATATACATCTAGAAAATATCTAGGTTGATGAAAATGAATTAGTGTCTGCAGTGTAAATGTTGCTGTAATGTAGAGAGAGATCTAAAGACCATGAGAGATATTCTATTTGATGTTTGTGCATCTATTGTGGATCTAGATATTGATTTGTACAGATTTTCATTATACTTTGGGCTTCTAAGTAAGCTTAAGTTAGGGAAATTATAACTCCAGCTGGCATACATTAATAAGTTAATTATTATCCTAGGCACTATTGGTGAATACATTTCCATAATGATAATACTTTATGACCAATAGTAACAAGGATTTGCAACTCATTTAAAGGAGTCAATTTGAATGTGCACAAACACAGAGTGCTTCTTTCCCAATGTTTAAAGCAGCCTTGTCAACTTTACAATATGTGGAGCAGCTAAAAGCTTTGCATAGCCCTAAACAGTAATTTATCCAGGACAAAAAAGAATCCAAGTGAACTTGAAAGCTTGCTCACTACTTGGTGATCATTAATAAATATATGATGCCAGTGCTATTTAGGTCTGTATAGTTATCTACAACACTTTATTACAGGTGGTGAGAACCTTTAATCATAGTGACATTGTCTCATATACTACCACAGTCATAACTACCTTGGGTACGTAAATACTGTCTGTATTAATCATATGGACTGTATGTTCTTGCTTGGTGTTGTCAGTGTTGACAGACCACCAGCTCTGCAGCTCTGCCAGAAAGTAACTGTGTGTCTGGCGATTATGTTTTCCCCTTGTTTTTCCTTTAAAGTATTTCAAAGCTATTATTGAAAAATTTGAATAGATTTTAATTTGGTTTGTTTTCTGGTTATGCAAATTTCACATTTATTTCTATATCCTTCCCCCATTACCGTGTTTCCCCGAAAATAAGACACTGTCTTATATTTTTTTTGGCTCCCAAAAACACACTAGGTCTTATTTTCGGGGTAGTTCTTATATATTTATGGTGCCAAATAGTGGGTGTGAGTGTGTAGGGGGGCGTGTTTCACGGGTGCACGGTTGCTCCCTGAAAAGTCTTCCTGGAACTGGAGATTTACACTAGGTCTTATTTTCGGGGTAGGTTTTATATTAGGGCAGGTTTAGAAAATAGTGCTAGGTCTTACTTTCGGGGTAGGTCTTATTTTCGGGGAAACACGGTATAACCCTCTCTCCCAAAATTTACAATGTAAAATTAAGCAGAAACTTTAAGTCAAATGAAGAGAAACGTGGCTGGGAGGGCAAAAAGGTTTTTTTAAAAAAAAACAATAGTGAGAATTACATTTTGCAGCTGGACTGAAGAACGTGTTTCAGAACTCAGCTGCTGGCATCCCCTAGCTGTATACATGGTTTGCAGCTGGCATAAAAATCCATCTAGGCCCAGAGATAATTGTATTATTAATTTTTAATGTTGTATTAATGGCTTGCGCATCATAATGTATTTGTTTAGTTCAGTGGCCATATGTACATAGTAAAGAGATAGACAATCTTTGAAACAAATGGATTATGTAAAATGACATTCCTGCACGATCTGTCTCTAATCCTGAACTGACAAATTTTACTGATAAAGGATTGTATCCTTCCCTTGGTTGTTGTTACTATGCCAAATTGCTATAACTCTGCAGAAATTTTATCTCACTTCTAACCTTACTGTTTTTAACTTTAGTTTATCCCTCTGCCTTTTATTGTTTCAAGCAATTACAATATTCTATTTATCTCTAATGCTCTTCGAACAAATGAACTGGATTCAGAAGATTAAAATTCTACCATCATTCTCTGCAGACAAAGAATGGGATTTTTCACCATGTCACTGACTTTCCCCTCAAAGTCATGGTAGGTCATAAGGATAAAGATATATTTGAGAATATTGAGAATATTGAAAATATCATAAGGATATATTTGAGAATATTGTTTTCTCCTACACTTGGAAGGCTTTTATTTTTCCTAGCGAGATAAATCTGAATTATCTAATGCACATTATTTTAACAAATGATCAATATTTATTATTTCTTGTTGTGCCATTGTCATAAATGGAGCCATTTGCCATTGCATACTATAACAGGAAGTTTCTCTGAGGAGGTTGGCTTTCACTGATCTTAGATTCCATTAAAATAGTGTCTTCACTTTCTGAAGTGAAGTCCTTTTTATTTTTCTAAAAGCTGACTTATTTATTTATTTATTTATTTATTCGACTTATATGCCGCCCCCTCTCCCAAAGGACTTGGGGCGGCTCACAGATTAAAAGAAAATACAACAATAAATTACCTAAAAAGCGTATTAAACAAACAAAGCTGAATTAACATTAAAACCCCCAAAGATTAAACTCAAGAAAACCCAAGGAGTCAGCATAGCCCAGATTGTAAAAACAGCCAGGTTTTTAGCTTGTGGCGGAAGGTACGGAGATCAGGAGCAAGCTGGAGCTCCAGTGGAAGGAGATTCCATAAAGTGGGGGCCGCCACAGAATAGGCTCTCCTAGAGAGTAAATAGACTTGAGTAAAGGATTCTTGACAAAAAAAATCTTAGAATATTCAGATGAACAAAGTAGGATATGTCAGGAAATTCAGGAAAATAGTGGCACCTGCTTTTTAGGAAAATACTTTATAATAATTAAATAAAAGACAATTTAAGTGGAAAGACTCCTCAGAAGTCAAATTAGGCAGGATAGTCAGCATAGGTCATATCTGTATCTTGAATTCTTAGTATACATGTCAGCCTGTAAAATCCTTGACGTATTATTGATCAATGGTTCTTGTAATTTTTCTTCTTCTGTTCTTCTGTTCAATCTTGTCCAATTTTAGGAGACTGCCTGGACAAGTCCTTGCAGTTTTCTTGACAAGGTTTTTCAGAAGTGGTTTGCCATTGCCTCTTTCCTAGGGCTGAGAAAAAGTGACTGGCCCCAGGTTACTCATCTGGCTTTGTGCCTAAGGCAGGAGCAGAACTCATAAACTCACAGTTTTTAGCTCAATGCCATAACCATGATACCAAATGGCTCTCTTTCCTAATCAATATTAGATGACAAAACTGTTAACAAAAACTGTTAACATTTTTGTAAGAAGGACTGATTATATTAAAGATTATATTTTAAGAATACAAGGATATGTTGAATGCCTAAATATAGGCTGGAAGTCTATTGATGAAAGATTTCTGTCTACTGTTCATTTAATGTTAATAAACCTGATATCTTTGGAATGTTCTAAAAAGATGTTAGCCAAATGTGGGTTTCCAAATCTACTCTTCAGTCTGGCTGTTAAACAAATATGGAATAAAAATTGGTACTCCATAACAGATGAGGTAAATTTTGTCTTAGAAGATTTACGTAAGCCAGTGGTCAATATTTCTGCATTTGTGTGTAATGCTTGTGTGTGTACAGCTGAAAAAGAATGGGCTGGAAAGTTGAAAATGCAGAGCTCAAATTTATGTTATGATTTTTCCCTTTTCTCCATGGAGCATAGAAGATATTGTCTGTTCCAAAACATACATTGTACAGCTGTTTTCCAGAACTCAAGAGTTTGAACATACCCCTCAAACCAAAGACCACACACCATCATGTAGCTGTACTGCTTGATTCTTACAGTGCAAAATTATACTTAAGATCATCAACCAGCCAATAAATCTTACTTTAAATTATAACAGATTTTTACTGAGATATTCCATGAATGGGGAAAAAAAAGCCAAATCTCCAAAAAGTCTTTAGAAAAAGAATAAGAGAGGATGACAACTTAAATAAAGGATATTTTGAAACTTAGTAAATGAGGAAAGTTACAGGGCTGAAGCCAAGATAGAAGAAGTAATACAATGAAAATATGGGAAATAAGAAGTACTACTAAATGGAAAAAAGAGGCACCCAGAGATAGATAGAAGAATAGTTCCCCTATTCACAAAGTAGATTTCTGTATTGTATCACTCTGTGTCCCTTTTTATCTCAAGATCTGACAGACTTTATTTATTTATTAGATTTTTATTATGCCTTTATTATTGTATAGATAAGATGGAAAACACACTTAATACCCCCTGCTCCTATTTTCTCCATAAGAACAACCCTGTGAGTTGGTCTGAGCTGTGAGAGAATGACTGGCCAAGGTCACTAAGCCAATTCCATGCCTACAACAGGACTAGAACTCACAGTCTCCTGATTTCTAGGCCAGCATCTTAACCACTACACCAAATTTTACCCTGGCCCTAGACCCCTGAACCCGTTCTGTCCCATTGTCACTTGCATAACTTACTATAGTTGACTGGCTTCTAGAAGAATTGTTGAGTATTGGTACTTCATTCTGGAGCTGTTCAGAGCTTGGCCTAGTTCCTGACGATGTCAATGTCCTAGACCCTCATATGGTAGACAGCATACTTGTCCCTCCTTGTTGGTGATGTCTCTTTACTGTAAATCATTCCCTTTTCCCTTTCTTTTTCCTCCTTTTTTCCTTCAGCATTCTTCTTTTCTGCAAAGCCTTCCCAATATAAAGGACAGCCAAGTTGGGCTGGCTTTCTTGTTAAACTGAAGTAGTATAAAACACATTAATTATTTGATTTGATTTCTATAGCCATGCATCTCAAAAGTGACTCTGGGCAGTGTAAATCATAAAGCTATAAAACAATTAAAACAATACAACATAAATATATTTGGTTGCCAATAAAATTATTGCCTTAATATTTAATATAATCAAGAAACTGAGCTCTTAAACACATTTGGTGCCCCAGGTCTGGCCACATAACCAGAACTTCATAGTCTTATGAAAGGCCAACAGGGTTAGGGTCAAAATCATCTTAATCTCTGAAGGGAAAATATTCCAGAGTCCTAGTCCCCAGCCATCTAATGGCTGACATTAGATGAGTGGGAGGACATAGATAACCCAGTTCCTAGCAATGAAGGGCTTTACGGGTGACAACCTGAATCTTATTTGCACCCAAAAGTATGCTGGCAGCCAAGACAGATCATATAGCAATGGTTTTAAATGTGTTGACTATTTGACCCTATTTATTACCCGCACAACCACATTCTGCATTAGCTGACACTTTCAAATACTTGTCAAAGGCAGTGTGTACAGTGTGTTGCAGTAATCCAGATAAGAGTTCATGAGGCAAGCAAGCAAGCAAGCAAGCAAGCAAGCAAGCAAGCAAGCAAGCAAGCAAGCAAGCAAATAAATAAATTCCATACTTGGCAACTTTAAGAAGTTGAGTTTTCAACTTTTAGAATTGTATGGACTTCAGTTTCCCGCCATGTTGGCTGGGGAATTCTGGGAGCTGAAGTACACCTATTTTAAAATTGCCAAAGTTGAAAAACCCTGCTTTATAAGGACAAGAGAAGAGGGATGGTAGACTTTTTAAGCTAATCCACAGTCTTTTCCAATGTTATCTCAAAATAGTTGCAAACTGGAAAAAGAGTAAAAAGAGTAAACTGCTTCTTGAGTTCACAGCAGAAAGCATACTGAAAGAAGAGCATTAAGATCTGAAGACATGATTAAATAAAACCTCCATAAGAATGTTACCAAATAAATATATTGGCTGGTTTAGAAGTAGCATGACACAACCATATCATGGAGTGGGGGACAATGATGACACCTGAGTGTAATTCCAGAGTTGATAGAACCAGGCTAAAGAACTATTTAGTATTAGAATAAAAATACATTTAATTAAATATATTTCAATTAATTAATTAATTGAAGTTATTCTGATTATTCCACATAACCAAATGACCAGGTTAAATTACTATCTAGTTCTTGAATCACAGGAAAACAATATTCTGGTATGAAAGTTACTGTAATAGTAATGGGATCAGTTCTTTCCCTAGCATTAAGGAAAGTGGTTGATAGATTCTATTGACTTCATTTCTATTCTCAGCAAATATTAATTACTGTCAGGAAATCAATTCCTCTACTATTGTGGAGAGGGGCAGGTTTGAGCAAATGTAGTGGATGCCTGCAATGGCTTGTTTATCTACTTGTGAAGTTGTCTACCTAACATAGGGGTGACAAACTTATGTCGTCACAGCGATGTCATGTGACGTATCGGGACTTTTTTCCATTTTGCTAAACCAGGTGTGGGCGTAGCCAGAGTGTGATGCAGGATGCATGCAAGGAAAAGCAATTAAACATCAGCAGCAGAAAGTGCTATAAGTGATTGGTAGTACTAGTGCAGAATCCATTCCTGTAGTTACTATTAGCCTTTGGATGTCTATGAAACCTTAATTAATAGGGTAAATGGGGTTATGCACCCAAACTAGTAAAAACATAGAAAAGTATGATCATATGAATCCCTTGTTGGTGTCAGTAGAACAAAACTACTAAACAATACTACTAACTACTAATGTACCCAAATAGTGACAAAGCCAACACTATAAGAATTTGACTCTCTTTCTCAGTTAAATCAGTCATCTATTCTATATAACACCGGTGGGACTACTGCTCTTAAATTGATCAATTGGAGTTGGTCAGATCCCATCCCTGACCAAATCAATGTTCATATTTCAATGAAGTGTACAAACATTGTGTCACAAGATGTGGAAATCACAGTTTTAAAACTGTGAACAACTTTAAGTTGTCAAATTTGTGGGCTGGGGATGAAACAAAGGTAATGTTCAGAGACCAGATAGAAAATCAAGTCTTTATGGATAACACGTTAAATTCTATTGATCATTCGTGGTTTTGGGGTGAGGTATCATCAATATGCTGATGATACACAGTTATATATCTCCACCCCTGGCCAGATCAGTGATGCCCTCTCCGTGATGACTCGCTGTCTGGATGCGGTACGGATCTGGATGGACGGAAATATGCTTCGACTCAACCCGGCCAAGACTGAGTGGCTGTACATACCGGCATCGCGGTCCAGTTTGGAATGTCCATCGTTGACCATAGGGGAGTGGTGCTGCCCCTGTGGATAGGGCTAGGAATCTGGGGGTCCTCCTGGATGCACGGCTCCGGTTGGAGGAGCAGGTGGGAGCCGTCACCAGGGGGCTTTTGCCCAGATCCGCTGGTTCGCCAGCTTCCCGTTCTGGACCGCGATGCCCTGCGACGGTCACTCATGCCCTTGTTACCTCGCGACTCGACTACTGCAACGCTCTCTATTTAGGACTGCCCTTGCACACCATCCGAGATTGCAACTGGTGCAGAATGCAGCGGGGTGGTGATGGGAGTTCCCGGTTCTCCCATGTTGCCCCCCTCCTGCGTGGCTTGCATTGGTTGCCGGTTGCGCTCGGGTGAGGTTCAAGGTTCTATCCTTAACATACAAAGTCCTTCACGACATGGGTCCCTATTATTTAAGGGAGCGACTGCTGCCGACATCGAACACCAACCGCCTGTACGATCCCACAGACAGGGGCTCCTTGGGGTCCCGTCAGCCGGACAGTGCCGGCTGGCGGTCCCCGACGACGGGCCTACTCTGTTGCGGCCCCTGACCTGTGGAATCAACTTCCCTGGAGCTTCGCCTGGCCCCTGACCTCCGCACTTTCCGTCGCGACCTGAAGACCTGGTTGTTTAACCAATCCGGGCTGTGACCCTGGGGTGGGGTGGTCTTTTTAGAGTTTTATCTCTGCAATTTTAGTGTTAATTCGGCTTGATTGTTTAATCTGGTTTTAACTAATTTATTGTTGTGTGTTTTTATTTTGTAAGCCGCCCTGAGTCCTTTTGGAGAGGGGGCGGCATATAAGTCGAATTAATAAATAAATAATAAATAAATAAAGGTAAGGTATCAACTTCCATTAATAATGGGTTTCAACATGAATCTCCTAGGTCTTAGTTCAGTAATTAACCACAACAACACACTATATTTCTTATTGTATTTCTCCTTCTCCTTCTTCTGGTTACAGTGAAAGAGCAAGGGAAAAGAGGACACCACTTCAGGGCTCTGCAAGCTTCCTGATTCTTTCCCAATGAAAGTCATCATGACATAATCATGCTCGAACAAAACACTTTTTAAAGAGAAATAAACTTTCCAATGAGTGGAAAATTTAGTCACAGTATTAATTAAAACCAAAATGTACAGTTTGATCTTTTTGAAAAGAGTAATAATATGCCTGGAAAATTATGCTATTGGGATGGAAAATACAGAAGTTAAATGGCAGCAGAAGATCTACTAAATTTCCATTGGCAACAATGGAAAAACTAAAGCTAAACTTTAAAAATAAAATTAGCATGGTTTAAATTACTGGAAAATAAAACCAATGAAACTTATGAATAGAGAAATAAACCATATACCCCTTCTTTATTCTTCATCACTCCATAATGGGTTGCAGCTAATTGCTAATACGATTGCTAAGGATAGAAATTCTACCTCTATATACTGTCTTCATCTTAAAACCGAGACATTCAGAGTTTGAAAAGTGATAAATAATGAGGTGTATTTTTTTTTATTTTAATTTGTGGGTGATGTAAATCATAGTGCTAGAGTCTACCATCACTCTTGATAGATCATTGACTAGGAGATGTGGTTCAGCAGTATCTGGAGATCCCTCGGTCTTCCAAATTAACACATTTTCCAAAGGCTTGAGTAAAGGAACATTGAAATAAGTTTTTGCTCCCTTTCCTAAAAAGCAAATCAGTTGAGGAGAGACGGGAAACATCCCCAGGTTTCTCAGAACAAACATTCCCTGCTAACATCTTGGCATGCACTAAGCCCACCCTTTTAGGAAGGAATAGGATCCTTAGGAAAACATATTTAAAAAATGTTTTAAAAAACAGCTGTTAAAACATTCAGTCTGCATTTGTGTGTGTGTGTGTGTGTGTGCACTAGGTACACACTCTTGCAAGATATTCTGTAGAATCATCTTAGGTGTTTATATCATGAGTAAGGGCATGGTTGTTCTTTCCCCCAACTCTTTTCCTGGTTGCTTACCACCATCTCTCCACATTTTATTTATTTACTTTATTTATTTATTTGATGTGTCAATTGCTTACAAGATAATAAGTATAAGGGTAAACATAGTTATGAATACATGAAATGAATACATATAAGAAAAATAAAAGAAACAATAAAAGAAACAAAAGGACTGGAAAGACATTGCAATGCATGATTTTATATACTATACTTAGATCGGACCAAAGACGAGGTAGTTCTAGGTTTTCTAGCTCTAGAATTTCAAGTCTAGTGGCATAAGGTATTCTGCAACGAGTAGAGGAGTGTAGAACTCTTCTTGTGAAGCATTTCTGGACTTTCTCTACTGTGTTAATATCAGATACGTGATATGGGTTCCAGACTGATGAGCTGTATTCGAGTATTGGTCTGGCAAATGTTTTGTATGCTCTAGTTAGTAGTGTGATATTACCAGAGAAAAAGCTACATAGGATTAGGTTAACAACTCTTAATGCCTTTTTGGCTATGTAGTTACAGTGGGCTTAGCACTTAGATCATTAGAGATGAGTATTCCAAGGTCCTTTACGGAGTTTGGGTCATCTACAAGGTCTTTACTATTCAGCTTGTATTTTAGTTTCTGATTTTTTTTGCCAATATGTAAGACCGAGCATTTATTTGTTGAGATTTGAAGTTGCCATTTGTTTGACCATTCTGATACATAGTCGAGGTCTTTTTGAAGGGTAGCAGTATTGTCTGTGGTGTTGAATAGCTTTACATCATCAGCAAAGGGAATGCAGTTGCTCTTAATATGATCACTGAGGTCATTTATGTAGAGTATGAAGAGAGTAGGTCCTAGAACACTGCATTGCGGGACACCACTGTTGACAGATACAGAATTTGATAGGACGCTCCCAATTTTGACCATTTGTTGTCTGTTTGACAGAAATGCTTCTATCCAGTTGTGCAGTTGTCCAGAGATGCCATAAGATCTTAGTTTTAGTAGTAGTTTGTCATGTACCACTGAATCGAAGGCTTTACAGAAGTCAATGTAGATTGCGTCTATTGCCTTGCCCTGATCAAGTTGTGTAGTTCATATGTTTTTGCAGTGTAAGAGTTGCAGATACAGGATAGTTTTTTTCTGAAACTAAATTGTTTGTTAGAGAGTAGGTTGTTTGCCTCTAAGTGGAGGATAATGGATTGGTTAATAATTGATTCCATGACTTTGCAGGTGACACAGCATAAAGAGATTGGTCTGTAATTTTCAACTAGACTGGGGTCTCCCTTTTTGAAGATGGGGATGACCTTGGCTTGTGACCATAGGTTTGGCAAGAAGCTGGTCCTGAAAGATTTTTCAAAGATTATGCTTAAAGGTTCAGCTATGGCAGTGGATAGCTTTTTTAAGAAGTAGGCACATATTCCATCCGGTCCAGTAGATAGAGATGGTTTTAGGTTGCGTAGTGATTTTTCAACATTGTCTTCTGTAAAATCGATATGTATTTGATCATTGTAGTTGTCTGTGGTTTGACTAGGAAATACTGGGCATGATCCATTGCTGTTTACAAATACCGAGCCAAAGAATGTGTTAAAGAGGGTAACTTTGATGGTGTCGTCGTTACAGTCTTTACAATTAGGTCCTTTCAGGGGTGGGATAAATCTTGAGTCTTTTAGTTTGTTGTTTACAAAATTGTAGAAAGTGTGGGTGGAATTGGTGCATAGAAGGTTTTCCTCTTGTTTAATGTGATAATTTGTGCATTCAGTCTTTATCTGAGATTCAAGGTGCTCGTGTTAACATATAAAGTCCTGCATGGCTTGGGTCCAGGGTACTTGAGGGAACGTCTCCTACCAGCATCGACATCCTTTCACCCTGTACGCTCCCACAGACAGGGCCTCCTTGGGGTGCTGTCGGCTAGACAGTGTTGGCTGGTGACCCCCAGGGATAGGGCCTTCTCTGTGGTAGCATCCACCCTGTGGAACCAGCTCCCTTTGGGGCTCCAATTAGCCCCGGACCTCCGTTCCTTCTGCCGCGACCTGAAGCCCTGGTTTTTTCAGCAATCCGGCCTGGACTGAAGTGGAGTGGGGATGGGTTTTTTTAACTGTTTTTAGATTAGTTTGTGGGTTTTAAAATTTATTGGGCTTAATGTTTAATAGTATTTTATTTAACTTATTTGTATTCGTATTTTAATGTTGTGAGCCACCCTGAGTCCTCAGGGAGAAGGGCGGCATATAAGTCCAATAAAATAAAATAAAATAAAATATGGTGGCATAAATTTTTGTATTGGCTTTTGAAGTTGGCAATGAGACCAGATTTGTTTTTCCACCAAAGTGATCTATTTTTGGATTGAAGTTTCCTTATTGTTATGGGTAAACTGTTTTGTTTTGTTTTGGGAGTTGTTATTGGTACATATAGTTTGATGACTCTTTTGACTTCAAGTAAAAATATTGTAATAGTCTTCAACAGTATTGCATCCAGTGAACAGAGATTGCAAATCAAGTGATGAGAGATCATTGTCTATAAGATCATAGTTGCCTTTTTTGAAGTTATAATTGGGGATAACGTTGTTGTGATGATTTTTGTGCAGATGTATGTTGAGACAAAAGTCAATCATGTTGTGGTCACTGTTGGAAAAGGGTTCTTTAATTTGTATTCCATAAATTGAGTTCAATCTATTGCAGAAGATGAGATCGAGGCAGTTGTTAAGTCTAGTATTGTTGGTTACTAGTTGTTCCAGTCCTAGATTTGTTACAGCATTGTAGAAGGTTGCATGTATGGGTTCAGTGTTACATTTATTTAGGGTCCAGTTAATATGAGGTAGATTGAAGTCATTCCTAGAGGACAATCAGAAGATTTATTGCACAATTCCTTTGGTGACTGTTAGCCAAGCGTGCAGCCACAGCTTGCTTTAATTAGAAAATCAGAGCACTTCTTTTATGTAGGTCACATCAGTTTTCGATTCTGATGTTGCAACCTTTTTGAAAAATCTGCTTTGCATATAAATGTGCACTGCTAAGCGTGGAGACGAGGAAGATCAATTAAGTGAAATGTTGACTCACTGAATGCTTCTGAATGCAGTTTCTGTTCTGGCTAACCATCCTATGTCTTTTTATGAAACAAAAGAGATAATCTTTTTCTGAAAATACTGCAATGTGGCATTGGACAAAATCTTGCAGGTTACAATAATAAAAAATGGTTTCAGATAGGATTGACAATGGTAGGCCATGCTTCAAATCTGCAGAGGTCTGAATATTTTGGAAAAAGAATTTATCAGCCTGGGTTGCACAATACCATTAATGTTTATTTAATTAACCTCTGTTTTCTAAGTTGGCACCATGTCCTGAACCATAAATTAACCTCATGAGTTCACACTACATTGGGTTCATACAACATGCTAAACAGTGTGTTGTAGCACATAAAGTGCACAAGCAGTAGGAATTCCAAGTGGATGACTTTGGGCACTAAATAACTCTCATCAGAAGCCATTTTTATTCTGGTGTAGAAAAAAATCAGAGGACAAAGTGCTATACATTTAAGATCTAGGAAGAAAAACAAGATTTGTTGCTAATAAGTATGTAAGGAAATAAAATACTATCAGTTTCTGGATGCAGCATTGCAAGAAGAAAAGTGGTTTTACCTACCCATTTATTTTTATTTATATGATTCCTTGAACTTCTATATACACAGATTTGTCAAAGCAGGTAATAATAAACTATAAAACATAAGCACTTGAAATAATATTTCATAAACACAATTATAAGAATTATTAAAGTAAAATTAATTCAAGCTGAAGAAGCATGACTTAAAAAAAATATGCTTTACATTAAAAGAAAGGATCTCAGTGCACCTGACATAGTGAACTACATAAGCTTAAGGAAGTCAGAACAGAGGGCCTTCTTGTGCGTGCTTGAAAAATGAGCTTCACAAAGTTAGAACATTTTTTCTGAGGATCTTTTTTTTTGACTATAATATCTAGACACCATAACAGACAACTATTCCAGACTGGTCAGAACAGTTTTGTTGTAACAAAAAATAAAAAAAAATTGCAAAAAAAAAAAAGAACAGTTACTGTGTGTGGTCGATCAAATGGGTGAATCTTGTTTGTTCCAATGGGGGAGAGCTAAAAAAAATGTCATTAGAAACAGTCAGGCATCAATATTATTTGTTCCAGTAAATATTTACAAATAGTCATGCCATCTGAAACTAATGATTGAAATTGTCCTGAACAAGATTTAGAGTGTAAATGAAGAAAGAAATGAATGCATCCCTCTGACTCCATTACCACAGTAAGAGATTATCATGTTTACAGATCTGATCATGAAATCCACAGAGGAGGTGGTGTTGCTATCTACTATAAAATGTCCCTACATCTACAAAATATTTGAGTTAACTAGGAGCTTGCTCTTCCTGAGACAATCATTTGCGAACTGTCCTTAAACACCACAATTCACTTCTTACTATGTTACAGAGCCCCCTGATTATGACATCATACATATGAACAAGTTAACTTCACTACTAAAGTGGGCAACCTCCTGCCCACATACTCTTATCTTTCTTGGTGACCTCAACTGAACCCATACATGCAACCCTGTACAATCCTGTAACTAACCTGGGACTTGAACAATTAGTATCAAACAACACTAGACTCAACAACTGCCTTGATCTCATCTTCTGCAACAGTTTAAACTCAATTTATGGACTACAAATAAAAGAACCCTTTTCCAACAGTGATCACGGCATGATTGACTTTTGTTTCAACATACATCCTCATAAAAATAATCTTAACGATGGGATTCCCAATTATAATTTCAAAAAAGCTAACTATGATCTCATAGACAATGACCTCTCATCTCTTGATTGATAAATTCTATTTACTGGCTGTAATACTGCCAAAGACCTTTACATTTTTTTACTTCAAATCAAAAGAGTCATCAAACTATGCGTACCACTAATAACCCCCAAAACTAGAAAAAACAAACTACCCATAACAATAAGGAAGCTCCAATCCAAAAAGAAATCTGTTTGGTGAAAAAACAAAACTGGATATGTAGCCAACTTTAAAAGCCGCTACAAAAACTTATGCCATCAGACAAAGACTGAATGCAAGAATTATCACATCAAACAAGAGGAAAACCTTCTGCACACAAAATCTACCCGTACCTTCTATAATTTTGTAAACAACAAACTTAAAGACTCGAGATCTATCCCACCCCTTATTGGACCTAATAGTAATGACTAATGATGAAACCATTAAAGCCAACCTCTTCATCGCATTCTTTGGATCAGTCTTTGTAAACAGCAATGGATCATGTCCAATAATTCATAATAGAACCACAGACAATTACAATGATCTAATACATATCAATTTCACAGAAGATAACATCAAAAAAGCATTATGCAATCTAAAACCATCTATATCTATTGGACCCAACGGACTATGTGCCTACTTCTTAAAAAAGCTATCCACTGCCGTAGCAGAAGCTCTAAGCATAATCTTTGAAAAATCTTTCTGGACCAGCTCCTTTCCCAACCTATGGTCAATAGCCACGGTCATCCCCATCTTCAAAAAGGAAGACCCCAGCCTTGTTAAAAATTACAGACCAATCTCCTTATGCTGTGTCACCCTCCACTTAGAGACAAACAACCTATTCTCTAATGAACAATTTGGTTTCAGAAAAAAATTATCCTGTAATCTGCAACTCCTTACAATGCAAAAATATATGGCTTTTGCTTGGAATAAGGTTCTAAAGGTCTTGAAGATTGCTCTCCCTCCTCCCTCAATTTTAGTTTAAAACCCTTCTGATAAGATGAACCAATCATTTTCTGTATATAGTTTTTCCAGTTCTTGTGAGGTTCAATCCATCCTTTGCCAGTAGCTCTTCATGTAGGGAATGCAGACCATACTCTAGGACAGTGATGGCTAACCTTCTTGTTGTCATGTGCCGAAAGCGTGTGTGTGTGCGTGCAACAGTGCACACATGTGCCCGCACCCATAATACAATGTGTGTGCTTCCCCTGCGCTTCCACCTGCCCCCTGTCCCCTGCACATATGCGTGCAACCCCCCCTGTGCTCCCCACACCTTTCACTCATGCACTCCCCATTTTGGGCCTAGTAGACCTCCCTGTAGCCTCCTGGGAGCAAAAACAGGCTGTGGAGGGAGCATAGGTGGGTCCCGCACGCAACCCCATGCTCCCCCTGCACATATGCATGCAACTCCCCACACCCCCCACACCCCTACACGTACATCTCCCACATGTGTCCCACCCCCACGCATGCATGGCAGAGACCCAAAAATCAGCTGGTCAGTGGAGCTGAGCTGGGGCAATGGCTCGCGTGCCCGCAGAGAGGGCTCTGCATGCCACTTGTGGCACGGGAGCCTTAGGTTCGCCATCACGGCTCTAGGAAACTAAAGCAAGAAAATCAGCATTGCCCACTCCTTGCAGATCACAACAAAGCTTTCCACCCTGTCCCCATTGCTTGGAGCTTCTATTGCTGACTGATATTGCCAAATCTCCATACAAAACTTACTTGTCTGTTTGTAGTACCCAGGAATTGTGTTTTTAGGTTAGGACTAGAAAAAAAAATGAAAGAAAAAGGATTTGTTAAAAAAAAGTCCCCACTAAACTTCCTTGTCAATCTTTTGTCCTCTTTCAGTGCTTACTCACAATGAGCATCCACTACGTGAAAAGGATGTGTTGTAATCTGCAGAGATCACACTTGTAGCTCTTTCTTGCAATTTGTTTCTTGTGGTTGCAATACTGGTATAGTGGCTCATAGAACAACCTAAGCAATTCTATTACACACACGCATACACACAAAGTGGGTCATAGAGCAAGGGAAGCAGTTCCATTGCTGGTATATATGTATGTGCATGTGTATATGAAATTGTTTAGTACTAATGTAATATACATATTTTTCTAGAACATTTTACCAGTGATTTCACTGTATCTCTTTTTTTTATAACCTACAGCTTTGATTTCAGGTCCTGAAGAGTGTGAGAGATTTCTTGAATTTAATTCACGTGCGCATTTCAAAACCATAGGATTATGAATAAAAAAACAGAGTTTATGCCAACAATTAACTTTTGCATTTGCAAATATGCACAAAGTGCTGTGTGGCATAGTCCTTGTTTCCAATTTCTGATCCTGCTCAGGATGATTTTCCTGCTTACATTTTTTTTTAAAAAAGCATTTGAATTCAATCGTTGCTCATATTTTTCCTCATTCTTATAATGGATTGAATGTTACTATTTTTTGCCATTTAAAAATGTTTGTATATCTTGGCAGATATGGAATAACAACATTTCCTTTTGGAATTATATCAAAATATTTGCAGAATATAATTTTTCACAGTCATAGATCCATGAAACAAACTCTGAAGTTTCACAAAGTGATGTAGACAGGCAGTCTGTCTCTAGTAGATTGTCCTTGGATCAAAGAATGATCAAGTTTTCACTGTGCTCTTCGAATGACAGTGTGTGGTCCTGGCAAATCATGAGGCTTGTCTAGCATCTCCATGTATAAAAAAGAATGGCACTGTGTCATTTGAAGAAGAACTGCTTAGTTGAAGCTTGCAGCCCTTGGAGCTGAGTAAGCTATTTAGGTATGAAAACAAGAGTTGATTTTTTAAAAACTTTGGTATTGAAGCTAGAATGCTGAAATATAAAAATGCATATTTGGCCTATCACTAGATACTATATTTATGGATAGCTGTAATCAATCTATGGGGACCTAGAGGCCAAGAGTACAGGCCAAGCACAGGGATGCCAAATAATTTTGTTTAGTCTCAATCAAATTCTTACTCAATTGTGAAAACCAGAATATATTTACCTTTCAGTATGCCTATTTCTCTGAATGTGGTGGCCCGTATCTCATCTGAAAAACGACAACGAAAATGAAAGCTGAAAATAAATTATTTGTCTACACACAATGGTTGGGTTCCTTGTATTGAGGTCCATCACAAAAGCTGACATTACAGTTCTTATTCCCTTCTCCTGTTGAGAAGGACAAAAACACATCAGGTTATACTCCAATATCAGAGGAGAAGGTGCTTGCTTCAGCCTACAGTGTCCTTGTGGCAATGTAGAAGGAAGGGCCCAATTATTTCCTGAAAACTACCTTTGTATTTATATTGAAAAGCAAAACTGTTTGTGCAGTCAGTTAATTGCAGGCATGAGTTCCATACAAAATGACAGTTATATTCACCAGAAGCCAGAAATAGCACAGAAGGGAAATGCCTTCACCTAGAGGGAAAAAACAGTGGCAGCAGCTTCCAGATGCTAAGAAATAAACTTATGGAACCAAACACCAAATATTTTCTTCAAGGTAGTATAAGGCATATAAACATAAAGATCTGTATTACAATCCACATATAAAATATAACTTAAGGCTTTCAATTTAATAAAATAAGATAAACAAGTGAAAAGATAATTGATGTGATGAAGATATTAGCATTAGAAAACCATTGTTGCATAAATACAAGATTCAAAATTGCATAGTTCCATCAGTGGCATTTCTGGAAGAAAATTGTTAAATTTGAGTATATAAAATCAGAAAAGAGAGATCTTGAGCTGCAGTTCAAACCTAAATCTTCAAAACATAATGGTATTTCATCACAATAAATGGAAGATTATGCTGCTACTTTTCTGGTGGTCATGCCCAAAGGTCTACTCCTTTTTTTTAAACTTGAAAAAAATCCTCAAAACTCCACAATGTACATTTTGTCTAGTGGTACAGCTAAGATGCACTTCGAGGCTGAAAACTAGATGTATTCAGCCCTGGCACTAATTCCTCCTTTCTGTGTATTTCTTTCCATCTGCTTTTTCTTCTTTTCATTTTTTACTATCTCATCTTTATTTTTATAGTTTTTAATTTTATTTACTATCAGGAAGTCATAGCCCTCTTTTTTTACTGCTGCATTTTTAGTTTGATCTCTCATGACCACTGGTGGATCATCAGAACCATACCATCAGCATAGGAAAAGGTGATATTTTCAAACTTTGGGGTTTCTGAGGAAGGAATCTGCAACATAGTGAATACATTAAAAGGAAGTTTAAGGCATCTACTTTACCCCTTCTATTTTTCCTTTAAAAAAGCCAAGTTAAACACTTTTGAATTTAAGAGATTCCTAAGAGGACTTGCAAGATTTCAGACATTCATTTGTCCTTTAAAATATCACCACATCCCTAATAACCCCTAAGAGGGAGAACACATCAGTTTAGATGAGTTCAAAGATAACCCAGCAGGAACCTAAACATCCATTCATGCTTGACCCAAGAAATGTTTACTCTTCTTGCATTCTATATAGAAAAAGAAACTAGACTGGCTGTTGTATCAACTTTCTTCAATATTAATAAAAGGAATGCATCTTCCTTTGGGACTGTAAGGAGCAGTAAACTAATAAAAAGTAATCAGGGTGTGTCATTTTAAAATTTCAATATTTTAGCACTGCTCCCTGCAACATAATACTTGCTCCTTAAGGCTAATGTATTATTCTAAGTAATTGTAGCAGTGGTTCTGGAGCATTCTACTGGCCCTGACTTTATTAAAAATGCAATTTGAATCCTACAGTCTACTCACCCAACTGTTAATTATACCTATAGATCTATATCTCAACTTTATGAACAGGTAACTGTCAGGTTTCCAAATAATGAAATCCATTTTAACAGAAAAATAACAAAGTCCATCTTCAAAAAGATTTCTTTTATTTAGGAAAGCATCAAATTGGCAAAGTCCATGGTAATTCCAGATCTGACCCAACCCGGAATTACCCCACTATATTAGAAGTTAGAAACAACCCCCAAAAGTCACATTCTCCAATAGAAGTAATACAACGTTGCTTGATGTCATAAATCTCCACCTCCAAAGACCCAAGCCCGGACAGCTCATTTCGCACGGGAAAGAAGATCACCTAGTCATAACACTCTCTTTATCTCCACTCTTCCCCCCCCTTAGGAATGTGTCAAGCCTGAAACCCTTCCCCCCATTACTGCCACAGAGAAAATAAGAAAAAGGATATATACTAAGGCAAACTAAAATGGCTGCACTTATGTCAATTTCGGGCTTGACAGTAACTTGCTTTACTCTGGAATTTTGGCTACCCCAATAAGCCTACTCAGAAACATCAGTGGCAAAGGATGGTAGAAGGTATTGCATAAAGTAATTAAGAGTTATCAACATTCTTGGTAAATTCTTTTGTTTTTCAAAGTAATTTGGGTTAGTGTACATAAATATCTGTGTAATTCAAGACTGTGAAATTCAAGACTCAGATATTTTATTGAAGAAAGTAAGTACACTCAAAACATCAGGCCTAAGCCTTTTTCTATGGACTATAACCAGATTTTTTTCCTAATCCATCTCAGATAACAGCACAACTTTTAATGAAAGCTGTTCGAGGAAGAGGGAAGAGGAAAAGAGAAGTTCAAGTGTTAATGTCTGGCTTGATGGTTTTATCTTCCAACCTTTCTTATCTTCCCAGCCAAATGAATACATCTGAGCATTGCTTCAGTCAACTGAATAATAATCATTCTATGCTAATTTGACAACAGAGGGATGAACAAGTAATGCTGATGAGACTGCAAATCTTGGAACAGAGTTCATCAGAGAAGAAGTAAGTATTTTCATGAACTAACAAGGGGAAAAAAACCAGCATGCTACTTCGTAAATTGTCAGACAAGCCATTTCATTTTCATTAGTAAGCTGCCAGCATATTGCTAAATATAGTTAAGTGATTAAAGGGTGACAGATTAATGAACACCTTTATGGGTTCTTAATCACATTCTAATTTATCCTTATTTGCAGCCTTTTATCCTTGAGTTTCATAAATGTTCAGGCAAACTACGCTTTGTTCATATAAACTTGCAGGCATCTAATTTCAGGCCTCTGGCTGAATTTTCTTTAATGAAAATTGTTACTTTGTGAGATGCAATAGTTTAGTGACTAAATTTGCTTCTGGCCAAGGTTAAAGCCTTTTGTAAAGGCCACATAATTCAGCTATTGTACACATTAATGTACGTGACTTAAAGTTTCAGGGAAAATGTTGAAACATCAAATTCTGATTTCTCAATGATTACCATTAATAATTGTGATGAATACTTCTTAAATGAGACAGTCTGTGATTTGATTCCAATCTAGGCACTGGACCATTTTGAATTACATACAAAAATAGCATCCTTTTAAAAACAAACTGGGGAGGGGAAGCCTGAATTCAGTAAATAAAGTTTTATATGTTTCCCAAGGTACAACAATATCTTAGATAAGTTATATGTCCAATAAACCCATGGTGGCACAGTGATTAGAATGCAGTATTGCAGGCTGATTCTGCCCATTGCCAAGAGTTCAATCCTACTGGCTCAAATGAGACCCAGATTGTGGGGGGCATATGCTGACTCTGTTACTCTGTTACTGCTTAGAGAGGGCTGTAAAACACTTCAAAGAGGTATATAAGTCTAAGTGCTATTGCCATTAAACATAGATGGAAAATTAGGATTTAAGACAGAGACACAATCAAGTTTCATGGACAATTCAAATTTGCATACTTGTGCAGCAAATCATGTTCCATAAAGAATATAACCATAGCTATCTGCAGTATATTCAGACTGTGTCAAACTATGACATGTACACAGTGATATCGTGACACAAACTTTTCTTTATATTCTTCTGCCTAATGTATATACAAGTACATAAATCCTGAGTTTGCATTCTAATGACATGACATATTTCATTATTTGCCCTCTTCCCTGCCCCTATGAGATTAGTGGGGACCACTAATACGAATTTTGACTGACGGTGGCTTGCTGATGTTGGTGGGAGAGAGAAAAGAGATCTAATCTAACCTCTCTCTCTCCTTCTCCCTCCCTCCCTCTCTCTCTCATACACATACACATACACACAAACACAAACACACAGAGGCAGGGGTGGGATTCAAATTTCTTAACAACCGGTTCTTTGGCGTGGCTTTTGTGGGTGTGGCTTGGTGGTCATGTGACTGGCTGGGCATGGCTTGTATGTAAATATTATAAATATTTATGTAAATATTGATTTTTTTTATAAAAAAGAGCAGCTTTTACCCAAAATCAGGCAAAGCAGGCAGGCAGATTGAGTTGCTCACAGAATCACAGATTCAGAGATCTATCTTTCTGCCATTGGCTACCTGAGTCTGTCACATAAAATTTATTTCTGCCATTGGCTACCTGAGTCTGTCACTCATTTGCTAGCAAGCAAACTCACAAAATTAACTCACAACACACCATGTATGTAAATATTGATTTTTTATAAAAAAAAGAGCAACTTTTACCCAAAATCAGGCAAAGCAGGAAGACAGATTGAGTTGCTCACATAATCACAGATTCACTTAGAGATCTGTGTTTCTGTCATCAGCTATCTGAGTCTGCAACTGAATAATAGAACCTTCAGTCCTAAAAGCAGAGCCGAAGATCTAAAGATTAGCTAGAAAGCAAGAAATCCAATGATTCCCTGCTTTCTAGCTAATCTAAATCTGCTGGCATAGCAAAACAGCTGATGGTTGGGGAAAAAAAGGAAAAATAGCAACTTAGCAGGCAAGTTTGCCAGGTAAGGAGTGAGTGGGCAGGGAGGGTTCCCGCAGGCCTTCTGTTCCCGTGCAGCCTGGATTAATTGCTTTGGGGGGTGCTCTGGGGTGACCTTTCTCTGCTGCCCACCAAAATTTTCTCACGGACCACCAGGTTGGTGACCACTGGCTTAGTTTACATTTAATTACATTCAGTGAAGAGGACCTACCCTTTTGATAACGAGTTCCACTGCTGACATGCTGTTAGGAAGATCTTATGAATATACAGTAAAAATTTGCTTTCCTATAACTGAACAATATAAAATTATCTAAAGAACATCACATCATTTGAAAATTCTGCCATAGCTTTTTAATTGTCTCATGCTCAGCTTTGCCAATTCCTTCCATTTATAATGCATAGGTTTAGTTTTTAGTATATTTTCATCCTGTTGCCCTTCTCTGAATCAGTTTTTATTAATCCTTATAATGGGAAGTCTAGGGCTGGACATATATATTACTATAGCTGGAGTCTTACCAATAGAAAAAAGTATATTATTTCCCATTATTTAAAAAGTACTGTTAGAGCCTAATGTTGTACTTGCCTGTTTGACCCATCTTGCACTGCTATTCATATTCAGTTTCTAGCCAACCACAGTAATACCAACAGGAGGTTGCTATTATTACCAAGCCAGGAATCCATCATTAGACAATGTACATAATAGGGATGTTCTCCTCCTTGAGATATTTATAAAAATAATAAGGGCAGTACATAAAAAAACAAAGATGGTGCGTAAGATGGACTTGAGCAAAGGTCCCTCTGTCCATGATTGTTACCTAAGTCAGAGGTGTCATTTCTCCTGATTCTGGATGGCAAAACCCCCACAACCATTCTGTCTTGCTAGAGTTGCATCATAGCTAGTTTGTCCCAATTCAGTCCCTTTTATAATATGTCTCTCACAATCTATTAGGAAACAAAACAAAAATAGCATACAGATTTTTGTCTAGACCTATTATCAACAGATTTATGCTCACCTATGCTTTAAGCCCATACAGAAACAGCATACACACTGGTGACATATGGTATACTCGTAGGTTAACGCCAACAGAAAAAGAAATCTGTTTGGCCTTTGCACACTGATGCCTTTATGAAGCCCCTTGAAGCAATTGCCTTAAGCACAGCTAGTGGATATATGCTTGGTATTCACAAAAGAGAGCCACGTTCTTCCATGAATCCTTAGATATTTTTTGATCACATGTAAGTATATGTACAGTATGTATTTGAGAATACTGTGAAGTGATTTTTATATGGTAAATTGGTTTGATTTCAGAATATTTGAATTGTTGAGTCATTTTAGGGTCTGATGACTATTTTGTAGTCCTTTGAATCATATCAGTGGTTTTTTTTTTAAATAGGGCTAGGGTTTATTCCAAGGAACAAAGCAAATTGACCATTTATATTGGAGCAGGTGCTTTAGCATACAACCCAAGCTAGAGCTAAACAGATCATCCTTAACAAGTCATTCTACTGAACTAAAAAGGTGGAATTTGGAGGTGAATTGAACCAATTCATAATTAATAAAAGAAGTGAATGATCCTACGAACACATTGTAAAACTGCAGAAGAGAATTTCTAAGAAAGAATTAGGATACCAACTAATAGTTATTCAAGAAAAAGAGTTGTAGGAAACTATTGGTATCATCTAGTAAAATAGGATGGTTCATATACCACAGTCATACTTTGTCATTTTAACATTTTGAATGGCAATTATTACAAAAATCTACATATCCTTCCCGACAAATAAATATGCAGAATGCTATATTGCTAATGTGATTTTTTTCTAGGTTGCTTGTATGTTAATGTCAGCTGTTCATCTTCGCTTTCTTTGAAGCTCATTAGCAACTATCATAATTGGGGGTGGTGGTTGAGCATCTGAGAAGGGAAGGCTGCTGGAGGTGTGAAAGAATGCTATGGGAAATTGGGGTGTGTGGACACTAACAGAAACCAGAGTGCCAAAGTGAGCCATCTGCCAAACTTCAAGGACACGAGTCCTGCAGAAGAAATTTATAGTGGTGCCTAAGACACCGAGTTCCCAAAACATCAGAACGAGGCCTGATTGTACTGGTCTCCCAGTGGGGAGTGCTATGTCTTCAGTTCTCCCTCTGGTCTGATCCAGCAGGGGGTGCCCAGCCACAACCTGATTGGTTTCCCAGTTTGACAGCTCAGTATAAAAGGAGCTGTCAAATAGGCCAGCAGCTGTTGCCTCATGGCTGAGCTGAACCAGCGTTGTTAGCGCATGAAGCTTAAATAAAGCCTCAGCAACCAAGCAAGCCACCTCACCTCAGTTTGTGAGTGTATTTGTTTCTGGGAACAAAACACTGGTGATGAAGGTGGCATGACTTCCCACCCCAGAGGCAGAGAGGCGAGCTTGAAGAGCTAGTCACTGAGGGCAGAAAAGCAAGTTGAAAGACCTTCAAAGGAATTAGAGATGACAGTAATCTTTTTAGAAGTAGAAAAAGCAGCCCACTACCTAAGATTTCAGAATGTGAAGGAGGAAAAAGGAGAAAACTTATGGGAGGTGATGGCTGACATACTGGCTAAGTTATTAGAGATGGATAAGGAAGAGGTACTTAAAGAGGTAGATGAACTTTACAGAGTCCAAACAAATTATGCAAGGAGGTTCAACCTCCCAAGAGAAGTTCATATTAAACTAGTTAAAAAATCCTTTAGAGATGAAATATTGCATAAGACAAGAGACGAACCACTTGAATATGCTAGTAAGCAAATAACTGTTTTAAAACAAATCCCAAAGATAGTTAGAGATCTAAGGAGGCCATATCATTTTTTAACAGCAAAATTGATAAAATACAATGTAAATTTTAGGTGGTTGGTGCCAGAGGGTATCATGATAACATGGCAGGATAAGAGATTTAGACTGGATACCCTCGAAAAAGCAGAGGACTTCTTTGACCAACAATTTATTAGGGAAGATGATCCAGAAGAAGTAATACAGGAGAGAGGTGGGCCAGAAGGAAAGAAAAGGAAAGTAATAAATGTAGAAGGAAACATAGTAGATAATAAAGAGAGAAGGAATGGAAGGAGTGAACCTACAGAGGAAAATAAAGAACCTAAGGAGATTAGAATTACAAGAAGCACTAGACAAAGAAATCAATAAAAATTTGAATTGTTGTGAATTGATATCATTGAATATTAATGGCATGAACTTGCTGGTGAAAAGGAAAAAACTGTTTAAAAATTTACAGGCACGAAAGGTGGACATAATAGCTCTACAGGAAGTACATATTTTAGAAAAACAAAAATAGTTGTTAGAAAATAAAAAACTTGGAAAAGTTTTCTCTGCTCTCGATGAACAAAAAAAAAGAGGAGTAGTTTTTTATATAAAGGAATGGATCCCAACCAAAGAAATTTATAACAATAAGGAGGGTAGGATTCTGATGGTGGAAATCAAATTGGGAAATAGAAAAATTCTATTGGTTATAATACATGCACCAAATGGTCCACAAGAATCTTTTTTTCAAAAACTGTACAATAAACTTAAAGAATTTCAATATGAAGAATTGTGTATTATGGGAGATTTTAATGCAGTTGTTGATAAATTATTAGATTATAAGGGAAATACTATAAATTTAGAGAAAAAAAAAGCTACCAAAAGTTCTTTTTGACCTGAGAAAGGATTTTAATATTTGTGATGCATGGAGAGAAAGAAATTTGGGGAAAAAACAATATACACATTATTCTAACCGACACCAGTCATGGTCAAGACTTGACATGATGTGGATGACTAAACAATTAAACTCAGAAATATATGAAATAAATATGGAGACAAATTTCTTAGCAGACCATAGTATGATTAGATGATTAGCAGAATTTGGGATGGACACTTCAAAAGTAGATTCTAAAAAGAGAAATTATTTAATACGATGCTAACAAAAGAATTGGAATTTTTTTCTTTGACAAAAATAGGAAGATACCTCCCCACAAAATAATTGGGATACAACTTAAAAGGAAGAAGAAACAGTAAAAGAGATAATGATAATCTGGGCCAAAATTTTTGGATATGGTATTGATTTGGAACAATGGGAAAAATTATGGCAGATAAATTATAAACTAACACTGTCAGTTGCGTACAAGGAGAACCTTTACAAAATGTCCTACCACTGGCACCTCCCCTCCCCCCAGCAAGGCTAGCCAAGATGTTTCCCAATATATCAGCAAACTGTTGGAGATGTAATCACAGCCAAGGAATTTATTGCATATGTGGTGGACCTGTCCCCAAGCCTGGAAGTATTGGTTTAAAATTAAAACATGGTTGGAAGAAATAATGAGACAAAGAATTGAATTAAGACCAGAACTATTTTTATTAGGTATAATAGGACCTAATGTTAGTAGGAACCTCCAATGCATCACACTCCATATAATAACCGCTGCCAGAATCTTATTTGCTCAAAATTCGGTTAAAGCAGCAATAAGAGGAGTAGCAATAAAATATATGGCCAGGAAAAATAGAGGAAAAAAAACAACAAAGAAAAAGATTTTAACAGGAATATAAAGAGTTGGAGAAGAAATTACAAGTTACTCCACAGAAAAAACAACTTAAGTTACAAATGGAATTATTAAAACATAAAATAAATTTAATAGAGAAAGAGGAGCTAGCCCACAAATTAAAAATGACAAAACAATATCAATTTGAAAATGTAAATAAACCAGGGCGCTGGTTAGCCTATAAAGTGAAAAAGCAAAAAGAAAAGAGGTGGATTACTAAATTAAGGAATGACCAAGGAGAGATTTGTTTTCAAGAGGAAGACAAAAGAGAGATTATTCAAAAATATTATGAGAAACTATACTGAGAGGAGGAATATCTAACAGAGGGAAAAATAAAAAGATACTTAAAGAAAGCAGGACTTACAGAAATCTCAGATGAAGATAAAAACATCTTAAACCAGGAAATAACAATAGAAGAAGTTCATTGGGCAATAAATAAGTAGAAAAATGACAAAGCTCCAGGCCCAGATGGCCTTCCAGCGGAATTTATAAATCGTAACAAGATACTCTAGGTAGCAAAATGCTCAGAATATTTAACAACGTCTTAGAGAAAGCTAAAATCCCAAAATCTTGGCAAGAAGCAAGGATAACTATTATACCCAAAGTGGGAAGTGACCCTATGGACCCCGGAAACTGCAGACCAATTTCCCTACTTAACATCAATTACAAATTTTGTATGTCAATCATCACAGAAAGACTCAAATTTTTTTTAAATGAATTTATTTCTGTAGACCAACATGGATTTCTTCCCCACAGACAACTCAAAAACAATATTAGGATAACTTTAGATATTATAGAATATTATGAAGACCATAGTGGTGATCAAGTTGCATTAATGTGTTTAGATGCCAAAAAGGCTTTTGATAATGTTAAATGGGAATTCATCTTGTAGCAAATTAAATATATGAATTTAGGACAAAAATTTATAAATGTGATTTTGGCTATATACCAAAAACAGGAAGCTAGGATTTTGATAAATGGGGGGTTAACAGACAAATTTCAAATTCAAAAAGGAACCAGGCAGGGATGCCCATTGTCGCTACTTCTTTTTATTATGAAGTTGGAAGCTTTAATAAGAACAATTAAGAAAGAAAAAGAAATTAAAGGCTTAAAAATAAAAAATGAAGAATTTAAACTGCAAGCCTTCGCAGATTATTTGCTTTTCATATTAGAGGAACCACAAGTTTCGGGATTAAAACTACTAGATAATTTAGAAGAATTCAGAGAAGTTGCGGGGCTAAAGATTAAAAGAATAAAACAAAAATGATTACTAAAAACATGATAAACAAACAGAAAAAATTATTAGTAGTGATAATGGGCATCGAAATTGTAGATAAGGTTAAATATTTGGGAATTATAATTTCCGCAAAATGTACAACACTTAAAAAAGACAACTATGACCCACTAATAAAACGAATAACTGAAGATCTGGGAAAATGGGATAAACTAAGTCTATCTTTCATGGGAAGGATAGCGGCAATAAAGATGAACATTCTACCTAAATTAGCTTAGTTGGAGGATCGGTGCACGCCAGCTGTGCCAAAGGATAACTGGCAAGAGGTTGTTTAAAACTCAGGAGGATAAACCGGAGGAAGAGAGAGGGGTGGAGGGTGAGGGAAGCATCATTTTTCTTTCATTCGTATAGACTAGAGTGAATAATTTTTCTCCCAATCGGAAAAAAAATCTATGTGTGGGCTGAGGGGACTCCAATGCCACTGCTCATCCTCATCTTCATCCTCATCCTCCTGCTTCCTGATCTTTTTCACTGTCTTGGCAGCTCTCCCCTTTTTTATGAGCCTCTTGGTTGGGTAGGAGTTACATCGGTGTAAGGAGTAACGTGAAATCCACAGGGTAGTGGGGAGGGGAGATGTTAACTTAATGTGTAGATGGGGGGCCCATATTAGTCTTGTTCCAGCACTTAATAATCCTCTCAGCGGCCCTGTCTACAAGGTTCTTTGAAGTGGTGCCTCATAGGCATATAAAGACTTTCCGGTCAAAGGTCAAGAGCTTCTGGGGGGTCATGATCTCTTGAGACGTCAGGCACCCATCCACTTTTGCAGAGAATGGGTGCCAGAAGTCTTATGAGATTAGGGCATCCAGAAGTTTCCAGTCTGTGCATGAAAACTGTTTGCACACCAACAGGAGGCTTGAAGCAATGTGATTTCACTGCCCCAAACCTCCCTTTGGCATACAAATGCTTTTCCACACTGACCCTGGAAGCCTTTGGAGGAGACTCACCAAGGCTGCCCACTGTTCCAGAAGTGCCAGGCAACCTTGGTGAATTAGAGAAGCCGAGCAGTGCATGCTCATCCTGCTCTCCATCTGCTCTCACTGCTAACTGGGAGCAGGCAAAGAAACAGAGAGGCTGGAGACAGATCTTCATAAGGTAAGTGACCTGGAGTGGCAGGATGAGGGGGGGAACAATCATGGGGACCCCAGGGGAGGGAGAATGAGGTATCTCAGTGGGTCAGGGAAGGCCTTGGGTGATCTGAAGCAGGTAACCTGTTCCATCACTAGGCTCCTCATGGTTTTCCCCACCCTGAGATACCTTATGTGCACTTAATGAGCCATGCATCCGATTAGCGAATGCGTGGGTGAAAGTTGGGAGTTATCACGTTGAAGTTATGCAATTCACTTCTATGAATTCTTGGTTTATGAATGGAATGGACAGGCTCCATTACATTCATAATTTGAGGACTACCTATACTGCAAATGACAGCTTTTCAAATCTATGCTGGGCGTAAACTCAAATTCAAATTCTACAGCCCCAGATTTCCATGTATTGCACACTTTAGAGTATTTACTAACAAGATTTGAAATGGCTGAAAACAACTGAGAAAAACAAGGCTTTGGGAAAATTCTAAACTTAAAAAAATTAATAGTTATAATTTCCTGCACCATTAAAAAAGGCAATGAGAACCAATAAACCAGATAAATTTTCTTTAGAAAGGAGGTATGATTTAGTGAAATTTGCTTGGTGCCAGAACATGAAACATCTAATTCTCTCTTCTATAGTCTCTAGACACATTGATTTGGATAGCACCATCAAATAACAACTGTGTTTGTTCACCATCACAAAGTAAAAAGCATTAGCATTGCCAATATTTGTTTCATTCTTTAATAAAAAGGCATTTCACCAAGATGAACTAAATGAGGTGGTATCAGATGTTGCAAGCCCACAAGGAGAACAACATTTTTAGTGGGTAATAGTTCATGCCATGGGAATGTACTCATTAACCCTAATTAAACTTTTGCTTGGTTCAAAAATACAGAAAGCTTTTCAGCAGATGGTCTTGTTAATCTACTCTGGCTCTGTCATGAAGCTCATCTTAATCCAGAGATATGTGATGTGTACATCATTAACATATTTCTGTGGTCTCCTGAAAAATGATTTAGCAAATTGCAAACTTGCCTGGACTATTCATCCTGAGAAAAACAATATTAGTAATATGTTAAGGAAAGGAAAGGACAGGAAAGGAAAGGCTTCCTTTAGGAAGGAAGGAAGGAAGGAAGGAAGGAAGGAAGGAAGGAAGGAAGGAAGGAAGGAAGGAAGAAGACTAAGCCACAGCTTTCATAAATAAAAGCAATCCTATACTGTTGAATGTCAAATGACAGCCTAAAGTATCAGTAGTAAAGAATGATGGTTCAATAAATTATAGAGACTACACAATGCCCACCCAGTTTTAGAATGTAATGCAAACTTGCAGCAGAAATGAAATGTTGGAGTTACTGCTTCTGTGTCTTCATCTGCAAACTCAGGGTTGGGGCAGATTGCTTAGCAACAAGAAATAAAACATAAGGAATATGATCTAAGACTTGGGATTAGTCCTGGACTGAAATAAACCTTTAATTTTATACATTCATATCAAGTCCTCAAAAGAGCCAGTTTGGTAATGGTTAAGGCACAGGGCTAGACCCTTATTTTAGCTATGAAACCAGCTGGGTGACTTAGAGCTTCTTCCTCAGTCTTGGGGAGCAGTCAAGAACTGTTAGGAATGATAGTCACCTAACAGTTGGGTTAGGAATATATGAACCAGGATAGTAAATTAATATTGTATCTTTAAGAGAATGCCGATTGTGTTTGGCTGAAGTTTCTGCCAACGGCCATAAGATGGAGCCAGAAACCTGGTTCATTCTCCACTTCACTCCACTCCACTCCACTCCACTCTATTCTCTGTTTGTAGTTCGTACAAGTTTTTTTTGCTGTTGAATTACTTGTCATTCTTCTGACGAGTGATTCTTGTAGTGGGTTTTTGCTACTGTTTGCAAACTCCATGTACTGAATTCTGTGTATGATACTGGTAAGGAAAAGGACTTCGTTTTTTGGATTATCAACTGAATTATTGCTTTGACTACTGACTGCATCACCGTGTTTGACTTGGACTGTTTTTTGGGTTCTGCTTAACCATTTACTGGAACTAAAACCTACATTTCAGTATTCAGTATATCTTCATGTCATGTGTGTGTTATTCATAATCTCTCTCACTACATTTCCCTGAGCACACTCATTCTCCTAACGGGGATAATTTTTAACACTGGTTATGGGCCCAGAGCTCAGATAACTGAGAGTTGGTGTGAATACTCAACACTGTACACTGTATACGAACAGCTGTCTACTGTTTAATTGTGGTTTACTGTCCTGGTTAAAGATGGCACATGATCCGTCAACAAGTCTAACACTGATAACCAGGTTGGATGGAACAGACCATGTTTCCTGGTCTATGAAGTGCAGTCTGGAACAGACCATGTTTCCTGGTCTATGAAGTGCAGTCTACTTCTGCGTAGAGAAGGGTTATGGTATGCAGGGTTATGGTATGCAGTCAATGATCCAGTCAATGAACCTACATTTCAGTATTCAGTATATCTTCATGTCACGTGTGTGTTATTCATAATCTCTCTCACTATGTTTCCCTGAGCGCACTCATTCTCCTAATGGGGATATTTCTTAACACGAACAACTCATTTCTGAAAATACTGTCAAGAAAAGATTGCAGTCAAGGCAGGAATCAAGACCGACTAAGGAGCACCAAACAATAGGAATTTCCAATTTTCTGTACTTGTATTGTGGTTTGTTTCTGTCCTATAATAATGCACATTTATGGTAGAACTGATGTCAGGTCCCACATATTTCTACAAGGATGCTGGCATTTTGGTGGGAGGAAGGGGGGAGGAATGGAGTGATCTGTATATTAAGTTTCTGTTTCTGTTTCCTGCATTACTGTGCTAATCTCTATATGGATCACCATCGCTTATCACTGCCTCCACACACCCCATTTTCAGCCTGTTCCAATCCCCGCCACCTGGAACGGGCTGAAAATGGGGTGTGTGGAGATGGTGATAGGCGATGGTGATGCCTGCAGCCTGAAACAGTTGATCGTTGGTATTCTGGGAGGCAGATCCAACTGCTAATCAGCTGCTTGTGCTAAATCAGGCTGTGCTGAAGCTGACCAGGCTGTTTGTTGTTTGCTGCAAGGAGGCAAATTGCTGGGGGGGGGCAGAGGCAGATATTTTTTCCTGTTTTCCTCCTCAAAAGCTAAGTGTGTCATATATTTCAGAGTGTCTTATAGTCCGAAAAATATGGTATGCTATTTTAAATATGAGGCTAAAGGTTCCCAATCTATATCAGCTTCCCCATTGCTAACTTACACTAAAAAAGCAACAAATACAATAAATGCCACTTATACTTTTAAACAAGCTGACAGCTCATTCCAATTGGTTGAATAGATTTTAGAAGTGTGTGCAAAACACCTCCATTTTTTCTTCACTACATGCACTGTAGTATAGAAAAGCTTTGTTTATTCACTATATGACCTGAATAGCTGAGCAAGGCTAGCCTTGAATATCTGTTCAGGGTAATAAAATATTAGTTCAAATAACTCATTTTACTATATCTCTATGTCTCTCTTCCATAACCTGATGTCTTCCGAATGTATTGTTAACGGATTGTGGCAGTTGAAAATTCAGAATACTTTTGGTGGAATAGTTTTGGAGAGATAGGTATGCTGCTCCATGGTTTCCAGCAGGGGTGGGCTTCAAAATTTTTAGCAAAGAGTTCTCTGCCCAGTTGCTGGCTTGGCGGCGACCCGGGAGAGGGCCTATTCTGTGGCGGCTCCCACTTTGTGGAATCTTCTTCCGCTTGAGCTCCGTTTGGCTCCCGATCTTCGCTCCTTCTGCCATGATTTGAAAACTTGGCTCTTCCTACAATCTGGGTTGTGCTGACTCTCCTGGGTTAGGGTCATTTAATTGGGGTTTTAAACGTTAATTCGGCTTAAATGTTTAATATCTTTTTAATTAATTTAATTTATTTACTGTTGTATTTTAATTGTAAGCCGCTCCGAGTCTTCGGAGAGGGAGCGGCATATAAGTCGAATTAATAATAATAATAATAATAATGGTGGGCATGGCCTAGTCAGCCTCCTGCACCACAGCAGGGGTGGGGTGGGGTTGCCCTCCCTGGGCTCCAAAGACTTTCCTTGAGCCTCCAGGAGGGCGAAGACAGGCCAGCTAGGAGTGGGATTTGGGGGTTCTCCGAACTGCACAGAATCTTAGCTAGGGGCTCTCCCAAACCCCTGCAAACCCCCAGCAGCCCACCCCTGGTTTTCAGGAACACTCTCAAATTATTTTCTGCTTTTATTGAACTGGTCTGAGCACCAGGGTATATTCACATAACAAGCCAAATCAACACATATTTTGATTTAACCCAATGTGTTAAGAGACTGAAGCATTTCGTGTGTGCATATGAGGATTCCTAGAATTTAACTTGAACAAGAATTAGTGAATAAGATTGCATAATCATAACAAAAAGGAGATTTATTTAATGAATTAGATTACGTGCACAGACAAAATGTTGCAGCTACGAAGGCCGAGTGTTTAGGAACAAGTCATAAGAAATATCGTCAGATTAGCAATCTGTTAGATAAAGAGTAGGCAAAGTAACAAGGAAAGAATACAGAGGAAATCATTAAGTTTCTATCTACCTTACAGCCCTCTTATAGTCTGTAGATCTTTAGGTGCTGATGAGTTAGGATGGTTTGATCTGAACTCCCAATACAATGTATGAACCTAATGAGATAAGATACTAAGAAAAGTGTATAGTTTGATTACTCTGTATCAAATATCTCATATTTATTACAATTTTTTTTGAAATTCATTATATTATATTCATTTCTAATGTATAAATGAATAGAACATTATATAAAAGAGATTGGATAAAACAAGCGTTTCTCTTCTGATGATTCTGTTTTGTGGTCAGTGTTGACTCTCAAGGATCAAGTTGATACTAGTAAAAGTTGATACTAGTATTCATAATACTAATACTATTTAACTAATACCTCAGTTAAGATCGGCAGCCATGGGAGGAGCTCAGCAGCACAGGAGGTGGCAAGCACATGGGCGACAGTGTCCTGCAAGAGCCACAGCTGACACAGCGCAGGTGCGACCACTGGGCTAGTCCTCCAAGCAGCAGGCAGAGGAAGAAGAGGGGCCAGGCACACAATCCAGCTTGCTGGATGCGCCACACAGCCATCTACCCAGTTGTGACTGCGGGCAAGCAAAGGCAGATGGTGGCACAGAGTGGGCAGGCAGCTAGAGGAGGTTCATTCTGCATGTACAGAGCAGCTGGATGGGGTTGAGCTGACTGGTGGCTTGGAGATGGGCAAGAGGAGGAAGCAGGTGGCTTTGCAGTTTTAACAATGAAACAGAACTGCTCCGAGGAGAAGCAGGGAGATCCCGTACATCAGCCTGTTGCCTGTATTGAAGGGCAGAGATTATGTTCCTAGAGAGACAGAGGAAGGGGGAGAGAAATGGGGGAGGGGCAGCCTGTAAAATGAAGTCACCTCTGTAATGTTTCCCATGGCTGAGCTTGCAAGGAGGCTGGTGGCTCAGGCTGTTAAATGCCTGCTCTTAAGATCCAGCTGTCTACAATTATTGCAGGCTCGAATCCCACCAGGCTCAAGGTTGACTCAGCCTTCCATCTTCTCAGGGTAGGTAAACTGAGGACACAAGATTGTTGGGGGCAATTAGCTGACCTTGTAAAAATGCCGCTTAGTAATAAGCAGGCATATACAATGGAATGAAGGCTATTGCTGAGCACACTGGGTTGTATCCCAAAAATTGTAAGCCGCCCTGAGTCTTCGGAGAAGGGCGGCATATAAATGTAATTAAAAAAAAAATCAACACATGAGCAGGAAAACCCAGCTCTGAGTGGTCATGACTGACAGTGCCTTTCCTCTTTGCTTGCTTATAACTGTGCTGGGACAAGAAGCCATGCACCGCATCTGCTGGGCTGGATCACGTGCCTCCCTCCATGCCTCTGTCCCTGCTTGCTGCTGGTGCCCCAAGGTAAGGCAGGTAGGGGGGCGGGAATAACGCCAAGCCACGGCTTCTGCATGCTTGGTCCCTGCTGTACAAAGTCATCCTCCAGCTCTGCTGAACATGCAGGACAAGCCTCCCATGACTGCCTGCACATTCCATCCCACTGTTTGTCTTTGCTTGCCCACTGCTGCAATGGGGAAGGTGCTACATGGAATGTCCAGTGGGCTGGATCACATGCCATCCTCCTCCCACACCTCTGCCTCTGCCTGCTGTTTGGAGGGATCCCAGAATGCACCAGCCAAGGGGCTGAAGGGCTGCAGGTGCTGCGAGGCACTGTCAGCCCCCGCTGCTCACCGCCTCCTGTGTTTGCATCTGGGGTGTGAGGTCCCTGGCTGGGCTGATCACCCTGATACTGTGTTTCCCCAAAAATAAGGCCTAATGCATCTTTTGGAGCCAAACAAAAAAATAAGACTGGATCTTATTTTCTGAGAAATACAATATACTGCTTCACAGTGTTTTATAGCCTTCTCTAAGCAGTTTACAAAGTCAGCATATTGCCCACAACAATCTGGGTTCTCATTTTACTGACCTTGGAAGAATGGAAGGCTGAGTCAACCGTGACCTGGTGAGAGTCAAACTGCTGAACTAAAGGCAGCCAACACTCAGCAGAATTAGCCTGCAATACTGCATTCTAACCACTGTGCCACCAAATTTCTTGTTATATACATTGTACAATGTAATGAGAAATATATGCATATCTGAAATGGAATGCATTAAAGGCTAAAATAGTTAGGACTAGCAACAAGAGTGAATGATTGCACATGGGAAAAATTAAGACAAGGACTTGAATTTGTGTCCTTTGATAGACTCTTTACTACTAAAGATGGGAAATGATACAATGTGGCCTGTAGGACAAAATGCATGTTTATCAATAGAAATTAAAATAGTCACATATAAGAGCATGCTTTTGCCCATTTTGCTATAAAGAAGGAATAATTCATTATGATATATTAAAATTGTACCATGAATGCAGTGGAAATGGGTTACTTAAAAAGAATGTGTGCTAAAGCAAGAACTGATAGAAAATAAACAGGAAGGCTGAATTCAAAGGTGAACAGACTGCATAAAAGAATTATGTTGAAGCAGTTTGGTCATATAGAGAGAATGAATGTGGAACCAACTGCAAAACAATTACATAAAGAAATAGTAAATGGGTGGACAATAAAGAATGACCAAGAAAAAACATTGTATGGAGTTAGTGAGATCCTCAGAAACAGAATTAAAAAGCAAGAGCAATATATGATGTAGTGATTGAAGCAAGAATGGTTTGCAAGGTTAGACTATGGGGTTGGTATAATTTAATAACCTTATTTATTACTATGTATTATTCGCCTTTTCTTATGTTTTGCATAATGTTGTTTAGACTTTAGAGTAATGTAAACAAAAAATTAACAGTCAGTTTGGTGTAGCGGTTAAAGCATTAGGGTAGAAATTGAGATTCTGTGAGTTCTAGGTAAAAGCCAACTAGGTGACTTTTCTCTTGTCGTTTTCTCTCAGCCCTAGAAAGAAGGCAATGACAAATCACTACTGAAAAACCTTGCAAGGAAACTGCAGAGAAGTATCCAATTAATCTCCAAGAATGAGACACGATTCTTCATCATCAGAAGAAATAATGTATGATAAAGCAAGAAACGATAGAAAATGCATGCATTTATGTGTGCAAAAGTGTGCAAGTAAAATTTGCTTGAAAGAAAATCCTGGTAATATGACAAAACATATTTAATAAGCATCAGTGCCCTCTTGTGGTAAAGTCTTCCTTTTGAAGTTAATGCAACTAGCTTCTTAATTGATGCAGATCAGAATAGGGTCGCTCATTCTTGACTAGAAGTGTTATTCTGTTCTTTTAGCCCCTTCTTCCTCTATGTTACATTAATGCATTCGTTATCCAATGACTACAAACTAGATTTCTGGGCTTTACTGAGACTTAGAGAAACAAATTATCTCTCAATGAATTGGAAAAAAAATCATGGATCCAATGCCTTTCACAGATGAATTTCCCAATTGTTATTTAACAATAGCTTCACTTCTTCCCGAAAGGCAATTCCAATAGGTTGTAATAGGAAGGTGAGATTTGTTCAACAGGGTCTTCCTTCTGGAGTTTCACAAGGTTTTATTTGCTCCCCTCCCCCAAACTCTGGGAAAGATAATGTTATTTGGTGATGATGCTTAGATTTGTATTCATTTATCTATCAACCACAATGTATCTTGCTGTTATTGTATGCAGTCATCAGTAATTGCCATTGCAGGTTGAGCCAAAGATACTGTGGAACTCTTGGCAAGTTGTGTGATGCTCTGGGATGATGTTTGGCCAAATCCCAAATGATTCTATTCCACTTTAACCTTAGATATTGTAGCACGTTCCTCAGAAGTAGGTTTTCAGTTTTGATGATATCCTGGACCCAGGACTGCCTTTAAAAATTCTGGGCAATTAAAGGCAGTAGCCAGGAGGCCCTTCATCCTGCCTCAGCTGGTATTCCAGTTGGAATCCTATCTGAGCTGAGAAGACTTATAACAGGAACTCAAATTGTTGGCACCAGCTAAAGAAACGGCTGCAATGTGCAATTCATAGGGCTACCTTTGAGAACTACTATCCAAGTGCAAAATTAAGCTCTCTGTGTGCTGGTCAGTGAGGTCACTTCAGTCTTATTATATCTATATTGAAGTAATTTATTGGTTGTCAATAGAATCTGAATAAATTCAGGATGGTTTTAACCTTCTAACTAGGCATAGGTTACAGGGGTGGTATTCAGCAGGTTCTGACCAGTTCTGGAGAACCAGTAGTGGAAATTTTGAATAGTTCAGAGAACCAGCAAATTCCACCTCTGACTGGAGATTTTACAGTATCCTTCCCCTGCCACACCCACCAAGCCACGCCCACAGAACCGGTAGTAAAAAAAATTGAATCCCATCACTGATACGTTACCTTCTCTGAGTAAATGCATCCTATCCAATGATCTCATGTGAGCTGGGAAAACTCTTATGTTCTCCCAGCTGTTAAAGAAGTTACGTCAGTGGGTACCCAGGGTGCTCTCTCTCAATTTTGCTCCCCCATTGCTCCCCAGAGCTGTTCCTGCTCTCCCATGCCTGCTATAACATTATACATTTGGCATCATTTTGCACAGCAGTGAAAATTTAGGTGTTTCATAGGATTTCAAGTGTTTAAGATCTTCTACCCTCGTGGCACAGAGCAGATATGGCTGGATTTGATAATAGTTTTATTGCATTATGTTTATATTGCCTCTTACTGACTTTGGCTTTTATATAGCCTGTGCTTTAATTTATTACTGTAAATCTGTATGTGTCAGACTGGCAGTATTTGAACTAAAATAAATACACAGACAAACTAAGAAATAAAATTATAAATATATTAGGTAGTTTTTTAAATCCTTGTAAAAAACTATGTGCATTTGTCAGACATGCCTCCATTCCAAACCCAAGAAAGAAAACCCCCCAACTCCATGTTGGTAGAGAAGAGGTAGGTTTTTTTTTTTAAATTACATTTATATGCCGCCCTTCTCCGAAGACTCAGGGCGGCTTACAATTTTTGGGATACAACCCAGTGTGCTCAGCAATAGCCTTCATTCCATTGTATATGCCTGCTTATTACTAAGCGGCATTTTTACAAGGTCAGCTAATTGCCCCCAACAATCTTGGTCCTCAATTTACCTACCCCGAGAGGATGGAAGGCTGAGTCAACCTTGAGCCTGGTGGGATTCGAGCCTACAGTAATTGTAGACAGCTGGATCTTAAGAGCAGGCATTTACAGCCTGAGCCACCAAGGCTCAGGTTTTACTGAGTTTGAAATGATAGCAATGAAAGAAAAGCAAGATCTGAGACAATAGGCATGAAAGTTACATACAGAAAGTTTTCCCAATCCCCTCCCCCTGAGGGACCCACACTGAATAGCCAATCCCCATTTCATATGGTGTCATGTGGGGCACATTTTCAGGTGTTTTCACCCATGTGGAATGCCGAGACGGTTGATCTTGACTGGGCATAAACAAGTCCATGCAGTAGCACGGCAGCATCCCTCCCTTTTGTGTGTGACACAAGCCATCATCTCTCCAGCTTGCTTTCACACCCAAAACCCAATCTGTTCCCCCTCTCCTCATTACTATGGCAGTTGGCAGCAAGCAATCATCAAAGCACCATGGAGACTGACATTCGGCCTTCTCGCAGTAGAGACGTTAGCCTTGAAAAAAAAAACATAGTAGAAAACAGGCAAAATAGGAACAAAGCAAACATGAGATCATTTTGAATAATACATTAAGGCATATCAAGGTATTTAGAGCAAAACAGTTGCACATGTTTCGGAGCCCTGACATCATGCTTGTTCACCCATTCAGACTGAGAAGGAGGAAAGTGTTTCCAGGCAACCAAATACTGAATTTTTCCCCTATGTTTCCTGGAGTTCAAGATCTCTTTGACCTCAAAATGCTGCACATCTTCGACAAGGAGAGGAACAGGAGGGGTAGGTTGGTCTGGCTGAAGGGAAGAGGTGTGTTACGGTTTCAGCAAACTAACATGAAACACAGGATGAATCCTTCTAAGTGTTTTAGGCAATTCTAACTGTACCGTGAAAGGGTTTACAATCTGCACAATGGGGAAAGGACCTACATACTTAGGTCCCAATTTTTTTGACTTCTGTGTGGTCTGTAAGTACTTAGTGGACAAAACTCTATCTCCAACTTGGTAGCTTTTCAGCAGAAGCTCTTTTCTTGTCTGCCTGTTTCTTAGGAGCTTGATGAACTCAACCTTCACGCTTTATGAGTGACAGGCCAGATAAGCTGAAGTTGCTCAATCTATCGCGCTAGTGAAGGGGTTTGGGGCTTCTCCTGAGGAAGCTCTGGAATGAGTGCAAAATCCTGACCAGAGGCTACTTTGAACAGAGTAAACCCAGTGCTACTATGGATGGAATTATTATAAGCGACCTCTGTAAACAGGAGTAAATCAGCCCAGTTATCTTGCTGATAATTTACATAACATCTGAGGTATTGTTTGTCAGAGTATATTCATGACCTGGAATAGAGCTTAGTAACAAAGACCAGCCAATGGGAGCTGAATTGGAAAGTGAAACTAGATGTAGCCTGGACATGGCTTAGCTCTGTGCTCTCAGCTCTAAACTGAAACTAGTCTCTGCTCTGAGCTCTGAAGCTGCTTTTTGTGTTTTGATTGTAACTCTACTGCATTGGAAGACCCTTCTTTGATATTGTACATTTACTTATATATTATTATGTATATAAAGAAGTTAATGAATCCTGCTGAATCAGTCATCTATGTGTACTTTGTGGATTTGAATTTCTGCTGCAAATTCTAACAGGTTATGGGCCCAGCAGTCCAGAACACACAAAAAGACGGCATTGTAATTTAAGCTGAGAGAGACTGCCTGTGTTTACAAGAAGAAACCAGGCAGAGAAAGCTTGCAGGATGGCTGAGTAAATTAAAGACAGCGTTGTACCTCATTTGGATCAGAAGAATTATATTATATGGGCTGCAAAGATGGAATGTTTCCTGAGAGTTAAGGAACAGTGGGATATTGCTGAAAACTCACCTCAAATGCCATTAGCTGCTGCAGATCAGAGGCATCTTAATTTAGAAGATGAACAGTTTATCAATGTAGCTGATTTAAAGACTGCAAAAGAGGCCTGGCTGAAGTTAAGAAGTGTGCATGTGAGTGTGTCTGCATGCAATATTGTGCAATTATCAAGAAAGTTATACAGAGACAGTCTGCAACCAGGAGAATCTCTGGAGCAGCTTCTTGTAAATATGCAAACTTTGTTTGTAGAGTTAGAACAGCATGGAATGCAGATTCCTGAATCTCAGAAAGTGCTGCTGGTTTTGAACAGTCTAGATGACTCATGGGACATTGTTTCTGCAGTATTTGAATGCCAGAGAAGAAGCTTCGCAAAATAAGGTTAACAACTCTTAAAGCCTTTTTGGCAATGCTGTTACGGTGAGCTCTGGGACTTAGATCATTTGAGATAAGTACTCCTAGGTCCATGTTGGTGAACCTATGGCACGCGTGCCAGAAGTGACAGGCAGAGCCATTTCCCACAGCATGCAAGAGGTTGCCCGGAAGAACCCCACTGCGCATGCGCACATGCAATGCTGCCCGACAGCTGGTTGTCAGGTATCTGGTGTGCATGTGCAGGGGCGGGGATGTGTGTGGGAGATGCACGTGCATGTGCAGAGATGCACAGTGTGTGAGGGGGGGTCGTGCGCACATGTGCAGCGGGTGGGGGCCCCAGCACGCATTGCCTTCTGGGTGCTGGCATGCCAGTGTGCGCAAGAAAGCGCACATGCAATTATCGGCACAGGAGCTGAAAAAGGTTAGCCACCACTGTCCTAGGTCCTTGACAGAGTGAGGGTCGTCTATGGGATCATTCCCTCCTAACTTATATTTGGTGTTCTGATTTTTTTTTTTTGCCAATGTGTAGGACAGAGCATTTGTTAGTTGAAATTTGGAGCTGCCAATTGCGCAACAATTCTGATACATAGTCAAGGTCACTTTGTAGGGCAGCAGCATTGTCAGTGGTGTTAAATAATTTTACATCATCGGCGAAGAGGATGCAGCTGCTTTTAGTGTTGTCACATAGGTCATTCATGTAAAGCAGAAAGAGTGTGGGTCCTAATACACTGCCTTGGGGAGACCGCTATTAACTGGTGCTGGATTTGATAGGGCTTTTCCTATTTTGACCATTGTTCCCCCCTGTTGCCTGTTTGACAGGAACATGGCTATCCACTTGTGCATGGGTCTAGAGATGCCATAAGAACTAAGTTTCAGCAGTACTTTGTCATGCACCACTGAATCAAAGGCTTTGCAGAAGTCTATGTAAATTGTGTGTATTGCTTCACCCTTGTGTGTAAAGCAATTTGGATGTGTGGTCCAAATGCTTCTGCAGTGTAGGAGTCGCAGATTACAGGACAATTTTTTTCCTGAAACCAAACTGCTTGTTAGAAAGTAGGTTGTTTGTTTCTAAATGTAGGATGATGGATTGGTTTATAATTGATTTCATGACTTTACAGGTGATGCAACACAGTGAGATTGGTCTGTAATTTGCTACTAGGCTAGGGTCTCCCTTTTTAAAAACAGGTATGACCATGGCTAATGACCATAAGTCAGGCAGGGAGCTAGTTCTGAAAGTACCTCATAGATTATGCTTAGAGGTTTGGCTAGGGCAGTGGCAAGCTTTTTCAAAAAGTAGGTACATAATCCATCAGGGCCAATAGATAGGGATGGCTTTAAGGTTACATAGTGCTGTTTCAATGTTAACTGCTGCAAAGTCAATATGTAGTAAGTCATTACAATTTGTTGTGGTACAACTAGGAAATGGGGGGCAGCAGCCATTGCTGTCAGCAAAGACTGAACTGAAGAACTTATTAAAGAGGTTGGCCTTTACAGCTTCATTGTTACAGTCTTCCCCATTAGGCCCTTTTAGGGATGGGATAGATTTTGTGTCTTTAAGTTTAGCATTAACGAAATTGTAGAAGGCTCAGGAAGAGTTCGAGTTTAGCAGCTCTTCCTCCTGTTTGCGATGGTAATTGGTACATTCGGCCTTTAAGACCTGGTTATTTGACCAACCTGGGCTGTGACCCCTCCCTAGGGGAGGGAGGGTTTTAATGTTTATTGTTTTTATGTCTTATATTTGGGCTTGTTCTTTGTTTAATTATTTTTTAAATATTTATTGTTTGTGTTTTTAGCTGTGAGCCGCCCCGAGTCTCTGGAGATGGGGCGGCATACAAGTTCAAGTATAAATAAATAAATAAAATCTGGCAGCATAAGGTTTTGTAGCTATTTTTAAAATTAGTTATGTAGCCAGTTTTGTTTGCTCGCCAGAGAGATTTTTTTCTTGGATTGTAGCTTTCTTGTTGATATGGATAATTTGTTTTTTTTTAAAGTTTTTATTTTTAAGACAAACATACAAACAAAACATAAAAACATAAAAGCCATCTTCCATTTTATATACATACAGTGTGTCAGTTGGTTACAGATTTTTTGTGTTCTCCTTTTGTAGTCATCACTCAATAATTTGTTTTTATTTTTGGCTTTAGGAGTTATTTTTGGTATGTATAGATTAATGACTCTATTGACTTAGAGCAAAAAAGTATTATAATGGTCTTCTGCAGTATTACAACCTGTGAACAGGAGCTGCCAATCAAGAGATGTGAGGTATAATTCAAAATTATAGGCCTATTTCACTATTGAATACAGACTACAAAATAGGTTCATCTTTAATAGCCAAATGTTTGAAAAGATTCCTTAATACGTTTATACATGTTGACCAAAATGGCTTCCTACCTAAAAGGCAGATAAAGAATAATATGGGAACAGTACTAGACATATTAGAATACTACGAAACACATAGTGAGAAACAAGTGGCACTGCTTTTCTTAGATGTCCAAGAGGCATTCGATAATGTAAATTGGAAATTTATGTTATAACAACTGAGGTATATGGACTTCGGTGACAAATTTATAAATATGTTCAAGGCAATATATTCAAAAAAAGAGGCCAAAGTAATAATGAATGGTGAGGTGATACAAAGTTTTGCAATACAGAAAGGTACAAGACAAGGTTGCCCACTATCACCACTGCTGTTCATTCTAATGCTGGAAGCATTGACGAGAAATATTCAGAAAGATGAACAAATTAAAGGATTGGAAATTAGAAGAGAAAAATATGTATGGACAGGCAGGGCTGTGAACGAAGTTTCCTGTGGTTTGTGCAGCTTCTAGCGAATGTGTTTATTGTGGAAATAAATTTGCATTTGCTGGATTCGTTCTTGCAAATGACTCTGCAGAAGCGTGGTGCCACTGAGCCGTCACTGTTCTTGAACTCAGGGCCATCATGGGAAACATAGATTGACTCAGCCTTCCATCCTCTCGGGGTAGGTAAATTGAGGACCCAAGATTGTTGGGGGCAATTAGCTGACCTTGTAAAAATGCCGCTTAGTAATAAGCAGGCATATACAATGGAATGAAGGCTATTGCTGAGCACACTGGGTTGTATCCCAAAATTGTAAGCCCTGAGTCTTCGGAGAAGGGCGGCATATAAATGTAATTAAAAATAAAAAATAAAATAAAAAAAATTTTGTTGGGAGAGATGGTTGATGCCTGGAAGTTGCTGATGATGTCACAAACCTTTGTGATGCCATTTGATTCATTGGTGTCCTCGAGTCTAATTAAGATAGTGTTGGGATGTTTCTGTTCACATTCAATTGCCTCTTTAACAATGATGGAAATGTTACTTGCAGGGTTGGTGGTTTCCTGCGGCTGGGGTAGTTGGGTAGGGATGGGATTTTGGGATGTTGGTGCTTTGCTTCTCTGGATAATTTCTTTCCTTCAAGGGATGCTAGTCTCACTTCTATTGTGTTGATTCATTCGAGTAGGACAAAATTTGTCCAGTCTGGGCTTGCATGATGGGCAGAGTAATGGAAATGCGAACTGGGAGGCTTTAACTGAAGTTCTTGAAGGAACTGGGCAATGCCTTTGGTTAGCCCCAAGCACTTGTGGTGAGCATACATGTCACATAGCGAGTATTTATGTACTTAGCGCACATGCACTATAAATAGGGGCGGGGCGAGGCGGGCGGGAGAATGAGGAAGGTATTTCTGCGCATGCGGAGTAAAAAAAACCATCTTTTAAAAATGAGTTTTTTCAACTTTGGAGAGGCGGATAGGGGCAGGGGCCGGAGTAGCGAAGGGAGGAGTGGGCAGGGGAGAATGAGGAAGCGATTTTCACGCATGCACAGTAAAAAAAAAACCCGGTTTAAAAAAAAACAGTTTTTTTTTTACTTTGGAGCGGCGGATAGGGGCAGGGACCGAGGCAGCAAAGGGAGGGGCGGGGAAGAATGAGGAAGGGATTTTCGTGCATGCACAGTAATAAAAATCATTTTTTTGCCCATAGGAGCGGCGGAGAGGGGCGGGGCCAAGCAGGGGTCGTTTTTACCAGTTCTTAGAACTATTGGTGATGTTAACAACTGGTTCTATAGAACCGGTGAGATTCGGTAGAAACCCACCCCTGCCTCAGAGGTTATCTAGTCCAACCCCTTTCTCCAGCAAGAGACATCTGGGTTATTTTGGTGCGTCACTCTGTCACATGACCACCAAGCCATGTCCACAAGCCATGCCCACCAAGCCATGCCCACAGAACTGGTTGCTAAAAAAATTGAATCCAACCCTGCAGTTAACCATATAAAATATGCTACTACTGGGTTAATTATTTTCCGTGGGATTTGATAGAAATTTAATACAAATGTGACCAAAGGTCTAAATTTTGTTAAGTTGATTAGTTTATGAAAGAGGAGCCAAGAGATAATAATGTTCAGGAATATACGTTGTTGTGTTCCACATTATTATGTTTTGTTTCTGTGTGGCTGATTTTACAGGAGAAGGAGAGGAATATCCAGTGGTATGTCATCAGTGGGTCAAATATATCTAACTCTGTTGTCCATTGTTGTTAGATTCAGATGTGAAAGATAATGAGAGTAAGTAAACCTAATAAGTTGATAATAAGGTTGCTAAAATGGAGCTAGTATTAATGGACAGATCTCTTTAATTCAAAACCATTTTTCAACATGTACTAGGAATTGTTTTTGCCTTATAGGATTAAGTTCTGAGCTTTGGTGGCTCAGGCTGTTAAATGCCTGCTCTTAAGATCCAGCTGTCTACAATTACTGTAGGCTCAAATCCCACCAGGCTCAAGGTTGACTCAGCCTTCCATCCTCTCCGGGTAGGTAAAGTGAGGACCCAAGATTGTTGGGGGCAATTAGCTGACCTTGTAAAAATTCCGCTTAGTAATAAGCAGGCATATACAATGGAATGAAGGCTATTGCTGAGCACATTGGGTTGTATCCCAAAAATTGTAAGCCGCCCTGAGTCTTCGGAGAAGGGCGGCATATAAATGTAATTAAAAAAAAAAAGTTCACAAGCTTATGTTTTAGCAATATCTAAGTTTTTCCTCTTAAAACTTAAGTGACATCTATGACATATGCTAGGTATCTTATTCTATGACAGAAATAGCTTGACCATTGTTCTATTAATGTCCTTATAGATATCTCCAATATGTAGTTTCTGGAGCTGCCTTTGAAGCTTTTTGGCAACTTCATGTGTCTGAAGCATAGATATTTCAGATTAAGTAGTATATGACATTTACAGATATTTTGGAACAAGGTACTTGCATATTTTTGTTTTTAAACTATGATCACATCAATTTCAATAGATATAATTTAAGTCTACCATTGGTATATTGTTTTAAATACAATAATACATATTTGTAGGAAAATATTTTTAAAAAAAACCAGAAAAGTTTAATAGCATAAGAGGACTTTTTCTTTCAAACTGAATTTCTTTTCAGTGACTTTGAACAACATGCCAGCAGCCCAGCAGGTAGACAAGTCATGAAACACATTTACCTCATTTGACTGTTTGCTGCTACGAAATTTAATATGATTGAAGTTGCAGGAAGATTGAAGGGGTTTTTGGGGGAGAGGGGAGATTCAATAATGCAATCTCTCTGAGAAAACAGATGTCTTTTGCTGTAACACTAATTTTATTCATCTCCCCAGATAATAATAATTTGGAAAATATCAGCTGCAGAGTAATAAAAAGTCACTTATAAGTCTGAAAGAATCAAATCAAATGATCTGCATTTGAATCTTGCTTAAGTGCCTGATTGTAGTAGTGATTGAATTTTTTTTTACTTAGCCTGTTTTTCTGAATAAAACATTTTAAAAAAACTCAAAGAGTTCTGAGGAAGAAAGAATATAGCTTTGGTTTGGTCATTCATGGCAGTAAGTGTGTCTTGAGAAGTGACCATTTTTGTATGTATTATTTACTTATTGAATTATTTTTAACCAACAATGTAATTTAGGAGGGAGGACAATCATAAAGGATTATAAATAATATAATATAATTATTAAAATATAAATAATCCCTGACATAATTGCAAGAAACACAAACAGTATGCTGTTTTATTTAATGCAATCAATTAAAACCATAAGATTAAATGCTCTATCATAGTTTCCTCTCTTCTCCCCCCTCCCCCTCTGCCATCAACTCCTGAATGATGTTGAGCAGGTTACAATTTTAAAAAAACCAAGAAACATTGCAATATCAAAAAAGAATAGTAGTTGTCTGGATGGGACAATAAAAATCCTCTTCCCCATACAACACCTAACCAAAAGGGCCCTGACAAACACTGTAGCCCAGTGTTAACCCTGCTAAGTGGACCACACCAGGGGACAGACTTCACCAGATGACTTGAACTATACTTTATTGGCTATAACTGTTATGTATGCAGGTTTGAATGTCATTGCTTTAGTTTGAACTGTTCTTGTAAAATGTCAGAAATGATTGGTTTAAAAAGTGCGGGAAAATCCTGCACTCTGATTGGCTGGCAACTGCGGCTGCTGGCTATAAGTAGCAGCCGCAGCCCAGGCAAATCGGGTCTGTTATGAGCTGTAGTCACTAATAAACTCTTCACTGAAGCACTCCGCGTCTGACTCTTCATGCAAACTTAACAATAACAACAATTGTGTTGCAACACTTCCCCAGCCCTTCTTAAACCTCTGTGAATCAGAAAGTTGTCTTTTTGAGCCATTAAAAAATGGTACCTTGTTTTCTACAATTTTTTTAAAAAGTTGTAGCTCCCTTTGTCCAGGTAATGGTTCCCCATATTTTCATCAGGGTCTCCATATCAAAAGCCTTCTGGAAGATTCAGATTTTCAAGACTTGTTTAAAGGTAGGGAGCGTAAGGGCACTTTGATCTCTAGGCCAGGGGGACACTGTTCTAGAGGGCAGATGGCCATGACAGAGAAGGCCAGCATCCTGGGTGATTGATAGCTGTCAGACAGGCCACAGCCTGCTCCCTAGGAAAGCATGAAACTTGACTCCATAGGCATTAAATAAAAGATACTTTTATTAAGATGCTAAGTACAGTATGAGTGAGGCAAACTCTGGAAAAATCTGGTGCAAAAATCATATATTGAAAGCAATCCCCAGTTTTAGTTGCACTGACCAGGTTTATAATTTTGCTAATATAAAATGGGCCTATGTATTTAGAGCTCAATTTTTTGGATTGTATCTATTTAGTGGAAAGTATATACCCTGTTGCCCATTTTAAATTCTTTAGACACCTCTCCCCCCATAGCCACATCCTGGACAACTTGAGATGCCGGTATGTACAGCCACTCGGTCTTAGCTGGGTTGAGCCGGAGCCTGTTCCTCCCCATCCAGACCTGCACAGCCTCCAGGCACTGGGACATCATGTTGAGTGCATAACTGGGTTGGTTAGGGGTGGAGATGAAAAGCTGGGTATCATCAGCATACTGATGATACCACACCCCAAAACCATGGATGATCTCACCCAGCGACTTCATGTAGATGTTGAACAAGAGGGGTGAGAGAACTGACCCCTGGGGCACCCCACAAAGGAGGGGCCTTGGGGCCGACCTCTGCTCCCCTGCCAACACTACCTGCGTATGGCCCGAGAGGAAGGAGGAGAACCACTGTAAAACAGTGCCCCCTACTCCCAACCCCTCGAGGCATCAGTTTGTTCAGTTTGTTCTTTTTCCTTAATTGCTAGTGTTAATCTATTCATTTCTGCACATTCAAATATTTTCCTGATCACATTATCATCAGTAGGAAATTCTCCACTTTTCCAGTTTTGTGCAAACACAATTCTTGCTGCAGTTAGTACATGGATAATTAAATATACATTCTCTTTACTATAAGTTTCAGGTAGAATCCCTAACAAAAATATTTCTGGTTTTAAATCAATAAGCTGTGTTATCATCTTTTCCAGCCACATATGTATTTTTGTCCAGTATTTTTTTGCTTCTACACTTGTCTACCACATATGATAATAAGACCCAGGTATCTGGTGGCACGTCCAACATTTAGTTGACTTATCTTTAAACATCTTTGCCAATCTCATTGGTGCAGAGTGCCATCTATAGAACATCTTATGCAAATTTTCTTTATATGCAGTTGACATTGTTAGTTTATAGTTCTTATCCCACAATTTCTGCCACATAACTTTTTTTTTGCAATACATTTTTTTAAAAAAAATTTGTTTCAATATGAACAGTGTGGTTCTGGAGTGTCTTACATTTTCAAACAAATATGACAATAGTTTTCATCGTTGATACACTTGACATTCTTATAAGATTTGATCTTAATATGCATATTTTGATAAATTATCAATCTTAATTATTCAATATTACAGTGTTATTTTTATGTTAATCTCTATATTAATATCACTCCTTTTGCTACAGATACTATATTAATAACCATATTTGCAGTGTTTAACAAATTATATAATTTTGATAACAATTCACAGATTCATATTAATTTATATTTTTCCATTATTCATCCCTTTTTAATTTTTAATTGTGCCACTATTATATCTAAAGCATTCTTTTTCAAGTCACATTTTAATCCAAATAAAATAGTATTCATCATATTTACGTTTAACATATTGTACAATTCTAATAGTAATATAATGGCTTTTATTAGTTTGTAATCTTTCGTTATCTTATGCTCCATTACACTATATTATTTTTGTGTCAATCGGATTCCACTTACCATTCCTTTTCCTACAATAGAATGTTAATATTCATATTTATTACATTTAACGATTGTAAATATTAACTAATAGTACACACATTTATGTGGAATCATAATCTTTCCCCCCCTTTTAGCCATCATCTCTCACTTGTATTTTTTTTTTTTTTTAATTACATTTATATGCCGCCCTTCTCCGAAGACTCAGGGCGGCTTACAATTTTTGGGATACAACCCAGGGTGCTCAGCAATAGCCTTCATTCCATTGTATATGCCTGCTTATTACTAAGCGGCATTTTTACAAGGTCAGCTAATTGCCCCCAACAATCTTGGGTCCTCAATTTACCTACCCCGAGAGGATGGAAGGCTGAGTCAACCTTGAGCCTGGTGGGATTCGAGCCTACAGTAATTGTAGACAGCTGGATCTTAAGAGCAGGCATTTACAGCCTGAGCCACCAAGGTTATTGAAGCTTTAGTTAATGGTTTCTTAACTTGTCTCCCATATTCCTCTCTTAAATTGTCATCTCTATCATTTCTTGATCATTCCTTTTGAATATTCCTCCCTTCTCTACTATATTCCATTGTCTCATTTTCAAATTATATACTCTTACCCTTGTCTTTCTCCCAAAGAATTCTCCCTGCAATTTCAACTCCTGTTTAACTTCCCTTAAAGTACTCTCCCCTTGGTTTATTACATCAATCATTACCATTTTTATTTTTATTTCCTTTTTAACATTTCTTTTTGTTTGTTGCTTCATCTGTTCAGTTTTTCTGGCTACTCTTCCAATTAACTCCTCCTTTTCCTGGATCTCCTGCTTTCTTTCTGTTATTAGTGTCTCCATTTCCAGATCTACTTCCATGCTCTGTATTTTATTCAAAGTGTCCTCCAATCCTCTTGCCAAGGTATCTTTTATATCCTGAAATTCCAATGCAATTTCTTGCAAATTCCACTCATCTTTGTTTTTGTTTATACTATTTCTTTCTGTCCAATTGTCCAACAGTCCTTTATTCAAACCAAAGTCACTTTTCAGATGAAAATTCCCATGTCCAGGAGTCTTTATGTTCTAAAATTAATAGTTCTGTTCTTTTAAATGGTCCAAGGGTAAAACCTTCATAAATTCCTCTACCAGTTGAATTTTCTATTACAGCTTTCAAGGGTCTTTTAATAATAAAGTTCTCTTAATTCTTTTTAAACTGGATCTTATCAAAACTTTGGGGATCTGTAGTGCCTTCCTTTGACAGCAAGTGGCGCTCTTAGATCAGTTTTCACTTTTTATTTTTATTTTGTCTTTCTCATCAAACTCACTAATATTTTCCAAAAATAAATGTTATTTCATTTTTTTGAATAGATTACAGCATTGTAAAAATGCCTATCCAAAGCCGATGTCGGTCCAATCAAAAAGTCCAATTTTCTATACAGATTTACAATTTTCTTCCTTTACTTTGCTTTTCTTCCTTAAAATTCTACTCCAGTGTTAGGTCGCTACCACTTTAAAAATAATTATGAGTCCTCTTTTATGAATCTTCTTGTCAGGGTTATATTTAGAAGTTCAAAAGTATTCTCTCACCCAGTTCACACACTGTTCACCATCTCTTCGGTCCTGCACTGTCTTGGGTTTTCAGATTGCCACCGGCTTCATGGCAGCCATGTTGATTGCCGCTATACCTCATCTTTGAATGATGGGGTTTTCCAGGTCAGGGAGGAGAGATGCGTCTCTCCTGGACCTACCAGGTGGTCCCCCTTTACTTCGCCACCCCTCCAGGGTGGCTATGGCTCTGATTGGAGATCTAAATAAAATAGTGTTAAAATACATTTGGCAGGGAAAGAAAGCGAGAATAAAACTTAAACTGTTACAAGATGCAAGAATAAGAGGAGGATTTGCTTTGCCCAATTGGGAATTATATTATCAGGTGACAAATTTGATGTGGGTAAAGGAATGGATAACATTAAGGAACAGTAGATTGTTGACTTTAGAAGAACATGACTTGCTGTTGGGATGACATGCCTTCCTCTGATATAAGGGAACCAAAACACAGGGTATTTTAGAAGACATTATATTTGAGAGGCATTGTTTTTAAACTGGGAGAAGATAAAAAAGCAATATTATTTAAAAATTCCATTATGGTTATCTACTATCAAAGCTTTTTCTTATCCAATAACATATAAAAAGGAACAAACAGTTAGATATGGTGAGATATTGAATGAAAAGGGTGAACTTAAATCTATGCAAGCATTGGATGAACAAGGTATAAAGATGAATTGGTTTTCATCAGGGATGGGATTCTACCGGTTCTGTCCAGTTCTATAGAACCGGATGTTAGGGCTCCCAGTAGTTCAGAGAACCAGTAAAATGGCCCCCTGGCTGGCCCTGCCCCTCTCAGCCCACTTCTCCGCTCCCTGCCCAGTCAGTCCCTATTGCACATGTGCAACATTGTGCTCATGTGCAACATGCCTGCAGCCTGCTTTTGCCTGCCAGGCCAGCCATTGTTGCCTGCCTTCCGCTATGGCCCTGCCATTACTGATCTTCCTGGGTGAGTGAAGCTCTGAAGCCTCGGTCGCCTTCCCCCCCCACTTGCCTTTTGTTGCCACTGGTTGCCTTTCCCCTTCCCCACTTGCCTTTTGCTGCTGCAGCTGGTCACCTTTCCCTTACCACTTGCCTTCTGACGAGGAACACGTGGAGAGGCTTGTATAGGTTGAATCCTGCTTTTCTCTGTTTGCCTGGCAGCTGTTTCTAATGTGAGGGGGGGCTCCCATTAGAAACCCTGCCCAGCCCCTCCCGGAAGTCCCCACGAGGCTCATCTGGCTACCAGGTAAGTATAGGATAGCCTCCTGGGAGCAAAAATGGGGAGTTGGGGGGTCCAGCACTGCCCCCCACCCCCGTTTTTGCTCCCAAGAGGCTCCAGGGAGGTTTGTTAGGTTGAAAACAGGGTGTGTGGGGGGGGGGTCCGGCGCCCCCCCACCCCATTTTTGCTCCCAAGAGGCTCCAGGGAGGCTTGCTAGGCCCAAAACACCATTCCCCCACCCTGTTTTTGCTCCCAAGAGGCTCCAGGGAGGCTTGCTAGCCAGGCCAAAAACACCACCCCCACCCCGTTTTTGCTCCCAAGCGGCTCCAGAGAGGCTTGTTAGGTTGAAAACAGGGTGTGTGTGGGGGGGGGTCCAGCGCCCCCACCCCCACGCTGTTTTTGCTCCCAAGAGGCTCCAGGGACGCTTGATAGGCCCCATTTTGGGCCTAGGAGGCCTTCCTGCAGCCTCCTGGGAGCATCCAGCCATCCAGTATGTCTGGATTCAGTGTTTAGCAAAAAGAACATTTGGAGCTAATATAGTATTGATTCCTGCCTTGGGAATGTTCTGGGTAATCAAAACTATGCAGTTTCCTAAAACTGTTGGAGCCAATCTTCTTTCTTTCTTTCTTTCTTTCTTTCTTTCTTTCTTTCTTTCTTTCTTTCTTTCTTTCTTTCTTTCTTTCTTCCATATCCTCCTCTTCAAAACTAGTAAGTTGCTCTGCTTTTTCATGCCAGATTTAGCGTGGTAAGTTCAGAGTGGATTTTGTAGAGAACAGCTTACCTTTAGGTCTCATTCATTTGCTCAATTTCAGAGCACAATTTCCAAAGCATAATTCAGACTATTCAGCAGTTTGCCTAGCTGCTGCTTCATTACTTCTATTGCTGTCACAACCTTTATGGAGTGTCCAATGGCCTTTTAAGTTTGACAAGCAAAAAACATAGTAAATATTTCTCACAAATATTTTCCCTCTTCCACTTTATGGTTCGTTTAACATACAAAATTATGTGCTGTGTCACACTATTCAGGCAGTTTGCAAACTTGTGTTTTTTGTTATTGGAAGGCAACTCTTTAATTTGAAGATAGTGGTAAATTCTTGGTAATAAAATGGCAAGAAAGGCTCACTTCTACTTGCCATTTAGAAAGGTTTCATAAAAAGTAGCTTTGGAATTGAAGCCATATGTGTTAAAATAAAATTCTTTCTGTAAATACAAGTATACAAAAAGTTTCAAGATTAATCCAAGATGTTTAATAGCTTTAAATAGCTGGGTGTTGTACTAAGGTTTAAGTCAGAGGTTGTACTAAGGTTTAATTCAGTATAGCTGACTGGAGAATTCTGGGAGTTGAAGTCCACAAGTCTTAAAGTTGCCAAGTTTGGGGACCCCTGGTTTAAGTTGCCAAGTTTGGGGCCCCTGGTTTAAGTAGAAAGAGGTTCCAGCTGAAAATATACCATGAATTTGCTTGCTTGCTTGCTTTGCTTTGCTTCTTTCTTTCTCTCTCTCTCTCTCTCTCTCTCTCTCTTAAAAGGAAGAAAAAGAAAGAGGGAGGGATGGGAGAAAGAAAGGGAAGGAGGGAAGGGAGAAAGAGGGAAGGGAAAGGAATGTGAATGAGATATGGATGGAAGGATGGATGGAGGGACGGACGGATGGATAGAGGGAGGGAGGGAGGGAAAGAAAAAGGAGAGGAAGGAAGGACCACAAACTCTGGTACTAGACGCAGCCTCAGAGGTTGCTTTGAAACAGCACAGAAATCCAGGGCTGGAAGGGACCTCAGAGGTCATCTAGTCCAACCCTGCACCAAGAGCATTGTTAAAGTGAATTTATATCTTTTGACCCACCCAGTCATGTGACCAGCAAGCCACACCCAGCCAGTCACATGACCAGTAAGCCACATCCACAAATTAGGCCACACCCACAGAACCAGTTGTTAAGAAACTTGAATCCCACCCCTGCTGTGAACCATCCCAGTCAAACTGAATGTGCCATCATCAGGCATCCAGGCAAAGGTGTTGGCTTTACTTCACTTGAGCTGCACCAGATGCCTGATGAGTCTTGAGGTAGTGAAGAAACTGGGATCAAGGCTCTGACAACTATTATTTATTTATTTATTTATTTTTGGGACTTGTATGCTGCCCCATCTCCGAAGACTCCGGGCAGCTCACAGCTAAAACAACAACAATAAATAATTAAAAGAAGATTAAACCAGATTTACAAGCCCAAACAAACAAATTTACGATACTTAAAAATATAAAACCACCCCCCCAGGAAGGCTCACAGCCCGGATTGGTCAAACAACCAGGTCTTCAAATCACGGCGGAAGGTGCGAAGGTCAGGGGCCAAGCGGAGCCCCAAGGGGAGTTGGTTCCAGAGGTCAGGGGCCGCGACAGAGTAGGCTCATCGTCGGGGGACCGCCAGCTGGCATTGGCCTGCCGACAGGACCCCAAGGAGTCCTTGCCTATGTGCTCGCATAGGGCGGTTGGCATTCGATGTCGGCAGGAGTCGCTCCCTTAAATATTGAGGACCCATGTCATGAAGGACTTTGTATGTTAAAACTAAAACATTGAATCTCACCCGGAGTGCAATCGGCAACCAATGCAGGCAGCGCAGGAGGGGGGTAACATGGGAGAATCGGGAAACTCCCATCACCACCCACGCTGCCGCATTCTGCACCAGCTGCAATCTCTGGATGGTATGCAAGGGCAGTCCCAAATAGAGAGCGTTGCAGTAGTGGAGTCTAGAGGTAACAAGGGCATGAGTGACTGTGCGCAGGGCATCTCGGTCCAGAAATGGGCATAGTTGACGAACAAGGCGGAGCTGGGCAAAGGCCCCCCTGGCGACGGCCCCCACCTGCTGCTCCAACCGGAGCCACACATCCAGGAGGACCCCCAGGTTCCACGCCCTATCCACAGGGGGCAACACTGCTCCCCCTATGGCCAAAGCTGGGTATTCCTGACTGGGCCGAGATGCCGGTATGCACAGCCACTCAGTCTTGGCTGGGTTGAGTTGAAGCATGTTCCCGCTCATCCAAATCCGTATTGCATCCAAGCACTGGGTCATCAGGGAGAGGGCATCACTGATTTGTTTCGGGGTGAAGATGTACAGCTGGCTGTCATCTGCGTACTGGTGGAATCTCACCCCGAAACCACGGATGATCTCACCCAGTGGCTTCATATAGATGTTAAATAGCAGCAGGGAGAGAACCAACCCCTGAGGGACCCCACACGAGAGCACCCTCGGGGTCGACCTCTGCCCCCATGCTAATACTGATTGCGACCGCCCCGAGAGGTAGGAGGCAAACCACCGAAGCACAGTGCCCCGCACTCCCAACCCCTCGAGGCATCGCAAAAGGATACCATGGTCGATGGTATCAAAAGCCACTGAGAGGTCTAATAGGACCAGGACAGAGGAAAAGCCCCTGTCCTGAGCCCTCCAGTGATCATCCATCAGCGCGACCTATGCCGTCTCTGTGCTGAAACCAGGTCGGAAGCCCGATTGATACGGATCCAGGTAGTCTGCTTCATCCAGGAAGAGTGGAAACTGCTGAGCACACTTCAACAACTTCGCCAAAAACGAAGGTTGGAGACTGGTCGAAAGTTGTCTAACATGGTCGGGTCCAGGGCAGGCTTCTTCAGAAGGGGTCTCACCACCGCAGGCGGAGGAGAAGCATTGACAACTGCCTGGAGCCAGCCCAGGTGGCCTCCCTGGTGGCATAAGCCAGCCAGGAAGGACACGGGTCCAGCAAACATGTGGTGGAACTCAGCCTGCATAGTCCTGTCCACTTCATCCTCGGAAACAGGATCAAACTCATCCCAGATCACACTGGCCAGACTGCCTGCATCTCAGACGCTATGAGGGCGGAGAGATAAGACCTTCTCGCCGCTCTCATAGCTACCAGGTAAGTCCTAATATGGGCTCTTAGCTGGGCTCGATCGGATTGGGAGCGGGTGGACCTCCAGCTGCTCTCTAAACCCCTTTGGCGACGCTTCATCTCCCGGAGCTCCTCGGTATGCCAAGGAGCCATCCGGAATCCACGGCGTGTGAGGGGACACATGGGGACAACCCTGTCGAGGGCATCTGACGCAGCCTGTTGCCAAGTGGCTGCCAGATCCTCGGCAGAGCTGTGGGCAAGGGAAGAGGGAAAAGACCCCAGTTCCACCTGGAACCTTTCAGGGTCCATCAGGGCTTAGCGGAACCATCTGTGGCTCTCATCCCAGCAGTGGGGGGCGGCCTGTTGGAAGACCAGCCATAGGAGATAGTGATCAGACCATGGAACGGGCAGTGCCGTAAAAGTGGCCTGCCCTCTGTCACTACGCCACTGCTCGGAGACAAAAACTAGGTCAAGAGTGAAATTGAAGGTGCCCATAGCATTTTGCCAACTAGATGGTACTGTGGTTGGGAGGGCCCCAGATATAATGGGTCCACCTGGTAGTGGGGCTGCCTGGGCCGGAGCGGATCCAGATGAAATTGCCACCTTGGTTCAGCACAGTTCGAGGTCCTGCTAACTGGGCAAGGAGTTCTTTGGCTTGCTGATTCCCAAAGGCATCTCTCAGTGTCCTTTTGGCTTCTTCCATCAGGTCCTCCTACTTGTCTGGTTCCCCTTGGAGTTCTTCCTCGCCCTGACTGCCATGCTATGCCACTCCTGTCTCCTGCCTCATGTACATTACACTCCTCTACTTCTTCATCTTTCATCCCCAGGGAGAAAGACCACCATATCTGGGTATGACAGCAGGTTTAATAACATATTTTTAGTTCCCTGTATTTCTTCATTGTCTCATGTATTCTGAGATAGTTTACTTACCCTGAGTTTGTAGCTCCCTAACTCATAAATAGTATAACTTGAGTTTTCAGTTCCCTTACCTATAAATAGTGAACTTGTTATGCCAGTAAATCATCCTTGCCAGAAAAATTAACTACTTGCCAGTTTCCTCTCCTTCTGTTCTCTCTTGATAAAAGCTTGTGATGGCAACAATTACAGAGCAGATGCAAAATTTTAAACATCCATTCAAATCCCTTATTTTTTTACTATTCAAATGCAATTATGAAGTATGTTTCTTTTGCATTCAATTAGTAAGAGAACAGATGATGAAAGTTTAGTATACTGTAAACTGATGGGTCCATTAAAGTAATTTGTGCTCTGTGCAGAGAATAGGCCAAAGCCGATATGTTATCTGGTACCTGTGTAATTGTAGAAGTATAACTCAGATGGAAGTCCTACATGTTGTGAATAGTCTATTAAAAGGTAAGTAGCAATTGTTTTGATTAGTTGATCTCCAGTTGCAAAAGGGGTTACGGATCTTTTAGCAAAGTGCTGAAATTAGCAGTAGAAAATATCATTTTTTGTAGAATGATACTGGTTGTAGCCCAAATAGGTAGGGGGAGAAAAAGAGATAGTTACCTCCCCCTTACAGAATATTTAAACTTTATATTCTTTTTTAAGCAATGAAGGACATTTTATATACTATATTTCTTCCTAAGAGTATTATAGCCATAAATCTAAAAAATGTAAATTATTAAAACAGATGGAAACAGATACAATCATTATTAGCATAAGTGAAAAATAGTAATGAAAACAAGAATTTTGTGAGGAGTTCTGCTTATGCAAAAGATCTTCATACTGGAGATTCCTCTTCTAAAAGGTATCCTTTACTTATATATCTGAGGTATATTGGATATACATGGTAAATACCCAAGTGTTGACATAATTGTCCTTTGTAGATTGAAAAAAATTAAGCGTAATACTTACTACCATATATTATTACCATTACCATATATGCCTATGTTTTTAATTGTTCAGAATCATTTGAACTTACTTTGTTTTGTTTTGACGTATTTTTCAACTATATTTCAGCATTATATTAGGTTAGCCAGTCCACTAGTATTGCACTTTGGATTATTTCAATCCTACGTATGCCCAGGCTTTATGTGATATAGCCCTGATATTACAATGTCCTTAACCTTTCACTTTCCACTACACATTTCTTAAACTAGGTAGAAAACATGTAGAAGAGTCTTTTACTAATAACTGGCTGAAGAAAAATGGCACAGTTTCATCCCTTGAATTTTCTTCTTTGCTGATTTTAAGCCAAGGTTTTTGATTGATAATAAATATATTTACATACACATACACATACACCTACAGTCAGAATACTGGTGATAGAGTCCCTGGTCCATTGTATATAAAAAGTTGTCACCTTGCCTCATTTTCAATTGGATTATTAACTGATTGTTCCAATCTTGCAAAAACATAACTAGAACATAATTTTGGAATGTAACATTGAGTAGATTAAAAAAAAACTGCTGTAAATGTTGAGCCTATATATAACATGGTAACAAATTTAAAATAAGAAAAAGTGAAGGATTAGCAGATATATGGTAATCGCACATATATGTTGATATGTTCTCTCTCTCTCTCTTAAATAAAATATAATTTATTTCTAACAAATCGCTCTTTGAAAGATCTGTTTAGTTTTGCCATGTCCCTGGAAGACACAACACATTTTAAGTATAAAGGGAATTATTATTGATTATAAGAAAGTAGTCCAAGTGAGTGAAGCACAGAACAACAGATGTTAGAAAGTTTCCTTTTTATAGTGAAATTTAATATACCGTAATTATAACTGGTAATTGTAGTTTATCACTGTGATCATTAATTTCAGAGTATTCTATACTTTATAGTAGAATCATTAGGGTGAATTTAATGCATTTGAGATTATGTTAAGATAAGAAAATTGTACTTTAACATGATTATCTGAAGTAAGTGTATCACACTGCTGCTTTCGCTTTTTAATTCAATTATAAGGTAACCTGGCTATGTTTAATTATCTGGAATAGCTCATAGTTGTGTATGTATATTTAATAAGAAACAGAAAAAATATGGAGGATTCTAAGGAGTAGATTTTCTGTTCTTAATGACTTCAACTTTCATGAATTAACCTCACAGTAATTAGCCTAACATGGGAGATGATAATACATGTGTCAGGACTCCAACATGCACCCCCATTCAAATCGTAAGTCTCTAGCTGCATCTCTGAGTAACAAAGATTGATTTATTAGGAGTTGACATGACGGTGTTACCTGGTTGCAGCCGATTCTGAAACATCATTCATTTCACCCTTGACCCTGGTCTTCCCTCCACCCCCTGGATGTATATTCAATGAGACACATCCATAGCCAAGCATCATCAATCATGTTCTCCAGTCATAATTTTGTGTGCCAGAAACTTCAGTTGCCAAAGTGATTATCTGAAGCCTTTAAGGAATGCACTACTTTCCCCACTCCCTTTTTGCTGACAACTAAAAAGACCAAATAAGTATTTTTAGTTGACATTCAGCTCCCCTCACTTCTTGAAGCTTACCTGTACAACACAAAAAGAAAACAAATTTATTGCAGGTCTAGAATTGTTTTTTGGTTTCATTCCTCCACATCTGAACATTAAGAGAATTCTTACTTGTGTTTGACTGAACACAAGTATATATCCCCAAAGGATTGGAAACTTTTATTATTATGATCTCAGATTATGTAGAGGACATTAACCATAGTCATCCAAATGTGATTGTAGTTACTATTCAGATTTTATTCAGCAAGGGAAACTCTCACAGTAAACATGGTAAAAATGGATTAGGGATGAGGGAATAGAATGAGCGAATAGAAGATGAGAAAATAGAATAGGTGAGGGAATAGAAGGGGAACTTACCAAATTTGTAGAAGATACTAAGCTGGCAGGAATAGCTAACACCCTAGATGATAGGCTTAAAATCTAGATGGATCTTGACAGACTTGAACACTGCTCTATCTAACAAAATGAAATTCAATGTAGAGAAAAGTAAAGTCTTATACTTAGGTAAGAAAAACCAAAAGCACATATAGACTGGGTGAAACCAGGCTTAATAGCAGTAAATGTGAGAAGGATCTTGGAGTCTTAGTGGACAACTAAGTAAATATGAGCCAACAGTTTGCAGCAGCAGCCAAAAAAGCCAGTGCAATCCTGAGTTGCATTAACAGAGAGATACAATCAAGATCAAGTGAAGTACTAATACCACCCTATAAAACCTTAGTAAGACCACACCTAGAGTACTTCATCCAATTTTGGTCACCACACTATAAAAAAAGATCTTGAGACTCTGGAAAGAGTGCAGAGAAGAGCAACCAAGATGATTAGAGGACTGGAGGCTAAAACCTATGATGAACAGTTGCAGGAACTGGGCATGGCTAGTCTAGTGAAGAGAAGGACCATGGGAGACATGATAGCAGTGTTCCAATAATAGGGGTATCCAGAAAGAGGAGGGGCTCAAGCTATTTTCCAAAGGACCTGAAGCAGTGGTGGGATTCAAATTTTTTTCCTACCAGTTCTGTGGACATGGCTTGGTGGGTGTGGCAGGGGAAAGATACTGTAAAATCTCCAGTCAGAGGTTGTATTTGCCAGTTCTCCAAACTACTCAAAATTTCTGCTACCGGTTCTCCAGAACTGGTCAGAACCTGCTGAATACCACCTCTGACCTGAAGGCCAAAAAAGGAATAATGGATGGAAATTGAACAGGAAGAGATTCAACCTGGAAATAAGGAGAAATTTTCTGACAGTGAGAGCAATTAACCAATGGAACAGCTTGCCTTCAGAGCTTGTGGGAGCTTCATCACTGGAAGCTTTCAAGAAGAGATTGGACTGATGACTTCCGGTGGCACTTCCGTCGAGGACGGTGGAGACCGAGATTGTGCGCGGCTTCGATCCATGCTTACCCTGTTGGAGGGGTCCCTATGGGACCATCAGACCCACCTTGGAGGAGTGGGGGAAGAGGGGAAGACCACACAGGGGTCTTATGAAAAAGCCAACCAATCTGCATACATCAACTCCATCAACCAATCAAGAAGTAACAACACAACCAACTCTGGAGCTTAAAAGGGAAAAACAGCCACTATCACACACTTCTCCCAGAAGAACGAAGCTGAAGACACCAGCCTGAAGATGATGGATGAGATTTCATCGAAACGTTGCCAAGGTATTCTCAATCTTACACGGACAAGACCGAATACACCAAGACCTACATACATACATACATACATACATACATACATACATATACACCAAGACCTACATACCTTTACCCGTGAAAATCTACGAAAACATATATATATATATATATATATATATATATATATATATATATATATATATATGTTTTCTTTTATGTTTTATAGTATATATGTATGTTTATATTTATATTTCTTCAGGTATTTTCCCACGTGTTAATAGTTGTGCTTTTATAGCAACATTTCAGCAGAATTCCATCTGCCATCTTCAGGCTGCCAAAGGCTGCCAAGCCTGAGACACACAATTAAAAAAAGAACCCAGTACACAAGCCTGAAGATGGCAGATGGGATTCTGCCGAAACGTCGCTATAAAAGCACAACTATTAACACATGCAAAAATACCCAAAGAAACCTAAATACCATACACACACACACACACACACACATTCTAGAATATGCTAATGACTATTTAAATGATATTAGGAAAACAGAGAATATGATGATGGGTGAAAATCGGGTATTATGTTCAAAAAGTGTGAATTAGGGTTATATAAATGCTATAGATTGAAATTGGTCAAAGGGAAGTAAAAGGGGAAATTAACTCTGTTTTTATTTTATTTTTTTCTTTGTGGTATATATGAAATAGAACATACAACTGATTATACAAAGGATATGAGAAAACAGAAAATATAATGAACTAGAAGGGATTATGTGGGAATGTAAAATATTTATAATGAATGAACTATATTATAATCAAAAGCAGGGAAATGAAAATTTATTAAAATTATATAGGTAAATTTTGGAAACAAAGAAAAAATATGGATGATTATATGAATATCTCTGGAATATATATAAGATATATTGTAGATGGGGGGATATACCATGTGGATCCTAAATGTATTAATCTTACTTTACTTTTACTCGTTTTTTCTTTCATTGACTATCTAATTATATATTGGTCTTGAGAAACTTAATAGATGATAACAATACATAAGGAACATAAAATAGGTGGTAAACTGAAAATGGAAATAATAGGGGATAAAGAATTGAAAATCTATGTGAGGATGAAATGATTTTGATATTGAATTAATGAATTGAAATATGAAAGGGAAATTTATCTAAAGATTAGTTGAATGGATAATAACTTGAAGTGAAATTAATTAAGAAAGTTGAAAGTGTAATTAAGACTATGTATAAATATTGTAATCTGGAATCATGTTGCTCACGTGAAGAGATGTGTAAAAAATAAAAAATAAAAAACTTTGGAAAAAAAGAAGAGACTGGACTGCCATCTGTCAGAAATGGTGTAGGGTCTGCTTGGGTGGGTTGGGGTTGGACTAGATGACCTATAAGGTCCCTTCCAACTCTGTTAATTTGTATCTGTATCAGATCTACCATATCCTCATCTGTCCTCTATGCTTAGAACAGAGGTCTTCAAACTTGACAGCTTTAAGACTTGTGGATTTCAACTCCCAGAATTTGTCCTCCAGTCATGTTAGCTCAGGAAGTTTGGGAGTTGAAGTCCACAAGTCTTAAACTCACCTAGTTTGAAGACCCTTGGCTTAGAATGACGAAAGTCTAAAGAAGGCTAAAATAGTATGACTTATAAAATATAGCTTCCATTAAGCATATGTCACAGGTGCATTGTCCAATCAAAGCAGGTGGCGGGCTCCCTCAACCATTTCTGCTCCTCCTTCTACAGCCACCTGTTGGGGCGGCCTTGGTTCCCATAGGAGAACTCTTTATTTTATGTAGGAGATGGTCTAGCTATTTCCCCCTCATCCTCTTCCCCATGGTGTGTGACAACTATGAGACAGCACAAGATGGCTTCAGCCAGGTTCAATTCAGAATTGACAATAAGTTTTTCAGGGTGATTGCTCTTAATGATTTCCACATTTTCCATTGTATAATATCACTTAAGTTCACACTAAAGCTAAGCAGTTTGGAAAATAAACTGGTCTGAAGGACATATTTATTATTCACTTCAGATATGCCATAAACCAGGGGTCACCAACCTTTTGGACCTCAGGGACCACCAAACTCATAATTTTAAATCCTGTGGAGCAGAGACCCTGGGAAAATCCCAAAGAAAGTCTGCAGGAAAATTCCCCACCCTGTTTTCCTACAGATCGATCATTCTTTATTTGGGGTCACAGGATACCATCTCCAGCTCCGTTCTCAGGGGGAGAGAGGGGGGGAGGGAGGGAGGGAGGGAGGAAGAGAGAGAGAGAGAGATTGATTGATTTTTGGCTTCATGCAAGGAAAGCAGCAGAAGTCTTTCTTTCCCCCAAACTCCGCCAGAAATGAGTCTTTGCCAGTGCAGCCTCTTGGAGCAGGATGCCTTGCAGGGTCCCAAAAACTCATTTCTGGCAGAGTTTGGGGGAGAGAAAGAAAGACTGTTTCCTTGTGTGCAGCCAAAAGCAGAAGAAGAAAGAAGCAGCCCGGTGGCCAGGCCAGGTGCAGGGGGCAAGTGGGGCAAGTTCTCCCCCTCTGCCCTTTACCCACTCCCCTCATTACCTCATGTTGTTTGCAATGCAAGTGGGCCATGTGGGAAGCACAGCCTGGATTAATTGTTTTGGGGGTGACATTTCTCTGCACCACCAAAATTTTCTCGTGGACCACCAGCCCACTGGTTGGCAACCACTGCCATAAACCACAGTTATAAAGAAGCCAACATGCAGGTGGGATTATTTGGGATTGTAATGGCCAAAGTTTCAAAGCTATTCATTTCCTTATATTTTGTAAGTAGTTTTAACTGGAAAACCACCACATAACTAATGTGATTGCTTGCAGGTTTTATTTCTGAAAATTTTCAGAAATAAGGGTATGGGAATGGAATCAAAATAGGGAGCTTTTTTTGTTAATAGTGTATCTTAATTCTGCCTGAGTGAGATTTTATTGCTGCTGTTTGTTATGCATAGTTATAGAAAATTATATAGCTATGCTCAATATTACCAGAAAAAGGCTTTGCATCCTTGTCTAGGGTCCAATCTTCAAGGGCTGGCTTATCAGATTTTGAATTAAGTGAAATAAATGCACCTGGGTTTGGTCCAGGTCTAATCATATTTAAAATAGTCAAACTGAAAAAAGAAACATTGTTCTGGGTAGCATTAGAAGGAGTATTGTAACAAAGACATGTAAAGTCATTATCCCTCTTTGCTCAACACTGGTGAGACCACATGTGGAGCATCACAATTCCATATGAATATTAGAGAATGAGAAGGTCTGCATATAAGATACATTGAATTATGCCCAATGAAGAGAATTTTTTTTAAAAAAAAATTGGAATATTCAAGCTAAAGGAAGGAAGGCTTAGAGCAGCGGTGGCCAACCGGTGGGCTGAGGCCCACTGGTGGTCCGTGAGAAAATTTGGTGGGCCATAGAGAAATGTCTGCCCAAAAGCAATTAATCCAGGCTGCGCGGGAACACCCACCCACTGCCCCCACCCTTCGGCCGAGTGCAAACCTGCAAAAAGCAGTGCAGCCCTCACCAGCCAGGATGAGGTGATGGTGCTGTTGCAGCAAGAGCGGGCTGGCAGCACAGGCAGGCTGAAGTGGCGATGGAGATGGCCGGAAGGTGCAGGAGCACTGTGCTACTTGCATTTGCACGGCACTCCTGCACCTTCCAGCTTGTGTCTCCTGGCTTGGGCTCTTCCTCTCCGGCCATGGGCTGTAGGGGCAGCCTAGGGCAGGAAAAGTACCGGCTGATGGTGGTGGGAAGAGGCAGAGGGGACAAGTTTGAGCTCACTATCCAGTTCAAAGGTCCAGAATGGGGCGGTGGCGGCGGCATCAGTTTCCTCGTCCTTCTCAGTGCTCTGCTCTGCTGCCCAACCCCCATGGCCCCAGCCATTGCTTCCAGGGAAAGCACAGGAAAAGTGAGCAGAAACGTAGCTCTCGCTGGGGCGAAAGAATGGAGATCGAGGAAGACACAGGCAATAGAAGACAGAAGCTGCCACCTTTGAAAAGCGCAGCTTTCTGTTGCCTGTGCCTTTTGATCTCTGCTCTTTCGCCCCAGCGAGAGCTATGTTTCTGCTCGCTTTCTTTTCCTGGGGAGGGGGGGAAACAGAGACATCAGGGCTGCTCTCCCCCCTCAGCAAGCCAGACCTGGAGGAACGTGAAGAATTGCGGGTGAGCACCGGAGAAAGGCGTGTTGGAAATGCCAACACACGTTTCCAGCGTGCTCTCCTCTGTCCCGGGCCAGGGCCCAACATTTAAAACTAATATCCCATTATGGTAGCTTTGCAAGAACAGAAGGCTGGCTCAGTCTTGATGGCCCATTCTTACACCTTTATTGTTTTATTAAAATGAATGCTTTACCTTACTAAAGAAAATGCCCATATTTGGATTTTGTTACTTTAATTGCAATCCAATAATGAAATAAATGCAAGTATTTCCAAAAAGAAAGCAAGACATTAAATAAAATATATCCAGTGTCAACTCAAAACATTCCTATGCCTGTTTTAGTAGCTGGCATAAAAAAAGGGGGGAGGAAGGAATTCTGGAAGAGCAGTTGAAAGCAAAAGTAGATTCCAACTCTGATTTTTAAAGAGTGTAACTAAAATACCAGAGTTTTTGCCTGTAAATATATTTAATTGGAGAATGTGAATGACGACACCCAGCCTGTGAATGTGCTCAATTGGAGAATCTGGTTTATGAGACACCCAGGGGGGAAGAAGGAAACAGGGTAACAGGTGACTGTAAATTTTTGAAGTTTGGCTCGAGAGTCGTGATTTAATTAGAGCGATTGCTGGAATCCTGACATCTAGCTTCCTAGGCAATCAGTAACATCAATCATCCCACACAAGCAGTTGACCTGAAACAGAAGAGAAAGAGATCAAATCAAATGAGTGTCTATGTAGGCGTTTCTGTTCCTGAAGTACCCAAATGCTTAGCATTCTAGTCAATATCCATGTTTCCTTAAATGCTTTACAAAACCTTTATGGTTCTCCAGGCAGCCAAACATGTTCTATATGACCTTAGAAACAGGAGAGGTCTGGAAATTATTAGCTTGGTTCTATTAAGAAGACACCTTCTTTAATATTCGTTGTGATAAACCTGACATTTTGAATGAATGAATGAATGATAAGAATATGCTCCCTCACCTTCAAAACTGAATGCTATCATATTGAAGATAAGGATAGAAAATACGACTAATAGGATGGACTCATGTCTGTTGAAATTAATGGATAACACAACCTGCAAAACAGTTAGGTTGTTTTAAGAATACTAAGTAAGTGAGTTTCTTCCTCTTTCATGTGCTGACAGAAAAGAATTGTTATGGATTTCTATGGAGGTGAAGAAGTTTCTTGGATGAGAAGCAGAACATCTTCAAAGAAAAATCAGAAAGTCCAATTGCCTCTTGAAAAAGTGCCTTCGGGATTTCTATGGAGGATAGTTGCAAAAAACATCAAAACAGTATCTTTAACAGTACCTTGCAAGGTATTTGGTCTAGATTGTAAATTCCACCATTGGTCAGTTCCCCAGAGGCTACATCCTCTCACCATTCTTTTGATGAGAGAGCAATAGCTGTGCCTTCCTTCCTTGGACTGACCATTTTGGTACACACACACACACACACACACACACATATGTATGCAACATAAAATTATATAAAATTAAGGTATCACATTGTTTATATATGCAAGCACAGCAATTAGCTTTACTTTTTAAAAATCCTTTTCTAGCAAGGCATTTTTCTCACCAATTAATTCTTCCTTTTATCACTGCTGCAAAAATAACATATTGTTCTAGGAGCTCTTTCTGATATACAAGAAATAGTTGATTTGAAAGCCAACAGAAATATTTTTTAATTGATAGTTTCCTTTTCTTTCCCAGCTGGGAACTTTTTAAAGAAATAATGCAGGGCTCCATAAATTGAAGTACTTTTGTCTCAAGTGATTAGGAAAAATGATAAAACTAGAATGTTTAGGAAAAAGAAAACTAGAATGTTATAATTTAAACAGAATCTACAGAGAGAGAAAAGATATCTAACTTATTATCATCAACTATATATGATTACTGATTCTTTTGACATTTTAACAAAATTACAGACCTAGTTTCTTTTTTGACATTAAAACATTTATCATTTCCATCTATGCAGACCTTTCAAAGATAGTCTACTCTCCCAGACAGCCTATTCTAAAATTAGTATCTTGCCTAGGGGTGGGATTCTACCAGTTCGCACCAGTTCAGTAGAACCCGTTGTTACGATTCTCGGTAGTTCAGAGAACTGGTAAACAGGCCCCTGGCTGGCCCCACCACTCTTTGCCCACTTCTCCGCTCCCTGCCCAGTCAGTCCTTATCACATTATTTTAAATGTGTTTTAATAATATCATAAAAACAGAACAGATACTAAAAATAAATAAATACATAAATGAATTTTTTTTGTTACACTACTGTTATTGTTACATGTTGACACTTATGTTAATAAGTAACAATAACAGTAGTGTAACAAAATAATTTTAACTAAATTTCTCTTTGTATTGGCATATTTATAATTCTGTTAATTATATCAACATGTTTATAATTATCAACCCTCTTTGTATTTAATTCATACATAGCAATGATTATTCTTCGCCTAATTTCTACCTCTTATCTCTATCCATTTGTACACATTGTAATTTTTTTATTTCATTTTCATCTATAGGGATCTCTTCATTTTTCCACTGTTGTGGAAACATAATTCTAGCCACTGTTAACACGTGTAAAATTGTATTGTATTGTACTATATTGTATTGCATTGTATTCCCTTTATTTATGTGGGTACCAACAAAAATATTTCTGGTTTTAAAATTTAAATCTATATGTTGCTTTACCATTTTATCTAACCTTGACACTACATACTCTTGAACAAATTTACTTTCTATTCAAATCCTCACCAGTCATGGTCACGTATTGACATAGCATGGATAAGTGGAGATTTAGTAGGAGAAGTGAAAGAAGTAGAAATTTTACCAAATTCTTGGGCAGACCACAATCCTCTTAGAGTAATTTGGAAAAGCAAGAAAAAATCAAGGAGAAGGTGGACTTTAGATTCTCAACTATTAAAAAATGAAGAATTTATAAAGAAAACTAAGGAAGAATTATCTTTTGATTTTAAGGAAAATAATAATTTAGATACATCTATTCGAAATTTATGGGATGCCATGAAAGCCATTATACGGGAAACTATAATATCTTATATTGCACAAAAAATAAAGAAAAACATGCTCAACAAAATAAACTATATCAATTAATCAAGAAATTAGAATTTGAATTACAGGATTCCCCCCAAAATACTAAAATACAAGAACAATTGATTCTCTATAAACATAAACTTAATTTGGCGGAACAGGAAGAATTGATTAGGAAAATGAGGGAAACTAAACAAATATACTTTGAACAAGCAAATAAGCCGGGTAGATGGCTCTCTTATAAGCTTAAAAAAGAAAAAGAGAAAAGAACTATTTATCAATTACAAGATGACAATGGAAATTACCAACATACAATAGAGAAGAAAAAAGAGATCGCATATAATTATTTTAAAAATCTATATAAGAAAGAGAGAGTAGATGAGGATCAGATAAAGGAATATTTAAGAGGAAAAAGAACTATAGAAATTAGTGAAGAGATAAAAGAATTTTTGACGAAGGATATATCAATGATAGAATTAAAACAAGCAATTGAAACTCAGAAAAGTAATAAAATGCCAGGGCCAGATGGTTTCCCAGCAGAATTTTATAGAACATTTGAAGAACAAACGGGACCAGTGATGGTGGATTTATATAATGAGATATTATTATCAGCTAAAATGCCAGACACATGGAGAGAATCATTAATTTCACTAGTCCCGAAGGGGGATTCAGGTGCCAGAATAATACAAAATTATAGATAAATTTCTTTGTTGAATGTTGATTATAAAATATTTACTACAATTATTGCCACTAGGTTAAAAAAAATTATGAACAATCACATACATTCAGATCAAAATGGATTTCTTCCAAATAGACAGATCAGGAATAATTTAAGAATAATAATGGATAGTTTGGAGTACTACGAAGCCCATCCGGAGAAACAAGTAGCTCTTGTTTTCCTGGATGCTCAAAAAGCCTTTGACAATCTGAATTGGCAATTTATGATCCAACAAATTTATGATATTAATTTTGGCACTAAATTTGAGAACATTATTACAGCAATTTATTTGATACAGAAAGCAAATATTATAGTAAATGGAGAGAAGACTCAAATGTTAAACATAGAAAAAGGAGTAAGACAAGGGTGTCCGTTATCCCCTGCTCTTTATACTATCATTAGAAGTACTATTAGAAAGAGTGAGGCAAAATCCAGAAATAAAAGGATTGAAAAACAGAAATGAAGAATACAAACTGCAAGCATTTGCAGATGATATGGCTTTTATTATAGAAGATCCAATAGAAAATGGACCAATATTAATTAAAGAATTAGAAAGACATGGAGCGGTCGCAGGATTGAAAATTAACAGGCAAAAAACAAAAATTTTAGTAAAAAATTTAACAGAGATCCAAGCAATAGAATTAGAAAAGGAGCTTGGACTCCAGGTAACAAAGAAAATTATATATTTGGGAATATGGTTGACAGTGCACTGCAAGGCGATAAAAGAAAACAATTATGATAAGTTATTAAGACAAACGAAAAAAGATTTGGAATTATGGATGAAAATGCAATTATCTTTATTAGGGAGAATAGCAGCTATACAAATGTCCATATTACCAAAATCTCTTTATTTATTTCAAACTATTCCAGTTAAACTAGAAAAAACCTTCTTTGATAGCCTTAATAAAGTGACAACAAAATTCATCTGGCAAGGGGAAAAAAACCAGAATAAACTTGAAATCGGATATGAAGAGCAGAAGAGGATTTGGACTGCCAAAATGGGAATTATATTATAGTGCAGCAACATTAGTTTGGTTAAAAGATTGGATTAATTTAAAGAATAAAAGAATATTAGCTATAGAAGACCATGATCTTCAGAGAGGATGGCATGCTTTTCTTTGGGATATAGGATCTACTAAACAAAAATACTTTCATAGACATTTGATTAGAGACTCATTGATATATAATTGGATTAAGGTAAAAAAGAAACATTATATGAAAATTCCAATTTGGCTATCTACTATGGAAGTGATGATCCATCCAAACAATTTAGATTTGAATAAAATGCTGAAATATAAAGATTTATTGGATACAAGTGGAAATTTAAAAACAATACAAGAGCTACAAGAACAAGGGCTCCGAGTAGACTGGTGGGCTTACCTTCAAATACAAACTTGATATAAAAAAGATATAAAGGAATATGGAATATATTTAAAACCTCAATAGTAGGCCCAGACAAAAAAAATATTACTAAAATTTACAAGTATCTCTTAGAAATAGATTTAGAGGAGGAGGCAGTAAAAGGTTGTATGATTGCATGGGGCCAAAATATTGGGCATAACATAAATCTAGCGGATTGGGAGACTATATGGAATAGAAACCATAAATTAACAAAATCAGTAACATACAAAGAAAATGCATATAAAATGTTTTATAGGTGGCATTTACCCCCTTCGAGATTAGCAAAAATGTATTTTAAAATGAGTCCCATGTGTTGGAAATGCAGAAAAAAAGAGGGAACATACTATCACATATGGTGGTGTTGCCCAGAAACTTGAAAATATTGGCTTAAAATTCACAGTTGGCTTCAGGAAATTACTAATGAACAATTAGATCTAGAACCAGAACTCTTCCTATTGGGAATTCTTAAAAAAATATGTAAAAAGCACAAAATATTTAGTAATACATATATTAACTGCCGCCAGGATTACTTTTGCTCAATGCTGGAAACAGATGCATATATCTGTAGATGAAATGGTCATACAAAAAATTATGAGCTGTGCCAAAATGGACAAACTATCGTTGAGTTTGAAAGACAAAGAAAACTCGATATTTTACAAAGTATGGGAAAAATGGTATAGTTGGATAGATCGGAGACAGGGTAAAGATAGATATTTAATAAATATAGAATATAGATAGAACAAGAATATATTTTTGTATAAGTTAATATCTGTTATTATTGCACATAAGATTGTTACATAATCACCACCACAAGAAGTTGTCTTTGAATGATATACTTTTAATGGTTTTTTCTCAATGTTTTTATGTCTTATGTTGTTTGTCTATATGTTTTTTGTTTTTTCTCTTCTTCTTATTATGTTTTATGTCTTTAAGCTAATAAAATTTAATAAAGTTTATTTAAAAAAGAAAATATAAGCCATTCTTTTATAAACACAGTGCAACATCTTTTTTTATAGACTGTCACTTTCAAATCCACTTTCAGTTCCATATCAGTCTTGTCTGGTGAAACTTGTTCCTCTTAGAAAAAAAAATGAAAGAGCATTTCTCATCTAAAGCTCACAACATTTGCACAGAGAAGTTGAAGCAATTTGAGCAGGATGTAATAAGCAAAGGACTGGATAAGATGACTGAAAAATATTTGGGTGGTACATGTAGAGTCTTTACTACAGTGCAGACCATTTTTATATATAGAAGATCTTATAGAATTGCAAATAAAAAATGGTTTAGATTTGGGAACAGGGTTGCATTCACATAAAACTGCAGTTGCAATAGTAGATTTCATTGCAAAAGACATTAGGAAACATTTATTTACCAAAATTATTGAAAAAACTCACAAAATCTGTTTGATCATTGATGAAGCCTCAACGATATCTTCCAAACCAGTTCTTATACCGTACTTAAAAGTTGAAGATCCAGTTTTCTCAGCAACAATTTTCCCTCTAACTAGTAGAATTGGAAAAACAAGATGCAGAGACAGTATGTTGTTCAGTTATGGAAAGTTGAATAATGTTGGGTTTAATAAGAACGATCTAGAGAAACATTTAATCAGATTTTGCTCTGATGGTGCCAGTGTTATGCTTGGGAGAAAATCTGGGATAAGCACTAGGATAGCCAAAGACTTTCCAAACATTATAATATGGCACTGCTTAAACCATCATCTGCAACTTGTTTTAGATGATTCTATTAGAGAAATCAAGCAAGTAAATCATTTTCAAATCTTTATTGATAAAATATATTCTATTTTCCATCAATCCAATAAGAACCTAATTGAACTTAACAAAATCTCCGAACAACTTGAAATTGAAATTATAAAGATTGGTAGAGTTTTTGGACCAAGATGGGCTGCTTGTAGTTTAAGGTCAACCCTAGCTGTGTGGCATGCTTATTCAGGTTTTTTTGTTCAAATTAATAATACTCAGGTATGGCTGCCCGTCTTGAAAATACGTATTTTCTCACTGATTTGACCTTGATGATTGATGTCCTAACTGAAATATCTCTTCTTTCTAATGCACTGCAAGCCAGAAACATACACATTATAAAGGCTAAAAAACTTGTGGTAAGATCAATTAAATCATTTGAAATGCTTATAAAGGAAAAGGGTGCATATGAAAAAAGGCTGATGGATTAATTACTTCAGAAACCTTTAAAATATAAATTTTATACAAAATCATCAATTTGTGGGACTTCCTCTTGAAAGACTTGTAGAAGGCATTGTAACTAATTTGAAGAAAAGATTGGTGGATTGTGAACATTTAAAAACAGGTAGACAATTTAAAGACACTGATAAATTAAAATTTCTAAATTATTTGGAGCCAGATTATTGGAACACTGAAGTAGTGGTGGTTCCATGGAAAGCAGCTGAAGAACAATTGGTTGCATTTGGTGAAATTTTCCCATTATGAAATTAATATTAATGATTATCTTGATTTCATAGAAAATGTGTTAAAAGATTCAGAAAAATATACAATTCCTTGCAGCATTAAAAAGGCTAGAGATATTATTAGAATTATTGCAGTCAGTTCAGCAGAGGCAGACAAGGGCTTCTCGCAGATGAAGATAATACATTCAGAGGGCAGAAGTCATGTAATGGTTTCCAATGTAACAAACCTGCTGACTATCAATCTAATTGGCTTACCTCTGCAAGAAAGGGACCCTATTCCTATAGTAAAAAAATGGTTATAGGCCCATCACACAGCTGATGATGCTCGTGTCAAACAAAAGAAAACTGCAACTGAGGATACCAATAAAAAAGCAATTTGGCAGTACTTTAAATAACAGTTTTATTGTTTTTTTGTAAAGTTTTGTTATGTAATAGTTTTGATTAATATTTTAAACATTGTAACAAAATCTAATTTTGCGTACCTTTTTTATTATTTAAGCATTAAAGAGATTGAATAATAAATTACCTTTTGTTTTGGTGTATCTTTTTTTTATACTTAAAAAATACTATACTTTGCCTAATGGGCAAAGAAGTGATGTTGAGTTGGCCATGCCCAGCTGGTCACATGACCACCAAGCCACACCCAGCTGGTCATGTAAATAGGATGAATATTACTTTGTATTACAATGATGGGAAGGATTTTGTTTTAAACATAATAGTGGCACAACTAAGAATTAAGAAGGGGATAAATAATGGAAAATGCAAATTAATACATATTTATGAATGGTTATTAGAATTAGATAATTGGCTAAACATGGCAAATATGACTAGCAATATAACATTTATAACAAACGAAGTGATCTTAAGAATATGGAGTTTAGCATGAAAATAGCATATGGGAATATTGAATAATTAAGAATGATAAATTTGACCAACCCGGGCTGTGACCCTTTGGGGAGGGTTGTTTTTAATTATTTTATAAACGTTTGGACTTATAATTTAATCTAATTGTTTTTTAATGTATTTATTGTTCCTTGTTTTTAGTTTGTGGGAGATGCATATAAGTTCAAATAATAAATAAATAAATAATAAATTGTATTAATACTAAATTATATAAGAAAGTTAACAATATCAATATGAAATTATTGTCATGTTTGTTTTAAAATGTAAAATACCCTGAAATCACACTGTTCACACAATGATTTGTTTGTAGAAATAAAAAAATAAAAATTGTAAAAGCAAAGCAACAATTGGTTTATACCTGCAACTCAAGATGCTGGTTATTATCTGAGGAACCAGTTTTCTCTAAATGTCCCTGACTATCCAGTATATTCCAACAAAGCAGGTGTGCTCCAGGTATCCTTTATTCAACTTTGTCATATTTCAGGACCAAGGAAATGTTCCCTCTCTATTATAGTGCCTACTCTCTGGAACAGCAATTTCCAGAGATCCATATAGCTCCCACCCAGAAAATATAGCTATTCTGCTAAGTCATGAGGTTGGGTGGGTGATGAGCCCCTAAAGTATTGTCATTTGTTTATTATGCATTGTTTCCTTACAGACAAGTGTAATTCTTGTTCTTATATTATTTCTTCCTGTTGTTAAAGTTGTAAGCTATCTAGAGCCACGTGGAATCAGACAAATATTATATTTTATTAAATAAATAAACATAAATAAATAATTAAATAAGATAGGACCTTGTTTAAAGAAACAAGGTTTCAGGGAGGGTGAAATCCACCTTCCAGCCAAGATAAACAGTTCTAGTAAAGTCCCAACTACTTCTCCAGAACTAGAGTTCAAGGAATAGTGACTCTGTTTTTTACTTTTTGTCCCTATGTTTGTGCAAATCACATGCAAATCAGGCTGGTATTTCTGCAGATGATGGCACAGAAGTCAAAATAGATAAGATGATTTATTGAATTATTAAGTTTGCCCTACACCATTTCTCCCTAGCTTTTCTAGCTTAGCTTCTCAATTTATCTTTCCTGCTTCTAAAGAGCTTTGTAGTCAAAAAAAGGTAGGTTTGATATTAGCAGAAGACTGAACATCTTTTTTTAATTAATATGATTTATTAGACTAGAAACTCAAACAAAACTGCTCTAGTTTTCATAGTGTGCCTCGTTACTGACTTTTTCAATTGAATTCCTCCTTTCTGATTTTCTTTGTTAGCTTTGATAAAACTCTTACAATGGAGGATTTTTAAAAATAAAAACCTGTGGAGCAGATTGGCCATTTAATCTATTTATGATGCTGGAATTGTGACAATAGTTCCAAGAGGCAATGATATAGCCAGAAAGTGGAGAAAATAGAATGTAGCTATTTTTGCCAGAAGACAAAGTAGCCTTTGGCCTCTATCAAAGACATGTGTTGTTGTACCATCTCATTGCCTTAATTAATATGTGCTAGCAAGCCTAGCCCAGTGTCTTCATTCTGGGGATATTAATCATCCTTTGAACTGCCCTGCAATCAACTCCTTCTACTGCAGTAAAAAAAAAAATCAAAAAACTTGCCTCTTGCAGTCATTCGAGACTCACTTCTTTAGGGCCTGTCCTACTGAATTGAAATGAGTTTGATATAAATAGTTCAAATCACAACACTAGCAGAATATCCTGGGTTTATCAAAGGCTACTTTTAAGAAGGATTTAAATAAAATTTCAAGGACTTTGTCTGGATTTATCCATGGTATACTGCCCTTATGTGGACATTAAACAATTGGGTAACTTCTACCTCTAGGGTGGAAGAAATGACAGAGAAAGTAGAACTAGGTCAACTCTCTAAAGAAGTTATGAACTGTCCTTCAACTACAATTGAACAAATCTCTGTATTTTAATATCTTTCAGTTACTCACACCTTCTGTTTACATTTGTCTCATTCCATTTCTCCAGCCATTTAAAGTCATTCTTTTCTCAAGCTCACTTGAAAATGATATGCATGCTGATGCTCAGTTGGGCCAGAAATATTTTCTGATTTGGTAAAATGTGCACTTTTGCAAGCAATTTTGCTTAAACCAGTGGTGATGCCCAGTTTGGTCTCCGTATTTTTGACTATGGAGATCCTCATATCATGGTTGTCCCAAAGGTGCTTTTGCACAAAATTTTAGGAAAAACGAAGTCAATTTGCCTTCTGAAAAAGCACCTTTGGGTCTCTGTATTCTTGCTTATTTACATGTTTAATTAGGTAGACAGCTGATTTTACAAAAATTGCATTTTAGTTTTTCTATTCATTCAAAAGTGCTTTAAAATATAGTTGTTTAACCTCTTATCAATTGTTAACAACTAAAGTTTTACATAAACATTTAGTTGGCCAAGCTAATATACATTATTGAAAGATATTATACCTGTCTAACTGCTGTATTTGGCTTTTATAGCAGAAATGAGTTGGCTACATACAGATTATACAGATTAACAGAGTTAGAAGGGACATTGTAGGTCATCTAGTCCAACCCCCCCACCCAAGCAGACCCTACACCATTTCTGACAGATAGCAGTCCAGTGTCTTCTTGAAAGCTTCCAGTGATGAAGGTCCCACAAGTTCTGAAGGTAAGCTGTTGCATTGGTTGATTGTTCTCACTGTCAGAAAATTTCTCCTTATTTCCAGGTTGAATCTCTCCTTGATCAGTTTCCATGCATTATTCTTTGTCTGGCCTTCAGCTGCTTTGGAAAATAGTTGACCCCTTCCTTTCTGTGGCAGCCCCTCAAATATTGGAACACTGCTATCATGTCTCCCCTGGTCCTTCTCTTCACTAGACTAGCCATGCCCAGTTCCTATAACCAATCTTCATATGTTTTAGACTCCAGTCCCCTAATCATCCTGGTTGCTCTTCTCTGCACTTTTTCTAGAGCCTTAACATCTTGTTTATAGTGTGGTGACCAAAACTGGATGCAGTACTCAAGGTGTGGTCTTACTAAGGATTTATAGAGTGGTATAGTGGTCACTTGAGCTTGATTGTATCCCTCTGTTAATACAACTTAGAATTGCACTGGCTTTTTTGGCTGCTGCTGCACACTATTGCCTTATATGTAATTGGTTGTCCACTAAGACTCCAAGATCCCTCACACAGTTACTGCTATTAAGCCTGGTTTCACCCAGTCTATATGTGTACTTTTGGTTTTTCTTGCCTAAGTGTAGGACTTTACTTTTCTTTACACTGAATTTCATTTTATTAAATAGGGCCCAGTTTTCAAGTCTGTCAAGATCCATCTGAATCTTGAGCCTATCATCTGGGTATTGGCTGTTCCTGCCAGCTTAATATCATCTGTAAATTTTGCAAGCTCCCCTTCTATTCCCTCATCTAAGCCATTTATGAATATATTGAAGAATACTGGGCCTAGGACAGAACCTTGTGGTACCCCGCTGCTTACTTTCCTCCATGTAGATGTGGTACCTTTAAGGACTACTTGTTGAGTACAATTTGTCAGCCAGTTATAAATCCATCTGATGATACAATATTATACACAAAATTTTGCTGAGTTCACACTTACAATCCTTGATTCAAGCAACTTATAATTAATACTACATTACTATTTAATTCTCTCATTGCTAATCATCCAATTAGTACTGGATACTCTTTTAACAGTAAAAATGTTAATCTACTATTCATTCTGTCATGGATAATTAGCTGCTTAATGCTGACAATATAAGAATATTAAATACTTAAGTGTATAATGCCCAGAGCAAACCACAAAATCCAAGGTGTTGGGAATAATATTCGGACTCTTCTACATACTAATCTTGAATGCAGAGGGATCACTATAATCAAAATAATACTGAAATATACAAGACCTTGAAAGAATTACACTTTGGACAAGTTTTCCAGTCCTCCGTCAACACTGTGGATCAGTTTTTTCCAAACTTGGTAACTTCAAAATGTGTAGAATCAGCTCCCAGAATTCTCCAGCCAGCATGAGGTTCCACAAATCTATCATCTGTTATTCACTGTAGTAAATATGAGAGTGGTACTGAAGTAATAGATTAAACAAATTCAGAAAGGACTGCTATAGAATCTGCTGAATGTGAGTTTCTGTATAGAGCAAGTAGTACAGTGAAGCCATAAAAGGGTTTTTTTGACAACCATCCTCCCCATTAATTAGTTTGATTTAGAGATAAATGTCGTGTGAAATTAGAAATATTATTATACAGTGGAATTATAGAATAATTCAATCATAAATTTATAATCTAATTTTAAAAGGAAAATACTTCCTCCTGTTAATCTTGATTTTATTAAATGGATATATTCATCTAATTTTATTGGCAATAAGATGGCATTAAGACTGCAAAAAGCCAGGTTAAAGCCCATTCTCTTATCTAAAACTCACTGGGTAAATTCACTTTTTGCTAACCTTCTCTTTCAGCCTAATCTGTTTCTCAAATTATATTTATGGAGAAAAAATGGAGTTAGCTGAGTTTTCAGATAAACAAACAAACAAACAAACAATATCTCTAGACTTCATTAACTTTTTCCTAGAGATTCTTTGAACTTCTGAGTTGATATGGTTTGCAAATACTGTATTTTCTGTATTTGGAAACTGAGACAATAACATTGAAATGGAAGTGACAATTCACCTTTAAAAAACTGAAGCATTTCCTAGATATGCTGAAAGTTACAACCTGCTATCAAGAATTGTTCACAAATGCCATAAGATTTAGTGCTGACGACACAAAATGCTGAAATGTTCTATAATGATGCTCACTGTTAATTTCTGGCCTGGCATGTATGTAGCTAGTGTTGAGCAGCTTGGAAGAGCAATTTGAGATATAATTGTGCTGAATTATATTACTCTTTGTGTCTCTAAAGACTGTTGTTGTTCGCACATTAGCAGTCCAAAAATAAAAAACAATATTCTGCCAACTTTAATTTTGCAATAAACCAACAAGTATAAAATGAACTGAGAAATAATTGAACTTTGGAAATAATCCAAAGTTTCAGTTGCATTTGATTCAGCATACTATCTTCCATTATTTGGGCAGTGTCCATCAATGAAACAAAATCTATAGTACAAAATCTGTACTATTTACTAGTAATTTAGAAAATTTACTATACTATACTACACTTTTATACAGATCTGGAATAAAAATATACATTTAATATTACATTTATATTTTATATTTTAAATATTCGTTTTATGCATATTTTGAAATATCTGTTCATGCTTAAATAAGATATTTACTCCATAAAGGTTCATGAATTTGTATTAGATTTTACATTTCAGAACTTACCTGTAGAAGATATACAGAAGATAGGTTACTGCTATGATTATTTATTTATTTATAATATACATTATTTTAATGTATTTTGCTTTGACAACTGAAGTTCTGCAATTTATTTGTTCCTTAGTTTCAATCTGTGATTTCTCTACCAAAGCAAAACCTTAAACAACACACTCTCTCTCCCCTTCCCCCTCCTGGTCTCTCTCTCTCTCTCTCTGCATATGTATGTATGTGCATATACAGATATATATACACATATACACAGGGGTGGGATTCTACTGGTTTGGATTGGTTCGAGTGAACTGGTAGTTCTGGTGAGCATTTGCCCTCCCCCGCTCTTTCCTGTGCTTTATTTCCTGGTTTTTTAGCACAGCTGATTCGCACAGCAGAGCAGTTTGCTGAGCCTCAGCTGTTTTAGTCCCACGGGCTGCAGTAGAAGGTAAGCAAATGAGTTGAAAATGGGCTTTTTAAAATGTAGGGCAAAGCACGCACTCACCGAACCGGTAGTTACACCGGTTGAATCACAGCACTGCATATACATACATACATACATTCTAAATATAAGGTAATAAAGTTTTTCTGAAAAATTAAACCTTCATGAGTAGATTTAGCAAACTATCTTTCATAGAAATCAGTAGTCTAGTCCTCTATAAAACATGACAACAAGCATGATGAGTTCTGGCCTTGTGAATATCATTATTTTGTCATTTTGAATGAATAGATAGCTAGTTTGTGAGACTTAACAATATTTCTAATCCCCTGCAATACTCATGCAACTGGTAGCGTAGAACACAATAATTAAAATAAAACTATACAAATAATAGAAGCATATTTCAATCAAATATCTAAATAACATCTATAGGCAAGATGCAATAGTATAGTCTTCATATCTTACTGAAAAGTAAGGAAGGTTGGACTTACAGGTTTTGAGGGTAAAGTAGAAGCTGTTAAAGAGAAAATTGTTTAAAATGTCCAATCCCCATGAATCCTTTGGCTTTCACCAATTATGAAAAGGTAATGGAAATTCTCTGATTAGTTTCTAGGCCCTTTTTTTTTCTTTCTTTTCTTTTTATTCACATTTATATCCCGCCCTTCTCCGGAGACTCAGGACGGCTTACAATCTTTAGAGCACAACCCAATGTGCTCAGCAATAGCCTTCATTCCATTGTATATGCCTGCTTATTACAAGAGCTTTTGCCCCAAGCGGCATTTTTACAAAGTCAGCTTATTGCCCCAACAATCTTGGGTCCTAGGGATGGAAGGCTGAGTCAACCTTGAGCCTGGTGGGATTCGAGCCTGCACTAATTGCAGGCAGCTGGAGCTTGCTCTAAGTGCTAGGTGTTTAACAGCCTGAAATTTGTAACCAATTAATTTCTCTAATTATAAATAATATAATTATAAATAAAATATGAACTATACATACAATTATACATTAAATACAAACAATCCATTATAATAATGTATTCTCAAATTTATTAATTTCTCAAAAGTCCAATCAACTCCCTGTGGAAACTGTATGCAACATTTAATGCATTACTTCTACCATAGCTGAATGAAGTGAAGATTGTTGAAAAAATGAAAATAATGTTTTAAAGTCAGTCCTATGATTGGCTAATGTTTAGAGGATCTTGTTAATCTGTCTATATATTTAAATTGTACAAAGATGCTGAGCCCAGTGTGTTCTTCAAACCAAATCTTTTATTGTACAAGCAGCTTAATTCAAATAAATTTACAGAAAGACTTTTACCAGTTTCTTGTGCCTTCTTTGAGTTTCTCTGATTCTCAGGTCTTACTTGGTTTCTCTGTCTACCTATGTAGTTAGGTTTTCTCAATCCTTTAATTTAAGAACAAACCCTATAGAAACTTAGACCTCTTTAAAGAGCTTAAAACTGTTTCAAGGCTTTTCCCTCCCTCTGTCTCCTTTTCTCTTCTGGCAAGTGGTTCCTTCACCTCAAGCTTCTGAGGTACTCAAGCTTAGCATAAAACAATATCAGCAAGAGCAGGCAATGGACCCCAGTAGAAAGTTTCTCTTCAGAAACTTCTTCTCAGATAGATCTACACAGAAAGAGATGCTGCTGCCCCTTATATACCAAGGGGCGTGGCTTGTGATGCCACATCAAGGTATCTGCTGTTACCCTGTCATTGGTGGGTTTGGTTTGCCTCCAAATCCCCACAAGTTGTAAACTGCATAGCAACACCAGAAAGTTCCGTTTTCTGACAAAGGTAAACTCACACATACATTATTCTGATGATTATGAAAGTCCGTATTTTGTACATTACCACTGCTAGCTTGAGAAAAGGATGTTGAGTGTGTCATGCCAGTGAAGGATACAGAAAGGGTACATTGCTGCTGTGATTAGATGTTCCAATTATATTATAAGGGCACTCAAAGATTTGTGATCTAGGAAAAAACAGAGGTACATTAAAATAGGTAAAAGTGGCATAACATTTTATGCTTCTACAGATCAGTATCTTTTTGTCATCTAGTTCTAATCATACTGTATTTCTTTCTGGGTTTTTCTCCAGTCAAGATGAATGAAGATGGAACTGCATGTTATACAGATTCAATACAAGAGTTAAGATATTCAGGTTACATCAAAAAGGATTACTTGTATCAACCCTCCACCCCTCTTCTTCCATTGAAGAATGGCAGATACACGGATCTGACAATTTAGTTGTTCTGCTTTGGATACCATGAAGACCCCTCCCAGAAGGTAACAAAGAAAACTGGTTATGGAGACGATGTGTAGCATCCCTAACAATACGCAGACCCTAGTCAAGCATCACTTATATGCTTTGTCCTGAATAGAAGGAAGTTATCATCCAATAATCTAATTTATTTATTTATTTATTTATTTTTGGGACTTGTATGCCGCCCCATCTCTGAAGACCGCGGGGCAGCTCACAGCTAAAAACAACAGTAAATAATTAAAAGAAGATTAAACCCAAATTCACAAGCCCAAACAGACAAATTTAAAATACTTAAAAATATAAAACCATGCCCCCAGGAGGGGTCACAGCCCGGATTGGTCAAACAACCAGGTCTTCAAATCATGGCGGAAGGTGCGGAGGTCAGGGGCCAGGTGGAGCCCCCAGGGTAGTTGGTTCCAAAGGTCAGAGGCCACGACAGAGTAGGCTGCCAGCCGGCATTGGGGGACCGCCAGCCGGCATTGGCCCACCGACGGGACCCCAAGGAGTCCTTGCCTATGTGCTCGCACAGTGCGGTTGGCATTTGATGTCAGCAGGAGTCGCTCCCGTAAATATTGAGGACTAATAATAATAGGTAAGAAGTTCCTGCAACAATTTCTGCAATCCATCGTTCTTAGAGCCTGAATAGTGGAACAGTAGTGGACAGCATTTGTTTTTCAAAGGGGCTCCCCTATAGTCAGGAGCCCTGCTTTCTGAGGATTTAAAACTGCACAAAAAGCATGGCTTAATGTAAAAGGCTTTGTCTCAGCTGCATAGCTTTAATGGATGAAGAAATGGTGATCCATATACAACATGGGTGAGACTTAAAGATTTGTCTTCACCCTGCCTTTCAGATAATTGCAATCATTTATGACTGCAATAACTGAATCAGGATAATAAAGGGTAAAGAATAAAAAAATCTACTCTGTAGCAGGTTTCTTGAGGCACCCCCGTCAATTATCATTTAAATTTATCTTAATTTTAACTGACTGTTGAGAGGAACATTTTCTTTTGTGAAAAACATCTGACTAGATATGGATACAGCTTAATAAAAACAAATTCTCAGATTATCATTCTCCTAAAAGCAAGCAGGCAGTATCTTTCATAGCAATATGACTGGTTTTCTTTAGATCTCCGGGAGAAATGCCTACTGTGTAAAAGATGTTAAAAATAAATAAATGAGATGTGTGAATCTACCTTCTTTATTTAGATGTCATCAGTACCAAACATGAGGAATGAATAAAATATAACTGCAGAGGAGAGATATGCTATAAATGTGATGTTCTAGCTATGTAAAAACAAGCAGTTTCAAAATGAAATTTAATATGCACTCCTAAATATGTACCAATAGCCCTGTAACAATTAGTATATATCACTTCTAGGTCCTGTCAACTGAGAGGAAGTACTACATGCATTGCTCAAGAAATGGCACAAGAACTTCCAAAAATGTTGGTTTATGGAAGTCTTTCCTCTTGATTACTCAGTGCTCTTCTTTGTACCTGCTGTTTACTTGTCATAATGTGAGCTCCCATTTTAGTCTCTTCAGAAATTTAAGTCCTTGACTAGCCTCATTTTTGACACAATTGAAATTCTACAGGTGTGTGTGTGTGTGTGTGTGTGTGAGAAAGAGAAAGAGAGAGAGAAGATAGGAAACTATACTTGTTTCTCAAATATGCTGAAAACATTAGTTAAGTATTGTTTTGAATCAATTGTATTGCAAACTTGTAAGTCAATTTTATTAAAATACTGAACCTGCTTTTAACAAGGTAAAGTGATCTTTCTTAAGACTTCAACAACAGAAAAAATGGTTAGAAGACTGACATAAGTGTATGAATAATTTGGATCAAATAATTTTCTGGAATATATACTTGTACCAATTTAAATATTTCTGAAGCAAGTTGTTAAGTTCAGGGTGAAGAATGGAAGCGAAGCCAGAGTGATCTTCAACATAACTTCTTTATTATCTTCATACGCTAACAGCTTCTGCAATACTATCACTATTTCTCTAAAGTAAACAACCCCATTGAGCTGACAGCTCATGGTGCCGGGTGTGGAAAGGCAGGAATTCTGTGCTGATTGGCCCCTTTGGCCACCCCCTCCACACCCAGTTGAGTACTTGGGCAATGTCCTGGTCTTTGGCATAGTGTTTGGCGATCTCTGCCACCATAATGGGGAGGATGGCAGTTCTTCAATTAGGAGGACGGGGGTGAGTGGGGCTGGGTCCTCTACAATGGTTGGGAGCAGGCATTGGCTGAGGGCATCGGCATGGCTAAGAGACTTACCTGGTCAATGTATTAGCCGGTAACTATGCTGCCAAGAAAACTGTCCAGCACATTATGCAAGGGATAAAATGGGTGGTGTTTGTTGGTCCCCAGTGAGTAGACCCAGTAGTGGCTAGTGGTCCATCACAAGTTTGAAGGTTCTGCCATATAAGTATTCATGGAAGCATTTGACTCCTGCGACCACAGCCAAAGCTCCCTTGTCCAGCTGGCTGTAATTTCATTCCACTGATGACAACATTCATGAAAAGAATGTGATTGGATGTGGCGGCTTAGACCTGCTGCTACACCAAGTGTGGAGGCATCACGGGTGAGAACTAAGGGAAGGTTCTTGTTATACTGTACCAGGATGCTGTAACAGGTCCTTGACAGTGGCGAACGCAGCAGCTTCTTTTTGGGCCCAGGACCAAGATATCTTTTTGTCTAGCAGTCAGTGAAGAGGCTCATCTACAGAAACTTTGTGCAGCAAGAATATGCTGTAAAAATTTAGGAGTCCCAAGAATGCCTGGAATTCAGTCTTGTTCTTGGGTGTAAGGAGCTTCCTGGATGGCTTGGATGTATTCCTGAGGCATTGTTAAGGTAGCTGAGGAACTCTACCTGTAGGACAGCTATCTTGCACTTTTCCTTCTTCACTTTAAGACCCACCTCCTGGAATCTGTTGAGTACCGCTCGCAGATGATCGAGGAGTTCTGTGTCATTGGCTAAAACATCATCAAAATAAGGAATGACTCCTGGAATGCCTTGCAATAGGCACTCCATTAGGCTCTGGAAAGTCCTAGTGCCATGCTCACTCCAAACTGCAGCCGGCGTCATCTGAAGGCTCCCTGATGCATTACAATCATCTGGGCTTCAGCTGTGACATTATCAACCGGTAGTTGTTGATAGGCTTGGATGAGGTCCAGTTTAGCAAAGACTCTCCCCTCACTCAGAGAGTGCAGTAGATGTTGTGCTACTGGCACTGTGTATGCATTCTGCTGCAGAACTTTATTTAAAGTATATTTATAGTCTGCACAGATGGGTTTACAGGAGTCATGATTGAGGTCTTCCATTTTGCATGGTTGACTGGTTCCAAGGTTCCTTGAGCTATAAGTTTGTCTAGTTGCTCATCCACCTTTGAGTGTAATGTGAATGGTACTCTTCACAGCTTCATTCATATCAGAGCAACCTGAGGGTCAAGGTTGAAAGATATGGGTGTGCCCATATACTTGCTCAGGTCTCCTTCAAAGATGTCAGCAAATTCTTGGATCAGGATCCCGATATCAGAGTCACTGATGGAGTTGATGCCACTAACTCCCAGGCCCAGAGAGGAAAACCAGTCCAATCCCAAAAGACTCAATAGGGAACCATCCACCATGATCAGCTGCAGCGGGCCAACGAAGTCCTTGAATGATATTTGGAAGGTTCCACTTCCGATGACAGGGATGCTCTTCACTTGATAATCTCGGAAGTGAAGGTGGCAATATTCCAGCTGTCTTTTAGAAACTTCAGCACCAGCTTTTTTATTGTGCTCCAGGAAACAATGGTCATGGAAGACCCTGTATCCACCTCCATGCGACAAGGGGAACCCTCAATCATGACAGTGACATGGATCTTCTTAGTATAGGAGAGGCTGGCTTGCCCAATGACTGTTTCTGCCCAGTAGGCGTCTTTGGAGATGATGAAGCAGTTCTCTCCATGATTCTGGTTTTTTTTTTTTGTGATCTTCTGGGGCAGGTTTGACTTGTTGGTTGACTGGTATGACAGACTCTGGCTAAATGTTCCTTCTTTTCACACCTTTGGCATGTGGCATTTTTAAACTTACACGCCATTCACAGATGATTGCCACCACAACCCACACGTGCTGTTTGTTTCTTCTCAGTGGCCATACCTTTCCCTTGGGATGATTTGAGCTGATAGATGTCCTCATCCTCATCATTTGGTTCCCCATGATCCACATCATCATGGTGCACAGCAACTGTTTTGCACAATGTTGTTGGACTGTTCAATTTCTGGATTTCAGCCATTGATTGATTTGATGTTTTGGCTGCTTGTACCTTGTTGAGTGCCATCTGTAGGGTGAGGTTTGTTTTGTGAGGAAACACCACTGTAACTTGACATCCCTCACTCCACAAACCACTCTGTCCAAAAGAACGTCGTCTACGACTCTGAACTCGTAATAGAGCGCTGCCTTTCAAAGGGCTGCAACTTATGTGTTGATAGATTCATCATCTGCCTGATTGTGATGATGGAAAGTGTGTTGGTGAGCAATTTGCGAAGGTTTGGGCACATAGGGATCCCATAGCTTGCTCTGCAGTATGTCCCACAGTACTGCCTGAATGGCCAGCAGAGCGAGGAGAGTCCTGGCCATCTCAAAGATGTCTGGGCCACAGAAGCTTAGGAACAGTGCCCTTTTCTGGTTGTCCGAGATTGCAGTAAAGTCTTTGGCTTTGAGGAAGCATTTGAAACAGTCAATGTATGAGTCCTATGTCTCAGAGACTGGGTTGTACAGAGTAAAGGTGTTAGTGCACCAATTCCCAATAGACCATTGTGAGCCCCAGGCAATTTGGGCTGGTGTGTTTTTATTGCAGGTTTGAAAGGAAACTACAGCCACCTATCTCCACAACCTCCTTCCCAAACACAGCAACAACAGCCAAGTCACCTGCAACTGACCCCAACCCATTAGGTTCATAACCTCTGGTGATTACAGAAAAAGAAGTGCAAGATCTATTTCACAGACAAAAGCCAGGAAAAGCACCAGGGCCAGACAAGGTAACTCCTTCTTGCTTAAAAGTCTGTGTTGACCAATTGGCCCCCATCTTCGCCCGAATCTTCAATAAATCACTAGAGATGTGCAATGTTCCTTCTTGCTTCAAATGCTCTACTATCATCCCAGTGCCAAAGAAGCCCTGCATCAGGGAACTGAATGATTACAGACCAGTTGCTCTAACATCTGTAGTTATGAAAACCTTTGAAAGGCTAGTGTTGTCCCACCTAAAAACCATCACAGATCTGCTGTTAGATCCCATGCAGTTTGCATACCAAGCAAATAGATTGACAGATGATGCTATTAATATGCCTTTGCACTACATCCTACAACACCTTGAATCTCCAAATACCTAAGCAAAGGTCCTCTTTGTAGACTTCAGTTCAGCATTCAATACCATTATTCCAGACATTCATCTAACTAAACTAAACCAGCTAGCGGTACCTGAACATACTTGTAAGTGGATCATAACAGACAGGAAGCAGCAGGTGAAGCTAGGCAGAATCACATCTGATACCTGTACAATTAGCACCCCCCCCCAAGGCTGTGTGCTTTCTCCACTTCTTCCTATATACCTATGACTGCATCTCAAGCAATCCATCTGTTAAAATACTGAAGTTTTCAGATGATACAACAGTGATTGGTCTCATTCGAGACAATGACGAATCCGCATATAGACAGGAGGTTGGACAAATTGCCTCGTGGTGTAACCAGAACAATCTGGAACTGAACACACTCAAAACCATAGAAATGGTGGTAGACTTTAGCAGAAACCCTCCCATACTACCACCTCATACAGTCCTAGACAACACAGTATCTACAGTAGAGACCTTTAAATTTCTAGGTTCTATCATATCACAAGACCTAAAATGGACACCTAACATCAAAAACATCATCAAAGCAGCACAACAAAGAATGTTCTTTCTGTGCCCACTCAGAAAGCTCAAACTGCCCAAGGAGCTGCTGATACAATTCTACAAAGGAATTATTGAGTCTGTCATCTGCACCTCTATAACTGTCTGGTTGGGTTCTGCAACCCAACAAGACAGACACAGACTTCAGAGAGTAATTAGGACTGCAGAAAAAAAAACAATTACTACCAACCTGCCTTCCATTGAGGACCTGTATACTGCACAAGTCAAAAAGAGGGCTGTGAAAATATTTATAGACCCCTCACTTCCTGGGCATAAACTGTTTCAATTCTTACCCTCAAAACAACGCTATAGAGCACTGCACTCCAGAACAAGTTGACAGAAGGATAGTTTTTCCCGAACGCCATCACTCTGCTTGTCAGCCTCCAAGAATCCGTCTTCTTGTTGTCTTTCCAGCTGCCATAGAAATGGGAGGAGGGAAGATTAATAGGGTTTTGTGGTGGGGGGAAGACTGCTAGAGGCTTGAGATGGTGAAATGTAAAACTTAAAACTTGGGATGTTTTCTTGACTATCCTTACTTACTTACCGTGCAGATGTAGCCCCTTATTTATTCAGGCCAAGGTCAACCATCCTGGTGTGCCAGATGTCTGAAACACCAGATGTCTGAAACACCACCTGAAGATGCCCCACATGACATTATACACATTGCAAATTGGATGGCCAGTTTGAACTATTGGGGGTGGGATCATTGGCATAACTTTGTATATGTGATTTTTGTGTCTATTGCCTCAGATCTTGTATTCTTCTGATGCTACCATATCAATTTTCAGTAGAAGTCCTTTTCTCTAAAACAATGGAGTCTAAGGTTTTCTTTCTTGGATTTTGAATGGAGCCTCACCTGACACTGCTAAACAAATAATTCGCTCAACACTGTCCAACTATTTACAAAGTCTGCACTACTATTACTATTAATCTTCTCATCACTCCTTATCACCCATCCCCTCCCACTTGTGACTGTATGACTGTAACTTTGTCACTTATATGCTGAGTTATATTGATTGTTTCCTAGTATGATTTGATTGCTTATTTTACCCTATGACTATTATTAAGTGTTGTACCCTATGATTCTTGACTCTTGACAAATGTATCTTTTCTTTTATGTATACTGAGAGCATTTGCACCAAGACAAATTCCTTGTGTGTTCAATCACACTTGGCCAATAAAGAATTCTATTCTATTCTATCTATCTATGCATCTATGAATGGAGTTGCAGTGAATGGCGGATTGTCTCCAGTGACTCAGCTCTTGAGTGGGTCCATGATCAGCTCTTTGTAACCTCAGTTTTCATCCAATCCCACCTTTGTCACCAGTGTTAAGTTCGGGGTGAAGAATGGAAGCGAAGACAGAGTGATCTTCAACAGAACTTCTTTATTATGTTCATATGCTAACAGCAAACAGTCTGGCTGACAGCGCTCCTTTTATAGGAAGCTGTCAGCTGGTCAACCAATCAGAATGAAGTATTTTCCCACTTCAACAGGGGACCTGAGTGAGAACTTCAACTACTTATTTTAATATGCAACACAAGTAATTACACATTCTATTTTTCTGCAAATGAAAGGAACACACACTATCTAAAAATTATTATATGGCACCTTGTTGATATTTTCAAAATTAAAGCAAATATTTTTGGATCAATATAAAGAGAATAAATTATATTTTCCCCTAAGTAAAAAACAACAAGAATTACTATCAACAAATTGGAGCTAAAATCCAGAATGGTGTCTTAAAGGGATGGTCTTTTTAAAAAGTATTTCACTGAATAACCCATTCCTTTGTGTGTTAATTGCCTTTATTAAAATTAGCATTTTAAAATTTCTAATTTTCTTGCTCATCTGCGAAATGTCATTCATTGCCTCATGTATCATATCTTCTAATTAAATTTTCATGGTATCTAATTTTACTTTTAATTTTACATTTATCTTTTCTCCCCAAAATGTTTTTACCAGAATTGGTGAATACTTATATGATCTCCCTTCTGCTCCCATATAATTCACTTTAAATTAAGTCATAAGGAACAGACATGATTGCAATTATGATTTTCAAAAAATTCTATGTATATAAATAAATTTTCGTGTTTGGCGCACTGACAAACAAGGCGGAGGCGAAAGTAAAGTAACAGGCTTTATTGCTAACTTGTGTCTCAGCCGCGGCTAGCCATGAGCATGTGGCAGCAGCCGAGAGAGAGAGACAGCTGATCTGTTTGACAGCTCCTTTTATATGGAGCTGTCAAACAGCTCAGCCAATCAGAGGCTTCTCCAGCTCCTGCTTAAACAGTGGACCGGAGTGAAGACTTGCTGGCCGCAACATAAACGGAGCTAATTATTTTCAGGAGCATTTTGAGAGCCAAAATATATGTGACACAGAAGATGTGTGAACCCTCTTTTATTGGTTCTTTTCCTCTCCTTTCTAATGAACAGATGCTGTGGGAGGTTGCCAATCTGATTGTAACATCTGCTAGAAGGTACAGTGACATCATTGCACAAATTATGCAAATTATATCATTTGTACAATGTATCTGATGATAATGTTCACATGAAGTTATTTACAGACACACACACATAATGAATGTGACCATTATCACTTTCCTTTATATGGGTAAAATTGTCTCAACGAAGATATTTTCCACCATTTTGGAAAGAAAACATAAAATACTTCTATCCTGTTTATTAAAGTGATAAAACAACCTGAGGAAGACAATTCTGTTGGGATTTTTTAAAAAAGGGAAATAATGGTATTACTAAACACATTATCTGCAAAGCTCATTGGTTCAAATTGGCAGCCTCCTATTATTGCTATTCATCTTCTAATAAATTGAGAAGATTAGACTCTGACTCAATTCAGCTGTCAGCATTCCAGCAAACCTCCATTCCAATCAGTAACTATGAGACAAGCATAATCTCAAAAGTACCTTTATTAGAATAGCACCTGGCACATCTGTGGAATCTCAAAATTAAAGGTTTCCCAGACTTCCCACAATGTCCCAAACTACAATCCATCCCCTTTTCTCCCATCATCACATCACATGGACCAATCACGATCTGTCCCGGTGTAAGATCCTTTTTCTCTGCTGCGCCACACTTAATAACCTTGAACTAAGAAAATAATTTTATTTTGTTTACTTAGAACTACTCAATTGAAATCACCCCCCTCCCACATGCTGGCTGGGGAATTCTGGAAGTTGAAGTCCATGCATTTAAAGTTGAGAAATACTGCCCTAGATTTCATAAGCCAATTTATCAATAAGAGGAATATATAATACACTGCAACCACAAATGTAAAAGCAAACAAAATTTAATTGAAGCTATTGCCACTGGATTTTCCCAGTATGTGGGAAAGAAAATCCGCTAGATTTTCCCAGAAGTTTTCCCAGAAAACTTCCCAGCTTCAGTAATAGCAATGAAAATACAGCATATTACAAATTAAATAAATAGGAATTGTTGAATTAATTTTATGCACCAGCAAATTGTGATCACAAAGAAAACAAAAACTATTGGAGATCCAGTAAATATTCTGTAATATTTTTTTGTTTTTATTACTGGAAATATATTCTGTAACATATAGAGAGTTGATAATCAATAATGGTAATAGATGATAATTATTAATAATAAATGGCTATGAGAAAGAATTTATAAAAACATAAATTTGCAATGGCAAATACCTAAAGTGAATATCATAGCAGAGATTCTTAAAGTTTTCTGTCCTCTGCCACCCTTAAATGATAAATGAACTAGTATTGTGATAGAATATGCAGCTGGAGAAGGAGTTGGAAAATCTTGGCAAAATATGGTTTCCTAGAGAGGAAACAGCACATTCCTGAGATAAGCCCCAAATAAGAGACTGAAATGCTGAACTGGATGGGAGAGGGACAAAAAGGTTCAGGGTAGTGACATCCTAGAATTTCCCAGGTTAGAAGGTTATAGCTGTTAGGTTAGAAGGTTATAGCTTTAATCTGGCAAGATTCTGACTATTAGGTGCAAGCAAATAAAGAATTGGACTCAATTGGATATCTCTGTTGTCTTTGGGTTGGTCTTGACAATATTAACCTGCATGAATTAATGTTGTATGAAAATTGGAGAAGAAATAATCCTTTCCCTTTCTTTTCTTTTCATCATGTATTCATTCATTCATTCATTCATTCATTCATTCTTTCATTCATTCATTCATTCGTTCTTTTATCTCCTTCCCCTTTGGATTTTTAGTTTAGTTTGTATTAATTTGTTATTATTATAATTAAAATCTTCAGTCAAAAGTATATAGAAAAGATAGATATATCCTGCAGGTCTTTCATTTGTATCAACCCAAAGGGAGGACGTTTCTGTCTGATGGTGGATTCCCTCTGCCAAAATATAAAGAATGCAGAAACTTTGTTACAACTTTGCTGCATCTGACAACCCTCAGCATTTGAAAATTTATTACAGAGCTGTTCTACTAATTAAGATCACCATTATATTACTCCATGTAACATTGTGTTTATGTGTTCTTATTTAATTGTATTTTAAATTCACTTTATTAGAATTACATTTTAAAAGTTATATATATTGTCTAGGGATTCTTTCGTGACATGTGATATATCACCATTCTAGATAATAAAGAAATAAATGGTGTTTATGCAGGAATAGAATCAAATGGAATTGAACAATTCATATATCTGATGGAGTTAACTGAATATTGGTGTTCTTTTGCTCCTTTCCAAAATTATATTTGAGATTTAAACTGTTATAATCAATCTTGGTTTTAAAACCAGTTTGCCTAAATAAGAATGCATTCTTCATTCATTACATATATAGCCTGTTATAATATTTACTTTCAGAAACCACAGTATCTTGTTAAAATTCATGAACTCCACTTATTTTTGTTAATACATCTTTTGAAATCCACATGGTTCATTTTACTTCAAAATTAACTTTGGAAAGTTCACCTGGATCCAGGAGATAGAAAATATGAAGTGGAAGTGTTCTGTATTTATATCCTATGCTTTTGTTTAACATGGTATGTGAAAGTAAGATTGTTTACCACAAGCAATTTTCTTTTCTGATTATTGGAAGCTGCTTTTTTTTCATGAAGGACAATCTATGGACCAGCAGTACTACAGATTTATTATTCAATCTGTCCTCAGCAGTTGCACCTTATAATTAGGTAAATCCTCACAAGAACCATTGAGCAAGTGTATCAGGAAATTCAGGTCAAAAGAGAATGCTGTTCTTAGAATTGTCATGAAAAGAATGGGCATATTAGTAAAATTAGATTTGTAGTTCCATTCCTAATCAAACAAAACTCACATTAACTTAGGGAAACATTCCAAGAAGATAATTGTCTCTAAGATTTCCTCTAAGTATGATTTAGTTTTAAGGAATCATTATAACCTCTGGCCATTGCTGGACAGATGATCTAATTTGTTTGTCAGATCTGTGTATCTGCCATTTTTCGATGGAAGAAAAGGAAGGGGGTTGGATTTGATACATTTAATTCTTTTCCTCTCTATGTATCCTAAGTATCCTATTTCTTACATTGTCTTTTGTATAAAGTGAATCTGGCTTCCCCATTGACTTTGCTAGATTACAATAGGTGAACATATCACACCAGGACACTGCAATCTTCATAAATATGAACCAGTTGCCAAGCATCCAAATGTTGATCATATGACCATGGGGATGCTGCAACAATTGTAAGTGTAAAAAACAGCCATAAGCAGGGGTTGGATTCTACTGGTTTGGATCGGTTTGGGAAAACTGGTAGTTCCAGTGATCAGTTGGCGCTGCCCACCTGCCCTGCCCTAGTCTGTTTTTTTATTTCTATGTTTTGCAGCTCAGCTGATTCATGCAGCACAGTGGATTGCTGTGCCTCAGCTGTTTTACTCACCGGGGTTGCAGTAGAAGGTAAGTATTGGAGTTGAAAATGGATGGTTTTCAAACGCTGCACGCACACGCAAAGCACGTGCTCACCAGACTGGTTGTTACACTGGTTGAATCCCACCACTGGTCATAAGTCACTTTTTTTCAATGCCGTTGTAACTTTGAATGGTCACTACACAAACTGTCAGAAGTCAAGGATTACCTGTAATATTCAAATGGAATTGAATTTTTGATAGGAATCAGAAAATTAAATGTCCACATGAACAAAATCAAAATAATGAATCAAATGCAATTGATCAATAAAATCAAATATTAGAATAATTTTGGAGTAAATTTACATATACTATTAAATCATTAAATATCATCTGAAAAAGAAATTGTATTTGGCAGGAGAGGTAAAGGGGGAGTTTATTTTTTATTTTTATTTATTTTTATATATTATTAGATTTTATCACATCTTTATTTTTGGTCAGGTCAAGGCAGTATAATACCTAAAGTTTTCTTCACAACAACTCTGAGAAGTAGTTTGGATTATAAGAGAAATACTGGTCCAAGGTCACCCATCTGATTTTTCATACGGGACAAAACAGCTTCCTGGTTTATAGTCCAACAGGTTGCAAGCAATATGGAAAATAAGAAAAGTATTATTTTAATCAGCAAAATTGCATTAAGTTCTCTCTGCCTAAAGAGGACATACCAACTCTCCTGTTTGAGGATGATCCTGTCTGAACAAATTTGCCATGGAATATTGCAATATACTTGGAATATGTTAGGCATGGGTGTTTCTTTAATGATAGAAACTGAAGTGGCTCTTTAATGGCATTGTGGAAGTCATGTTGCCTTACTGTGTCATATCCAGAATAACCAATGAATATGACCATGGGGATGCTGCAACAATTGTAAGTGTAAAAAACAGCCATAAGCAGGGGTTGGATTCTACTGGTTTGGATTGTAGCTGTTGATTCACATGGGAGCAAATGACACATCAAAATCTTGGAGGAGTGGCTGATAGAACAATCAAATAGATTTAGACAGGTTTAACTGCAGTCTAAAATAATATAAAATTTTATAACTGGGTAGGAAAAATAAAAGCCACAAATATAGGAAGCGAAGGCCTGGCCTAGCAGGAGTACATGTGCAAGGGGATTGATTGTGTCTCTGGCAACCCAAGTTAAACATGATTCTGCCTTGGAATTGTTAACAAGCAATTGCTATCTTTGACCACATATTATGAAAAATAATGGTTCCACTCTACTCTGTCTTGGGTGGACCCCATTTAAAATTTTTGTCTTATTCTTTTTCATCATTCTTCAGAAAAGACAATGACAAGTTGGAGCAAAATTGAAAGAAGGCTTCCAAAAAGTTGAAGAATCTGAGATCTAATACCCATTAGGAACTAGAAGTTCTGGATAAGTTTAGCTTGTAGAAGAAGTGATTGAGGGAAAATATGGGAACAGTGTTCATACACCTCAGGAATTGTCATATAAAAGAGGGATTAGACCAGAAACAATAGGTTTAAACTACCAGGATGTACCAGGGTAGGTATAAATAGGTTAAATAGATTTCAACTACCAGGTTAGACTTTGAGGTAAACTTCCTGACTTCAAAAGTCCATTGAATGGTATTAAGTTCCTCTTTGCTGAAGGTCATCTGTTATTCTAGAGCAGGGGTGGGCAAACTTTTTGACTTGAGGGCCACAATGGGTTCTTAAACTGGACCGGAGGGCCGGAACAAAAGCATGGATGGAGTGTTTGTGTGAACTAATAGAAATTCAAAGTTAGATTACTTCACGTAGCCTTCTGGGAAAGCAAGAGAACCCTCCTCTTCGCTCCACGGCCGGATAGAACAGCTGAATGGGCCGGATCTGGCCCCTGGGCCGTAGTTTACCCATGGCTGTTCTAGAGGATCCAGCATTGACGTACATGACATCTATTTTCTCAGATTCTCTGAAACTTAGCATAACACTCCTGATGATTTGTCCCATGCTCAGTAGACTTCATAGTCGGCAGCCCATGTCAGATTTCCTAAGGATTGCACCTGAAATTTTTATGATCCTTTATATTTGCCTCAATAGCTTGAATGTTATCATCATGGTCTTTAAATAAGATTCAATTTTTTTTCTCTCCAGCATTTTGGCTCTTTTTTTTTTGCCATTTTCCTGGAAAAGCCAAAAGTAAAAGTGCATCAGGTTTGCACATTATGGTAACTATACAATGTTTAGACTGAAGATAGTTTAGCAGTAAACTCACTGACCTTCAGTGGTATTGCATGTGATAAAAATAGTGATGCATCCTTAGCTTGAGGTCTGAAAACTGGATGAGCAAGACAATGAAAGATAGAGAGGCTGACAGAAAGATGATGTGTATAGAATCTTCATAACTTATAAGGAGCTTCTATACAAGCCAGTAATATTCTGATTGCTTAGCTCAGTTTTTTGGAGTTACACTTGGTACTGTTTCAAATTTCTGCTTTTTACACAATATTTGAAAATAGATTTTCCAGTCACATTTGCTCACAGAAAAGCAAATGACTTCTAATGGAGAGGATTTAATTCACTTCTGACAATCCAAATTATAAATATTTCATTGGATCAGAAACAAACACACATACCAAACAAGCAAATAAACAACAACTGTGCACATAGACAAAATGAAACTGTCATTGGATAAGAGGTGAAGCATCAAGAATGATGGAATATATTGATGCCATATGTCCATAAAGTGTTCTTCACATTTATCAATATTATACTGAATCCAATTCTGATATATAGAAGTTGAGAACTAGGATGACTTGACAGAGATTGATGTACCCGAGTGAGGAGAAAAAGAATATAAATCTTTTGTTTTATCATGCAACAAAAAAGAGAGATGGGGTAAAGTAATGGGCATAATCTGTTTAGGTTTCAGAAAGACATTTGACATACTATTGAACTGTAGAATAATATATCTTCAGGTCAGCAAGTAAACTCCATGTTTTTGTTGTGGCTGTTTGTTTTCATTTTATGCAGCTATGAGATGTTACAAAGCATAGGTTGCCATTTTTCCTTATACATTAAAAATGAACATTTTCTCTAGTGTTCATTTTTCTGTCTTACCAGCGTTCTTTTCTAATTTCTAGGCATTAAATTCTTTTAAACATATTTACCAAAGTTTTACTCCTACCCTGTCGTGGCCCTGAAATTTATAAAATGGTAAGACAGGTCAAGATAGTTGTAACAATCAAGGACAATCAGCTACAAATAATATTGCTATTATTATTCCATTGAGGACTATACATTGAGTACAATTGGTCAGCCAGTTACAAATCCATCTGGTGGTGATACTGTCTAACCCATAAGATTTTTCTATCTTATCAAGTAGTAGGTGATGATCAACTTTATCAAATGTCTTATTGAAGTCCAAGTAAATTATATCCACAGCATTCCTTCTTGCCCACTAATTTTGTCATATATCAAAGAATGCAATAAGATTTGTCTGGCATGATGTGTTTTTGACTAACCAAGGTTGGCTTTTGGTTATAATTTTATTTTCCTCTAGTTATTCACTAATTCATTGCTTGATTAACTTTTCCAGAATCTTCCCTGGTATTGAGGTCAGGCTGATAGGTCTGTAGTTTCCTGGATCTATTTTTTTCCTTTTTGAAGATAGGAATTACATCAGCTCTTTTCCAGTCCTCTGACAGTTCCCTGGTGCTCCAGGATCTTTGAAAGATATAATGTAGTGGATCACGTCTGCCAATTCCTTCAGAACCTTGGGTCCTGGTGGCCCTGGTGGTCCAGGATCCAACTGGTCCTGCTGATTTGAACTCATCTAAGGTAGACAGCTATACGTATAATACAGTTCTTTAATTTCTTTGTGATAATTATCCTTACATACTTAAATCTAATGTGAAATCCATTAGATTCTTAAAGCCATTTTGTCATTAATAAAGCAGATGAATAATCAAAACTGATTTCTAAATTCTGCTATTCTATGTTGGTGATGGGCTCCGTTCATGCTGATAGATAATCGGAGCCCACCAGCATGTTTGCAAGAGCCAATGGAGCTGCTGCTATGTAGTTCTGGCATTACTTAGACGCGTCAGATGCGGCGTTGATGGAGGGGGATGTTTGTTGGGAATCCCTGTTGTCGGTGATGTGAGGGGGAATCCTTGTTTGATGGCTTGTGGGCATTTGAGGCTTCTTTGAAGGTTTCCCTGGACTGACAATGCTGATGCCAGCTTTTGCGGCTTTTGAATCAACTGTCAGGCTGCAATCGGTCATGGGAAGGGGGAACATGAGTATCTAACTGCATCTTGAGTAGGTAGGTTTACTAGGCGAAAGATAGGTTGCATAGATAGGAAACATTGGACATATTAGGTATGACTGGATGGTAGGCATAGGAGGTAATTAAGGGGCTAATTAGGGGTAAGTACAGGAGATAGGAGCATTTAGGTGGGTGTGTCTATACCTTTAAGTAGCACTGGAAGGCAGGAGCTTCCAGTGCTAACCTAGACCGGATTGTATGGTGTTCTTGCCGGATGGGAAGTTCATTGTTTAACATTAATCACATTGAAACCTGCTTTTTGCTGTTTGGTGGTTTATATGCAAATCTGTGAGTTCCCAGAAGACAGGCTGAGAGAAGGTTAGCACTCCTTCTACTTATTGAAATAGGTGCTGTTTCTTGGTTGCTAGCTTCAGGAAGACATGGCTGAAGGAAAAGAACCTGAACTCTTGCAAGCAGCTGAAGGAGAGGAACTGGTGGAGGAGGTTGAGGAATGGCTGTCCAGTCTTTTCTTAAAAACCTCTAGTATTGGAGCACCCAGAACTTCTGGTGGCAAGCAGTTCCACTAGTTAATTGTTCTCACTGTCAGGAATTTTCTCCTTAGTCTTAGTTTGATTCTGTCTTTGCTCAGTTTCCATCCATTGCTTCTTGTTTGCCTTCTGGTGCTTTGGAAAATACATTGCCCCCTCTTTCTGGCAGCCCCTTAAAAGCCTGTTGCCTATCACACTCTTGAGCAAAGCATTGAGCCATTTCCTCCTTTCAACGGTCCATGAAAGTACATCTATAGTACGTAGATAATAAAGTTTAAAAAAGGTGAACAACATTTTTACAGAACTATAGATAAGTTGAGGCTGGGTGTGACAAGGAATGGCTGTGAGGGGAGGGGCCAGGCAAGTCACCCCTTGACGTGAATGACATTGAGTTGGCCACACCAATCCAGTCACATGACCACCAGGCCATGCTCAACCAGTCACATGGTCACCAAGCACGCCCACCCAGTCACATGACCACCAGGCCATGCCCAGTCAGCAAGCCACACCCACCTAGTCACATGACCACCAAGCCACACCCACATATTAGGCCATGCCCACAGAACTGCTTGTCAAGAAATTTGAATCCCACCCCTGGGTAGAACCTATTAAATCAGCAATGAAAGAGAATAAATTATCCAAGAAATAGGGAAGGACCAATATTCTGGCAATTTTGCTTCCAGAACAAAGGAAGCTTTTAGCATTTTTCTTAGGATATAATATGAGACAAATAAGGGCAAAAGAAAAACATGAAGACTATGGAAAGACTTGTAAAAGTGGCACACAATTGTATATATGTTTAATGGAGATCAACAGTGCATTGAACATTTGCAATAACTGCAAAAACTTTTTCCAGAGCTAACCCCGCTGCACTTATTTTATTTATTTATTTATTTGTCAAGCATGTATGAGAAAACAAGTATAAGTATGAACATAACGTATGAACATAAGTATAAACAGGTATGAGTATATACATAATAAATGAGTACAAATAAATGGATAAATGGGAACAGTAGGACAGGGACAGTAGGCACCTGGTGCGCTTATGCACGCCCCCTTACAGACCTCTTAGGAATGGAGTGGGGTTCATGGTAGACAGTTTAAGGTTAAAGTTTTGGGGGTTTGAGGATGTAATAACATGTTCAGAGTTTTGCAGTGTAAATTCAGTGCCAGAAAAGTAAACACAGATGGCTGAGGATTCATTTAATTTCTTTATAAACACATAAAATAAATTTTACAAACCAGTTGTAGATTCTCCAACATGGAGCAAACTCAAACAGAAGCAGACCTGTTACAGGTTCAGAGCTTAACAGCAACTCAGGAGCTCAGAAACAGACATCAGTTTCATTTAGTTCAGCAGGCAAGTAAGACAAGTTAGTTTCTCTTTCACTTTAGAGCTGAGAACAGAACAAAGAGAAACCACACCCAGATTCTCTCTTTAAGTTTCAGCCCTCAATTCAGTTCCTATTGGCTGACCTTGTTACTAAGCTCTACTCCAGTTCATGAATATACTCTGACACAACAGAGTCAGGTAGTGAGTTCCAGGCATTGACCACTCTGTTGCTGAAGTTGTATTTTCTGCAATCCAGTTTGGAGCAATTTACTTTGAGTTTGTACCTATTGTTTGCCTGTGTATTATTGCAGTTGAAGCTGAAATAGTCGTTGACAGGTAGATGTAGCAGACAATTTTGTGTACTAAGCTTAGATCAGAGCGTAGATGGCATAGTTCTAGGTTGTCCAGGTGCAAAATTTCAAGCCTGGTAGCATAAGGTATTCTACTGTGAGCTGAGGAGTGGAGTTCTCTTCTCTTGAAATACCTGTGGACTTGCTCAATTGTATTAATGTCTGTTATACAGTGTGGATTCCAGGCAGATGAGCTGTATTCAAAAATTGGTCTGGCAAAGGTTTTGTATGCCCTGGTTTGCGGTACAATGTTACCAGAGAAGAAGCTTCTCAAAATTAGGTTAATAACTCTTAATTCTTTTTTGACAATGCTGTTACAATGAGCTCTGGGGCTCTAGATCTTTTGAAATGAGTACTCCTAGGTCCATGACATCTGCGAGGTTGTATCCACCCAGTTTGTATTTAGTGTTCCTGGTTTTTTGTTTTTTAATTAACATTTAATATGCCTATTCTGAGACTCAGTTACAATTGGGATACAACCCAGTGTGTCAGCAATAGCCCTCATTCCATTGTATATCCTGGCTTTTACTAGCGGCATTTACAAGGCAGCTAATTGCACAATCTTGGTCCTCAATTTACCTACCCCGAGAGATGGAAGCTGAGTCAACCTTGAGCCTGGTGGGATTCGAGCCTACAGTGGTGTAGGCAGCTGCACTTAAATACGCATTTACAGCTGAACCATTTTTTGTTGCCAATGTATAAGACAGAGCATTTTGGTTGGATTTGAAAGTGCCTTGGGCTCCAGGCTGTTAAATCAGCCTTAAGTTCCAGCTGCTCAATTGCAGGCTCGAATCCCCCAGGCTCAATTTGACTCACTTCCATCCTGGGGTAGCTAAAATTGAGGACCCAAGATTGTTGGGGAATAAGCTGACTTTGTAAAAATGCCGCTTAGTAATAAACAGGCATATACAATGGAATGAAGGCTATTGCTGAGCACACTGGGTTGTATCCCAAAAATTGTAAGCCTCCCTGAGTCTTCGGAGAAGGGCAGCATATAAATGTAATTTTAAAAAAAATTGTTCGACCATTCTGACACATAGTCAAGGTCGCTTTGTAGAGCAGCAGTATTGTCAGTGGTGTTATATAGTTTTACATCATCAGTGAAGAGAATTCAGTTGCTTATAATACGATAGCAAAGGTCATTTATGTAAATTAGAAAGAGAGTAAGTCCTAGAACGCTGCCTTAGGGGACAATTTCAAATTCAATAGGTAGAAGGCAGAGGTGTATTCAGCAGGTTCTGACCAGTTCTGGAGAACCAGTCGTGGAATTTTGAATAGTTTGGAGAACCGGCAAATCCCACCTCTGACTGGAGATTTTACAGTATCCTTCCCCTGCTATGCCCACCTAGCCATGCCCACAGAACCGGTAGTAAAAAAATTTGAATCCCACCACTGGTAGAAGGGATTAATATGCAGATGATGTGTGCATTCTGATCTAATCCCTAATAGGGATCTCAAAAATATTGCATTGATAGAAGTTATTAAAGCAAAGTTACTGTTTCAGAATATGTAAGAATTGGCATAAATCTAATCATATGCCTAGTAACACCTACCGTGTTTCCCTGAAAATAAGACCTACCCCGAAAGTAAGACCCAGCACTATTTTCTAAACCTGCCCTAATATAAGACCTACCCCGAAAATAAGACCTAGTGTAAATCTCCAGTTCCAGGAAGACTTTTCAGGGAGCAACCATGCACCCGTGAAACACCCCCCCTACACACTCACACCCACTATTTGGCACCATAAATATATAAGACCTACCCCAAAAATAAGACCTAGTGTGTTTTTGGGAGCCAAAAAAATTATAAGACAGTGTCTTATTTTCGGGGAAACATGGTAGTAAGTTTTTGCCTAAGTTTGTCTTTTTAACTTGAAAAGTCTTTTTTATGGTCTTATCCCAGCCAGTCCGGGATCACATAGTAAATTGTTAAGGGTCCGTTTGGTCAATCAGACCTGGTTATATACTGAAATGAGTGAAGAAAATAATTCCATTGCTTTATAGACTTTCTCAGCATCATCAGCCTGAAATCAAAATGAGTTTGCATATAGCAAAAGATATATTAAATATATATCCCCCCTTGTTTTCAAAGATTTAATATTGTACCTTCCTTTATTTCATTGGGGAAAACATTTATAATCTTCCTGAATGTATTTCCTGGTTCAATAGCCTTGCTTTTAAAAGTGTAATAAACAAGATTGTAGTGGATTTTTTTTTGTCATTGTCAATGAAATGTGAAAACAAAATGTTAGTTGTCTGTTGTCTATGATACATTTCACTTTATATTTCATTGTATTAATAATTCCCTTTTATTGGAAGCATAGTGTATGCATATATATTATTTGACATATCTGTATGCTTATTACATGCTATTTATTATACTACTCCTGTCATATAGAGAATGTGACAGAATGGGTTTAAAGTAAAAAAAGTATCATTCTTTGTTCAATTATTCAGCATTAATTAGTATGCTTGGTAGTTGAGGGACTACTTCTCACATCAAAGGAAACGTTTTTGGTTCTGAACAGCATCTCTCTTCCAGGATTAGTGGAACAACAAAAATAAATAATGTATGGATTATGTAACAAAAGCAGAGGTGCTGCAATTATCCATCTTCCTGGATGTGCGTGTCAGAAAATGAGGGAGGAAATTGCAGTTTATTACAGTATCTGGGGAAAATCTTGTCCCATTAGTATAAGCCTTGATACTTACAACTGCACTGATTTTCATGTTTCTAATACATTTTTAAAGGATGGGAAATGATTAATTTATTTTATAAGAGTAAATAAAATAGGTTAGTCTCCAGCAAAATTATGCAATACATTTGCATACTAAATGTATTTTCAGCTAATTTAGCACCCAATCTGCAAAGAACTTAACAAACTCTTACTATGGATATATCCCACTTCAGAAAACAGAAAAAAAAATGATAGCAGCAGTTTCTACTAATAGATGCTCGGGGGGAGGTCTCACACACACAAAAGAGGGTGTTTACAGGTTACATGGACACAGTCCTGAGTCCCGAGGTATCCTACACCTGCTTTCAATATAGTCCAAGAGAGCCTTGGACCCATTATGCATGGCAGGAGAGAAAGTTGAACACCTTTCATATGCGCTGTCTCTGACGTATTCTTGGCATCACCTGGCATGACAAAGTTCCAAATAGCGCAGTCTTGGAATGTGCTAGAATTTCTAGCATGCATATACTATTGAAACAGCAATGTTTATGCTGGCTTGGGCATGTCGTGAGGATGGTTGACAGTCGGATTCCGAAAGATCGGAATGGAGAATTAGTGCAGGGAAAGGGCCCTAGAGGGAGACCACAGCTGTGATATAAGGATATCTGCAAGAGGGATCTAAAGGCCTTGGGAATGGACATCAACAGCTGGGAAACCTTGACCTCTGATCGTTCAGCTTGGAGGCTAAAGACGCAGCATGGCTTCTCCAATTCAAAGAGACACTCATTCGGCAGGCTGAGGCAAAGAAGCAGTCACAGAACCAGCGAAATCCAGGGGCTGGACAGGAGACAGACGATATCTGTCCTCAGTGTGGAAGGGATTGCCACTCTCGAATTGGCCTTTTTAGCCACACTAGATGCTGTTTATAGGACCTCTTTTCAGAGCATGATACCCTAGTCTCTTGAGACTGAAGGATGCCAATTTGCCAATTTTCAATACAGACAGCTCCAGAGGCTTAGATTTCAAAGTGTGCCTTAGGCAGACAGATTTATAAATCAAGAAACATTGTAAGTTTCTTCAAAGTTGATTCAATTAAATGTTGTAAGCATCTTGAAGCTTGCAGAGTGAGAAATTTTGTAAACTGTAATTAAACTCTAATTCAAAGTAAACACCTCAGGGAAGCTTCAGAGAAAAGCCCAAAACTTCCCTAAGTAACGCCATGACAAAAGATAGAGAAAGGGAAAGAAAGAAAAAGATGATACTTCTCCCAACTTTGCAATACCATAATAGCCATTGTGGATGTCAACCACTAATTAAATTTTAAACAAACCTTAAGCCATCAAAAGGCATCAAACCATGTCCAACAGTAAATATTTGCCCAGTAAACAGTAAATATTTGCCCAATTCACCTGGGAACCAATTGTAGAATCAGTTTACAGATGAGTGTGATGTAGTTGAAGTGCTAAGTCAACTAAATAAACTTCTTTCATGCTATGTTGAAACATATTTTCCAACTTCGCCAAAATTTTATTACTCAAACTTTAGACTACCTCTCAGTTTGCAATAGTGTTGATTGTGGAATTTTACCCAAATTTTTTATATTGATCTTTGCATGCATCCACAAAAGAAAAACATATTCCCAAATATTTAAAATCCAAATAACAAGTAAAACTCTAATTTATACAAATTGAGTAATCTGATAATTTATTAAAAGCGATACATCCTATCAATAGGTTTTGGAAGATATATAAAATTATGAATAAGGCATAATATATCATTGGTGTATATCTTGTTTTTGTTCATATCTTGCTGCTCTAATTCTCAATTCTCTAATTCTCAATATATCTTAACTACCTGCTGAGATAGACCAATTATTTTACTATCAATTAGATATAAAATTCATATTTGGGCCAGGTTATAACTAGGGGAAAAGCAATTATCTGGCCCACCTTCTTTGCCTCACTGAAAAAAAAGTCAAAATCTTTCATTAGATTGAATAAAAAAACAAAATGGCAATGTTTTCTCTTCTCCCTCCCTCCCTCCCTCCCCCTCTGACACACACACACACACTCACACTCACACACACACACACTATACATGTATATGAAATGATTGAATATCTGGAACAGGAAAGGCATTTTTTCATATTTGACCAGATTACCCAGAAAAAACAATTCGTAAATGGTAGTTATCCTATTAATTACTGATCTTAGTAGAATGTAATAGAAGGAATTATCTGCATTAAATATTATTGCTAAAAATTACTGTTCAAAGCCAAACTCATTTCAAACTGTTCAAAGCCAAAGCTATTTCAACTCAAATGAACAGCCCTAAAAGAAATACCATCATTATCTTTACTTCTTTCTGACATTGTAACATGACTTTACTTTTATTCTTCTTACTAGAAATTTGGAATACATTTTAGTCTTATAAATCCACAAGGAATGCATATTCTGAGCAAAGATTTTATTTTATGCAAGATGTTATGAAGTGAAAATGGTGTTCAAGGACAATCTGTATCAAAAATTTTGGATAACATAAATCAATCTCAGAACTGTTGGAAGAAATAACCTTCTGGGTTCAGTTCCAAGTGGTGAAGAACAAACTACTAGTTAAAAATATTACATGTTATGTCTAAGGAGATTCTCAGTTACCCAGGTCAAGATTGTCCAAAAGGTGCTTTTTCAAAAGGCAACTGGATTTTGTTTTTTGTTTTTTTAAAAAAAACAAAAGTCCTGTTGCCTTTTGAAAAAATACCTTTGAAATTACATGTTGCACTGCATGTAATTCAATATAAGCTTCTGAAAATATTTCAGTTTTATATTTTACTAAAATAAATTTTGTTTAGAAATAATAATTTTAATTGAAAAGGATCAACTTCACAAGTACTTCATATTAGTATCTTGATATTAGATCATTCCTGTTGTTATTCCATCTTTTCAGGTTTTCAGATCATGATCTTCTAAACAGTTCCTGTTCTGAAGCATAAATGCCATTTTGGGAGGCATGTATTTTGTTTGTTTTAGTTTTATAAACAGCATTGTGGCTGAACGGTATTTTTTCTTGTTGTTTTTAACTGAAGTAAAACTATCTAGAAATTCTACAAAGTTGTTTGTATTCTGCTGAAATCCTATTTACTTATTTATCCTATTTATTTATTTAGCTGAAGGGAATCAAATCAATGAAATATGATAAAACTGTATGCTTATTCTTTTGAAAAAGAGAACAGCTGCTTCAGGAAATATTGCAAAGATTAATTCTACTAGAATTAAGAGTAAATATCTACATACCTGTTTGCTAAAAGATCAAAACAGAACTCAAAAGTAAACAAAGAGAACTCAATAGAAAAAAAAACATATTCACAGAATTCTCGTGGATGTTCATTTCTGACAATGATCCTAGCATTATTTTATAGCTAGGATAACAATTTATTGAGCTGATGGTATTCGAAAAGATGAAGGGAAAAGACAGGTAAAACATATTCTGCAACCCCATAATAATTTAGAAGTGCAGGAGGAACAGAAGCTGGCAAAGAGGAATTCATTGTGTTCATGGACCATATGTGTTTTAACTGAGTATGCAAGTTTCTAGATGGAATGTCAAATCAATATTTACCTTCTGGCATGAAAGATGAAGTCTTCACTCACATTCTTTCTCCCAAGATGTAGGTGCTGAATTATGCCCTTTCTAGGTGCCATAAAATGCAACCTTACTAAGATGGAATTATTATTCTCTGAATTCAGGCTAAAAAAATTTAAATAAATCACGTATGCATTCACTCCTGTATTTATTCATTCATTCTACACATAACACCAGTACAAAATGGCTGCAGGATCTGAGAGCAGACCACAGTAAACTCCCAAAACAGGAACCAGCATCCTGACTTTGATCCACGCCTACTGGCTAAAAAAACCAACAGAAGTGTATGAAAACTTAATAACACAAATGTACCAACTGCTGGCAGCACATTCAAACCCAGATGGGCTAACATGTGATAGGACATTGTTGTTGCTAATAAATCGCCATCCACTTAATGAAATAGAATGGCCATCCATATCTTCTAATCTGTCAACCATCCCATTGGCATATGCAGCAAAAGTAAGTCCTGGGACATTGTTTTACCGTGTTTCCCTGAAAATAAGACTCCACCAAAGTAAGACCTAGTGTAAATCTCCAGTTCCAGGAAGACTTTTCAGGGAGCAACCGTGCACTCGCGAAACACCCCCCCCTAAACACTCACACCCACTATTTGGCACCATAAATATATAAGACCTACCCCAAAAATAAGACCTAGTGTGTTTTTGGGAGCCAAAAAAAAATATAAGACAGTGTCTTATTTTCGGGGAAACACGGTACCAAGAGTATAACTTTACTGATAAATTCATTTAGGTAGAAAGCAAAGCCAGTTCTGATGTGAAAAACTTCATAGTTAAAATCCCCTCTTTCTCCCCAAGGCCACCCATTGTCCCATATCCACCAGCCCAATGCAATCTCTTTGTTTTGGGAAATAGTCTTAGCTCAAAAGGCTCTAATCCAGTGGTTCCCAAACTTTTTCAGTCCACTGCCCCCTTGGTGCTACAAACTCATCCTCAGTGCCTCCCACCCAGGGGTGGGATTCAAATGTTCTGTGGGCGTGGCCTAATTTGTGGGTGTGTCTTTGTGGTCATGTGACTGGGTGGACGTGGCTTGTTGGGTGGGCATGGCTTGGTGGTCACATGACCGGGTAGGTGTGATTTGGTAGTCATGTGGCTGGGTGGGTGTGGCGAGGTGGCCATGTGACTGGTAAACCAAATATAAGTGGTCCTCACTTAATGTCTGGTTGCTTAGCAACTGTTCTAATTTATGACTGACCTCCCCCGGAGCTACTTGACCTGTTTTTGGGGTTTTGACAGCCATGCACACACACACACACACACACACACACACACACACACACTCCCTTCTAACCCTGCTGGAGCAGGTGGTTGGAGTAGATATCTCATTCACTTTCTCCTCCCTCCCTTTCTTTCTTTCTTTCTTTCTTTCTTTCTTTCTTTCTGTCCCTTCCTTTCCCTCTCCCTTTTTCTTTCTTTCCCTTTTCTTTCTTTACTTTCTTGTCTCTTCCTCTCTCTCTCTCTCTTTCTTTTTCTTTCTCTCTTTCCCTCTTTCTATCCCTTCCCTCCTCCTTTGCTCTCTCCTCCTAAGCTAGGAGACCCACCTGAAACCACACACACACACACACTCTTCCAACAAGGTAGCCACTCAGCAGCGTCACTCGTGACGAGTCTCCCAGAGTGCCAGGGACCAGGCATGCCTGGTCCCGTGTTGTCCAGAAAAGCCAGCAGGCAAGGCTTCCGGGTCCAACAAAGGGGCCGTGGGTGGGACTTCCACCTCTCCCTCTTTTGGGGAAAGGGCTGGGAACTTCAAGGAAGGCTGCAACCTTGCCCATCACAGGAGCTGTGGGAGAAGTGAGCTGCAGGAAAGGTGAACCAGCCAGGGCAGACCAGTCACTACTCGGCTCCCCGCCAGCCCGTATCTCACCTGCTGCTGGGGCTTGTGGGTTGTGGCTGCTGAGGCAACCAGGAAGCATGAGGCTTATGCCACCTGCATCGCCCCTCTGCCAGCCGCCCCTCCAAGTGTTTTAGCTGCTATGCAAGTTCCATCGGTGGAAGATCCACTCTTGCGAGGCTTGACTCACATCATTCTCACAGCGGCGGCCCGCATTCAGCCAAAGCGCGCAGGCTGGTGGGCAGCAGAGGGAAGGGGCAGCAGGCAAGGGGCAATGCAGGAGGCATAGCATCGTGCTCCCTGGTCACCTCCCCAACCCCAGCCCCTAGCAGGCAAGGTCCAGCAGCTGCGGAGAATCCAGATGGGACCCAAGCGGCAATGGGTCAGCCCTGGCTCGCCTTCCTCTTGGCCACCAGCAAGCCAGGCAAGTGACGTGGGGGGAAAGCTAAATTGCACCCTGCAAGGGCCCACCACCAGCACTCCTCTGCCAGCCCCCTTGCCTCTTAACAGCTCCTTGCCACCCCCCTTGCCTCTTATCGCCCCCCTAAGTCATCCCACCACCTCCTAGGGGGCGGTACTGCCCACTTTGGGAACCGCTGCTCTAATCGTTCAACCTTGATGTGTTGAGATTCTCCTAGGCCACAGGTGGTGTACATGAATTCCTCAGTTCCCTCTCAGCCACACATACATTCCAATCAATCCTCCCCCCTCCCTAGTTTCTGTTTTCTGTCTGTAAACAAAAGTGCAGAGCAAATCAGTCTTGGGATAAGATTGGCTTAAGAGTGGACAACATCAAAAGATTTTTCATAATCTAAAGATATAATATACTGTATCTATAGGTAACATTGCTAAAATATTGAAACTTTTTTTTTGCAAAAAGTGTGCAAGTTTACAATCATTTGTAGTTTATACGAATTTGTTCTCCTGCCTTCTTGGGCTTTGGGTTTATTACATATGTTCTTCTTACATACTCATTTGTTAATGTTTCACTGTTTTTAGATTGTTATGGAATTTTTAAGTGCTGTTGGTTGTATGTTTTTGTGTGATAAGTGGTGAGTTGCTAAATAAATCATATATAAATATTTATTGTTGATTGATTAATAAGTAAATATTAAATTGAAATAATACAAATACAAATTCTTGTTTTCCTGTTGCAATAGAAATTTTGTTATTAGTTGGCATATCAGACATATTTTAATTTAGTGAATACTCAGAGTATTTGTCCTATTGTGAATAATAATCAATAAAAAGAAACAAATGACAGTGAAAAATGGGTTATATTCACATTTTGCTCAGTATAGTCCCTGAATAACATCAAACTTTCTTATTAGACAAATCAAAGGTTTACATACCAAATTGAATATAAAACAAAATAGAAAATATCCTTAGCTCATTCTATGTTGTATTTTGATTACAAATAATAATGCCATTCTTCATCACTGAAGTACAGAGATTAAAATAATACTTTTTTATTCAGGAAATAATGCCAACTGTCTGACTAGTGAACCCAAAACATGGAAACATTCTCAGGAGATTTGAATTTCCAAAAGTAAAACTTTATTGGATACACCATATTGGTACTGAAGAAACAAAACCAGCTCTGGTTTTCCTGCCTAAATGCTTACCTAGTTAAACAATAGCTTCTTCTTCTCCCTCACCCCTGGGTGATCACATTGTCCAATTAAGGGATGCCCTTTTATTATGGGACAGTCCATAATAGGGCTCCGACAATACATCCCCATTCAAATAATAAGTCTCTAGCCACATCTCTCAGAGTAAAAAAATGATTTATTAGGAGTGATCATGTCAGCATTAGCAAGACACATCATTCATTTCATCCTTGACCCTGGTCTTCCCCTCAGCCCCTGGATGTATATTCTCCAGTGGGACACATCCATAGCCAAGAGTCATCAATCATGCTCTCCAGTAATAATCTTGCACACCAACAGCTTCGGCTGCCTAGCAATTACCTGAAGCATTTAAGGAATGCCCTACTTTCCCCACTCCCTTTCTGCTGGCAACTAAAAAGACCAAAGAAGTAATTTTTTTAGTTGACACCATCTCTTTCTCAAGCACTTGCAGTGGTGACCTTGATGGTTTCCATGCTCTCATCATTGTTCTTAACTCCTGCATTGGAAACTTCTTTTCTCTTTCTCTTTCTTTCCCCTTCTCTTTCTCCTTCTCTTGTTGTAACATAGCTTGTATTGATCTCTGACCAGCTGGGAGGAGGAAGTAGGGTTCAGTAGGGATACTGTTGCAGCTGTCTTCCTCATCTCAAATTAATTATAATTCCAAGCAAAAAAAAATCTGCCAATTAATCTAAGTACTGCTTTCTTCAGGTTCTTCTCTATCTTAATCCAATTATAAAAAGAACCAGCTTTCCATATAAAAAAACAAAATATAAAAATAGAGAAATTAAAAAAATATTAAATCCACAAACAGGTAAAAGTAAAAAAAGAAACAAAAAGTTAAAAAAGAAAGTATTCCAAAAATAATCCACTTGTAATAGTTCAATAATAAAAAGTAAAAGTAGAGAAAATTAGAATATTCCAAGTAGAGAGCTAGCCCCCAAAAAAGAAAGCAAGCAGCTGTCAGCAAAAATGAGCCTTGGTAGCTCAGGCTGTTAAATGCCTGCTCTTAAGATCCAGCTGCCTGCAATTATTGCAGGCTCGAATCCCACCAGGCTCAAGGTTGACTCAGCCTTCCATCCTCTCGGGGTAGGTAAAGTGAGGACCCAAGATTGTTGGGGGCAATTAGCTGACCTTGTAAAAATGCCGCTTAGTAATAAGCAGGCATATACAATGGAATGAAGGCTATTGCTGAGCACACTGAGTTGTATCCCAGAAATTGTAAGCCGCCTTGAGTCTTCGGAGAAGGGCGGCATATAAATGTAATTAAAAAAAAATGAAATAGTAAAAAGGCCCAGAAAAGGTACCAACAATAAAAAAATAAAACAAAATAAAATAGCCAACCATTGTTCAAATGGAAGTCACAAAACAAATCCAAGCCACCCTGTTGTATCCAAAAAGCCAAGTCAAAACATAGTCCAAGGTCACAGTAGTCTTTTCCCTTCTTCTAGCTCCAGCTGTTTAGGTTGCCAGCACAGCACCTGTTTCAAAAAATTTTCAGCACTCTGCTCTTTACCTTCCTTTTGGGTCTATACAGCCTGCTGTCAAAAAACAATTCTTTAATTTTTCTGTAACCTCTAGATGGCATTATTGCTTTGCTTTCACTCCTTTGTTATATTGTATCCAGAAAGGTTTCAAAAAAAAAAGTTTCACTTTTAAAATTTATAGGTTACTAAATAGCAAACTAAAAGGGAAAAATAGTCCAAGATTTGTATGTAGAATCTTTGCAAAATTGTTATCATAGTCCCCACTTGTTAGAAGACAGTGGTTCTACCTTTATCCTTTTGGATGTTTAACTTATCCTTTAAGTCAGTGGTGGCCAACCAGTGGGCCGCAACCCACTGGTGGTCCGCAAGAAAGTTTTGGTGGTCCACAGAGAAATGTCACCCCTGGAGCACCCCCCCAAAGCAATTAATCCAGGCTGTGTGGGAACACAAAGGTTGCACCGTCCACATGGCCCGCTGGAACCCTCCCTGCCCACTTACTCGTTACCTGGCATCAAATTTGCCTGCTAAGTTGCTATTTTTCCTTTTTTTTTTCCCCTGACCATCAGCTGTTCTGCTGTACCGGGAGATTTAGATTAGCTAGAAAGCAGGACTGAGGGTTATATTATTCAGTTGCAGACTCGTTGCAAGCAAATTTTATGTGACAGACTCAGGTAGCCAATGGCAGATAGATAGATCTCTGAATGATTCTGTGAGCAACTCAATCTGCCTGCCTGCATTGCCTGATTTTGGGTAAAAGTTGCTCTTTTTTATAAAAAAATCCAATATTTACATACATGGTGTGTTCTGAGTTAATTTTGTGAGTTTGCTTGCCAGCAAATTTTATGTGACAGACTCAGGTAGCCAATGGCAGATAGATAGATCTCTGAATGATTCTCAATCTGCTTTGCCTGATTTTGGGTAAAAGTTGCTCTTCTTTAAATAAAAAATTCAATATTTACATAAATATTTATAATATTTACATACAAGCCATGCCCAGCCAGTCACATGACCAAGCCATACCCACAAATTAGGCCATGCACACAGAACTGGTTGTTAAGAAATTTGAATCCCACCCCTGCCTCTGTGTGTTTGTGTGTGTGTGTGAGAGAGAGGGGGAGGGGAGAGGGAGAGACAGAGAATAGATCAGATCTATCTCTCTCTCTCTCCCACCAATGTCAGCAAGCCACTGCCAGTTAAAATTCATATTAGTGGTCCTCGGGATTCAAAGTTATGAGTTTGGTGGTCCCTGAGGTCCAAAAGGTTGGTGACCCCTGCTTTAAATTACCCTGTTTAAATTTGGCTTTCCATGAATGATGGGCATATTTCTAAACAAAGTCCTCAGTTGCAATTACCATCCATGTTTGTTTTCTAGAAAGCAGATAATGAAAGATGCTATTCACTTTCTCTGTTACAATATTTTAGAAAACTTTAATCTCCTCCCTGCAAACACGAATACAATAACTGGCATGCTGTATCCCAACATAAAGGAATGTTTACATTCCTTTATGTAAACAGTTATCAGTAGAATTAAAGTTTTATAATGCATTTAATCTAGCTATGTATTATCTACCAATGCCTTCACCACATAGCCAACCTTTTTAAATCCTTGTCTATAGTACAGTTCATCTTTTACAAGTTAAGAACATTCTCACAGAACATTACCTCCTTGACATCATAGAAAAGTTCAGTAGGTTCTCTATCCTGGAAAGTGATATGGGTAATTAGAAATATGGAATGTGAAAATTATATGAAGGAAGAAAATGTGCAATAAGTAAACACAGACTTTCAGTATGAAGTAAAATGGGACAAGGAAAGCTATTTCAATTAAAGACACAAAGATAGGAGATTAGCAAAACAATAACAACAAAGGAATATTTTTAGCACAAAAAAATCATAAGAAAAATTACAACTAAATAAAAAAACAAGAGCAATTATGGAAGCATTCTGATAGATGGAAATATTATACTTATAAACAGAAAAACTAAAATTCTTTACAATTAGAAATATGCTAGGATAAAGAATGAAGAAACATTGGTAGACAAGAAATATTTTCAAGAATACATTTTGTTAGAAATAGTGGTACAGGAAATTATTGTTTGCCGCCTTGAGTTCCCTGTTGGGGGAAGTGAGGCGGGATATAAATTTAATAGATAAATAAATAAATTGTTGTTGACTAGTTGTTGAATAATACCTAATTAGGTATAAATGCTTAGCGGAATAGAAATGTGGATGCTCCGTTGGATATCAGGCATCTCCCTTCTTGACCACATCACAAATGACACCATTTGACAACATTTTGGTGTGGCACCAATTATAGAGAAGATGAGAGAAGGCCAACTCTGCTGGTATGGACATGTCCAGAGAACACCACCTTCTACCATGACCAAGACTGCCTACCAACTAGAAGTCAATGTGTTTTGTTCTTGGAAACAAACACACTCACAAACTGAGGCAAGGCAGCTTAGCTTGGTTGCTCAGGCTTTATTTAAGCTTCGTGTGCTAACAACGCTAATTCAGCTCAGCCGTAGGCAATGGCTTTTGGCCCATTTGACAGCTCCTTTTATACTGAGCTGTCAAACTGGTGACCGATCAGGTTGTGGCTGGGCACCCCCTGGTAGAGGGAACCCCCTGGTAGAGGGAGAACTGAAGACATAGCACTCCTTCCCACCTTGATAGTGCATGCGTATTCTGCAAGGTAGGCTGACTGGCGGTGGATTCTTGTTGATCTGCACAGCACTGGCTCTCTGGAAGCAGCAGGAGTCATTGAGGCTGGAGCTTCACTGGGACCTCTGCTGGCACCTGCTTGACTGGTGACATTTCTGGAGAATCTGGTAGGTTTGCTTGGTGGCATGTTACTGGTGCGGTAGGCCCGGTTTCAGCTAGCAAGGGATTATCGTCTTCCCTTGGTACAGGGACCTTGGGGCTATAATTCCCTTACCCCCTCAATTGATTAATATGGCATCTCCATGCCTGGCCATCCTCCAGCTCAATAATATATGAGCAAGGCTCTGTTATCCTTGTAACAGTGGCTGGTACCAGTTGCCTGTGAAGTTCCTAGCATAAACTAGGTCCCCTTCATTAAACTCCCTAGTATTGCTGGATGAGTCCAGAGGCTTCTCTGGCATGTATGTGGGGTGAAGCCTGTCTAGGACCATTTTCAGCTGTTGGCCCATTAATAATTCAGCTGGGCTGCAATTGATGGAATGGCATGGAGTTATATGTTGGATAAATAGGTATTGGGCTATTCTTGCTGGCCATGGGCCTGGACCCATTCTTGCCAGGGCCTCCTTTGCCGACCTTACTCCTTGTTCTGCCAAACCATTACTAGAAGGATTGAAAGGGTCAACTAAGGTGCACCTTATTCCCAGCCCCATAAGGAATAATTCAAAACTTCTGGACATAAATTGTGGGCCATTATCTGAAACAACCAGGTCTGGAAGCCCATGGATCACAAATATGTTTTGTAATGCAATGCTTATGGCCTCAGCTGTGGTGGAGGCCATCAGAATTATTTCCACCCATCTGGAGAAGGCATCTATCACAATTAAGAAGGTTTGACCCTGAAAGGGCCCAGCAAAATCAATATGCAGTCAGGACCAGGGCCTCTAGAAGTTTCCCATTCCCTGACTGGTGCCCTGGGAGGTAAGGGTCTTGATTCTTGACATTGCTGGTACCCTGATATCCATTCTGTGATGGCCTGGTCCATCCCCGGCCACCACACATAACTGTGGCCCAATGCTTTCATACGCACTATACCTGGGTGACCCTTGTGAAGTGCTTCCAGGATTGGCTTATGTAATAAGCCAATCCTGCTTCCTCATAACAAACACCCCCTGCTGGTGGACAGTTCTTGCTGCCCTATCTTGAATGGACATAAGTTAGTGTTCACAGGCCCTTGTGGTCACCCTCTTTTCACCCAATCCAGTACTTATAACAATTGTTTATCTTTTGATGTATGTGCAGCAATGTCTGCAGCAGTCATTGGGAACTGGTGGTGGTGGTCTATCAGGAGGACAGACTCCTTGGCTTCAGGTTCCCCTGCAGCAGCTGGTAGAGGGCATCTGCTCAGTGTATCAGCATGGCTGAGGTGCTTGCCTGGGCAATAGGATAAAGTGTAGAAGTATGCAGCTAAGAATACTGCCCATCTTGTCATGCGTGGGAAGAGAATTTGTGGAGTTTGTTTGTACCCAGTGAAAATACCCAACAGTGGTCTGTTATCAGTTCAAACTTGTGTCCATATAGGTATTCATGGAAATGTTTAATACCTGTGATGGCTGCAAGGGCCTCACTGTCAATTTGACTATAGTTACATTCTGCAGGCATAAGAGTCCTTGAGAAGAAGGCTATAGGGGCCTCAGAACCATTAGCCATTTTAGGGCTCAAACTGCCCCTACTCCATAGGGTGAAGCATCACAAGCCAGAACCAAGGGTAAGCATTCATTGAAATGGATAAGCATGCAGTCTGAAGTAAGCAAGTCCTTAACAGTTCCGAATGCATTTGCCTCTTTTTTTCCCCAAACCCAGGGTGATTTCTTATCTAAGAGTCTGTGTAGAGGCTGTGCTACTGAGGCTTTGTGCAGAGGCTGTGCTACTGAGGCTTTGTGCGAGATGAATATAGCATAAAAGTCCAGTAGGCCCCCAAAAGCTTGCAATTCAGTTCTGTTGGCTGGTGTGGGTGCGTTCTTGATTGCCTGAACCTTAGCTGTCATAGGATGTAATCTAGCAGCATCAATCAGGAATCCCAGGAACTCTACCTTAGAGACCCCTAGATGGCACTTGCTTTTCTTAAGCTTGAGGCCTGTGGCCTGGAATATTTTAAATACTTCCCTTAGGCTGTTTAAAAGTGTGGTCTCATTGCTAGCTGACACTATTATGTCATCAAGTATGGAACGACTCCAGGAATATCCTGTAAGAGTCATTCCATCAAGCTTTGAAAGATCCCTGGGGCACTAATACCAAACTGTAACCTATTACATTTGAATGCACCTCTGTGCATAACTATTGTCTGAGCCTCCATGGTGGCTGAGTCCACCGGGAGCTGTTGGTACACTTGAGCCATATCAAGCTTAGCAAAAGTCTTGCCATGACCTAGTGAGTGCAACTGATGTTGCACCACAGGGACTGGGTATATGCTTTGTTGGAGCATTAAATTCACAGTGGCCTTATAATCTGTGCACACCCTGACCTGTCAGCCTTGATTGGCGTCACTATGGGGGTCTCCCATGGGGCATGGTTCACTGGTTCTAATACCCCTTGAGTGATAAGCTTATTGAGCTCAGAATCTATTTTTGGGCAGAGTGTGAAGGACACTTGCTATGCTTTTAGTTGTCTTGGAATGACTTTTGGGTCTAAGTTTAATGAAATTGGTTTTCCAATGTATTTGCCCAATTCATTATTGAACTAGAGTGTCTATGGTGTCTGACCCTTGGCCATCAGTGGCATGGACTCCACTTATGTCAAGACCAAGGGAGTCAAACCAATTTAGGCCCAGGAGACTAGGCAATGCCCTCTCAACTATTATTAGTTGGAGGCGCCCTTTAAATTGTTTGAATTTACTGCTACCTTTACTGCTTCCCAAAATTGGAATGGTATTCCCTTAGTAATCCCTTAATTTGAGGAAGCAGGGTCTCAATCTTTTATTTGACATCTTAGGCACCAACCTTTTGATAGTGCTCCAAGATATCAAGGACAAGGAAGACCCTGTATCAACCTCCATTTGGCAGTTATGTCCTTCTATTTTAACTGTTAGGAAAAAATCTTAATTGATAAATTTGTTTGCCCTATCCTGGGGTTTATTGGGTAGTTATCCCTTTGGATTGTGAAACAATCCTCCCCTACAGAATTTTCTGGGGGTTCCCTTGGCAGGCAATGGTTTTGCCTGGACCCTATCATCAGGCAGAATAGCTCTGCACATCCTGGCTAGGTGGTCTCTTTTTCTGCAATGCTGACATTTTGCAGTTTTAAACCTGGATGCTGCTCGCGGATGATTACCTCCACAGCCAATGCATTTTGTGCCTGAGGGTTTTATTAATTGGCCATTTATTACCTGATGCATCTTAATCTTGTGGATATCATCATCAACTGTGATGACCTGGAGTGTAACACAAACATAATAAAATCCAAAATGTAAATAAATGTCCTTTAATGCCTCCAACTTGGCCCCACTGTTCAAGAAAGGGCCTTGGTGGCTCAGGCTGTTAAATGCCTAGCACTTAAGTTCCAGCTGCCTACAATTACTGTAGGCTCGAATCCCACCAGGCTCAAGGTTGACTCAGCCTTCCATCCTCTCAGGGTAGGTAAATTGAGGACCCAAGATTGTTAGGGGCAATAAGCTGAATTTGTAAAAATGCTGCTTAGTAATAAGCATGCATATACAATGGAATGAAGACTATTGCTGAGCACATTGGGTTGTATCCCAAAAATTGTAAGCCGCCCTGAGTCTTCGGAGAAGGGCGGCATATAAATGTAATTAAAATAAATAAATAAATAAATAATTCTCAGTTGGAGATAACATACATAGTCAAAAAAAGTCAATACAGTTTGAACTTAATGAGCGGATAGAGGTGAAATAAAAATCAAACAAACTACAATGACACAATTTCCACAACGGACCAGGATAAGTAATTATCAAATTCAAGGAGATAACAAGGCACAGTCTGTTGGAAGGATGCCAACCAAGATAACTTCAGCCCAAAATAAAACATGCTTTTCTTCTGGCAAAGGCCCTTATCCTGTTAATTCTAGATGTTTTGCATAGTTTTATCTTTTTAATATTGTAAACTGTCCATAGTTACTCTGTAGTAAGGTAAGAGGCTAATAAAATTTAAAAATAAATATATAAATAAGCATTTCTATATCAACAAATATGGAATAAAATTGTGGCCTAAAGATTGGAAAATATTAGTGTACGTACTTTTATTGAAAAAGAGACTTGTAAGAGCATGAGAAAATTACAACTCCTTGTACTAATTTGTCATATAAACAGTTTTCCTTAAATAATTCAAAGATGTTACACCATATATGGCAAGAAAAATTGAAATAAAGAGACATGCTTCAGAAAAGATACCATAATTCAGGGGTCTTCAAACTTGACAGCTTTAAGATTTGTGGACTTCAACTCCCAGAATTCCTCCTCCAGTCATGTTAGCTCATGTTAGAGTGTAGAACTTTTCTTGTGAAATATTTCTGGACTTTCTCAACTGTGTTAATATCAGATACGTGATGTGGGTTCCAGACTGATGAGCTGTATTCGAGTATTGGTCTAGCAAATGTTTTGTATGTCCTAGTTAGTAGTGTGATATTACCAGAGAAAAAGCTATGCAGGATTAAGTTAACAACTCTTAATGCCTTTTTGGCTATGTAGTTACAGTGGGCTCTAGCACTTAGATCATTAGAGATGAGTATTCCAAGGTCCTTGACGGAGTTTGGATCATCAACAAGGTCTTGACTATTCAGCTTGTATTTTATTTTCTGATATTTTTTGCCAATATGTAAGACAGAGCATTTATTTGTTGAGATTTGAAGTTGCCATTTGTTTGACCATTCTGATACATAGTCGAGGTCTTTTGAAGGGTAGCAGTATTGTCTGTGGTGTTGAATAGCTTTACATCATCAGCAAAGAGAATGCAGTTGCTCTTAATATGATCACAGAGGTCATTTATGTAGAGTATGAAGAGAGTTGGTCCAAGAACACTGCCTTGGGGGACACCACTGTTGACAGGTACAGAATTTGATAGGACGCTCCCAATTTTGACCATTTGTTGTCTGTTTGACAGAAATGCTTCTATCCAGTTGTGCAGTTGTCCAGAGATACCATAAGATCTTAGTTTAATAGTAGTTTGTCATGTATCACTGAATCAAAGGCTTTACAGAAGTCAATGTAGATTGCGTCTATTGCTTTGCCCTGATCAAGTTGTGTAGTCCATACATTTTTGCAGTGTAAGAGTTGCAGATTACAGGATAGTTTTTTTCTGAAACCAAATTGTTTATTTGAGAGTAGGTTGTTTGTCTCTAAGTGGAGGATAACAGATTGGTTAATAATTGTTTCCATGACTTTACAGGTGACGCAGCATAAAGAGATTGGTCTGTAACTTTCAACTAGACTGGGGTCTCCCTTTTTGAAGATGGGGATGACCGTGGCTTGTGACCATAGTTTTGGCAAGGAGCTGGTCCTGAAAGATTTTTCAAAGATTATGCTTAAAGGTTCAGCTATGGCAGTAGATAGCTTTTTAAAGAAGTAGGCACATATTCCATCCGGTCCAGTAGATAGAGATGGTGGTAGATTGCGTAGTGCTTTTTCAACATTGTCTTCTGTAAAATCGATATGTATTAGATCACTGTAGTTGTCTGTGGTTCGACTAGGAAATACTGGGCATGATCCATTGCTGTTTACAAATACTGAGCCAAAAAATGTGTTAAAGAGGTTCGCTTTGATGGTGTCATTGTTACAGTCTTTACCATTAGGTCCTTTCAGGGGTTGGGTGGATCTTGAGTCTTTTAGTTTGTTGTTTACAGAATTGTAGAAAACGTGGGTGGAATTGATGCGTAGAAGGTTTTCCTCTTGTTTAATATGATAATTGGTGCATTCAGTCTTTATCTGGTGGCATAAATTTTTGTAGTGGCTTTTGAAGTTGGCAACATGACCAGATTTGTTTTTCTGCCAAAGTGATCTTTTTTTGGATTGAAGTTTCCTTATTGTAATGGGTAATTTGTTTTTTCTGGTTTTGGGAGTTGTTATTGGTACATATAGTTTGATGACTCTTTTGACTTCAAATGAAAATATATTGTAATGGTCTTCAACAGTATTGCATCCAGTGAATAGAGATTGCCAATCGAGTGATGAGAGATCATTGTCTATAAGATCATAGTTGCCTTTTTTGAAGTTATAATTGGGGATAACGTTGTTGTGAAGATTTTTGTGCGGACGTATGTTGACACAAAAGTCAATCATGTTGTGGTCACTGTTGGAAAAGGGTTCTTTAATTTGTATTCCGTAAATTGAGTTCAAACTATTGCAGAAGATGAGATCGAGGCAGTTGTTAAGTCTAGTATTGTTGGTTACTAGTTGTTCCAGTCCTAGATTTGTTACAGCATTGTAGAAGGTTGTATGTATGGGTTCAGTATTACATTCACTTAGGGTCCAGTTAATATGAGGTAGCTTGAAGTCACCAAGAAAGATAAAAGTGTGTGGGCAGGATGTTGCCTATGTTAGTAGTGAATTTAGCTTGTTTACATGTTCGATGTCATAATCAGGGGCTCTGTAACATAGTAAGAATCAAAATGTGATATTTAAGGACAGTTCACAGATGATGGTCTCAGGAAGAGCAAGCTCCTGGGTAATTTGGCTGTTTTTTAGATGTAAAGACTTTTTATAGAAGATAGCAATACCACCTCCTCTACGGATTTCATGATCTGATTGGTAAACATGATAGTTTCTTACTGTGGTAATGGAGACAGGGAGAGATGCGTTGAGCCATGTTTCAGAGACAAATATGATGTCAAATTTAGCCATATTTAATAAGAGGAGAAATTCAGGTATTTTATTCACAAGGCTTCTTGCATTGAGTAGCTTGCATTTAAGGCCAGCTGTGGTTAGAATTGAGGTAGTTGGGGGCATGCGTGCCTAGTTTTGGGTGATGGTGGATTGGTTGAAGTAGGGTTGGATGCTGAGTTGTGGGTTGTGTGACTTACTTTTGATACAGTCAGCATGGTAGTCAATGTACAGGTCCTTCTCTCCATTGTCTAGACGTTTTTTGAGTTCTGTGAGGAGTACACAGGAGTGGGCACATTGCTGTACAGTTAAGTCAGGGCAAGAACGAAGGTTCTTATGGTTGGTGTTGTTTTTGGTGAGTGAATTTATAGTATAAATGAATTTACGTTTGCTTGATTCATTTTTGCAAATGACCCTGCAGAAGTGTGGGGCCACCAAGCCGTCTCTGTTTTTGATCTCTGGGCCGATGCAGGAAATGTCAAGTATTTCATCAGGGGAGATGGTTGATGCTTGATAGTCACTGATGATGTCGCGGACAATTGTGATGTCATCATTGTCATTGATGTCCTCTAGACCAAATAAGATGGTGTTTGGACGTTTCCGTTTGCACTCGACAGCTTCTCTGACGAGGATTGGGATATCATTATTTGTTGGATTTATGATTTTTTGTGGATTGGGTTGTGGTTGTTGGGTAGAGATGTGGTTTGTAGCTATTGGATGTTCAGGTTTTTGTGTTGTGTCTTTATCTTTATCTTCTGTTGGCTGTGGGGGAAAAAAATCTAGCAGTAATTTGCTCTGATGCTTAAGCTACAAGCAATAAGGGCTGATTGCCAGTAAATTATCCCAAACAGCTCTGCCAGTCTTGATTTTTTGCTAATGGGTGAATTGAAAATTATCATCATTTCATGAATGGGAATATTCCTGGGAAAAGCCTTAATGGTTTTAAGGCTATAAATTCTGCTGTGTTCCACGTGCAAAAAGACTAAAGCACTGGGGTCATATATTGTTTCTTGTTGGTGCTCCAATGTACTAACATTTTTATCTCTGCAAAATAAGATATAAGGATCACTAATAAAATACTGTACATATAACATATCATAACTAAGATTAGTTATGGTGGTGCAGGCTGTTGAAATACTGCCTTTTGCTTTGTAATTTTTTTAAACAAAATATTGACTTGCTCTTTCTAACTTGTAAAAACTGACATAATCAGGGTGTGCAGTAATTTTGTAGTTTAAGGGGGGAAAGAATTGACTTATACATCAGCCCAATCCTTCTCGCTTTTTATATCTTATTTCTCTGATTTAAGCGTATGGGAATGCTACAGGGTGCATGAAAACTGTCATGTAATATTTACAGTCAGGCACCATTTCTTTAGAAATTTACCAAATAGAAGTCTAATTTGCTAAGTCTAATGTGAAACTAAAAAGTAAGGTAGCATATGGCCAGAAATATTACAATTCTTTGTATTGCTAACAATGTTTAAAGCTATTCCCTGAATAAATTAAAAACTTACTAAAAAGTTTTAAATGTGCAAACAAATTTAAGGTCCCTTAGTCACAAGGCAATAAAAGAACATTTTTAATTTATAACAGTCAAGAGGGAAATGTGTTTAGCATTGGTTATGTAAAGAGAATATGAAAAGCAGAAATAATTCACTAGCAGCTGAATGTTTGGTAGTCTATAGAATAGGGTCTCTCAGATATTATGAAATCAGGGATGTTCTTCAAAATTGATTTAATCTTTAGCAAACATACAATCTCAAAAAAACCCTCACTGGCAATTCATATCCCAATCTTTATTTGTTTGTCATGAGACGTGTACTAAAATAATATGAAATACAAAAGGTGCAATATCTGCCTGCAACTGAATATGAAATTTTTCATTTATTCATTCCTAAAATGCATGATACTGTCCTTTTGTGGTTCAGACAAGCTGTGCAAGAATTCCTGTACTATATCCTTCTCAGCAGCTCCTAATTTGCTCAGTAAGTGAAAATTTATTTGATCTGATCTGATTTAATTTACTATATTTATACTTAGCTTAACTATAATTTACTATATTTATACTTAGCTTAACATAAAGTTTGGATAACATAAAGTTTTGAAATAAAAGGCAGTAAAAACATAAATGGTCCCATTTCCAGATTTCTGGAGCCTCTAGGAGGCCCATTTTTCACCCTCCCTCCCTGGGCCCTGCACTTATCTGGGATCCAAAATGGGCCATGTGGGGAGGAGCAGGGTGGACAGCGCCATCTAGGGGTGGGATTTACTGGTTCGCCAAACTGGTAATTAAAAATGTTAAAATTAGCTACCCTGAGCAGGATTCAATATAATATAAACTGTGGGAAATTAGCTGTAACATTAGCAGAATCGAATAGCAATATTTGGGTAGTGTTCCTAACTTAATAAATATGTTACTTATAGGACAATGTTGTGATCCAGCAAGTTATGCTACCAGGACATAGGAATATTCCTGGTAGGGGGCAGCTTTTTGATCAATTGCATCTATAAGTATAAAAGTACAGCCTGGAATAATTACAATGGCATATACATCAGTGGAGATTCAAGATAATAATGGAAGGCATGAAAATGATTCCCCAAAATTTCCCATATAAATAATGGGCATTGATGATTGCCAGTCCGTGATAGAACTATCAAAGGAAAAAAGAAAAACTATCCATTTCTCTCTCTATTACTTCGGTAGTTTTTTGTTACAGCAGATGTCATTTTGATAGCAGTTGATCTCTAAATGGCCTATTGTGTTCCTGGTCTAGTTTCTTCTATGCCCTGCAACAGTTTTCCTAAGCCATCTTTCAACAAGTATTCCTGAACCACAGTTCACCCATCCTCTGAAACCTGCAATTTGTATCATGGTTTTAGAAAGCTCTATTTCACTTATTGAATGTAAAGCCCCACTTGAATCTACTTATTATCCACAGTCAAAGAAGACAACTAAGAGAGCAAATTCTATCTTATAGCAATATCTTCATTGCTCTGTAAATTACCAGGTTTGCTCATCACAATTCAATTCCTGCTTCTACTAAGTTGTCGTTATTTTGTGGTACCTAAAACCAGCCCTCATATCTCCTGTCAAATGCCTTTCAGTATTGCAACTATCAGAATTTGTTGCCTGCATCAGCCATCTGCAGAAAGTGCAGAATGGCAAAATTGCGGGACGGAACAGCAAGTGAGCAGACAGCTGGCATGACATTGCGATACAAGCAAAGTCCTGTACATATTTGCATGCAGTGTTGTGATGATACAAATATAAAATGAAATAGCTGATGTTGTAATGCCACGATGTGCATGTTGTCAAGTTGAGTCATTATGTTTAGAAACCAATAGCGACTACTGACTGATTGGGAGTTGGTAAGCATTTGGGAGCTGGTTGGAAAGATTAGTTTAAACAGGAAAATACTGTTTTTGGAAGGATGAATGGCAGAGACCACAAGGGAAGAAACATCACATTATAACAATTTTTTGATTTCAGCTTGCCACGAGTGTCAGTGAGTGAAGCTGAACATGTCTTTGTAAGAGTGATATATACAATTGTTAGTGTTGTTAGAAATAAGAAAATTCAAAAATAAAATGTAGGTGAAGAGAATAGTATCTTATAGTATTAAGAAGACAGTTCTCTATAGACATTTGCTATCTTGATGTAATCCTACTGTAAATACATTTTCTAATGCATTTACTCATTATTAAACATGTACCTGCAATCAATTACATGTTCCTGTATCAAGTAATGATGTATCTCAAACTGTCAAGGCAATTCACATAACATTACTATGGAATAAACTGACATCTCTTAAAATAGAACCCAGACTCTTGGCTTTGATTAAAGCCCTTTACACAAGTACCTGTTTGAGGGTGCGGTATGGGGTTAATGGGGCCCTGACTAACAGGATTCACACAAATAAAGGGGTAAGGCAAGGGTGTATCCTGGCCCCATTATTATTTAATTTATACATCAATGACCTGCCAGTGTTAATGATGGATGCCATGGTACACATGCCGATTATCTTAAATACTTACTGGAACAGCATGCTTTATGCTGATGATATGATTTTATGATCATACTCACAAGCAGGCTTAATAGCCTCACACGTAGGCTATTAAGAAGATTTAGCTCTTATTGCCAGGATAACTCCCTAATTATTAGTAAATCTAAATAAAAAATAATGGTGTTTGGAAGAAACCATCAGTGGCAATTAGATGGTGAACCAATTGAACAGGCTAACACCTTTGTATATTTGGGTGTAACTTTTTCCAAGACTGGATCTTGGGCCTGCCATCATCAACGGAGCACATTTAGAGCAAAAGCCTGTTTGAATTTATTGCTCAAACTAAAAAAACCATAGTTACCCAAGGTCCCTAGCAACACTAATCAAGGTTTATAAGGCTAAGGTTACCACAATGCTCTTGTATGGAGCAGAAATTTGGGGTCTTTACTCAACCACAGTCTTAGAACAACACAGCCCCAACATTTGAGGTGTATTTTGGGTGTAGATCCAAGAACATCTGCTGCAGCAGTTGGAGCTGAATTGGGAATTCATACAATTCAGGCATTATCTAAAATTAGAGCTTATAACTACTGGTGCAAAGTTAATGAAATGGAGACTGATAGACTACCCAAATTATGCCTACTAGAGCAAATGAAACTACAATCACAAAGCTCCTGGATCACCAAACTAACAAATTTTGTAAGAAACTGTGGCCTTCCTGTCTCTTGTGTAATAGGAGAACAATCTAAAAAAAGAGTTGCCCAAAGAATTAAGGATATAGAAGCACAAACTGACATAGCTATCCTTAGTAAGGTGGGTAACTTGAAATGGCTGAGTAAATACAAATGTACTTTTCAAGTAGACAGTTACTTGAAGTTACAACTCCCAAAACAGCTTAGGGAGATATTTACAAGAGCGAGATTTGAACAGCTTGACACAATGGTCAGATACAGGAGATTTCATGCTATACCATACAATGAGCATCTCTGCATTTGCGGAGCGGCAGAGGTAGAGGACCTGGCTCACATCCTATTTGACTGTTGCATATATAAGAGGGTGAGAGACAGATATCTTGGTCTATATACCAGACAAATGACCCATCGGGATCCCCATATCAAAATAACTTATCTTATGTCTGGCCAGAACTTCAAAATAACATTTAACGTAGCACAGAACTTAAACAAAATGATCCGGTTGAGATCTGCATATTTGGGACTGATTGGGGTGGATTGCAGGGGTGACTCTGAAGTATGATGCTGTCATATTTTATCTATATTTTAAATTATTCTACATTATTATAACTTCATTTTAGATTGTATTTTATTATTATTTTATCTAAATTGTATTTTATTCTGATTCCATTTTAAATTGTATTTTATCAAATTCCATTTTAAATTGTATTTTACTAAATTCCATTTTGAATTGTTTTTATGAAATTTTAACAACAATTTATTGCTGGAACTTTGCACTTTGATATGGCCCAAGGGCTAATCAATAAAGACTATAACATTTGACATAACAAAGGACTAGACTAATCAATTAGGAGGACAATAGGAGAAGAGATAAACCATTTAACTTTCTTTAATCAATTGAAGTTAGATTTCATTTTTCAAAGCATCAGCTGAAGTTTAACAGACTTTTACTTTGCATAGAGAAACATGTTAGAGATGCATATACGAAGAAGTGCTGAATGTAACATTAATATGTAACAAGTGTGGTCTTAGGAATAGATATTTCTTCGTTCTCAGACGGTTAGAAAGGGGCCCTGCTGAAGGGACATTCTTTAATGCCAAGTAAGATAAGATGTGATGTGAGGTCATTGGGAGGTGTTGAAGGAGATGATGTAGTCTCCATAAGTCGTTTTGGATTAGCTGTGCTCGGTCACTGGGTCGATGTAGGAGGGGCATGGGGATGTCGGGGTAGAATAACTATAAAATGTAATGCATTGAAATCTTAAGGTGTGGTTCTTGGCTCAAACTTCATGTTGAAGTCAGCTGAGATCCCCCGTTCTTTACAAACAGCTTAAGAAATAAATCTCTGTGTTTTCACTGATCCAAGTTTTGTTATCTGGAGTAATTTCTAACAGTGTACAACTGTTTTGTATGCAGCTTTGGGATTCGAGGAAGAATTTTAAGCTGTTGTGGCAAGATAGAAAAATGCACTCATAAGAGTTGACCTTACCAAAGCATTCAAGGTGAAGCACTCCCTTACATACACATACACACAGATAAAGAAGGAAGAAATTGCCAATAAACACATTACAACTAGTGGCTTTTTATATATTATCAAGAACATTGGCAGAGACAGTTCTGATTCCAAAAACAATATTACTTCTGATGACCTTTTACTGTCTTTCTTAGTGTGCAAGTCCAATATAAAATTTCACTGGATAAATTGTTTCAATGTGTACTTGAATTGTGCTAATGTAATTACCACTATACATCACTAGCTCTAATAAAGAACATTCATTATATACAGAATATTCTTCTAACAAGCACGCTTGCTTATATATTTATTCTAATTAAGGATACCCATTATTGAATATTTAATGTTTGGGCATTATTAAAATGAACACATCATTGTGAATAATTGTATATTTATGCACTGTATACATTATAATACTAAGAATAATTGAAAAAACTATAGGTCAAATTGTCATTGTGTAGTACAATTTAATAGCAAATATGATATCCTTGCATTTGATTTTGTCAGAAAGGGTTTTGACTCATTCTTTTATGCATTCAGGTGAAACATTCATGCTAGCTTTCTGCTCCAGGGATATGCAACTGTTGTGAAGCAAATCAATTGAGATACCCAACTATTCAATCATTTTACCTGATCTGTTGTTTTGCTGGCATTCTATACAAATGCTTTATTAGCTCTGAAATTTCAATACAGATTTTTTAAAAAGAAAAGAAATAGTATGCCAGTTCAGATATATATGCTACATACACTATCCTTCACAACATGCAAAACACAAATATTTGTGGTGCACAAATATTATGAATGAGAGGTATTCATAAAGTCTGGAAAGATTTGGTTTGCTCAGTTCTGTTTATTTTTATTTCAAATGCTGTGGTGTGTGTCTGTATCTACAAAGATCAGGATCATGCAAACCATGGTAATACCTGTGACACTTTATAGAAGCAAAATTTTGATTTTAAAGAGAGGAAGAATATTGATACCTTTGGTGGAGATTTTTGAGAATGCCATGGGCAGCAAGAAAAACTAATGGATCATTGAACAAATAGGAGTACAGTGACTCACATGGTTAGGACACTGGGTAGGAAGCTAGGAAGCCCCTGTTTGAGACCTGAATGCTGCCATGGGGCGAGCCACCATCCTTTACCCCAGATCCTGCCAGGGACATGAAAGAAGCAACCATGATATCACCAGCTACTCCTTTCAACCTGGAAGTGCCTCGGTATTTCTGACATGAGTATGATTGAACAAATCAAGTCAGAATTGTCACTTAGACATAGAATCACAGAGTTGGAAGGGACCTTGGAGGTCATCTAATCCAACCCCCTGCTCGAGCAGGAGAGTCTATTCCAAATATTAGCCTCTACCTAGGATCATACTTGCCGCCTCCTGATTGTGACACAAGAGTTCCACCTCTAGGCCACCCTTGACATTAATGAGGCATTGATTAATTGATTAATGAGGCACAAACTTGCTCAAATTATCCTACTTTGTAGATATTATGTGAAGACTCAGCTGTCTAGATAAAGCTGTAATGCTAAGAAAGGTTCTGTATCCATTTGCACTATTCAGGAGACCCTGAGGACACAGATAATCCTCCAAGTGGCCTCAATGACTCTCTAAAAAAGTGCAAATGACCAGCTATCTGCAAGGAATATAAACTCTTCCATTCCCCACCATCAGAGTTGAAGAAGCTTCTTAGATAAGAAGCTAAATGTCTTCAAAGAAAAACAAGAAGCAAGATGTTGCCTCTTGAAAAAGCACATTTGTGACAACCATGATGACCTGGATGACTGAGCATCTCCATAGACCAAGTTACGGAGTTTGAGATGTGCATCTATAGAAAGAAGATTTGAAACAATGAAGAAAAGCAATTGCCAGCCAGACTTAGTAGAGAAGCAGCAGTGTGACACCATAGATGTTGAGTGGCAAAAGCATTGATCCTCAAACTATGGCCCGCAGGACGGATACGGCCTGCCAATGCGACATATCCAGCCCGCGGAGTGGTGGGATTCAGCCCCACCCCTCGTCGTCGGCCTTATCTTCCAGCGAGCATCCACTCCAGCCACACTTCTGGTTAATTATTTCACTGGTTGAGCTGCACTTCTGATCACACTGCTCCTGACAAAGGAAAGGCCTAAGGGTGCGGGGGAGGGCCAGCTGATTGAGGGATGATAATGCTGGTGCAGCCACGTGATCCAAGGGTGGTGGGTTAGTGGGGTGGGGCTGCTGCCAGTTTGTAAACTTGCTTTAAAAGTCTTTAAAAATGCTTAAAAACAGCCTTTCATGATGATTTTCACAGCCATGTGACCCAGAGCCAATGGGTGAGTAGGAGGAGGGGCTGCTGCCAACTTGTAAACTTGCTTTAAAAGTAACTTCTTGTTTTCACAGACTCTATGCAGGCTTTACTTTTGTTTTAGGATGTTTAATCTCATTATTTTTCTCTTGTATAGATTTTAGTTCTATAAATTCTGCACTCTTTTTTAACCTGCTTTTTCTTATTGCAGTAATAATATACTACAGTTCTTTTATCTTGTTTAGATAATTCTCTTCAGTTGCATCTGTCAGATCTTGCTGATAAACCTTAAGTTTGGCAATTTTATTCTCAAGGGAAGTCTGATCATAAGTTTAATTATTTCTGCTGTATATTTATAGTTCATTGGCAATTAACTTAATAATTCTTCATTTATTAAATTACTAAAAAGATTACATTACTTTGTTTTAATATCTTCTGAACAAATATTGGAGATAATATTTGGAAGATAAATTGAAGGGGTGATGAACAAAGCTTTAGGCTGGACTCTATAAAGCTAAGGATTTTTTTTTATTAGACATAAATTAATTTCAGATCCAGGTGAAGAATGAGTACAAAAAATAAGCTAGTGGTGCAGCAAGCTCAAAAAGGTGGCATTGAAAAAGAAGACATGGCCAAGATAGTTGTACAGGAATCTATTACTTTGCTTAAAGATGGAGATTAAGTCTATTATTGGAATATTAATGGGGCAAATGCTCCATCTAAGCATAAAAAATTATTCATTACTTGAGAAAAGTTAATATTGATATAGTCTGTCTCCAAGAAACACATATTAAGAAACAAGATAAGAAATACTTGATAAATAAACAACTAGGGGATGAATTTATATCTGCTGGTGTAAAAAAGATTAATGGAGTTGTCTTATATATAAAACCGCAATTAAAACCTAAACTAGATTATATATAATATATATAATTATAAAATAGCTATTGCACAGTATAACTATAATGATTACCTAATGTGAAGTTTCAACTTTGATCTGAATTCATTAGCAAAAATCAATGATAAAAGTATTGAAAAGGAATCCAAAAATGGACACACACAGTTCATATTTTAGGGGAGGACTGATGCTACCAGTTGATGTATGAAACCTATTCATTTTAGAATATATAATCAACATCAAGCAAAATGCACAGTTTTGGAATACCCTCCATTTAAAAATAATATTCTCTCTGTCAGGGTTCCAACCAACGCCCTAATAAAATTAAGAGTCTCAAGCCATTTAGCAAGAATAATCCAGTTGTGTATTAGGAGCACCATGTTGGCAGTACCTAGGTGAAGACAGTTCTGACTCCACCCCATTCACACCTTGCCTCTGACCCTGTTTCCCCCTCTCTCCAGAGTGTGTCACCAATCACATTACCCAATGAAGCAATATTGCAGGTCGTAGAAATCACTCCCTCCAGCTGTTGTGGAGATGGCCTTGGCTTCAGCTGGCTAGGCTCTGTCTTGTTTTGACTGAGGTGTGAATTCCCTGGTGTAGCTGCATGATTCCCATCTCCCTGTCTATGGCAGCTTGGGAACAGGTCAGGGAAGCTTTTGTGAGTCGACACTCTCCTTTTCTTTCTCTCTCTCTCTCTTTGTACTTCACATTCTTCTCAGTTGTTACATCTGTGCAATGTCATACATCCACTAATTATCACATCTCTCAAAACTGAAGATTAAAATGAGTTATTAAAATAGTTAGATTATATTAATCTTTTGAAGGCTTTTAATTTAAAGGGCTCATAAAGTTTCATTTTAGGAAAATTTACTCAATTCATTAATTATTACTTGGTATTCTGTTATGTAATCGAATAGAATTAATTACCAAAAAACCACTGTAAAAGACAAACTAGAAATAAAAATTAAAATAAGCAAGAAAATGGTAAGAGAACATCTATCTGACCTTGACAAATAAAAATCACTGGGACAAGACAGATTGCATCCCAGAGTTCTGAAGGAGCTGGCAGATGTTATCTCAGAACCATTGTACCATATCTTTCAAAAATTATAGAGCACTGGAGAAGTGCCTGAGGATTGGAAAAGGGCTGATGTGGTTCCCATCTTCAAGAAAGGCTTCGATGGGCCCTGACCTCCGCTCTTTCTGCCGTGGCCTCAAAACAAGGTTGTTCCAACTCACTGACCTGGACTGAGGGGGTGTTTGTGGGGGAGTTTTAAAGCTTATTTTTAAGGTTTTAGACTTTAATTGGATTTCTTATTTGGATTTAATCTCTTTTTAATTGTATATTTGTATTGCTTTTATTGTACCCGAGTCCTTGGGGAGATGGGGCGGCCTAGAAAGCAAATAAATAAATAAATAAATAAATAAATAAATAAATAAATAAATAAATAAATTCCAGTATTTGAGGGGCTGCCAAAAGGAAGAGAGGGTCAAATTATTCTCCAAAGCAGGGGTCGCCAACCTTTTGGACCTCAGGGACCACCAAACTCATAATTTTAAATTTCGAGGACCATAGACCCTGGGAAAATCCCAAAAAAAGTCTGCAGGAAAATTCCCCATCTCATTTTCCTACCGATAGATTGTTCTTTATTGGGGATCGCAGGATACCGTCTCCAGCTCCATTCTCAGGGAGAGAGGGGGGAGAGAGGGAGAGAGAGAGGGAGACTGAGACTGAGATTTTTGGCTTCATGCAAGGAAAACAGCAGAATTTTCCTTTCTCTCCCCCAAACACCATCAGAAATTAGTCTTTGTGAGACTTGTCATGCCGGCACAGCCTCTTGGAGCAGGATGCCTTGCAGGGTTCCAAAGACTCATTTCTGGCAGAGTTTGGGGGAGAGAAAGAAAGACTTTGCTGCTTTCCTTGCATGCAGCCAAAAGCAGAAGAAGAAAGAAGTGGAAAGAAGCAGCCCGGTAGCCAGGTGAGGCACGTGGGGCGAGTGGGGCAAATTCCCCCCTCCACCCTTTCCCTCCTCCCCTCACTACCTGTTGTGGTTCGATGGCAGCCAGTGTGGATGGCAGAGGTATCTGACAGTGAGGATGAAAGGGAACCAGTCAGGAAGTCTGGCAAGGACTTGGACGAGGGTCCTGCATCTGATGCAGGGATAGGGCCAGGACCATCTGAGACTGGGGTGCTGCCTTCAGAGCTTTCAGAGTCTGGCAGCAGCAAAGCAGAGGACCCTGGGGAGCCTGTTCCCAGTGTGTGTGTGTGCAGAGCTGCTAGAAGGCGTGAACAGCTGAAGCAGAAAGGGCGATTCGGGAGTAAGGCTGGGAGGTGATTGCTCCTCCCATAAGGGATAAAAGTCAGTCCTCAATGATGAAGAGCTTTGCAGGAAGCAAAGCAGTTCAGTAATCTTTGAGTCCTTCATGAAGCTCTGTACTCTGGTCAGTTTTTTCTAGGTTTTGGGGTTGGTTTATGTTAGCCTTAATTGGACGTCTATTTCTTGGCAGCATTTGACAGCACTGAAAAGCATGCTGTTATCTGGAGCAACTGTGTATCATGAGTTTTGGCTGGGAATGCAAGTAATTCCCAGTGTCACATTAAAAAAGTTTTTATTTTTAAATTCAGTTTGTGTTTTATTAAGCCTGGGTCAGAACACTACCTGGTGTTCGCAATGCAAGCGATGCAAGCCTTGTGTTCCAGTGAGCCATGTGGGTGGCACAGCCTTGTGTTCCTGCACAGCCTGGATTAGTTAGTTTATTTACTTTATAGTCATTGCACCTCGTACAATGAAATCAAACACCACCTTCAATGCACATGATGTCCATAAAAATAAACACAAACACACATCCTTCACATTCCACATTAATTGCTTGGGGTGTGTGTACTTGGGAGTGACATTTCTCCTCGGATCACCAAAATTTTCTTGCAGACCACCAGTGGTCCCCGGCCCACTATATTGATATTGTGCACAAAAGGTATGTACCAACCGACACACTGTACAATGGAAAGATGGTTTTATTTGATGTTTTATGTTTGTATTTGTCAATGTTCGTTGTTAAAATAAAAATAAAAAACTTTAAAAAAAGAATATGTGAGAAAACATAATTATCTTTGTCAAAGTTCACAATGCGGTTTTCCCATTCTGAAAGTGTTCAATTCAGCATTCTCTTTCCTTCTTAGGGTAGCAATAGCACCCTCTGCTGGTCTTCTATCCACAACTGATACTTGCACAACTGAATCATAGATGTGACTCATCAAATAATAAAATGCTCTAAGATAATTGAAAGCAGAAAGCTTGATTTCAGCCTCAGGCAATGCTTAGAAAAAAAAACAAATTAGTTGTGAATTTAGTAAGTTAGAAATCATTAAAATGTATAAAGGGTACCACTCCAACAGATAGCAATTTCAAGACAGCTATTAAATAACTTCACTCCCCTATTCTGCATTTTAATTATGAAGAAACAAATGAACACATTTTCAACATCCAGATAATATCATCTTGCTGTTTGGCCAAATAGCGGATGGGGAAAATTGCTTAAGAACAAATTCTTAACAGGTACAAAAGATTCCTTGCTTCCTTGTTATTTAAGCATCCAGGGTTTGGGATTATTGCAAGTGAAGACTTTAGTTTCCTTCTCTGCTCTTGCACTGACTTTAAACTAACACCATGGATTTTCTTGTCCTTCTGGTTTGTACTCATTCTTTGGTTGTAATCTTTGCGTCATTTCTTGCAATCTCCTTTGTTCTTCAAGGGCTGAGATGGATTGGCTTTTCTCTAACACAACCTTTCTTAAAGCTTGATTTCTGACAATATATTAACCTTGTCGTATAACAGTGGAGGCAATCACATTTTTGGAGTAAAAATGTCTTCAGATTAAATATTCTCTGCCTCTGTCTGTGTGTGTGTGTGTGTATGTATGTATGTGTGTGTGTGTGTGTGTTTTGTGTGTGTGTGTGCATATACAGTATATACCGTTTCCTCGATAGATAGAAATAGATAGATCAGATTTTGGAAATTCTCTCCCTCCCTTCTCTCCCTTTCCAAAATCTAAATCATAATTTAAAAAACCTCAGTCACAGTGATATGAATTTTAATAGAAATATTTGCACTTGACTATTTCTGAAGGCGTCTGAAGATATGCAGTGTTACTTCATAGCATGGCATGGCATGGCCAAGGGATTAAAATTAAAACTGATTCGGAAGGGGAGGTTTTTAAAGTTTTTAATTGACGGTTTGAAGGGGTTAGGGAGGGGGGGCGGATGGCTTGTCTGGGCAGGTATTAGAGGAAACTCTGCTCAGATGTTTGGGAGTTCAGTCCAGCCTGGCTAAGGGTCGTGGTGTGGGGGAGGGGGAGGGGGGTCTTTGGGGCTCCGGGGAGCAAGGCGGGAATGGCGATTCCCAGGGTGGTCAGATTTGGCAGGAGATGGAGAGGCAGAGGGCCGTATCGTGAGACGGGAGCATGCCTCCGCTGTCTTCAAGCTGTAGCACGCTCTGACCCTCATGTCTCTGCCCGCTCCCCCGGGGATACAGGATACAGAGTCCCTGGGCTCGGGTTGGTGTTTTTTAATGCCAGGTCCGTGGTTAATAAGGCACCCCTCCTCCGTGAGTTGATTGAGGAGGAGACCACGGACCTGGCCTGCATCTCTGAGACCTGGTTGGGGCCGGAGGGAGGAGTCCCTCTGGTTGATTTATGCCCTCCAGGTTTTCAGGTTTTACACTGACCATGAGATCAGGGTAGGGGTGGAGGGGTTGGCTGTAGTTATTAGGGAGACCTTGATTCCAAGGGAGGTCCCTATTCACAGATGGGCGGGTGTGAAGCTCTCCTCTTGAAGTTGGGACCCGGGGGTCGGTTGGGCCTGTTGCTTACGTACCTGTCCCCCAGCTGCATGGCAATGGCCCTGCCTGGACTGCTCGATGCCCTCTTGGGAGTGGCGGTGGAGTTCCCAAGGCTTTTGGTCTTGGGTGATTTCAACCTTCCCTCCCTGGGGGGCGTCAGGTTTGGCTCAGGAGTTCATGGCTTCCATGGCTGCCATGGGCCTGACCCAGATAATACAGGGCCCTACTCATGAGGGGGTAACACACTCAACCTTGTTTTCATCTCGGAACAGCGGCGTAGTGATCTGGGGGTGGGTATTTTGACTACCCAACCTGTAGCATGGTCAGATCACTATCTCCTATGGCTGGTCTTCCAGCAGGCCACCCCACACTGCTGGGATGAGGAGCCACTGAGATGGTTCTGCCCCAGGCACCTGATGGACCCTGAGAGGTTCCAGGCAGAACTGGGGTCATTTCTTGCCTCCCTTATCCACAGCTTGGCCGAGGCTCTGGTGGCCGCCTGGCAACAGGCTGCCACTGAGGCTCTCGACCAAGTTGTCCCCTTGCATCCCCTCACTTGCCACAGATCCCGGGTAGCTCCTTGGTTTACAGAGGAGCTCCAGGAGATGAAGCGGCATAGGAGGGTTTTAGAGAGCAGGTGGAGGTCAACCCGTTCTGAATCTGACCAAGCCCTGTTAAGAGCCCATATTAGGACTTACCTGGTGGCTGTGGGGGTGGTGAGGAGGGTTTATCTCTTCGCTCTCATAGCATCTGCAGATGACCGCCCAGCCGCCCAGTTTAGAGTCATGCACTCCCTCTTACAGCAAGAGGTGAGGGTGGACCCTTTGCAGGGTAGAGCTGAGGAATTTGGTCAACATCTGCTGGATAAGGTTGCTCGGATTCGGGAAGGGTTGAACTCTGATTGGCAGGAGTCAGAGGAGGGGGGAACAGGGAGTCTGGCTGATACCATCTGGGCTGAGTTTGATCCTGTTTCTGAGGATGAAGTGGACAGGATTATGCGGCGTCTGAGCTCCACCACATGTTGTTGGACCCATGTCCCTCCTGGATGGTATATGCCTCCAGAGAGGTCACGTGCGGCTGGCTCCAGGCAATGGTTAATGCTTCATTAAGGGAAGGTTCTTTCCCCACCGCCTTGAAAGAGGCAGTGGTGAGACCACTCCTGAAGAAGCCTGCCTTGGACCCGGCTGTTTTAAACAACTTTCATCCAGTCTCCAACCTTCATTTTTTGATGAAGGTTGTTGAGAGTGTGGTGGCTCGGCAGCTTCCGCTTTTTCTGGAGGAAGTGGACTATCTAGATTCGTAACAATTGGGCTTCCGGCCAGGGTACAGCACAGAGACGGCATTGGTCACACTGGTGGATGATCTCTGGAGGGCTCGGGACAGGGGATTTTCCTCTGTCCTGGTCCTATTAGATCTCTCTATGGCTTTCGATACCATCGGCCATGGAATCCTATTGCGGCGCCTCGGGGGGTTGGGGGTGGGAGGCACTGTTCTGCAGTGGTTCTCCTACCTTTCGGGGCATTTGTAATTGGTGTTGGTGGGGGGGCAGAGGTTGACTCTGAGGGCTCTCACTTGTGGGGTCCCTCAGGGGTCGGTCCTCTCACCCCTCTTGTTCAACATCTATAGGAAGCCTCTGGATGAGATCATCTGTGGTTTCGGGGTGAGGTATCATCAGTATGCTGATGATACCCAGTTGTTCATCTCCACCCCGAACCAAATCAGTGATACCCTCTCCGTGATGTCCCGCTGTCTGGATGCAGTATGGATCTGGATGGGCAGGAACAAGCTGCAGCTCAATCCAGCCTGTGGCTGTGCATACAGGCATCTTGGATCAGTCAGCAGGTTCCAACTTTTGTCATGGGGGGAGAGGTGTTGCCCCCCATGGATAGGGTGCAAAACCTGGGGGTCCTCCTGGATTCACGGCTCAGTTTGTAGGAGCAGGTGGGGGCCGTGTCCAGGAGGGCTGTTGCCCAGGTTTGGCTGGTTCACCAGCTACGCCCATACCTGGACCGAGATGCCCTTCGCATGGTCACTCACGCACTTGTCACATCCCGACTCGACTACTGCAATGCTCTCTATTTAGGACTGCCCTTGCATACCACCCGGAGGCTTCAACTGGTGCAGAATGCAGCCGTGCGGGTTGTGATGGGTGTATCCGGATACTCCATGTTACGCCCCTCCTGTGCGAGCTCCATTGGTTACCGGTTGCCCTCCAGGTGAGATTCAAGGTATTATTATTAACATTCAAAGTCCTACATGGCTTGGGTCTGGGGTATTTGCGGGAGCGTCTCCTGCTGACATCGAATGCCGATCACCCTGTGTGTGCGCACAGATGGGGACTCCTTGGGGTGCCGTCCACAAGACAGTGTCGGCTGGCGGTGCCCCGGGAGGGCCTAGTCTGTAGCGGCTCCTGCCTTGTGGAACCAACTACCCTTGGAGCTCCATTTGGCTCCTGATCTCTGCTCCTTCTGCCGCAATCTAAAAACCTGGCTGTTTGAGCAGGCTGGGCTAGACTTTTTTTTTTGTGGGGGATGTTTTAAATTGGGTTTTAGTTGTTTGGGCTTGTTTGGGTTTAATTGTTTTTTAAATTATTTATTGTTCATATTTTAGTTGTGAGCCACCCCGAGTCCTTTGGGAGAGGGGGCGGCATACAAGTCCAAATAAAATATAAATATATAAATATAAAAATATAGGAAGATGTATGAGCTGGGCATCTATCAAGCTTGTACAAAATTGACATATTCCAAGTCAAATACAGCTCATTCATATGTTGTGGCCACTAAGAATCCAATTAACCTTCCTGATTTTGCCAAGTGCCTCTGATTTAAAAATGAATATACCAGTGTTGGTGGACCTTTATGGCACCGAGTGTCAAAACAGGAGTGCGCGTGCACACGTGGGGGAGCACCAAAAACCGGAATAGCAGCTCCCTGGCGTGCATGTGTGCATGGGAGCACTGGAACCTGGAAAAGCAACAGGCGACAGCTGGCATACCCGGAGAAATGGCTCTGCGTGCCACTTCCAGCACATGTGCCATAGGTTCGCCATCGTGTCTATCTACCAAGCAGCACTCAAAAGTTGGAGTAATGCTGGTGATTTCATGAATATAATCTTAGATTATTTTTAGCAGCAATAAATAATTTGTCTGGGATCTTTCCCTTGAATTTTTAAAAAACTCTCCATATAATTCACAGTTCCGATACTCCAGGGAGATTTTCAATCCAAGTCCTAATAAGGCTCAACTTTACTTAATTTTTGTGCCCAGTCAATCTAGTTAGTCAACTACTGTCCACTGTTAAGATACATTTCACTTATTATACTGGGAATTATCAATCCAGCTTATATCTCTAATGCTATTGAGACCAAAATGCATAGTGATCACAATAAAACACCTATCAAAATGCTGCAAAGAATGTAACTCAGGACCTTCTAATAGGATTTGTTCAGATAATTCTGTTCCATTAGCAGAATGTATCTCTATAAATGCTTTTCATATTACTGATGAAAGGCAGATTCCCACTCTAATGAGGAACTTCACATGATGCAGTCTGAAGAGGAAATATGTTAATAAACTTTCATGGAATGATCACCTGCTGCTAAGTGAAGAGGCTTGGCAGATGTAAGGAAGATATAGTTGTTTCCCAAACTATTAGTGAAATTTACACTGCAGTGCCAGGACTGCTACATAACATTATTAAGGGAAATGATTAGTAATTTTCACTTAACTCAAAGAAGACTTCTTTGAGTTAAGCGAATCTCATGCTTCATTGCATCCCACCTCCAACTGCTAGAAAATGTTCAGAAGAATTTGGAACTCAGGTATATGTAGAAAAAATGTATAAGGGAGGAAGTTCCTTAAAAGTTGCATGCAGAGGAATGTATGATACATTCTTGCCTTTAGTCACAGATGTGTGACTATTTCAGAAGGTAAATTCTATAGATTCTCAGTCTTCCAGGTCATGGTTGCCCAAAGATGCTTTTTCAAGAGGCAACTGGACTTCCTTGTTTTTCTTTGAAGATATTTTGCTTCTCAAACAAGAAGCTTCTTTAGCTCTGACTGAATGATGGGGAATGGAAGGATTTATACACCTTGCAGACAGCTGGTCATTTGAATCCTTTTTTTTTGTTAAATGTTTTTTATTTTTGGACAAACACACACAAACAAAACATAAAACATAAAACCATCTTCCGATTACGTACATACAGTGTGTCGGTTGGTTACAAATTTTTTGTGCATCTTCTCCATAGTCTTGCTTACAATTGTTTGTACAGATTCTCATATTATCCATCAGAAATATATGTATACATTAATATCATTATTACTCATTTATTAGACTAAACTATTATTCCTTCATGTTATGCGAGATATTCAAAGTTTTAAATTGATTTATAATATAACAATCCATATTATCATCCTAAATCCATCCAATAATAATACATCTTTATATTATATTCAGTATAATTCTATTCTCCTTATGTTGTAAAATTCTACATATTTCATTACCATATTTTATTTTCTAACCAATGACAAAATAAATCCCATATCTTATAAAATTTTTTATCTTCTTGTTCTCTAATTTCAAATGTCAATTTACTCATTTCAGCACATTCCATTATCTTCTTAATGTCTTCCTCTTGCATTGGTATTTTCTCATTTTTCCAATTTTTAGCAAATACAATCCTAGCCGCTGTTAATACATTTACAATCAAATATTTCAATTCCCTACTGTATATTTCCGGTAAGATCCCCAATAAGAATATCTCTGGTTTAAAGTCTATATGTTTCTTTGTCATTTTTTCCAACCATGTGTGGATTTTAGTCCAATATCTTTTAGCTTCTGCACATGTCCACCACAGTCAGAGATAAAATCAATATCAGCATCAAGAGAGATCTTCAGTGGGAGAGAGAGTTAAACCTTGATCTATAGCTCCCTCTTATGGCAACTTGCAGCATACCCAACCAATCAGAACACAGCGTAATACATTACAGTATTTTTCCTTAAAGCTACAGACATATATATTTGTGCTTTATATATTGTCAACCCAACTACGTCATGTACATATACATAACATGTTGTATTTATATTACAGTGTATTTTATATCCCTATTTTCTTATCTAGCCATTGATAAAATAAATCCCAAATTTTGTAATATTTTTATTTTCTTGCTCTCTAATTGCTAATGTTAATTTACTCATTTCTGCACATTCCATTATTTTCTTAATCACCTCCTCTTCTATCAGAAATTTTTCACTTTTCCAGTTTTTAGCAAATACAATTCTAGCTGCTGTTAAAACATTTATAATCAGATATGTCAATTCTCTACTGTATCCTTCAGGTAAGATACCCAATAAAAATATCTCTGGTTTCAAGTCTATATGCTGATTTGTCATTTTTTCCAGCCATGTATGAATTTTAGTCCAGTATCTCTTGGCTTCCACACATGTCCACCACATATGATAATATGGTCCAGGTATCTGATGACACTTCCAAAATTTCTCTGATTTATTCTGGAACATCCTTGCTATTCTTGCTGGGGGTAAGTGCCACCTGTAAACCATCTTATACAAGTTCTCTTTATATGCTGTTGACATTGTTATTTTATAGTTTTGAGACCATAATTTCTGCCATTTCTCTAAGTCTATCCCATATCCAAAATTCCCCCCCCCACACACAATCATTGTTTCTTTAACTTGTTCTTTTTCTAATTTAACTCCAAGTAAATATCTATATAATTTTTTAATCACCTTTTCATCAGTACCTGTCAAAATTCCATCTCAGTGAATTCATTATAAAACCCTTCTGTTTTACAATCTTTATCATATCTAGAATGTATTTTCATATATCAATACCAGTTCATCTTTATTTCTTGTTTCTCTAATTTGATTTGAGTTCACCCTTTTCATTTAATATTTCACTGTATCTAACTGTATGTTACATTTTATAAACAATTGGATATGCAAATGCCTCTATAGTTACATTACCTTGCAGAATCCCCTTTCTTATTCTTTATCTACCCATTATCTCTAGGTCTTTTAGCCATGTAGCTTCTTTCCATTTTTTTTTGGCCTTCTATCTCCCCTTCTTTTCTGGTCCTTTCCCTTATTCCCCTTTTATTTTTCCCATCCATTTCTGACTCCAATTTTTATCCCCTTCCCTCTTTTGAGCTTTCTCCTGTAATTCTCTTTTCTGCTGTTTCCTTTTTCTTTGTTTGACTTTCCAAACACTTACCTCTTTAATTGTCCCCTCAAACCTCCAAGTTTTAATTTTCATGTTTTTCCCCCTTGTTTTAATGTTTGTTGCTCCATTTGTTCATTGAGGCTGGCCTCTTCTCTAATCAACTCCTCCCCTTCTGGATCTCTTTGTTCTTCTTTGTTCTCCAATGTCACCATTTCTAAAATTTGTAAGGCAATACTGCACAGTTCCACTCTTTCACATATCATTTCCCTTATAGTTCTTAAGTCCAATTTTATTTCCAAACAAAATTCTGCCATTTTTTTTTTATTACATTTATATGCCGCCCTTCTCCGAAGACTCAGGGCGGCTTACAATTTTTGGGATACAACCCAATGCGCTCAGCAATAGCCTTCCTTCCATTGTATATGCCTGCTTGTTACTAAGCGGCATTTTTACAAGGTCAGCTTATTGCCCCCAACCATCTTGGGTCCTCAATTTACCTACCCCGAGAGGATGGAAGGCTGAGTCAACCTTGAGCCTGGTGGGATTCGAGCCTACAGTAATTGTAGACAGCTGGATCTTAAGAGCAGGCAATTAACAGCCTGAGCCACCAAAGCTCTTTTGTGCACCTCTTTCAATTTTAGTTTTTCTTTTGTCTCTTTCTTCAGTATTTAAGTCCAGTATGGTTGTCCAGTAGTTTACTTAAACCAGCTTTTAGTCATCCACTTCTGTTAAATCCTGTTTCAATTTTCCAGGGTCAAAATAGTCCAATGTTTATATATTTTTATTATTAAGTTCCTTTTGTTGGGTTTTAAATTTTTCTCAAAGTCACCTAGTATTCCCAGGGTTCAAGCTACTTTCTTCTTCCTTTACAATATGTTAATTTCACTTTTCAGGGTTTCTTATTGTATCAAAGTTCCTCTTACTTTGTATCAAGTTCCAAGTTTTAGAGAACAAAACACTTTTTAAAGAGTCACTGAAATTTTTCCTTTACCATTAGGTGGCACTCTCTGTTATGTCCAAGTTTCACCTTTTCTTGTCACTTTCCTTTCCCTTTTAAGGCTTTTAATTTCAATAATCCAATAAGTCCAATTGTTAAGTATTATTTCTTTTTGGCACATTCAAGTTCAGCTTTTAATTATGCCTGTTTAGTGCCAATATCATATCAGTTAATATAATCCAATTTAAGCAGATATTTTCTTCTAGCTTTGTCTTTCAATTTAACTCTTTTTAAAGTTCAAAGCCACTTTCCCTTATATCCAATTTTTTCCCCACTCCCTCTAGTCACCGCTTTTCCAATCTTTCTTACAAGTCTCTTAAAACTTTAAATCTGGAGTACCTTTATATTCAAATATTGCACCTGGTTTGCCTGATCTCCACACTGTCTGCTTCTTCAACGCTCCTGCACAATATTTGTCCCGGATAGCTCTCCGTCTTCAGGGTGGCCATGTTTAGCCACCACTGCAACAAAACTTTAGGGGGAGTTTACCTACCCAGGGAGGGGAGGTGCAGCTCCCCTCAACCCAACAGACGGTCGCCTCCTTCTTCCCCACCCCTCCAAGGTGGTTCTAGCCCCATTCAGAGCCCTTTAACAGGAACAGCATGGATCGAAGCCACGCACAATTGCGGTCTCCAGTCCGTCCTCGACAAAAAGGCCACTGGAAGTTAAAATTCATTTTGAATGTTAAAGGATTTAAATTCCACTATGCAACTAATACCAGAAAATTAAAGAAGAGTGCCCTTCTTAGTGGTTTAGCTTCGTCAATGTGGGTAAAAGAAATCACTTGGAATACTCTGACCTCATTAAAACATGGAATTGAACAGCATACCATTTTGAATATAACTGGAAAGTTTGAATGATAACCCTTTGAAGTACATAGGTTGACACCAGGCTAGTCTTTTTGAAATACAGCAGGAATGCATGTGTCTGTTTCAAGGAAAATTTGTTTAATATAAAGTACAATAAATATGCAAACAAAAATATATGTAGCTTGAAAGGGTTCTTTGCTTTCCAAAGATTGGACACACCACAATGGAGCAAATTCTTTATTAAATCACACAACCTCCCCCAGCAATAGCTATTGCTGTAAGTCAATTCCAGCTTTGTTAGTCTTCCAGCTTTGTTACTCTTCCACCTAAACATGTCAGGGAGGGAGCAAAGGGAGGAAGGAAGAAAGATTTCTTACACTGCTTGCCAGCTTCCTACAGAGAAATTCAATGGGGAAGCCAGCTGGAAGTCAGAAGTCACTCCTGCTCCCACTGTTTTTTGCCCACCTGTGGTCATTCTGCTTCTCTGTTTAGATAATTAAACATCTGTCAAATGATGACCCAGCAGGGCACTGGTTGTGCAGTCTTTTAATAATTGCCAATCTGCAAAAAAAAATGAAGTATAGTCCAGGCATACTCAACCACAAACACATAAACTTATTCATATAACACTCTTCTCAGTGGTGGGATTCAGCTGGTTTGCACTTGGTCACCTGAATCGTTAGCTAATTGCTTGTGCAGTTCTGAGAACTGGCTGACAATAAAGTGCAAGAGAGTGTTTTTTTCTTTTCTCTCCCTTCAGTTAATAGCTCTGGGCAGACAGCCAAGAACTTAACAGGCAAATATCTAGTTGCAATAACAAAACTGCAGGAATGCAGCTGGCACACGCCTTGAATAAACAATAGAAACAAAAGGATTAGGGCAGGGAAACACCCAGAAAACCCATCAATGACCCATCTAGGGATGGGATTAACCTCTGTATTAAGTAACACTTCTGTGATCAGCTGATGTTCCCTAGAGTTCCCCAAGACCGTTTGTAGCTGCTGCAGTGCTGGCTACTTTTTGTTTCTTCCTGGGGGAAGAAAATACAGGATGGGACAATGATGCAGCTTGACACAGGCCCTGAATTTAATGCATGTGTGCTCCAGCCAGCTGTCTTGCTTTTGCTGTGAAGCACCCAATTTAGAACATATAGAACATAGAATAATAGAGTTGGAAGGGACCTCAGAGGTCTTCTAGTCCAACTCCCTGCTCAAGCAGGGGCCCCTATATCATTTCAGACAAATAGTTGTCCCATCTCTTTATGAAAGCCTCTAGTGATGGAGCACCCATAACTTCTGAAGGCAAGCTATCCCATTGGTTGATTGGACTCAGAAAATTTCTCCTTAGTCCTAGGCTGCTTCTTTTCTTGGTTAGTTTCCATCCATTGTTTCTTGTCATGCCTTTTGGTGCTTTGGAAAATAAATCGATCCCCTCATTTTTGTAGGAGCCCTTCAAATATTGGAAAAGTGCTATTTTATTGTGAGTTGTGAGCGCTATTTTATTATGAGCTGGGGAGATGTTTGGCAAAATTGATTAAACAGGGAAAAGGGCATGAATTTGCTTTTTAAATCCTGTCAGCACTTCTCTAGATAAAAAGTGAAAGATCATTAAAAAGATCACCAGTATTGTAGAGCTGGGGCAATTTTTGCACTGTCAGTTTGAAACAATCTCAAATTTTCTAACGGAAAGAGCACATAAAAGAGGCATGGATGACTTTCCTATCTTTCTGTAGTTGACTAGGTTGTGCCAGTTTGATGAATCTCAGCTCTCTTCTCTGTGAGATCCTCTGCTTTTTGCACCCTAGTGCCTCCACCTTTCTATCTTAATGTAGCTGCTTTGTGATTTCTGCTGCCATTGCCTGTCCAGTCACATGGATATGTTTACCTGATGTTTTCTCACATAACCCTGGCATCTGAGACAGGTAAATATTTTACAAGCTATGCCATAGCTTGTGTAATTACCAATAATCCAAAAAGTACAGAAAAATAAAGTGAATAAAAACGAAATAAATGCAGTAGCGTAAGGCATATGTCATGGCAGTCAGCACCTTTAGAGGAACAACATTTTCACAAATAATTAATTTATTTTGTTAGATGTTTATTCTGTCTTTATTACTTTATAAGGAAATCAAGGTGGAGAACTTATCTAATTGTCAGATCCCTAAAAGTGATGCTGCCATTCAATTGGGAGAAGGGGGGGCCTTGAATTCAATTCATTACTATTGCCTGTGACAACTGGTATTTTATAACTTGTATCCTGGTGCCGAAGCACCCTGAGATATTCTCACCTCTTGGGGAATGTGGTGGGGGGAGGGCCATGTGGCTTGTTTCACTTTGAAAGTCAGAGGAAGATGGTCATGGGAACATATGGTTATCTGTTTCTCAGAGTGGTCACTACAATAACATCTTCACACCTGTGGATTGGTTGAATCCACATCTGGCTAAAGGGAGGGTTTCTAATGCTTTAATTCTGCTTGTCTTACCTAAGGGTATTCAGACATTGCTTTGAATGTATTGCTTTCATTTCTGCTTAATAAAAGATTCCTTTTGAAATACTTCATTTCAAGAGTCTTCACTTTCTTAAGTTAGGAGGAGAGGCATCCTTACAAAAAGCAATGTCTGCAACATGGTCAACCCAGAGAAGCAAATTTTGCTCTACCGAGGGGACCCTGAAACCCATGTCCGAGCAAAGCAGTGAGCAGTGAGAAGTCAAATGGTGGGGAGACATCAACCACCACCCAGCTGGATGCCTGCTTCCTGTACCCCGTTAGAGAGGATGAGGTGGTTGATTGGCATCAGGAAGAAAGACAGTTGGCATGGGAGAACCATAGGAGTCATGCTTACCTGCAGTAACTGAAAACTGGGGTAGAAATTGGAGCTAGAAGCCCTCTCTGACCAGGAGGAACTAACCAAAGCATCACTGAGGGAGAATTGTCTGAAGAGACATATAACCCAGTTGGTGATGGAGACTTTGGAAAATCTCAACATTTGGGGGAAGCCAGAATGGCAGCAGAGGGGCGCTGAAATGACAGCAGCCATGGATGATGTTGGGGGGGATCACCCCTCCTTCCAGGAACCACCAATCAAGTGGATGGTACAGCAGCAGCAGCCGGGTGCCCACAACCCCCTGGGCAGCACACACTCCGGGCCCCATTCCTGATCAGCCCTGAGCCCTGCAACTGGAAAGAAAAACTCCCTCCCTTGTAGTGAAATTTGATGGGGATCCGCAACAATTGGGATTCTTTGTGGCACACGTGCTCACATATATGCAGGAGTATGGGTACGATTTCCAGACCCAAGGATCCCAAGTGCGAGTTGTTACTCTAGCCCTGGAGGGAGCCGCTGCCAGATGGATGTTGACTCTATATAATGCTGATGCACCAGAACTGGGAAACTTCAACCGTTTCATGATGGCCCTGTGATGGTGATTCGAGGACCCCCTCACAGATTACAAAGCACGCAACAGCATTAAAGTTGTGAAGCAGGGATGGTGGCCTGTGGCAGAGTAAACTGAAGAATTCTGAGATCTCGTGGATTTTCTGGTAAGCTGTTTCAAGGATGGGCTAAGTGATGACCTCGACAATGCCTACGTGGCCCAAGGTGCAATGAATCACCTACATGAGTGGTATCTTAGCACCAAAGAAGCTGAGATCAATATGGCCAGAAACCAGTACTGAATGGGATGAGTATGGAAAAAATCCCCACCCTAGTGGAAATAGGAGCCCTTCAAACCACAAACTCCATTTCCGCCGAAACCCTCAGCCTGTTTCAAGTGTGGAAAGGAGGGGCACCAAGCTGCAGAATGTCATTCTAGAACACCTGCCCAGAAACCAGAACGCCCGTCAGGGGAAACATGCGAAACCTGGCCAGCACGGGAAGGAAACCACCCTGAGGACCAGAGAGACTGTAGAGTTTCCATCCCTCCCCTTTTTGAGGAGGAAACTCTGACATCTCAACAGGAGGAACCAAACTTATTCGGGAGCCATCCAAAGGATGAGCCACTGGTAGCAAACCAATTGAACTGCTTATCCTCCCCTTAAGACTATTTATCCCAACCAGGATGGGGAGATAGAAATCCCCACTTTATTGGACTCAGGGTGCACCTGCAGTTTAATCAGCCCAACCCTGGTAAGAAAATTGAGGATTAACTTAAGAAAGCTGAAAAACCCCATCACTTTTTTGCCAACTAGATGGGTCAGCAGCAGGGAGGGAGACAGCTTCTTTTGCCACCGAGCCTCTACAAACAGGCATCAGGAGCCATGAAGAAATCTTTACATTTATAGTGGCACCTGGCATTGAATGGCCATTACTCTTGGGCCTTGCATGGCTGAAAAAATGGAATCCCAAAATTAATTGGAAGCAAGGCACCATAAAATTTCAAATGCACATGACTTTTGCTGATTATGCACATAAAGAAACTGATGGGGCAGAGCACTGAGAAACAGCAATGCCACACCATGCTGACCTAGGGCATACCCAAATAATACAAAGACTTGCCTGAGGTTTTTAGCAAAAAGCCTCTGATGAGCTCCCTACCACCACTCCACTGACTCTGCAATTGAAATCCTACTCAGTGCCAAACTCCCTAAACCCAAGATGTATAGCATGTCCACAAGGGAGCTGGACAAACTGAGGGCATTCATTGAGAAAAACCTAGCAAGGGGTTTCATCAAGCCAGCCTGGCCAAAAATCGCAACCCCAGTGTTATTTAGAGGAAAAAAAGATATCTCAAAATGTCTCTGCATGGATTTTAGAAAATATGGTCACATTAAATACAATCAGTGTGGAAAACATGTACCCCCTCCCCCTTATGAAAGAAATGCTAGCACACCTCGCTAAAGGGAAATTTTTTCTCGAAGCTGGACTTAAGGGAGGCTTACTATTGAATCAGAATTAGGGAGGGGGATGAGTGGAAAATGGCACTTAACACCCCTTTTGGGTGCTACCAATTCAAAGTGCTTCCATTTGGGCTACAAGCCCCCCCACAATGTATATGCAATTAATAAATGAAGTCCTGGTTTACAACAACAACATTTTAATATATACCAAGACCAAAGCAGAACATGTAAAAGTAGTCTGGGCTGTTTTACACAAACTCTGTTCTGCCAAACTTAATGCTAAACTCTCTAAATGTGAATTCCACCAAGAAAAAATTGATTATTTGGGTACCGCATTTCACACCAGGGCATAGAAATGGACCCTCAAAAAGTGCAGACTGTACTTGATTGGGAACCCCCTCACATGTGTAAGCAGTTACAAAGCTTTCTAGGATTCGCCAATTTTTACCAACAGTTTATCCTCACTTTCACTCAGATTGTCCTCCCCCTGAACCAATCTCTTAAAAATGGAGGGCAACCCAAAACCAAAACAGCCTTTGAACTGGACAATGGAATGCCAAGCTGCATTTGAAAAACTTAAATGGCTGTTCTCAGCAGAGCCAATTCTAAAGCATCAGGACACAGAGAAACCATTCATCATACAGATACCAGCAATGTGGCAGTATGAGTGGTTCTGCTTCAGAAAAATGAGCAAGACCAACTACAACCATGGGCTTACACATCCAAAAAGTTGAATGAGAGTGAGCAGAGGTGGGCCATTTGGAAGAAAGAGGCTTATGCAGTTCAGTGGGCACTTTTAACCTGGAGGCATTTCCTAGAAGGGAATAAAATCCCTTTCAAACTCTGGACTGATCACAAAAATCTAGAATCCCTCAAGACCCCAAGGAAACTGTCCCCAAAACAAGTACGATGGGCTCAGTACTTTAAACAATTTGATTTTACTCTCAAATATCTCCCTGGGGATGTTTTTTTCTGGCAGATGCACTATCTAGAAAGCCGCAATACAATAGTGCGAAGCCAGATGTAATCAAGCCCATAATACAAAATAATCAACTGGCTGCTAAAGTAATCACCAGATCCCAAGCAAAACAGGAAACGTTGATGGACAATGACACCACTCAAATTTTTAAACAAGCATTGGCCACCAATGAATGGTTTTTGAGCCACAAATCCAGTTGTTTGATGAAAGATGACTTAGCTTGGGTGGGAGGGAAGTTGTGTGTTCCAGCTAGCCAAAGACTGCCATGACTCCAAATTAGCTGGACACTTTGGATTTGTGAAAATTTTACACCTAATTAAAAGACAATTTTGGTGGCCATCACTAAAAAAAGGGCATAGAGAGCTATGTAGCTAGCTGCCCCATTTGTGCAGCCGCAAGAAGACATCATGGGAAAACCCCAGGACTCTTACAGAAGGTAGCTGAACCTTCAGCACCCTTGAGAGAGATTTCTATGGACTTTATTGTAGAACTGCCAGAAAGTGTGGAGAATGCTGTTATTTGGATTGTGACGGACCTGTTTTCAAAACAGGCACATTTTACACCTTGCCAAAAGATCCCAACTGCCAAAAGTCTGGCCAAATTATTCCTAATACACTTTTATTGTCTTCATGGAGTTCCACAAAGGATCATCTCCGACAGAGGGGTCCAATTGATCTCCAAATTTTGGAGGGCATTTTGGAGCTTACTTGGCACCACCCAAGGTGATTTTCACCTTTCAGCAAAACATACCTCCAAATCAACAAAACAATGGCTTTATCAGAAAAATGTCAAAGTTTAGAAATGGCGCAGTCAGAGCTCAAATATAAATCCAATTAGAAAACCGGGGGGGGTGTTACCTGAAGAAGGCTATGCACAGGCTATGCATTGATGCTCCTCACAATCTGACAAATTTAGAGTGCTTTTGCAAGAAAGAGTGGGCAAATATTCCCAAGGCAAGATATGACATGTTGATAGAATCCTACCCCAAAAGACTGAATGCTATCATAAAATCAAAATCTGCTTTAACAAAGTATTAGTTTAAAGTCATGCACACTTATGTAACCATGTTATAAGTTTATTTTTATTTTTCCCAAGAAGGAATTCAGGCTATTTTTTTCAACTGAATTGTACAGCTTAGAGGATATATTAAGGCAGAAAAAAATCTGAACTGATTTACTTGGTCTGAATTTTTTACATCTCAAAAACCTGGCATTTTAACAGGGGTGTGCAGATATTTTTATATCCACTGAAAATAAAATCCCATTTAGTATGGAAAACTTTTTAATTTCACTTTTTAAAAAGTTTCTCCCAATTTACATCAAGATTAGCATAGTTGCTAAATGTGCGCATTTTAAATAACCCAAGGGCAAATAAGGATTTATTAAGATAAGATTTATTTAGCAAAGCAGGACATGAATTTCTGGCATACACAGAACAAAACTGGAGTAGAATGTCAATATCAAAGAGCAGATAATTCCCAAAGCACATGAAATTGTCAAATATATAAAGCAGAGCATTAGCATCCCTCATTTTTTTATTATTATTCAGAGCTACAGTATCTTATTTTAACTCAATAGGAAAGACTGAGATACACAAATGAACACTGTATAGTCTTAAAAGCTTTCCTGTTTCTTGTAGTACATATATCAATTATTCAATTATTCCAATCTAGCAGAAAGTATTATAGCTCTACTTTTCCTGACTGCTCACTAACTTTTTGAAGATTACTATTGGTGATCATAAAAAGTTATCTCAGCACACATTTGGATTTGCATGAAGTCCTTTGAAACATTGATTTATCAACAATTTAGCACATTGGAAATTATTTCTCCTGTTAAAATGTTTGTATTATTTTCATCTCTTTGTCTAGTTTTTAGTAGAGGTATAAATAGTGTGAGTTCCTATTTTAATCTAAATCTGTATTTCCCAAATGGTGTTCCACTGTATCCCAGGATGTGGCAGCAAACCCAAAGGGTCACTATGAATTATTTTAAACTTTTGAGGAGAACATACTTGAATGACACATAATACAAACTGCTAGCACAAAGTAGTTCTCAGTTTTGGCTTTGAGATATTTAGAAAAATATACAGAGCTAGTAAAGATGCCGTGAACATCTTTAGATGAGAAGACTTTTAAAACCTCTGGCCCATGCTTTGTTTTGAACATAAGCCATGTTTTCCTCCTTTGGTAATGGATCTGGCCTATCTCTGTCAAGTCATCTTCTTTATTCTGTGCAGAACACATTCATTCATCCTTCATTTTACCAGAGCAATAATGCATCCATCAGTGGTGGGATTCAAATATTTTTTACTTCCAGCTTGGTGGGATCCCCACCCCACTAACCTGCTTTCCAGCTCCATTCTCCTTTGCAGGGCAACAAAGTAGGCCCAGCCGATCAGCTGGGACTCGGGAGGCAGAGAATAGATGGAACCGGGCCAATCAGATGTGGTATTTGCTGGTTCTCTGAACTACTCAAAATTTCCGCTACCGGTTCTCCATGTCACTACATTTTTCGTGATTTGTCTGCTAAGCTAAGATTTGCAGGCTGTTATTCAAAGCCTGCTTGCTAGAACATTTGTTATCTTGTCTCCATAGTAATGAGATAAGACTGTCTTGTGACTTCTGATTTACTGCGCATGCTTCAAAAAGTTTTTTTTTCACTTCCTATAACTTTCTTTATATGCCTGTGTGTGTGATTAGCTGCTGGTAATGTAGTTCCGTTAGGTTTTGTTATTTTTGTAAATAAAAATATGTTTCTTAGCGTATTTTCCAGGTTTTATTTAATCAAAGTATGCAGAAGAAAAGCATGGTCCATCACTCTAATTAGCAGGGAAGTTGTTTTTACTCCCTGACACTCCAGAACTGGTCAGAACCTGCTGAACACCACCTCTGATATCCATTAACATTCTGTGTTAATATATAGCAATGTATACCTATATTAAACGAACTGTAATGAACACATATGGTAGTTATGGATTTCACTGCTTATAGATCAGGACCTGCTGTTGTTTCGTTTTGAATCTAGTTCTGAAACTCTCATCCTTGATTCTTCTTCGAAGTTTTTCACCCAACTGAAGCATACCACAATTTCCTTCTAAAAGGTGAGATTGTGCTGTGCTATATAACTACTTATATTTTTATTTAAAATTATTAATAGGGTTTGTTTTCCATGTTCTGTCAAATCGTTCATTGTGTTATAATGTGTTTTGACGCTTGAGGCAATATTATGAATTTGTGAACAGGTTGCATACAGAGTTGCATAGACCTTGAGGCATAACAATTTAGTTAAAATTCCATGGTTTTATACAATGGAGTCTTCTCACATAAAAGAAAATGATCAAATGCATTAAAGTGTAGCATCTTAGAAGAACCAAGTACAACCTGCCATTTTTGTTTATGGTTCTATAATACATAGTTCAAAATGCAGGAGTGGTACGCCAGAAATAATATAGTTCTGTATGCATGCAAGTAACCATTCCCACCTTGAGCTCAGAGTAACCTTACAATGAAACATAATTTATTATGTTAATATGAACCAGAATGTAACAATCTAGTCCCTGGTTAATTTATTTCATGCTTTGTTCTGACTATTAAAGTTTATATTTAAATTGTAATGCATAATCAATTTTGCAATACTTAATTGGTTCTATTAGACTACTTGAATTCTTTTTACTTAAATTCGTCTCCCATTTTTCCTTTACTACAGTTGCTCCATATGTGATTAGCACTTGGACAGGTAGGCATACATTTCACAATAGGAAAAATTTAGTAGCTCTCTTATAAGAGAGCTACTAAATTTTTCCTATTGTGAAATGTATGCCTAACATACAGTATAGCTGTTAATTCTGAAGTGTTTTTTGTAGGGCATATTTGTTATAACATACAAACATCACAGGCAATCTATACAGAAGAGTATTATTTATTTGTTTGTTTATTGTTTTTTAATCCCACCTTTATTATTTTTATAAATAACTCAAGGTTGTGAACATACAACCTGCCTGGTGGCACAATGTTTAAAATGCAGGTTAATTTTGTTGACTGCCAGAAGTTCAATTCTTACTGGCTCAAGGTTGACTTAGCTGTGATGACCCAGGGTGGGATACAAAACAAACACAGTCACAGAAAACAGGTGAAGCCCCTTTTATTCCTTCACTTTGCTTCCAAGCTCCGAATATTCTTGAAGGAAGACAAAAAAACTCCCACACAAACAGTTACCACAAGAAGAAGAAAAAAACAACACAAACCAGGCAAGATAAGGGCTGGAGGACATCCACAGATAACACACACTGGGAAGGACGCCAAACTCAGAGAGGAACCATAAACTAGAGATATTTCCACGCTTTGTTTCCAGTGTTCATCCGTATGCATGTCCGACCTCTTATTCAGTTGTCATAGCTGCGGCCCATGAAGAGGATCAAGGCCCTCTCCTCCCGAGTAGACCACATCTCTTCCTTATCCTCTCCTCCTGCGTGCCCTAGGATGGAGAGGGGATGGGCCTGGGTCCTCCTCTGACTGCTCAGCCGGCTTCTGCCCTTCCCCAGCCTCCTCCACAACCTTCGGAGCCACACTTCCACTCCCTGTTGGCTGTTCCTCCTCTCCCTCAGAGTCAGCCTCCACCAGGGGCATGACACTTGGCTATAGTGGTTAGAATGCAGTATTGCAGGCCACTGCCGGCATCCTGACATTCTGCTCACATTGCCAGTAGTTCAAATCCCTCAGTGCTGACCAGCTCAAGGTTAACTCAGCCTTCCATCTTTCCAAGGTCAATAAAATGAGGACCCCGATTGCTGGGGGTAATATGCTGATTCTATAAACTGCTTGGAGAGGGCTGTGAAGCACTATGAAGTGCTATATAAGTGCTATTGCTATTGCTATACCTAATACTTCTTTCTCCTCCCTATTTTCCCCACAGCAATATCCCTGTGAAGTAGGTTGGGCTGAGAGAGGCTGGCCAAATGTCAACCAGCTGGCTTTTGTGCTTAAGGCAAAACTGGAACTCACACTCTCCTAGTTTCTAGCCTGATGCTTTAATCATTTAGTTAGTGATATGAAATGGAACAAGTCCTGTGATGAGGTCATATTTGGAGTGATTGGGATGTTCTTTTAGAAATAATGGAAAAGAACCACTACATGACAGCTGGTTTGAAGAACTCTAGTAGTATAGCATCACTTCTTCTACAGTCATAGTGCCATATAGCTACTGGCTACATAATGTGTTAGCATTTTATTACTGTATGTCTTCTGGCAGCTACATGACAAGAGCAAAGATTTGAACCAGAACAAAGAAGAGTGAAATGGGGATTCTGCAGCAGGACTGATATAGTATAAAAATTACATGATTTTTCAAATAAAGTGATATGTATTTAATTTAAAATTTGCCTTTCCCCCACCCCACCCCCACCCCCAAAAAAAAAGCCAGACTGATTTTTAAGTATTTCTTGTCAGACATGTTCTTACTGGTTGTAAATAGATATATACTGTTTTATTACAGGCTCACAGGGAAGTGTGCATATATGACAGAGAAAATTCAATAAAACAAGGACAAATAACATGAAGACATTTGGGTTTATTACATTGTGGAGTTTATAGAAAAATCCAGGTAAGAAATGATTACAAATGAATATAGATGTAGATTGTACAGGTATTTTTTTACTTAGTAAAACAATCCAGTGAACCAGAATTGGTTTAGGGAATAACATGGACCAGACTGTACAAGTTGTGATGTTAATGAATGTGAGTCAACCATTAGGTGAGCAAGGTAAATATCTCAAGTAGCTGATTTTGAAAGTGTCATTAATTTTATTGATGTATTATAGTCATGAAGAAAACAGCTCTGTGGATATTCCTCTTTCGATGCCAAAATAATTTCATTAGTCTTGATTGGTGAGGCGTTACTACTAGGTTCACCATTTTTGGACAGAAGTGCTAACTCAATGATTTTGGTTTATGTACCTGAAAACCAAATTATATTATGTTCAAATTAAGATCCTCTCATTTTTTAATGAAAAAAAATGTCATCTTTACTTTTACTTTGCTAATTTATTTGGTGAAGATGTATCTTGCCAAAATGGCTCAAAACAAAAACTCCTGAGTCCTTCAGAACAGATATGCTATACCTATCAATGCCCTCTGAAATAAGATGTCCCCTCAAGTTTGAATTACAGATAGTCCCAGTGATGGGATTCAAAATTTTTTACTACCAGTTCTGTAAGCGTGGCTTGGTGGGCGTGGCAGGGGAAGGATACTGTAAAATCTCCAGTCAGAGGTGGGATTTCCACTACTGGTTCTCTAGAACTGGTCAGAACCTGCTGAATACCACCTCTGGTACAACCCTAATTGGGACTGGATTTTCCATCATTAAGCAAAGTGGCTGTTAAGTGGAGCATCACATCAGCACTCTACTTAGAAACAGCAGCTCTGGCAATCTCAGATAGTTTCAGTTGCAGGGATTTGAAGTGAAAACTGTTTGCATAGGGCAGAGAATATGATGGCTGGATGCTATGACGGTCATAAATGCAGACCAGCTGCCAAACCACAAAATTTTGATCACATGATTGTGGGAATGATGCAGTGGCTGCAATTTCAACGAGCAGTAATATATCAATTTTTTTCCAACACTTTGTAACTTTGAATGACCATTGAACAGACTACCTGTATCCAGTCTTAAAATCCTGTGATACATTGGATTATTTTTAGCCCATCCTACCTTATGGTAGGCCATAATACCTTTAGTTCTAAAGCAGTGTTTCTCAAGTTGAGCAAATTTAAGATATGTGGACTTCAACTCCCATAATTCTCCAATAGCATTGTGACTGGGGAACTCTGGGAGTTGAAATCTACACAACTTGCCAAGTTGCCACATCTGAGAAACACTGCTCTAAAGAAAGGCTTATAGCATATGGCATAGTAGTAATTAACTTTTTCACTGATTTTACAGCTTATTTGATATCAGGCATAAATTTAGTCTAAACATGAATACACAAAATACTTTCATCTTTCAGGTTCTCTGAGTAATCTCCACATCTCAATTTTTTGTCTCTGCATTACTACCACATAAATGTACATTCCTAAAATATTGCTTGATTTCAAAGCATCCCAATTTAAATACTTGCCTTTTTGCAACAGAATTTGCAGACATTAATTCCCTTAACTTAATATCTCCCCATCTGTTATCAATTAAGTTTCCAACACTGTGCTATCACAAGCACAGCACCAAATACTTGTGTATCTTCCTGGATGCCATTTGTAGAAGTAGTGAGTAATATGATCAAAGGATGATATTATAATTGCACCAGATAGTGCAATAGAGATTTCTCTAAGATCCTCAGTTCCCTGAGGAGGGGCTCCAGTCCAGATGGGCATTGTATTGTATTACTGAAACATGGAAAATGTTTCTTTCCTCATTAACCTCTGAGTTATAATACGTTGTGATCAGGAACTGAATCACAATACAGGCCCAGGGTAGTAACTTACAGTATGTATTAAATTTTGTCATGGCTTCTCTTACCTCTTTTCAATTCTCTAATACAGAACAGCAGTTAAGTACTTTACAAATTTTTAAAAGCAGGAACCAATTGGAGTTCATACATACAGAATTATTTTGCTAGCATAGAAAAGATCTGACAAATGGTAATTATTGCTTTAGACATCCAGTAATTATTGCTTTAGACCTGCTGTTTTAATACTAATCATAGGCAAATATATGTCTTAGAAGTAAATAAAAATATAATTTATTTTTCTTTATATCAGTTAAATTCTCAGGAATAAACATTCATATATTTGTGAGAAAAAACCAACTTGGCATCTATACATCCCTTTACTAGATCTTTGTTTATTGATTGAATTTATACAACCACCCAACTCACAAATGTGGACAGTACACACAATTAAAATAACAAAACGAAACAATTAAAAAGCAAACTGTTAAGTACAATTAAATAGTTTAAACACTATAGATAAAACAACAAACACAGTGTGGGAAGAAAAACCCAGTCTGGTTCCAAGGAGAAAGATGCTGGAAATAAAATGGAAGCTGGCTACAATGAAAGAAGGTCTCTACTTACTTGGTTTCCAGAAACTTCAATGACAGCAGCCTATTTCTGGGGTGGCTGACAAAATGGCTGAATGAGTGGATGGATTTTTAAAGCGTTCTGGGGTTTGGTTACTGAGATGCTCCAGGAGATTGTGCAGTGTAGTGAGTCTTGTGTCTTTTTCTATTCCAATGGTGGTGGGCAGAGGTGGTATTCAGCAGGTTCTGACCAGTTCTGGAGAACCGGTAGCAGAAATTTTGAGTAGTTTGGAGAACCAGCAAATACCACCCCTGACTGGAGATTTGATAGTATCCTTACCCTGCCATGCCCATCAAGTCAGGGCACAGAACTAGTAGTAAAAAAAATTGAATGGGTGGGTTAATCCTATTCTTAGAATTTGGATGGGGGAATGTAAATTCTTAATACCATCAGCTGCAGCCTGGGGGAGCTGTGGATGAAGGCATTTTATTTGTGAATAGATTGGCCCAGTTCAATCTGAATGGATACAAATCTGCATTCCTAAAGGCCAGCCTCTTCAAGTTTCTTAGTTTGAAGCCATTTTCCTATGAAAGGAAGACAGGGGTTACTTTCTGCCTTTGTTAAGATTTTTTTCCATTTCTCCTTCGGGGAAATATAATTTTCTGCCTCTTTTTAATATTAAGAATAAAGAATGTTTTAATCTGGGAAGTTTGCAAACTGCAAGCTTTTGCAAATGATCTAGCCTTTATCCTAGAGAAACCATTGCAATCAGGTTTGAGGCTTATGGAAATATTGGAGGAATACGGAGAAGCAGCTAGATTAAAAATAAATAAGGAAAAAACTAAAATGATAGTTAAGAATATGACAAATAAACAGAAAGAAGAGTTGGTCAAGGGAATAAATATCCAGGTAGTGAAGAAAGTGAAATATCTGTTAATTTATTTAACTGCAAGGTGCACAACAATTAAGGAGGATAATTATATTAAATTAATAAATCAAATAAAAGTAGACCTGGAAAGATGGAAGAACTTGCAACTCTCCTTTATGGGTAGAATGGATTGTCTTAAGAAATATTAGGCTGTTAATACTGGAAGAGCATGACCTACAATTGGGGTGGCATGCATTTTTATGGTATAAGAAAAGCAAGGCATATTGTTACTTTCAGAGACATTATGTACGAGATGCTTTATTGTCAACATGGGAGAAAATAGTGGCAGATTAGGAAAGCACTTCAGAGAGTTAACGTCATTGCCCAGAAGATCATTGGTTGCCCTCTCCCCTCTTTGGAAGAACTTTATAGCTCCAGCTGCCTTAAGAAAGTTAAAAACATTCTCAAAGATCCATCTCATCCTGGGCACCCTTTTTTTGAACTATTACCATCTGGCAGACGTTACAGAATAATAAAAACAAGGACAAATAGGCTGAAAAATAGCTTCTATCCCAGGGCAGTAGCTCTTTTGAATTCTGCTGTATAATGCAGTGTTGGTGCAGTATCGGGGGTTTTCGGTTCAATGTGTGGAGGGTAAAGGATGTGTGTTTGTGTTTATTTTCATGATCATGGTCATGATGTGCACTGAAAATGGTGTTTGATTTCATTGTACGAGGTGCAATGACAATAAAGTAAACTAAACTAAATAAGGGAACAACATTACCTGAAAATACCAGTCTGGTTATCAACAATGGAGTCATTTGTGTATTCAATTGTTTTTAAAATGGAACATATTGTTAGATATAATGATGTTTTAAATGAAAAGGGTGAACTCAAAACAAAACAAGAATTAGTTGAACAAGGGATGAACATGAATTGATATTCATATATGCAAATACATTCTAGATATGAGAAAGATGTTAAGTCAGATGGGTTTTATAAAGAATTGACTGAATTAGAAAAATCTTAACAGGTACTGAAGAGAAGATTATTTAAAACTGTATGGTTGTTTATTAGGAGTGAAACTAGAAGAACAAGTTAAGGAAACAATGATTGCTTGGGGGAAAATTTTTGGATATGGGATAGACTTGGATAAATGGTAGAAATTATGGACTAGAAATTATAAATTAACAATGTCAACAGCCTATAAAAAGAATTTGTATAAGATATTTTATAGATGGCATCTTCCTCCGGCAAGATTGGCAAAGATGTTTAAAGACAAATCGGCAAAATGTTGAAAGTGTAACCAGGTACCTGAATTATATTACCATATGTTGTGGACATGTGCAGAAGCTAAAAGATATTGGACCAAATACACACATGGTTGGAAAAGATAATAAAACAACATATAGAAGCCTGAGATATTTTTATTGGGGATTTTGCCTGAAAACTATAGTAAAGAAATAACATATTTATTTATTCATGTATTAACAGCAGCTAGAATTGTATTTGCTCAAAATTGGAAAAATGAGAAAGGAGCAGGAGGTGATTAAGAAAATAGTGGAATGTGCAGAAATGAGTAGGTTAACATTAGCAATTAGAGAGCAAGAAGAAAGGGAGTATTGTAAGATTTGGGGTTTATTTTATGGATGGTTAGAAAGTAGAGTAAGAAATTAAAGGATATCATAATAATGATATACTGTAATTGATTATTCTGAATAAGCTAGAACATAAATATAATCTAGTAAGAGTTGGGATCTGCTTTTAAAGATAGCTGAAAATTGAAATAAAAAAATCTAATGATATTGTAATAATAGCAATAGCACTTAGACTTATATACCCCTTTATAGTGCTTTACAGCCCTCTCAAAGCAGTTTATAGAGTCAGCATATTGTCCCCAACAATTTGGGTCCTCATTTTACCCACCTCGGAAGGATGGAAGGCTGAGTCAACCTGGAGCCTGGTGGGATTTGAACTGCCAAATTGTAGGTAGCTGGCTGCAGAAGTAGCTTGCAGTACTGCACTCTAATCACTGCGCCCCCGAGGCTCCTTCTAATGATATAATATGATACATAATTATTGATTAGAACATAATATGAATGTAAACTCAATAAGAAATGTATACAAATATTATTATGTGCACAAGATATATGTATCCAGCCTACACACAATAAAAGGTTTTATTTGTTGTTGTTGTTTTTTTAAACTTTTTTTTTAAAAAAGAAATACTTATGTGCTGTATGTCTACCATACCACAGAAATGCATTCCAGGATAGTTGCATATCATGGTCCTCCAATGTTAATAGCCTCTTATTCCTTAAATTTATCCACTTTTTCACCCAGGTAAGTGTTGCAGCTTGATAGTACAATTCCCAATCAGGCAAATCAAACCCTCCTCTTTCTTTTGACTCTTGCAGTAATTTCAATTTGATTCTTGACTTCTTCCCTTACCATATAAATTTCAGTATTATTTGGTTCAAATTTTCAAAATATTTTTCTCTAATTTTATAGGTATGTTTTGAAATAGAAAAAGTATTTTTTGTAAAATATTCATTTTTATTACTACTACTCTACATCAATACTACGGCCTGATAGTATTATTATTTTTTAATTACATTTATATGCTGCCCATTATTCCCAATTGAGTAGTCCAAAACCTCCCCTCATTCTCGCATCTGGTAACAATTTTAATTTAATCCTTGTTTTTTCCCCCTGCCATATATATTTCAACATCATTTTATTTCAAATCCTCAAAATATTCTTTCCCCAACTTCATTGGAATTGTCTGGAATAAGTATAATATTCTTGGTAGTATATTCAATTTAGGCACAATAATATTTCCAAAGGCACTTCATAAGACATGCTCTACTGGTGATATGGAACAAAGTTAAACAACAGAACTATATGGAAATACCCGTCTGGCTCTCAACCCTATCCGAATCTTATCAATCTGGGAAAAATCGTCTCATATAAGGATATACTAAACAAAAAAGGAGAATTGAAAACTAAACGAGAACAAGGGGTAGAATTGGAGTGGTAGTCATATCTACAAATTCAATCACATTATGCGAAGGATGTAAAAGAGTGGGGTATTAATAGAGAATTAACAACACTAGATAAACTTTTATTGGGGATGGATGAGAATTTGATGAGGGTAATGTATAAATACCTATTAGATTACAAAATGGAGGAAAACAAGTCAAAGAAACAATGGTAGTTTGGGCTAAAAATGTTGGGTATAATATTGAATTGGAAAAATGGTAGAAATTGTGGAAAAGAAATAGGAAATTAATGTTGGCCACATCATATAAAGAGTATGTTCTACAGATGGCATCTACCTCTGGCATGATTGGCAAAAAATGTTTAGTAATATCTTACTGAGATGTTGGAAATGTAATTATGTATCAGGCATGTATTACTACATGCAGTGGTCATGCAAAAAAGCAAAGGAATTTTGGTGACGGATACAGATGTGGTTGGAAGAAATGGCTGGACAAAATTTAGAATTCAAACCAAAGCTATTCCTATTAGGAATTATAAAAGAGAGATATAGCAAAGGATCGATATATTTAATACTGCACATCATAACAGCAGTGAGAATGATATATACCCAACAATGGAAAAATGGAGACATTCCTTTAGAGAGAGAGATAATACAGAAAATATTGGTTTGTGCAGAAATGGATAGGCTGACATTAGAACTAAAAAATAAAGGAGAGACAGAGTATCATGAGATTTGGAATACATTTTACCAATGGTTGGAAGAGAGAGGTGGGAGTCAGAACAGAAAATAATTAGGATTTGCAAAACTGAAATCTGGTGTTACACATGTAAATATAAATGAGTATAGTGGACAGAACAATTGTATAAAATTAGCAATGTATGATGTTTTATGCTGTAAGTATAAATGAATATATGCATAGAATAATTGTATAAAATTGGCAATACATGATGAGTATATATGTTATTCGTTTCATACTTTAATGTATATGGTAGAGATAATACCAGGACGGTCGCACTGTGTCCAATATTTTAATATGTAATCAATAAAATTTATTTTAAAAAAGAAAGAAAGACTGAATTGTAATTAAATTGAAGGACTGCCTGTGTTATAGTAAAAGAGAACCACGCAGAGAAGGCTTCAGAATGGCTGCTGTTGAAATTAAGGAGAGCTCTCTGCCTTGTTTGGGTCAGAAGAACTGTATAATTTGGGCTGCAAAGATGGAATGTTTCCTAAAGGCTAAGGAGCTGTGGGATATTGTTGTAAATCCACTCCAGGCACCATTGGCAGCTGCAGATCAGAGGCAGCATGATAAAGCAATGGCTTACATCATCTTGAATTTAGAAGATGAATGTAGCTGATTTAAAGACTGCAAAGGAGGTCTGGCTGAAGTTGAGAAGTGTGCATGTAAGTGTGTCTGCATGCAATATTGTACAATTATCAAGAAAGTTATAGAGCCAGTCTGCAACCAAGAGAATCTGTGGAGCAGCATTTCGTACAAATTCAAACTTTATTTGTTGAGTTAGAACAGCATGGGATGCAGATTCCTGAATCTCAGAAAGTGCTATTGATGTTAAAACAGTCTAGATGAAACATGGGGCATAGTTTCTGCAGTGTTTGAATGCACACCAGAGCAGGAGTTGTGTTTGGAGGCTTTAAAGGCTTGGTTGATTGCTGAAGAGAACGAGCGCCATTTGAGAAGCCATGAGGAGAAATTTCTGAGGAGGGGGCCCAAGAAGCAGAGAGATAAGAGCAACGGAAAGTTCCACAGACTGGCTGTCTGCAGAGAAAAGAAAAGCAGCAGAAAAGATAAGATTACAGCCCGGCAAAAATTTCTAGGCAAAAAGAACAGCAACAATGGATGTGTTTCATTTGTGGTGAGAACACACATTTAAAGAAAGACTGTTTGCAAAGGAAAAACTGTTTGCAAGGAAGAAAATCAGCAGACGGACAAGTTGCTGTGGCAAAAGTCAGCTATTGCAATAGCAGAGATAAATGGTTGATAGACAGTGATGAAAGTCAAGCAATTGTTAACAATTCTAAATTGTTTTACAGGACGGATGCAGCTGCTGGAGATGCAGTAGCCTTGGCAAATGGCAAAAAAGGCTAAAGTCATTGGAAAAGGCAGAGTGCAATTCCATACCTGGAAAAGAGGTTTAACGATGTAGTATGTGTGCCTGAAATGGAGCATAATTTGCTGAATGTCTCCAGTTTAGAAAAGCAAGGATTTGAGACCACATTTGTAAATGGGCAGTGTATCATAAAGAGAAATGGAATTGTATGTGCAAAAGGCATAAAGCAAGATAACCAATCCGGGCTGTGACCCTTGGGTGGGGTGGTTTTAGATCGTGCATTGATTTTAAATTTGTATTTTGTCTTGGGGCTTGTTAGTCTAGTTTAATTTCTTTTTAACTATTTATTGTTATTGTCTTTTAACTGTGAGCCGCCCCGAGTCTTCGGAGATGGGGCGGCATACAAGTCCCATTAATAAATAAATAATAAATAATAATAAATAACCTTTATATGTTGCAAGGACAAAAGGTTCAATGTGCACAAACATTTGGGAGTGTGGCAGAACAGGATTCATGTGTTCATCTCTTGCACAGAAAGCTTGGCCATGTAAGCTTCAGAGTTTTGCAAAAGATGGACCAGTTTGCAGAAGGATTGAATTTAAAGGGATGTAAGGCATATTTGGATTGTGCAGTATGCAAATTAACAAAGTCCAAGGCATTCCCAGTAAGCAAAAGTAGCACAAGGCAGAAAACAAGAGCTCTAGAACTGGTACAGATTTGGTTGGGCCAATGCAAGCTGGTTTGGGAGGAGTGGACTGTATAAATGAAATCTACTGACTAACTGTGGAATATAAAGAACTTTAATTATGGCATTTCCTGAGGAATAATATTAAGACTAAATAATTTGCTGTCTTTGGGAAGTCAAAAAGAATAGACCCTGGAGCGGTGCAGATTACTGACAAAATATTGAATGTTACTTGGATTTTTCAAACTAAGGCAAGATGGCTCATCAGGAAGAACTGGAGATACAAAAAGAAATTATGAGGCTACTTCAAAACATTTATGACACGATGATGGGGAATACTAAGGATATAAAAGACTTGTTACGCGATATAACTGGAAAGACTGAAAATGTGCAACAAGGACTAATGAAGCAAGACAATAAAATCCAGGAAATAAGAGAGACAATAGCAAGTTCAGAGGATGAGACAGAACAGAGACACAGCAACCAGAACAAGGAGAAAAATAGGAGAAGATTATAAAGCTGGGTGAAATAAAATTGGGAGAATATATGCAAAGAGATAGAAAAATGGAATTGAATAAATCAAAAGGTATTTTTGGAAAAAAGAAAGAGGATTTGGCAGACCTAAGAGTTGACTGGCAGCAAAAACTATTGGGGATGGAAATAAAGGTTTGGTTGGATATGAAAAATATAGACAAGGACCCCAAGGGAGGAGTATGGGAGGCAAGCTAAAAAAAGAAGTGTAACTTCTAAGAGGATTAGAGACAATGGATAGAAAGGATTTTTCATTAATAAGAAAAAATGAATTCAGCCTAGAATTAAAATAGATATAAACTTTAGAAATAGGAGGAATATTGTTATACATTTTTTAACTGATACAATATTTAAAGTGAATATTAGAGGATGAGATTAGAGTATGAAAAGGGATGTTATTAGGTATGCTCAAAAACAATACAATTACTATTAGAAGAAGATAGCAAATATTGAACAATGAAAAAAATGAAGGATTATATAATAATAATAATTAATAATAATTTATTCGACTTGTATGCCGCCCTTCTCCCTAAGGACTCAGGGCGGCTAACATTAAAACAGCACAGAATTTACATAAAAACAAATTGAACCTAACAAGTCGGAATAAACAATAAAACATTAAAACCTTAAAAACTAAAACAGTTAAGCCCCCCCCCACCTGGGTCATTCCAGGCCGGCCTGTTGAAACAACCAGGTCTTCATATGTTGACATAGTTGTATGTATGTTGACATAGTTATGTATAACAACATTAGATCAATGTAGCAACTTTTGTGGCCATACTAAAATTTAGAATAGATATAAAAATTTAGAAATGGAGGAACATTGTTATACATACTTTTGTTCAATATATATAAACTGAATATTAAGGGTTAAGATCAGAATTTGAAAAAGGATGTCACTAGGTATGCTCAAAAGTAAAAGCTATTACAATTAGGAAAATATAGAAAATATTAATATTGAAAAATGAAGGACTAAGTACTGATATACCGTGTTTTCCCGAAAATAAGACCTACCCCGAAAATAAGACCTACCCCTGGCCATAAGGCAGACTATTTCGAGATAAATGTATTAGACCTACATTTCTTTTTTAGAGAACTGTGACAAGTGTTATATTTAAAAGTGGCTTTTGTTAGTGTGTTAATTAAAAGTAGTTATTTTAGGAAACTATGTTTTAACATATTTGTTTTTGATTATTTTACTTGTTTAATGATGACACTCAGATACCACACTGTTCATGAAATGATATCGATGTATGTTTTCAAAAATAAAACTTTACAAAAAAAAAGATTAAAGGAGTATTTCTGTGCATTCAAAACAAACAACCACCACCACAACAAAAAATAGTGTTCTTTGCTTTGACCCAAAATTTCTTTAAGAGTTTTCAGGCTGCTGCAAATACTATAGACCAGGGCTGTCAAACTCCTGGCCCACAGGCCAGATGTGTCAAGTGCTGCCCATGCCCACCTCTGATTTCACGAAGGGGAAAAAAGTCCTGATACATCATGGGCCCAGATGTGAGTTTGATATTCCTCCATCAAAGCAAAATAAGACCAGAATTGAAAGTGTTACTTTCTTGCTACCATTGCCTAACTTGAACTATGTGTTAACAAATTCACATGTTTGAATTATAGAAAGATAATGAACACTTACGTTGTTGCTTCATAGTTGGAAACTTTCATAAAGTAACATTGTCCTGAAAGGACAATGTTCTTAATGATAGGCTACCAGTCCCAATAGACTGAATATAACTATAATTTCCTTTTTTCCTCGGAAATTTAATATAACATTAACATAAAGTATTTCCAGAACAGAAATGTATTCACTTCCTCTTTTTATGTTTCCCATTATACTGGCTTCTTTTTAAAAAATAGTTAACATGGATGGAAACTAAGAAGGAGAGAAGTAACTTATTTTGAGGAGAACGATCTGCAGTACTGTGCTATTCCTAATTTCCTTCAGAGATACATTTTGCCCAGCTAGTTATACAATGGAAAACAGCTGCCAGTGCTTGTCACACCATCTGTGCAGTGTGACTTTGGGACATAAGCAGCAGCTCAGCAAAAAGGTTTGTGCCTGGTTCCATTCTCAGTTGTGATTGCTGTCCCATTGACATCAGTGGGATGGCACTGTTTCACATGGGAATCTATTGATTTTCAGTGATTGACCGCTAAGGATAACTAGTATTTCAAAGTGTTACTATGAAACAAGCAGAATATATTCATACTTCTTCATGACATTGTTTAAGATGATGGAAAGACATACCGTGTTTCCCCGAAAATAAGACCTACCCGAAAGTAAGACCTAGCACTATTTTCTAAACCTGCCCTAATATAAGACCTACCCCAAAAATAAGACCTAGTGTAAATCTCCAGTTCAGGAAGACTTTTCAGGGAGCAACCGTGCACCGAAACACCCCCTACACACTCACACCCACTATTTGGCACCATAAATATATAAGACCTACCCCGAAAATAAGACCAAGTGTGTTTTTGGGAGCCAAAAAATATATAAGACAGTGTCTTATTTTCGGGGAAACACAGTAGTAGTAAGCAGATCCTACACAGTGCCATAAGACCAATATGTGTCTCACTGTTTATAGTTTTTCCTAATGCTGATGAAACAATATGTTGCAAAGTACAGATATTGGCAACCTGAAAAAAATATGGATTCTACTATTTCATCGAAGTAACTCTGGAAAGATTAGAAGTGATGGAAAAGGTTAGTTAAGTTCAGTTTCCATTTAGAAACTGGCTCTAAACAGACCGCTACAACAGACACATAAACTCCAATTTCCCAGTATTCCCAGCACTGACTGTATCTCATTATTCCTTTCCTTCATTAACATCTATGGGAGACACAGAACCAATGAAACAACTTCAGTAAGTGTACTATTTTTCGTGTATCAATATGATTTAAGAAGTTTTTATCTTGTCTGCAGTTCAGTCTGTCTTTACCTTCCACTTAGAAAACACGTCAGTTGTTTTTATATCAGAAAAAGATGAAATTCTTTTCATAAATTTCCAACCTCTGGATTATTTAACTCACAGAAGGAGGCAAGGAAAGAGTAGTGAACACATCTAGCTATTCCTCAGTTTTATGCAGAGTTCAAGCAACCACCTAGGTCATTGATCCCCAAGAGCTACCAAAGTTGAATGGACTCAATTCTAATCCTACACTTGAAAACTCCTATCTCTTACTTGAAGGATCTTCATATGTTTTACACTAAATCCTCCTAGAAGTTAAATTCCATAGGTTCATAGCCACATAGATGCTTGAAGTTCCTATCTTTTCACTACCTATATCAGCCTAATTTAAATGTAGGGGGTGTTGGTTTATTCCAATAAAGGTGTAGTTGGATTGTATGTTTGTTATGTTGGCTTGGCTATTGTATTATAGTTTGCTCTTATTTTGTAATTAGAGATTATTGTTGTTGGCATTATTATATTTTGACCCATCCATGTAAGATGGATGCCCATACAAATTTTAAATAAATAAATTCCAGCCCTCTCAGAGTCAGCCAATGGTCATATGGTAACTATTCTTAGGGCATATCCATTAGCTGGCAAATAATGAGGCATCTTCTCTTTCATGCCTCAAGAAAAATTGTCCTAGTGCTAGCTTGCTCCTCAGAACTGGGTGGGCCTTTTTCCAGATGGGTGTCAACCAACTGGATGGAAGAATTCTAGTGGTATATTGGCCTCTTTGCTTCTCATGGTCTCCTGATCAAGATAACTGAAATAGTTTCAAATGTACTATTTGAATTAGGAAAGTATTCCAGATGCCACCTTAAAAAAGTCAGTCTAGAATTTCAAAGCTCTGTAAGAGTCTTAGTCTGTCTCGGGCTGTCATCAGGAAAATCCACGTGCAGGCTGTAGGCTCAATTTGCTCAACTAAGAAAAAAAGGACCTGAATATTGGACAGCTTGTAGTTTCTCCTATCATGATAAGATGTATGGTAAACTTTGGTCATTGTACTATTCCTTATCTTTGGATGTTGGACATCCATTATATAGCCTGTTGTTAGGTCACATTTATGGGATCTAGTACAGGGGTTGCCAACCTTTTGGACCTCAGGGACCACCAAACTCATAATTTTAAATCCCAGGGACCATTAACTGGTTCTGTGGGTGTGGCCTAATTTGTGGGTGTGGCTTGGTGGTCATGTGACTGGTTGGGCATGGCTTGTATGTAAATATTATAAATATTTATATAAATATTGAATTTTTTATAAAAAAGAGCAACTTTTACCCAAAAGCAGGCAAAGCAGGCAGGCAGATTGAGTTGCTCACAGAATCACAGATTCATTCAGAAACCCATCTATCTGCCATTGGCTAGCTCAGTCTGTCAGATAAAATTTGCTTGCAAGCAAACTCACAAAATTAACTCACAACACACCATGTATGTAAATATTAATTTTTTTTATAAAAAAAGTGCAACTTTTCCCAAAAGCAGGCAAAGTAAGCAGGCAGATTGAGTTGCTCACAGAATCATTCAGTGATCTCTTTATCTGCCATTGGCTAGCTCAGTCTTTCAAATTTGCTTGCCGTGAGTCTGCACTGAATAATAGAACCTTTAGTCCTAAGGGAGGTTCGGCTGTGCTTAAAAGCAGAGCTGAAGATCTAAAGACAGCTAGAAAGCAAGAAATCCAACCATTTCCTGCTTCCTAGCTAATCTAAATCTCCTGGCACAGCAGAACAGATGATGGTCGGAAAAAGGAAAAATAGCAATTTAGCAGGCAAGTTTGTCGGGTAAGGAGTGAGTGGGCGGGGAGGGTTCCCGGAGGCCATGTGAGCGTGCAGCCTTGTGTTTCTGTGCAGCCTGGATTAATTGCTTTGGGGGGGTGCTCTGGGGGTGAGATTTCTCTGTGGCCCACCAAAATTTTCTCACGGCCCACCAGTAGATTCTTAAATGATCTGAGAAATTTTTGGAAGCCACAGCTGATAGTTGTGTGAAAATTCTTGTTGAGTGGACAAATAGAACTGGTCATTAACATAATTTCTTGCAAATTAACTTTTAGGGTTTATACTTTTTCCTGCTTTTTTGTGAAGCTGCAGAACATAAACAGTTCAGGAGGTAGCTAGGATGATGTAAAAATTTCCAAAGAGCTGATGATGAAATCCCATTAATGCATGTAGCTATGTATATTGCATGGCAGTGAAGACACAAAAAAAAAGTTTGTGAAGATAAAATGACTTGCCTTTATGCTATCTTGAACATTGCTTTTGACATAGTATGTGTAAAGCATCCAGTACACTTTTTAAATATAGTATGATAGACTTGCAGGACCAGCACATTGTGCAACAAGGTCACATAGTGTATTGAGACTGGGTTAGGGACTTCTGTTCTCACTGTGAGTTGTGGGGAGGGTACACGAAGGGAGGCTCCGCCAATCTCATTGTATACATGTTGTACTCTGACAATAAAGGTAATAATAACTTTATATATGAGTTGTAGACGCAGATACAGCTTGTGGCTATTCATCCTATTACATGCTTTCTTGACTCCTGTCCATCTTTGGTTTATTTGAGTTATTTGATGGGGTAGGCAGGGATTGGGGAACACCTCTTTGCATTATTTATTATTTATCAGATGTGTATGTTGCTTTTCCTCCAGCTGTGGTCAGCCTTCCTAACACTAGCACAAACTAGCTATAACTGTCCAGATACTTGGAGTGAAATGTTTCTTGTGATCTAGAATTATAGCTGTAGAAGATAGTTAACAGTCTCTCAGTAGACAGGACTTATATCCAGTCCTACTTCAAATCTTGCATGTTCTCTCCACATGCCTTCTTCCCCTTATATATAAAAATCTTAGTCTTTCTCTTCTCATATCCCAGCCTTTGATGCTAAGCAATGCAGAAAGGCAGTGGCAGTTCTGTTTTCATGCTAAGACAATTCCCTTTTGCTAGATACTTCTGACATGAGCACAAGGCAGCTTACAGAAAAATCTTTCATTTTAGCTGTGAGATAGACTGGATAAGAGGACTGGCTAAAAACACAATGAATTTGCTGAAGAAGTTATACCAGGATTCAGAAGATTTTGCCAACTACCACTGAAATATTAAAGTTTTGAGCAAAATGTTCAACATCTTGGAAGTGGTTTGATCGTTTTTGTTGTTTTGGTTTGAGGACAATTTAACCAAGTTTGTCCTGACAAAGAGAATGTTCTAAAGCAGACATATTTTCCAGACTGATGAGCATCAATGATTTTTAGAGATCTCTAGAATGTTTTTATCAGTAAAAGTATTGTTTTGAGTCATTGCAATAAGAACTTCATCATGATGAGGAAATTTAATATATATTTCCATAGGATTGCTAATTTAATAAAATGTTCACACAATTGAACAAGTTGTTTGTTAGAATTGACTAAACCAAAGGGATTATTTCACACAGACACCTCATATTGGATGACAGAGCTATGAAATAAATGAAAAAGGCATTAAATATTGTGATTTATTGATTCCTAAATCTCTATATCTTAGTAGGACCCAAATGAATTTCACAGAAAAGATAAGCAGACATCCAGAAAAGGTAAAACATGAAAATCTGAAAGGTTTTCTTGCCCCAAATTATACAAACATAATGTATCAGTTTGCACACAAAGGTTCCACAAAGATTTCAATGATTTAGATTCCTACTTCCTGATTTATCAATTGATTTAGTCTTGCATGATAAACCAGTACAAAATTAATCTGAGTTGATCAGCATAGATTACACTCAAAAACTATGGGTAATATTATGCACAAAATATATTTATTTATTATTTATTTATTAGTTAGACTTATATGCCGCCCAACTCCCAGAGGACTCCAGGCAGCTCACAGTAAAAAAAAAATTACATTGATAAAAAATTTAAAAACAATTTAAAAACAGTAAACCGTAGAAGGGTTGGATCTCGATAGATCACAGTCGCGAGATCAACAGCCCCATGCCCATCAGAAAAGCCAGGTTTTGACTGCTTTGCAGAAGGTCAGTAGGGTGGAGGCAGTCCGGATCTCGGGAGGTAGCTGGTTCCAGAGAGCTGGAGCAGCCACAGAGAAGGCCCTCCCCTGCAGGCCCACCAGCCAGCATTGTTTAGCTGACGGAACCCGGAGAAGACCGACTCCGTGGGATCTTACCGGTCGCAGGGAGATGCAGGGTAGGAGACGATTCTGAAGGTAATTATACTTATTGTATAATCATATAGAAGATAATTCTGCATGCTTCATGCTAGCATTAAAAAGACCAATTGTTAAGTTAACTTGGGAAACAAAGAAGTAGCATTATGTGCCAATAGTAATTTGGCATATGGACCAAAATGTACAATTTAAATGGACTCTAGAAGCACACCTGCCTGACCAGAAAATTATATAAAAACATGTAGATGTTCAGCACCACTTACACTTTTTCACAACCAGAAACATAATTACGTATTTTTCGGACTATAAGACACACTCCCCCCCCCAAAAAAAGTGGGTGGAAATGTCTGTGCATCTTATAGAGCGAATATGGGCCTGTTTTTGGCCTCCCAAACCCTACGCACATCCGTTGTTTTTTTTTTACATTTATATAGCCCTTCTCCGAAGACTCAGGGGCTTACAATTTTGGAGCACAACCCAATGCTCAGCAATAGCCTTCATTCCATTGTATATGCCTGCTTATTACTAAGCGGCATTTTTACAAGGTCAGCTTATTGCCCCAACAATCTTGGGTCCTCAATTTACCTACCCCAAGAGGATGGAAGGCTGAGTCAACCTTGAGCCTGGTGGGATTCGAGCCTACAGTAATTGTAGACAGCTGGATCTTAAGAGCAGGCATTTAACAGCCTGGGGATGCCGGGGAGGGCAAAAATGGGCATGTTTTTGGCCTGCAGAGTGCTTCTGAATGTAAGGGAGGGCAAAAACAGGACCTGTGGAGGCAAATTTTTTTCTTATTTTCCTCCTCTAAACTGAGGTGCATCTTATGGTCCAGTGCAGGGGTGGGATTCTACTGGTTCTCACATATTCACTAGAAATTGTTAACTTCCTAAGCAGTTTGGGGAACTGGTTGTTGGAAAAAACCTCCTTTTGTTTTTTCCCACTTTACAGGGCTACTCCTGTAAAGAAGGCAGGAAGAAAACATTCTGGTTGCTTACAGAAACTGCCTCTCTGTTAACCCTTATTACATTCTTGGAAGTACGCCTAGATTTTCTGTCTCTGTAGCTTCTCTGGAGGTTTTTTTTCTCCTTTGCTGTTACTTTGCTTGACTTTCTTAAAGGGGAAGGGTTGTTTTAAGCTTTTTACACTGCTGTTGGGAGGAAATATTCCCCTGTTGGATCTTCCAGCCTGCATGCAATGATCAGCACCTTGAAGAAATAATTGAATAAAAAAGAGAGCTGCTAGAAAGAAGCTTTTAATGACAAGGAATCAAAATGAATGACATTCAGCAAGGCTTCTTGGCTAGCTAGAAAGATTGACATACCAATGTGAGTTTACATACCCTTTCTGAGTTTTGGTCTAAAACTGTTATTGGTGAAGTTTAATTCTGTGCCCGGTGACCTTTAATCCTGTGTTTATTGATGGGAAAATTTTTCCCTATTCAGCTTTACTTGGAAGGAAAAAGGGTAATCTCTGTTCCTGAAAAGAATCTGGGTTGAAAAATCTGGCTAGTTCCTGTGTTTATTTGTTCTGGTAATTGGTTTAAAGAACAGCTACTGTTGTGATTTAATTATTTGTATTGTGTTTAATTTTTTCCTGCTGCCTCATGGTTTCTTTTTTTATATGGGGAAGGGGACTTCCTTCACTGCTTTAGTGGTATCTGGCACTGTCCTTTTGGGGTGTACTTCCAAGAGGCAGGATGCAACTTGGCACTGATTTTTTTTTACTGCCTTTCTGGGGGGCATGTGATCTTTCCTTAAATCTGGATGATTTCCTTAGGATATCTTGTAAGGTGAGTGAGACCAGCTGGTGTCTTTAAGTGGTACAAATGGATCTAAGGATTGCTTCTTCTGGGTGTGCTCTTTCTGGAGAGCTTAAATGACCTCTCTGCTAAAGGGTTTCACTTTATGAGCAAGAGTTGGCTGCTGATAGTTATCATGGCATTTTAACTATTTTAATTCCTCAAGGTGTTTGGCTCCCTGCCTGATTTGTAACTCCAGCTTGCAGGTATTTTTAATCTAATGACTGGTCTTTAGGGCAGTTTTTTGCAAGCAAAGAAGCTTTTTGTATTTTTGTACAGGTAATCCTTGACTTACAACAGTTCATTTAGTGACCATTCAAAGTTACAATGGCACTGAAAAAAGTGACATGACTGTTTTTCACATGACGGTTTCAGCATCCCCACGGTCACAAGAGGCCAGGCGAGGAGATGTGTGTGATGTCGAGTTGGCCATGCCCAGCCAATCACATGACCACCCAACCACACCCATCCAGTCACATGACCACCAAGCCATGCCCACCAGCTAAGCCACACCCACAGAACCGGTTGTTAAAAAATTTGAATCCCACCCCTGGTCCAGTGCATCTTATAGTCTGAAAAATATGGTACTTCCACCATTAATCTAACTATTTAACTGATTTTAATTGTCTTGCTTTTCTTAAAGGTTGAAGCATAGCAACTGAATCAAAATTTGTTAAACCGAAGACATTTTGCTTCCCAATTCATCAGTTAAAATAAAAAAATTACTTAGGCAGAGAGTCATAAGAGTCCTTAGAATGTACCACGTCTTGCAAAACCAACTTCAGTGGTTTTCCCCCAAAAATTAACAAATTTTGGTCCAGTTGCCATGATTCAATCTTTTACATACCTTTGGCCTAGATGATTGAGTTTTCATTGGCACATTGCAATACATTTAGGGGGAGAAACCCCTGAAGTTGCTGTGGCAATAGTTGGTATATTCCAAAGACTTTCTGACTCTCTGCCTAACTAATTTTTTATTTTGACTGATGAAGCTTCCGAGATGGGAAGCAAAACATCTTAGTTTAACAAATTTTGGTCCAGTTGCCATGAGTCAACCTTTTAGATACCTTTGGCCTGAATGTATCTTCAGACATATTGTTTGCTTTTAATTTTAATTCAGACTCTAATTTTTTTTATGTACAGGTAGTTCGAAATTTACAACCATTTAGCAACTGTTCAATGTTACAATGGCACTGAAAAAAGTGACTTATGACTGATCTTTACACTTATGACCATTACAGCATCCCCACAGTCATGTGATAAAATACAGGCTCTTAGCAACTGGCATGTAATTATGATGGTTGCAGTATCCTAGGGTCATATGATCACCATCTGTGACCTTCCCAGCTGGCTTCTGTCAAGCAAAGTCTATGGCAGAAGCCAGATTCATTTAATGACCTCATGATTCACTTAGCTGCAATGAGTGACTTAAAAACTAGGGCAAAAAGGTTGTAAAATTAGGTGTGATTAACTGCCTTGTTTAGCAGCTGAAATTCTGGTCCCAATTGGGTCATAAGTAAAGGACAACCTGTATATATTACATTTTGTTTTAATATCTTTAATAGCTTTAGTGCTTATATAAATATATAAACAGAGTATAAATAACTTATAAGTTCAATCATCATCTGTTATGTTTGTCTTTTTCAGACTGGATTCCAAAGACTCCTAAGGATCCATGGGAACTATTATTTAATATATATCGTGCCTTTATTATTTTTACAAAAAACACAAGGCAGTAAACACATCCAACATATCTTCCTTCTCCTATGTTCCCCACAACAACCTGTGATGTGGGCTGAGAGAGTGATTGACTGGCCCAAGGTCACCAAGTTGGTTTTCATGGTCAAGGCAGGACTTGAACTCAAAGTCTCCTGCTTTCTTAGTCCAGTCCTTAACCACTAGACCAAACTGGCTTGGGATAGATTCCCTGGGACTAATGGGGAAAGAAACCCTGTAAACAACTAAACTTTATTCCCTTATACCAGGGTGCCAAATTCATGTTGTCACAGCAGCATCATGTGACATATAGTCCCCCCTTCGTTAAACCAGGCATGGGCATAGCCAGCATTTGGGCCTCAAGTTTGACAGTCCTGTCCTATACAGAAGCATTTTTCCCCTTCTTTCAGTCCTTGCAGAGATTAAAATTTTCCCTGCAATGGAGGATTTGGGGGGGGGGGCAAGGAACTACTAGCGGGTTAAAAGGAACCCTTGAATACATTCAGTCATCCACTCCCACCTTGATGCTACTGTTCAGGGGCATCCATAGCAATTTTATTATATGTGAGTAGAAAGAGTGGAAATTTGCCAAGTGACTTGGCAGTGTTACATCTTAGTCTAAATAAATACATCTATTTAATGTTACCAGTATAACAATGGCCCTGTGAAAATCCCATATGAAAAGTGTACTTCCAAAATAGGAATTAAAACAATACACAAAACCTGTAGGATGGAGAGTTTCTTTTATATCGGGTGTCGTTAATAGTAAAAGATGCCTGGAATAATCTTTACATACAGTCAGTGAGATTGTCTAAAAATGTCTTGTAATATTTAGATCTCAATGCAAACAGAAGAAACCTAAATTTGAATCATTTATTTTTTAATCCATGGGAATTCTAAAGTGGATGGGGGAGAATAAATTTGATACAAAGTAAAGATAGTAAGGAGAAACGCCAGTCTTTTGCTGTGAGCAAAAGACAGCTTAATAGTATAACACATTAGGATTACTCCCACATCCATCCTTCAGCAGCTAAATCAATTTCTTTTTGGCTCAGCTGCTTTATACTTGAAACCAATGTGAGGCTAGTTTAATTGCTTGATATGATGCCCTTCTGAGGAGCTTGCACAGAAGCAGTTTCTTCATGTCTGGAAATCCTTGTCTCCTGGAAGTTTGGCTGCAGACATGCTAAAAGGTCTTTCAAAAAGCAGAGCTGGGTTGACTCTTCCTGCTTCCAGAAACTGGCGCTGACTGCCAGTCAAAAAACTTAAAAGTGAAATAAGGAGGTGGATTGTGGGGTAGGCACTGTAAAACATTTCACATCCCTTTATAACCTTCAATGCAGTTGGAAAAAAGTGAAATGCATTTCTGTACCCCTATCTCCCAAGCTGCTGCACAAAATTAACCAAAAGGGCAATCCTGCTGCATCCTAGGATTGTTGGCAATAAAGACAACAGCTAATCAATTTAAAACAGCTTTGGAGGGATTGGGAACCAGAGCTGATGGCAGAACTGTAGAAATGTTTTCTACAAAGCATCCTCTGAAAAGATATTTACTAGCAATTCTTCCTCTACTGATCTGAAATGGCCCTTTATAACTTGGGAGGAAAGATCAAGTATTGACGCAGTTTCCGCAGTTTCCGTTTTCCTTTTTCCCTCCAGAAGCTCTGGGACAAGGAGAATGAGAAGCAAGAGACTTTCCCCAGTCACTGGGGAAGAGGAATCTTGCAAGAGGCGGCTTACTCTCCAAGCCCCCGATAAGGCAGGATTTAGCCCAAAACATTGCTATGAATCAGGGAAAGTCGGGGAAAGATTACGAGGAACTTACAGTTGCAGTTTCAACATAAACTTGGCACTAAGTCTGCCCTCTTGCTGCCTCTCAAGTGACGCCGGTACCCTCTCGCACGCCGCCAAAGAGCGGGCCTCGTGAATTTTACCTCTTTACAACTTAAGATTCAGTTGAGTAAGTGAAAAAGCACTCCGATTTATCCTGACTCTGAGCAGGGAGGTGCTGAGAACCGCTCTCCGGGATCTCAGGGCCCATCCACGTCATCGGAGGAAAACGCGGATACGCGAGCAAAGTACCTTTGCTCCGAAGTAGACCGGTCGAGCGCGAAAGCGAGCGGAGGTACTCGCAGGAACGACGGGATTGACTTTGCGGCAATCACCCTCCTAATAAAGGAAAAGGCGTTAAGCAAAGCGACCCCTCGAACGGTATTAGCGCGACTGGGTCACGGCCGCCCTGGCAAAGGGAATCTCGCGGGGCTCTTCTGAGTCCCTTCGCAAGTCCTTCGCCGCACCGTGCCAAACTCCGTGTCGCCCACCTTTTCTTTGGCCGCCCAACGAGGAGAGAGAGAGCTGCCGGCCTGGAGACTGGAGCTCAGCAGCAGGCGCCTCCGCCTCCCTCCGCAGGCAACCTCCGCCCTACTTCGCCTAGGCGGGGGATGCTACTCGGGCTCCTGACTGCCCTTGACGCCAGTCCTTCGCAGCGGGAGCAGCAGCGGCCTCAACAACAAAAGCGGGCGAGGACAGGTCGGGTGACCGCGAGCCGCTTCCCGCTCCTCCTCCACCTCAGGTTGAAAGCAGCCTCAGACCGGTTGCACAAAAGGCCCCCTTGCCGCCTCCTCCTCCTCTCCCCCTCTCTGCGGATCACGTCACGGGAAATAAATAAATAATCCCATTCACCCAGTGACAGGGAGCAGGAACCGGCGCGGCGGCAAGCTTAGAGCCAACCCAGCCCAAGCTACAGAAAGAGACAGAGACGAAGCCAGGTAACGTAAAAGAGATCCACGCAGGGGGTTCTTTTAAGGCAAAACCTGTCCCCTTGGCGCAGCGTGGGAAAGGCGGCTGGGGTGGAGGCAAGGGGCGGTAGCGGGCAGCTTCCGAGCTGTTTATACCTAGCCATGTGTGCCCGTTGCCTGCCGCTTCGTGTTTCCGTCCTGCTGCTAAAACGCTGCTGACCTCGGAGCGCGCTCCGCTGTAAAGGAACGTTCTACCCTAAGCCGTCTGGCCACCGTTTCCCACCCCAGGCACGGAAGGCAGAGAAGCGTGTCCTTTTGGCCACCTCGCTGCTGCTGCTGTTGTGGCTGGAGCGCGTTGCTGTGGATTGATGGGCAAACACCCCTCCCCCCCGCCGTTCACCATGTGAGTGTCTCCCTCACGGGCCGCTTTGCTAAGCATACGTGTGCGCGAAAGCGCGAGATGCGTGGGAAAAGGTTCTACTGAGCCGTTGGCGAACCGTTGGCAAGGACTAAGGCCGCCACAGAGTTGAATGAACAAACCGACCCTCAGATCTTACCACCTTCTCCGGCACCTGCAGAATTGCTTGCCCTTGGGGCAGAGGAGGTAACCGCACTAACTCCGCCTTTTCTCTCCTCCCTTTGGATAGACGGCCAGAGATGCCTCAGTGACCTGTGAAATTGCCAATCGCGCCCCTGTAGACAGAAAGATAACACCTTAGGGCCGCGTACACGAGGAGGCACGAGGGGACACGTTCATCTTCTTTCCCCACCGCACCCCGCCTCAGACATCACGCAATGGGGCGATACGGGAGCCTAGCACGAGGACCTTCTTGTTTCACGCCCAATGTCAGATTAACACCCGCCCACTTCCGACGCCGCAACATTTCGCTCTCAAATCCCCTGTGCTCGGAAACTAACGAAACCAGTTTTACCTCTATACGAGGCCGCAGCCTCTGCCACTGCGACTAGTTTCCCTCCACCCGGGACCTAAAAAAAGCAGCCATCTTGAAAGCAGCTCTGAATGGGGCTTCAATCTACTGGGATAAGCACCGCAGGTTGTTTTGGGGGACGGTGATAAGGCCGGCGCGCGCCCTTGGGTGTAATACCTCTGGGACCAGTCCGTTAATTGCGCGCTGCCGCAGCACCAGGACTAAGGCGGGGATTAAGGCGGGGACAGGAACAGCCGCAGCATCACGCGTCCTTTCTCCGTAGCCAGTTCGCGAGAAAGTCCGGCCCTTTCCCCCCTCCTCCTCTTCAATTCCGGGAGCAACCGGTTAACCGAGATGGGCGGCGGGTGTATATTTCTGTCCAAGGCCGATATGTATCGAACCCGTTTGGTTTTGCTTTGGTTTAGTACCTATCACGTCCCCCAAGGTGGGTGGCTGGGTGGGTGGCAGAATCTCGGTGCCGGAAATCTTCGCAAAGATTTGGGCCACGAGCGGGCCGTTCTTCTTCTCAGGCCCCACCTCGGACTTGGCCAATGGGAAACGCGTGGAGGCTGCCCAATGGAAAGGCACCGTCTTGATCCATCTGTGGAGGGAGGGATGCTATGAGATGGGGGCTCGGCTGACTTGCCGTCACCGGTTGGTTCTTGCCGGTTTGGAAGTGCTCTGAGGCCACGTGGAGGGCCGCTGAACAGCTGGGATCGCTGTCAGCCAAGGGCATGTGGGGCTACCCGCTCATAGAAGGCTTTTCAATGCTACCCTTCCAAGGGGAAATTGTTTAAAGTGCTACTTTTTAGGCAAAATGGGCTGGAGCTGTCAGAAAAGTGAATTGTCCTGTTTTTGGAATTCCTGTGTTTGTGTATGAGGAAGAAGGATGAGTATTTGTTCCTGTGTGTGTTACTAACAGGGAACACTTTGGTATATTTTTATGACATCTTTTGTGACAATTTATTATTATTATCATCATCATCATCATCATTATCATCATCATCATCATCATTATTATTATTATTTGACTTGTATGCCACCCCATCTCCAAAAGGACTCGGGGCGGCTCACAGCTAAAAATACAACCATAAATAAATTACCTAAAAACATATTAAACAATTGCAAGCCGAATTAAAGTTAAGAACCCCAAAATTAAAACAATCAACCCCCAGAGGGTCAGCACAGCCCGGACTGTACAAATAGCCAGGTCTTCAAATCGTGGAGGAAGGTGCGGAGATCGGGGGCCAGCTGGAGCTCCAGCGGAAGAAGATTACACAAAGTGGGAGCTGCCACAGAGTAGGCCCTCCCCCGGGTCATCGCCAAGCGACATTGAGTCGTGGACGGCACCCCGAGGAGACCCCGTCTGTGGGTCCGTACTTATGATGGCATAAGTTACCTCACAACCATCAAACCTGTGTTTAAAATAGCAGTGAAAGAAGAAATAGGCAACATTTGTATCTTACTTAAATTTGTATCTTACTTAAATTGTGCACATGCACAATTCATTTTGGTGAATTCTTAGGCCAATTCTTTAATATAAGTCTTCCTTACCTTTCTTGAAGTATTTTTTTTTTAAATTACATTTATATGCCGCCCTTCTCCGAAGACTCAGGGGGCTTACAATTTTTGGATACAACCCAGTGTGCTCAGCAATAGCCTTCATTCCATTGTATATGCCTGCTTATTACTAAGCGGCATTTTTACAAGGTCAGCTTATTGCCCCCAACAATCTTGGGTCCTCAGTTTACCTACCCCAAGAGGATGGAAGGCTGAGTCAACCTTGAGCCTGGTGGGATTCGAGCCTGCAGTAATTGCAGGCAGCTGGAACTAAGTGCTAGGCATTTAACAGCCTGCACCACCAAGGCTCTTTTAATACTACATTTGGTATCCTGAAATATTTTAATACCACATCTTGCCACGCCAGAGACAAAACTCCTCCTATTCATGATGTTTCTTCAAGGGATTGTTCCAATAATTAAACAGGTTAATTTATAAGTTCCTTTCATCATTTTTGTTTCTCAGTGGCCTTCATCTTCTATATGGGTTACCAGTTCTGTATTTAATGGTGAAGTGAACTTAGGACATTGTGAGTGTCTACCATTAAAAGGTTACATTAAACAGTGCAACTAATTGGTCAATAATTTATTCTAAATAAGCTTCACATCAACTTTTGTTTATTTTAGAATAACCAAACTAAGTAGAAACTCTGTATAGTAAATAGGTATGGTCCAAACCCCAATTCCTGCAGCCTGCCTACCAGTCCTTCATGTCAGAAGTCCAAGAGTCCAATTAACTTTGATATATACAACCTTTCAGCACAACATAATGTCCAAGAGTTCCTAGTTTGTGTGAATATGGATTCTAAGTACAAATCCAAATGTTGGCAGACTAGAGTAGCAATTGCTCTCTAAGTCCCACCAAATATTTATGATCAACTAGGGACTGTATTTTCTTGCATATTGTTTAATAGTTATAATTGTTCAACAATTTTTCATATTTCTATATTTAAATGAACATTTCTACTTTGTCCATTATATTTCATCACATTGACATATAGCATTCAGCTTTCATTGACATATAGCTTCCCAAAACTTATCTTCCTATTTCCACCAAACTTGCTCCTTTAAAACTTTAACTTTTTCCATTTTTAAACACTTTTGAACTAATAAGCGTTACCATACCATTTGCTAAATTCTTAGTGTAGTTGTATGTTACTGTTACCATGTTCTTAACATGTGTAAATATGTAGTTAGCTTTGTGAATCCCAGTAAAACTTTACAAATTAAGTATCAAAAATTTGAATCATAGCAACTGGACCAAAATTTGTTAAACTGAAAGGTTTCACTTCCCATTCAGGAAGCTTCATTAGTCAAAAAAAAGGCAGAAAGTCAGAGAGTCATTGGAATGTACCAATTATTGCCACACCAAGTTCAGGGGTTTCTCCCCAAAATGTATTATGTCAATGAAGACTCAATCATTCAGACCAAAGGTATCCAAAAGGTCATGGCAACTGGACCAATATTTGTTAAATTTTTGAGGAGAATCCCTTGAAAATGATCTGGCAAGAGTTGGTACATTCCAATGACTCTCTGATTCTCTGCCTAATTACTTTTTTTATTTTGACTGATGAAGCTTCCTGGATGGGAAGCTAAATGTCTCAGTTTAATAAATTTTAGTCCAGTTGCTATGATTCAATTTTTTTTAGATATCCTTGGCCTGGATGACTGTCTTCATTGACACTTTACAAGCTAAGGATACCATGAGATGTTCTACTTACCTGCTTTCCTAGTCAGGAAAGAAAAAGTCTGAAAAAGGAATAGAATAGAGTAGACACAATAATCAAGTGATAGAAGGCAAATCCATTGGCAATTTATGAAATCACAAGAAACCTGGGAAGAAATATTTCACATCATTCGAAGAAAATCTATCTCAATGAACTCACTATGAATGAGGATTGGCCAACATTAAAGGTATCTTACTGACATCTATGTAGCTACTGCTTGCTTGATCTTGTCCCATGCATACTTAGTGAATGCTTCAGGTCAAATATCTAAATTTATCATCATGCATAGAGCCATGGTGATGCGGTAGTTAGTGTGGAGTTTTGCAGGCTAATTCTGCTGACTGCCAGGAGTTCAATCCTGAGCAGTTCAAGGTTGACTTAGCCTTCCATCCTTCCTGAGGTTGGTAAAATGAGAACCCTGATTGTTGGGGGCACTATCAAAGTCCTTATAGTCACTGAGTCTCTTACAGACTTTAGAACAAGAGACTCAGTGACTATAAGGACTTTGATAATTGAAACAAAGAGATAAATTCATGAATTGCTGGTAATGAAAACCATTCTGGGAGAAATTCCAGGTTATTTTATTTATTTATTTGACTTATATGCCGCCCGCTCTCCGAAAGGACTTCTGCTCACAGCTAAAATACAATAATAACAATAAATTACCTAAAAATATATTAAACAGTTGTAAGCTGAATTAGAATTAAAACCCCAAAATAAACAAACCCCAAAGAGTCAGCACAGCCCAGATTGTAAAAACAGCCAGGTTTTTAACTCGTGGCAGAAGGTGTGCAGATCGGGAGCCAGCCGGAGCTCCGGCGGAAGAAGATTCCATAAAGTGGGGGCCACAGAGTAGGCCCTCCCGGTCACCGCCAGGCAACATTGAGTCGCGGACGGCACCCGAGGAGACCCGTCTGTCCGCCCACAGGGCGGTTGGTATTTGATGCTGGGAGGAGTCGCTCTCAGATATCCTGGACCCATGCCATGTAGGACTTTGAATGTTAACACCAAGACCTTGAATCTCACACGGAGGGCAACCAGAAGCCAATGCAGGCGCGCGGGAGGGGTGTAATATGGGAGTATCAGGGAGCTCCCATCACTACCCGCGCGGCCGCATTCTGCACCAGCTGAAGCCTCCGAGTGGTATGCAAGGGCAGTCCTAAATAGAGAGTGTTACAGTAGTGAAGTCGGGAGACAACGCAGCCTGAGTGATCGCGCAGGGCATCTCGGTCCAGATATGGGTGCAACTGGTGAACCAGCCGACCTGGGCAAAGGCCCCCTGGCCACGGCTCCCACCTGCTCCTCCAACTTGAGCCATGAATCCAGGAGGACCCCAGATTCCGTGCCCTGTCCACAGGGGTAACACCTCCTCCCCATGACCAAAGATGGAACCTCCGAACTGGACTGAGATGTCGGTATGCACAACCACTCTGTCTTGGCTGGGTTGAGTCGAAGCATGTTCCTGTCCATCCAGATCCGCACCACTTCCAAACAACGGGACATCACGGAGAGAGCATCACTGATGTGGTCCGGGGTGGAAATGTATAACTGCATATCATCAGCGTACTGATGATAGCTCACCCCGAAACCATGGATGATCTCCCCCAGCAGCTTCATATAAATGTTGAACAAGAGAGGCGAGAGGACCGACCCCTGGGGTACCCCACAAGTGAGAGACTTCAGAGTCGACCTCTGCCCCCTGCCAACACTGTTTGAGAACGTCCCAAGAGGTAGGAAGAGAACCATTGTAAAACAGTGCCTCCCACTCCCAGCCCCCCGAGATGCCGCAACAGGATACCGTGGTCGATGGTATCAAAAGCCGCTGAGAGATCTAACAGGACTAGGACAGAATAAAAACCCCTGTCCCAAGCCCTAGAGAGATCATCAATCAGCGCGACCAATGCTGTCTCCGTGCTGTACCTGGGTCGGAAGCCCGATTGGTATGGATCCAGGTAGTCCGCTTCCTCCAGGAAAAGTGGCAATTGCTGGGCCACCACACTCTCAACAACCTTTGCTAAAAAGCAAAGGTTGGAGACCGGACAAAAGTTGTTCAACACGGCTGGGTCCAGGGCAGGCTTCTTCAGAAGAGGCCTCACCACCGCCTCTTTCAAGGCGGCAGGGAACAGCCCCTCCCTTAATGAAGCGTTGACCACTGCCTGGAGCCAGCTGCACGTGACCTCCCTGGAGGCATAAACCAACCAGGAAGAGCACAGGTCCAATAAACATGTGGTGGAACTCATCCGCTGCATGATCCTGTCCACTTCATCCTCAGAAACAGGATCGAACTCAGTCCAGATTACATTAGCCAGACCACTCGCCTCCCCTTCATCAGACCACTGCAAGTCCGAGTGCAGCCCTTCCCGGATCCGAGCAATTTTATCCTGCAGATACAAACCAAATTCCTCAGCTCTGCCCCGCAGAGGGTCCGCCACCTCCCCCAACTGTAAGAGGCAACAGGCAACCCCAAACAGGGCGGCTGGGCGGTTATCTGCAGATGCTATGAGGGCGGAGAAGTAAGACCTCCTCGCCGCCCCCACAGCTACCAGGTAAGTCCTAATAAGGGCTCTCAACTGGGCTCGGTCGGATCCGGAGCGGGTCGCCCTCCACCTACTCTCTAGTCCCCTTCTACGACACTTCATCTCCCGGAGCTCCTCGGTGTACCAGGGAGCTGACCGGGATCTGTGCCGGTACATGGGGGTCAAGACAACCCTGTCAAGAGCCGCACGGCCGACTGTTGCCAGGCAGCCGCAAGGACCTTGGCAGGGCTGTGGGTGAGGGATGCAGGAAAAAAACCCAGTTCTGCCTGGAACCTCTCAGGATCCATCAGGCGCCTGGGGCAGAACCATCTAAGTGGCTCCTCATCCCAGCGGTGTGGGGTGGCTTGATGGAAGACCAGCCGCAGGAGATAGTGGTCTGACCATGGAACGGGGTGGATTGCTGTAACACCATCCCCAGGCCACTCGCCACTGCTCGAGACAAAAACCAGGTTGAGCATATTGCCCCCCTCATGAGTCGGGCCATCTATTATCTGGGTCAGACCCATGGACTCCATGGAGGCCATAAATTCCTGGGCCAAACCTGACGCTGCCCCCAAGGAGGGCAGGTTGAAGTCACCCAGAACTATAAGCTCTGGGAACTCCACCGCCACCCCTGAGACGGCATCGAGCAGCCCAGGCAGGGCAGCTGATACACAGCTGGGGGACAGGTATGTAAGCAGCACGCCCATCCGACCCATAGGCCCGAACCTCAAGAGGAGGGACTCACACCCGCCTATCTCTGGAGCAGGGACCTCCCTTGGAAACAGGGTCTCCCGAATAACAACAGCCACCCCTCCACCCCTTCCCTGGGGTGGAGAGCAGTGCATAACCCGGAAACCTGGGGGGCATATATCAGCCAGAGGGACTCCACCCTCCGGCCCCAGCCAGGTCTCAGTGATGCAGGCCAGGTCCGCGGCCTCCTCATCAATGACTTCCCGGAGGAGAGGTGCCTTATTCACCACAGACCTGGCATTAAAATACACCAGCTGGAGCCCAGGGGTCCTGGATCCCAAAACCCCCAGGGATAGAGAAGAGGCCGAGGGGTCAGAGCACGCCACGGCTTGGATGCAGCGGGGACACGCTCCCCTAACATGATACGGCCCCCCTCCTCATCGGCTCCTACCCATTCCAACCACCCTGGGAATCGGTTTTACTTAAAGCTGTTAACTTAAATGCTGTTAAGCCATGCTTTAGGAGTGTATTACAATGTTCCTGATGTATAATATATAATATATATAATGTCTAATCAGATTATTTTGGGATTGGGAATGTTTTGGTTGGGTCAGTACTCAAAAAGAGTTTGAATTTGCTCATATAAGTATCCTCATGTTTTGATGGATTAACAAAAACCATCGGCAGTCATGTAGGTGTTTGTCTATATCTGCAGTTCCATGAAAGTAATTACTTTCAAATTGATCAATAGAGGAGGTAAATCAACAATTAGATTCTGACCTTTTCGGGGCTCTTTTCTTGTGCCTAACAATCTTTGTATTGGTTGCCTTTTCCAGACTAGAATAGATTATTTAGCCAAACTGTCAGGAAATGTCAGTGAAAGCCTGCAGTGCCAGCTAACTGCAAGAGAACAGAGATAGTGTATCTGAAGTCTATTATAACCTTTTATTAGAATTCAGTCAGAACTGAATAGAAAATTTTATTCAGTTGGCTTGTCCATATGCAACTATTGTGCTGCTCAAGACAAACTATAGTAAACTATACAAGTTATAAAGGTTGAACATGATTCCATGATGGTCTTTGAGAATATGCTGTTGAGAATAGCACTTTACTATAGTGGGTTTTGTTCAAGCTATTTCAAAGCTTATTGGAGTAATTTACACTTCAATTATGTACTTCTACTGTCAGGGTTCCAGAAAAACCCAACTCCAATTAACTCCGAGACAGGCATTTTCTCAAATTTTCCTTTTATTAGAGTAGGTATAGTGGCACATATGGGAAACCCCAAATCTGAAAGTTCCGGTCTCCCTCCAATAAGTAAAAAATTACAAATCTACCCCCTGCACCCATCATTCCAGTCACCATCTGTCCCAACTTGAGACATCCCCTTAACTACTCCTCAGCCAGGTGCAGGAATAACATGACCTTGACTTTAAAGAAGAATGCTATTATGTCTAACCACATACGTTCCATAAAATCCCCCCTGTCATCTTCCCATGCTCTAGAATGTGGCAGTGTGGAAGCTTCTGGTGCTAACATGGATTCCAAAGCTGACGTCTACATTATATTCAGTATTAAATTATGCATTATACTGGGAAGTAGAAAAAATGAGAAACTTCTTTCATATTTCCCAAATATTAAATGCAGAAGCTCTTCTGAATCTCTAATTTTGCCATGCTTAATAAGTAAATTTATGGAAAAACCTTTGACTCCATGTAATAATCCCACATTCCTATGAGCAAAAAGCTACTGACATAATTTCTAGGAAGGGGTAGTTTTAAATGCCACTTGAACTATATATGTCTCCTCATTAAATTATGTAGGTACTTATTTCATGTGCATCCTGAGTTCTAGGTTAATTGGGAAGAAGTGTATAGTCTTAAGAAAAACATTAAAAGACTATTTCAAATATCAGAAATGATGATATTTTTGAATGTGGATTGCTAGCTGTCTGTGTCAGTGGAAGAAGGGTGCAGGAAAGTACTGATGTCCTAGAAGAAGCGCTGGGTGCTTGTATTTACTTGGGAAAATCAAACTACTGAAAAATGTATGGAAAATAGAAGTGTTCAGAAAGGAGATAAAGAGTAAATATTTATCAGTCTGTGAATTTATTTTTATAGCTGCAAATAACAAAACATATTAAGGCTCTGTGATTGTTTACAAGTACCTATAATGTTAACCCTTTACTCAAGAATACAAATTGTAAATGCCTCATGACTAGAAGACTCTGTTATTCTGCTATAAAAGGCATATCTGAACAATTCAATGTTCAGCTTACCTCTAGCACTTGGTTCTGATTCTATCCACAACCAGTTATTTCCTCCTCTTTAAAGAAGCTGATGTTTGCAAAGGAAGTAGTGGAAGGAGCACTCTTCCAATTGGCTAAATTTAATGCTTTGCACTGCAGTTGATGAATTATCTATTTGTTTTTCAAGTCACCAATTGGTTTAGAGAAAAATAATGGTTTATAGGAACTCTGGTTTGGTACAAAATCTTGCTTATTTATCAGGCTAAAATCTGCTTTAGGTAAAACCATTCAAATATATATTTCTAATCTATTCTTATGATACCACTCAAGAAAATTCATTATATTAGGAACTATGTTTTAGGAACAGAATTGCAAAGCTTGAAGGCATTGTAACTTATTTGGATATTTTGCATATTGGGATATCTAAGAAATTTGTCCTTGACACTCAGCCTCTAATGTGTAATGTGTAGATAGCGAAAAGGACAAAGTATAATGCAATCAAAGTCCTTATATTTCACATTGGCACCATTCATTATCTTTTTCAATGTAGTTTTTACATTTTTAGCCACATTATTTGTCGTTTCTCAAGCACCTAAATAACAACTCATTCCAGCTGGTGACGTAGGCCAAAATACACTTCTTTTGTTTCATGAACAAGCTTATCAGCATGTCAGGTTATGTGGAACTTGTTCAGATATGCAGCCTGACACAGTAATACTCAATGTCATCTAGTATCTGCCAGTATCTATTTCTACACATTAAAGTAAACAATCATCAAATTTTCTTTTTGCTCAGTTAGTAATCTAATTGCATCGTGATGTTTGCCTTTCTATTTCTTGGCATGTAACTTCAAATTAATTTCACATTTATTGTCTATAATGGAAATACAGCACTGGGTTACCAGTGACAGTAACAGAAACATAAGTTAATTCACTAATATAGACTAATGAAGTATTTATTTTACATGAAAACACCCAGTAACTATAAAGTGACACTTAAAGGACCTCTGTAAATTATTACTTTTATTCTGGTAATAGTGAAATAAACATGAAAGAGGAAATCTATACTCATTTATGTATAGTTTATTATAAAACATGTACCAATCTAAATTGATGTATGTATATAAGCAATCTAAATGAGTGGGTATATAAATAAATGAGTTGTAAGTGGTGCCATAGAATACGCACAGCATCTTTTTAAAATAGCTAAGTAAGACATAACTGTGACAGGAAGGATAGTATCCCAGATTTCCCTAGGAAGGAAAAGGCAAATATTGGTGATAGGAGATTCAATTATTTGAGAAACAGAAACTATAGTCTGAAGACTGAATCTAGACAGGTATGTAGTCTCCTTGTAGCAAAAATCAAAGATGTAACTGAGAAACTTACTAAAATAATCAACCTCAAGATTACTACCCATTTCTTCTCCTACATGTGGGAATCCATGACACAAAATGAGTGTAAAACAGTAACAAGAGTTTATGAACAGCTAGGAAAGAAAGTTAAAGAATTCGGAGCTCAAGTGGTGTTTTCATCTATACTTCCCATAAAAGACCATGGTCTGCATTACCTACATGAAGGTCTACTGGCAAGAGATGGAGTGAACCTCACAAAAACAGGAAACAATATATTTGGAAAGTGACTGGCTCATCTTACTAACTAGAAGGACTTTAAAATTGAGGGGAAGGGGTGGCAATCTTCAAGACCTTGGGAACCTGATTCCAAACAAAATCCACTATATAATGAATCATATAACAGGAGAGTAGGAGAGTACACAAGAAAAAGACTCAAAACAAAGTTTAGGAGGTGAAATGATAACTCATGTGACTGGAAAGTATTGATGGAAGGATACAAACTTCAAAAACAAAAAACAAAAAAACCCCAGACCTAACAAAAGAGGAGGTGGAGTTGCATTATATATAAAAGATCACTACATCTCTATAGAAATCCACAAAAACCAAGGATGAAATCCCCCTAGAGTCCATATGGGTCAATATAAAAGTAAAAAAGAATGACATTGCTATAGGCATATATTATAGGCCATCCAACCAAGCAGAAGAAATAGATGAACTTTTTGCTGAACAACTAACAAATGTATATAGGAAATATACCACAATAGTAATGGGAGACTTTAACTACCCTGATATCAACTGGGAGAGAAACTCTCCAGCAAGTGGGAGCTCAAACAGATTTCTAACCAACATAGCTGACAACTTTGTCATCTAAAAGATAGAGGAGGGAACTAGAAGAAAAGCTATATTAGTCTTAATTCTTACTAATAGATAAGGAGTATTAGAGGAAGTGGAAATTGCCAGAACTTTGGGCAAGAATGATCATGTCATATTGGAATTCAATATAATGCAAACACAAGCAATAGCCTTCTGCCAGCTCCAAGATGCTGGATGGCAGCAAAGTAGAGCTGTTGGTCTGCTGGCAGCGAGGGCAGGGGAGCAGCCATGGATTGGGACAGCAGGACAGCAGTTTTAACATTTCCTTATGACCTGTGTGGTCATTTCTGACACCTCCGGTGATCTTCATCTAGTTTATGGGTATAGTCATGCTTGTATCCCTTTTGCGCTAGACCTTGCAGGTTCCTTCTACTCTTGATGTCATAGTGAATGGTCTGGATTTAATCATTCTCCCCATTTTGAAGTTTGGGGCAACACCTGCTCTCTGCCACTTCAACTTCAGATAGAATACATAAAGGATCAAGCAAGACTTCCATAAAGTTTCTTCAGTGCTGTAGAACAGTGGTTCTTAACCTGGGCAATATCACCCCCCAAGGGGTGATTTTGTTTTTCAGGGGGGCGATGGAACGAAAAGGGGTGACGTGGGGGCAAAGGAACGGAAAGGGGGCGATATGGGGCGATGGAGCAAGATATATTGGGAGAGAGAGAGAGATCGATCTATATTGGTAGGTAGGTAGGTAGGTAGACAAAAAGACAGACAGGTAGGTAGATAGGCAGGAAGGCAGGCAGGCAAACAGACAGACCTTTTGGATGGATGGATGGACAGGCGCCGGTTCAGGTGTGGTACAACAGTCAATGGGGTGAGCCTGCAGGGCCAGCGCCTCAAACGCTCCCCTGCCGCCTCTTAGCGTCCCCAAGGGGGGCTGGCAAAGGGGTGCTAAGAGGTGACAGGGGGGCGTTCGAGGTGCCGGCCGGCCCTGCAGGTTCACCCATTGACTAGCACTGCTCTGGAGCCAGCACCTCCAATGCAGAAGCAGTGGCACATTACGTGCTGCCGCAGCTGTGTTCAACACACCGCCCCCTGCCGCCTCTTAGCGCCCCTCTTCTGGCCCCCTTGGGGATGCTAAGAGGTGGCAGGGGGGCGGTTATGTTAGGGGTGGGAGGCGATGACAACTTCCTCAATGGCTCAAGGGGGCGATTCTTTCAAAAAGGTTAAGAACCGCTGATCTACATAAATGACTTAGATGAGGGAATAGAAGGGGAACTCATCAAATTTAAAGCCTCCGGACCCTTAAGAAGGCGAAAAACAGCCCTACTGGAAGTACCGGAAGTCACGAAACAGGCCTGTTTCCGGCTTCTGGAGGGCCTCCAGAGCCTGGGATAGACTGTTTTCACCCTCCCAGAGGCCCAAAGGAAGCCTCCAGACCCTTGGGAAGACGAAAAATGGCCCTACCACCATGCGTGGCTTACATGCATGAACCAGTTGCTGGGATTTTTAAATCCCAACCCTGATCCAAAGGCTTCCCATGGGCCTCTGGCAGGGTAAAAACAACCTCCCCAGGCTCTGGAGACCCTCCAGAAGCCAGAAACAGGCTCATTTCGCAACTTCTGATACTTCCGGTAGGGTCATTTTTTGCCTTCCCAAGGGTCCAGAGGCTTCTCTTGGGACTCTGGGAGGGCAAAAATGACCTTCCCAGGCTCTGAAGGCCCTCTGGAAGCCAGAAACAGGCTCATTTCCAGACTTCCAGAAGGCCCGTTTTGCCTCCTCCCAGAGTCTCCGTGCGGACCCTGCACTTACCTGCATCAAAAATGGGCTGTGTGGAGACTCCTGGTTGGGGTGGGGCAGAGCAGGCAGGGCCACCCAGTTGGTTCAAATACCAGTTCAGCGAACCACATACAAATTTAACATCTAAACCCAGCAGCAATGAATTGGAATAAAGTCACCTGTTTATCAAAGTAGAGACAAATTCCAGGTAGATATTCAAAACTGACTTTTGAGGAATGAACTGATTATATAAGTTCCCATGAGTTCTGTGCTATTTTTAGAGCTACCAAAAACAGCTGCAAAAATCCAGATGACCATTAGATGACAACAATATCTTAATGAGCTGTGTCCACCACTTTGCTGCCATATAATGGTGGGGAGGTTTTGTTTTTGTTTTGTAGGCCAGATGGGTTGAGTTTACTGTTACTACCGAGTGGCTATGTGTACCGGCATCTTAGGTGATCCAGGATGTTCCATCTCTGGTCATGGGGGGAGAGGTGTTGCCCCCCGTGGAAAGGGCTCACAACTTGGGTGTCCTCCTGGATTCAGGGCTCAGTTTGGAGGAGCAGGTGGGAGCCGTGGCCAGGGGGGCATTTGCCCAGGTGCACCTGGTGCGCCAGTTGCGCCCCTACCTGGACCGAGATGCACTACGCACAGTTACTCATGCGCTCATTACATCCCAGATCGACTACTGCAATGCTCTCTACATGGGGCTGCCCTTGGGGACCACGTGGAGGCTTCAGCTGGTGCAGAATGTGGCCATGTGGGTTGCGATGGGGGTATCCCAATACTATCATGTTACACCCCTCCTGCACAAGTTGCATTGGTTGCCGGCTGCCCTCCGTGTGAGATTCAAGGTGCTGGTACTTACCTATAAAGCCCTACATGGCTTAGGGCCGGGGTACTTGCAGAACATCTGCCAGCATCGAACACCAATCGCCTGGTGCGTGCTCACAGACAGGGCCTCCTTGGGGTACTGTCGGCCAAACAATGTCAGCTGGCGGTCCCTAGGGGGAGGGCCTTCTCTGTGGGGGCACCCACTTTGTGGAATCAGCTTCCCCTGGAGCTACGATTGGCTCCTGACCTCCGCTCCTTTTTCCGCAGCCTAAAGACTTGGTTATTCAAACAAACCGGCCTGGACTGAGGGGGGGGGACTTTTGTTTTAAATGTTTTGTGGGCTGGGTTTTAATTATTTGGTCTTATTAGTTTACTTTGTTTTTAATTCTCTTAACTTTTGTACTGGGTGTTTTTATGTGAGCCGCCCTGAGTCCTTCGGGAGATAGGGTGGCATATAAGACCAATAAATAAATAAATAATAAATAATAATAATGGTGGTGGTGGCTGCTGCTGATTTTGCACCCTTCAAACATTCTGTTAAAGAAATGATGCATGTTATTTTATGTATTTAAGTTTATATTCTTTTTTAAAATGTTTATTACTCACAAGGATTCCTAGCAGGTCTAGGGCCTAGAAGGGAGAGAAGCAATCAGTTTGGACTTGCAACCATATATGGACAGCATATGTAATGATTTCTATGACGAAGACTTGCGAAATTGTAACATGATGGATTGTTAGGTGAATTCGGCCATGAAAGATCATTTATGAAAAGTTAACCCATTCCTTTAAGATGCTTCTTATGATCTATCTTTGCGTTCTTGGCAGATGGGAAAAATTCTAAATAAACAACAGTCACCTACCATTTTTGTTGTCTAAGAATAAGTTTATTGGTAGCCATTTTTGTAAGTAAGAATGATGTAGAATATTGGTATTTTTGTAGCACGAAAACCTCACGTTTAATTTTTAAAAGTTAAAATGCTGGTTTTTTTAAAAAAATCAGTTGGGACAAGAAACCTACCAGTAATGACAACACTTATAATGTACTTTCCCTAGCAAATACAACAAAGGCTGAAACTTTTATGGCATGCTTGGGTTTGGCCTTCTGCTTTAATAAGGTCCACTACAGATTTCCACAGTGAGGATTTCAGAAGGGAGCAAGTGAATAAAATAACGTGCTGTCACGTTGCAAGCTCCAGTGCTTTACTATATGTGCATTGAGAGTGAATGACGTGCAAAAGGAGTCTTTTTATCTTTCATTTGGAGGACATCAGTTTGACTATTTCTAATCTACTCTATTAAAAAAAGCTAGTTGATATGAATACTTTCACAACCAGTCAGAAACTCTTTAGGAGCATGTTGGGCAAAGTTGAAGCCAAAGCAAAGAAAACCCATGACATATTCTTATCACTGTGTCTTCGATTGAGGGAAAAAGAACATTCTTTCGGTGTTGTTATGAGTGTTCAACAGGCTTATTTAGGAAGAGATGATTATTAAGATAACCTAGTTTACACTAAGGTTAGAAGTAGCTTGAACTGCGTTGGGAAATATATTTGTAGTGAATCAAGATGTAGCAATAATGCAGGAGTTATTTCATTTCCGTTTCCCAGTTAAAGTTCTAATAGCTGCATAGTGAATTACGTGAGGTGGGTCATTCAAAGGTGGGTCAAAGGTGGGTCATTCAAAGATGGCTCTGAATTTCAGGATCCATCTACTTTTCCAACTAATTTTGAGCTCTAGAAACCATTAAAGTTCTTGGCATGCAAATATAGGATGGTGACGTACATTTATATTTTCTTTTTAGACATAAATATTTATGTTAGTGGGTTTCTTTAGGCTAGATAAAATAAATAAATAAAAAGTGTTGAATCAAGGAGAGAATCAACCTACAAATTAGGAGAAATGTTTATAGAGCAATTAATCAGTGGACTGGCTTGCCTTCAGGAGTTGTGGATCACCACCACAACTCCTGAAGCAAGCCAGAGGTTGCCAGAGGTTTTTAAGAAGAACTTGGACAATCATTTGTCTGAAATGGTATAGAGTCTCCTGCTTGAGTATGAGGTTGCACTAAAAGAACTCCAAGGTCCATTTCAACTCAGTTATTCTGTTAAATCTGAATTTGCATAAACAATAATGTGCTTTCCATGCTTTATCACTGATTTGATTGATTACTTTTGCTAGACACATTTCATTTAATGTCTTCTATTATTTTTAGTATATGTAGATAATTTTTATCTATAATTTATCGGGATCTATATATATTTAGGGTAATATTACAATCATGGTTTAGGGCCGGGGTATTTGTGGGAGCACCTGCTGCCAGCAACAAGTGCCCATTGCCCCGTGAGCTCCCACAGACAGGGCCTCCTCAGGGTGCCATCTGCCAGACAGTGTCGACTGGTGACCCCCAGGGGGAGGGCCTTCTCTGTGGGTGCACCCACCCTTTGGAATCAGTTGCCCTTGGAGCTCCGGATGGCTCCTGACCTTCGATCCTTCCGTCATGACCTGAAACATGGCTTTTTCAACTAGCCGACCTGGACTGATGGGGTTTTTTTATCGGTTTGTCTGTTAGTTTTAATTAGGTTTTTGGGATGTCCATTTAATACTTTTTAAAAATTTTGTATTGTATGTTTTTATTGTTTTGAGCCACCCTGAGTCCTTCGGGAGATAGGGCAGCATAGAAATCCCAATAATTAATAAATAGATAGATAGATAGATAGATAGATAGATAGATAGATATGTATGTAGGTCTTGGTGTATTCAGGTCTTGTCCCGTGTAAGATTGAGAATACCTTGGACTTCGACTTGCCATCTTCAGGCTCAATCTTACATTGGACAAGACCCGAATACACCAAGACCTACATACCTTTACCCGTGAAAATCTACGAAAACAAATATCCTACCTCTACGGGGAGGAAACCTTCCAGCTGACCCGGATCTATGAGAAACTCAAAGTCTGAAGAGCCACCATCTTATGTGATCTCACATTCCACCAGCCTGAAGATGGCGAGTGGGATCTCGTCGAAACGTCGCCAAGATATTCTCAATCTTACACGGGACAAGACCTGAATACACCAAGACATACATACATACATACATACATACATACATACATATATATGCTTATTTCATATATATCCATGTTGGGACTTAATTTACAATATAAAAAGAAAATGGGGATAATGACCAAGCAAGAATTAGAATTAGCCTTAAATTAACTAGTCCTGTTTAGGCTACAGTTATTTGCCTTAGTTACATCACACAAAGGGTTGTCTACAGAATTAAGTAGCCTTTAGCTCTTAGGTTCAGACAATAAACTGGAAAGAATGTATCTAAGAAGTTGCTTCTACTGCATACTGTTTGTACGTCTCTGCAGCTATATCAGATTTGGGTTAGAAATAGGTGCATGTAATTTTGTGACTTTCTGTCACAAAATTACTCTAGAACTTAAATCACTGTACTTAAATGTATGCTATAAAGTGCCTTTTTAACAAAAGCTGAAAAGTTCAAATATTTGAATTTTTAACAAGAAAGTTCATTTTGGTTTTTTATATATATAAATGATCAGTACATTTGTGAAGTAACATTTAAATATTTGACTAAGAAAAATCCTAATGGCCTATTTGGAGTTGTCTCTATACAAATAAACAAACATCAACCAATCAGGGTGATGACTTTAAATACTCAAACTGTAGAAATTCCATAGCCACAAGAGTTAATTGTTTCATTTAGACAGGAATCTTCTGTCAGGTAATCTATCACTTTCTTTTCTTGTTTTTCTTGCAGAATCATTTAAATGAAAAGAACAGTTAAACATTAATTTCTAATGAAATGAGCAATGGATGTTTTTGTGACTATTTTCTTGCTGATGTTTAAGTTGCACAAGTACAGTTTTAAATATTTTAAATCAGATTTAATCCTCTTCTATTTCATTCATTATGAATTTAGTAGAAATCAGTCATAATAGTTTAATGCATTTTGCACAATTTCACTGAGCAAATGAAAGACCCAGTTAAGAAAGAATTGTTTCTTTCTAATTTTCTTTTTTGTTCTTTTTGTTTGTTACTTTTAGATATTGTTTGTGAAGTAGTTTCATTTGTCAGTGAAGATTATCTTTTGAATGTTTGCTAGGTTTGTCAATTAAATGAAACCTCTGTCTAAAGAACAAAAAAACCCAACCATTTTCATGAATTCTTAAAAGAAAAGAAAATATAAAGTTATGATCCTCTATCTCTTTCATCACACTACAATACCTTTGAGTAATTAATGAAATGTTATTTGCTACAATTATGAAATGTTAGTAAAACTCATCAAGGGTTTAGGTTACTTCACACATTTGACAAATGAGTTGCCAGATACACCAGTTAATCAGGGGATTTGCTTAATTCTTGATTCCCAAAATTAGGCTATTCTTTTTCTTATTTCACAAATTATTAATTCATTGTTTTGTGAATTACATAAGGGCTTAATTTAAGTAGTGGAGTTGAAATTCAGGGAGAATATTCTAACTATCAGACAACTGAACATAAGGTATTTTTAATTATTCTGCCACCACTGTTTAGACTTTTTCATGCATTGTTAAACAATATATAAGGCATAGAAGAATTTTTTGTAAAACAATAATTTGATTATTTTACAAATAACAACACAATAGTGAACATTAATCTATGACATCAATTATTCAAACTGTACTTGCTGAAAGGGCTACAATATGTTCATTTTCCTGGGACCAATTAAATGTAAGAGGATATATATGCATATATTAGATTATGATAAAGTCTATTTTAAAATTGTATATATATATATATGTATATGTGTATGTATATGTGTATATGTATGTGTATGTATGTATGTATACACACACACACACACACACTGTTTTCATAAAGTAAAAGCTCTGTATTCAATACATTATGTGTTTAATGAGGTGGAACAGGGTAGAGAAGAATTAGATTGGGTTGGGTGATGTGTGATAAAATGCATGTATATCCTACAAAATGAGGACTAAAAATAATAAATTTATAATGTGAAAAAGACAAGAGTGTGGATCATCAGCATTTGTGCTTGAAGCTTCTCATTATTTCATGATTCCACTGAAAAAAGGAAAAACTCAGAATATAGCACACTTGAACTGCACAGTCTTTTTACATTTATACTGCTTATATGCTGGATCAGAATTTTAATGAGTAGTCCTGTGTATTCCATTGAATAAACTTAACTGAAGTACTGAGGCAATAATCAAAGCATTGGAACTATAGAAACTGGCTTATAAATAGACAGAAATAGTACCATTGTTTTGAACTGATTCTAGAGAAACTCACATACGTTTTTGTAGATAATTACTGCTTTAGGGCTGCATGCTGGTTGGGGAATTGTGGGAGTTAAATTCCATACATCTTAGATTTGCCAAGGTTGATAAATATTGCTTTAGGATAAGAATAGTATGATAATTTCAAGTGGATGATCAAGTGAATGAAAGTAGCCTTGGTGGTGCAGGCTGTTAATAGCCTAGCACTTAGTTCCAGCTGCCTGTAATTGCTGCAGGCTCAAATCCCACCAGGCTCAAGGTTGACTCAGCCCTCCATCCTCTCAGGGTAGGTAAATTGAGGACCCAAGATTGTTGAGGGCAATAAGCTGACTTTGTAAAAATGCCACTTAGTAATAAGCAGGCATATACAATGGAATGAAGGCTATTGCAGAGTGCATTGGGTTGTGCTCCAAACACTGTAAGCCACCCTGAGTCTCCAGAGAAGGGCGGGATATAAGTATGAATAAAAATAAAAAAATATAAAAAAATGACTGTTGAGAATGACTGCTGGAAAGCTTGCAGAAGATGCTGGGTTGTGTGGATCTGGATGTTCGGTGGACCTACATCTGATAGGTCTGATTTGTTATTTTTCTGTTATTTACCAGCCTAAGTAAAATAGCTTTGCCAACACTGAGCAACAGTATCTGCCACCCTCAAAAATGATACTCCCAGCCATACAAAATTAAAATGTTTTTTAAATGTCCCGATTTTCATAATATTTGATAATCTCATGAGAATTCTTAAATGCTATCTTGTTGTTCTCAGATAGATAGACAATAAAATTCTGTTGTGGAGTAGCATTGCAAAAATAATCAATTGCAGCCTAGTTAACTTTTGTACATAGGCAGTGGTGGTATTCTACCGATTCGGTCTGGTTTGGGCAAACCGGTAGCTCCAAGGATAATCTGTGAGCAAACCGGTTTGCTCCAACAATCAGCTGCTGGGCCCTCCCACCCACCCCGGCTCTATACTGACCTTTATTTCCTGGTTTTGAAGCTCAGCTGCTTCGCGCGGCACAGCGGATTGCCCCGCATCAGCTGTTGAAGACACAGGGACAGTGCAGGATTGCAGGAGAAGGGCAGTATCAAACCCTCTGTGCATGTGCAAAGCACGCCCACCAAGCCATGCCCACAGAACCGGTGGTAAAAAAAAATTGAATCCCACCACTGTACATAGGTTAAAGGAGTGCCATATTTTTCATTGCTAATGAATAATATACTGTTTTGGCAGTAGTGTCTATGGATTTAGGTGTGCTTGTCAATCACAGTTAAACATGAGTGAACAGAGTAACCAGTTATTAAAAAAAATAAATCATGTCTTGCAAAAAAAAAATGTTTCACTCTACTTTGATCAGATTTCACCTTTGTTCAATTCTGAACACTATAGATAAAAATATAATAGTGACAATCTGGAACAAAACAGGTACAAGATGGTGAAGGATGCAGAAAGAATGCCTTGTGAAAAATAATTAAAAGATCTAGATACATATACTTTACCAAACAGAGGATTCAACTAACTATTCTTTGTGGTTAGTTACAAATGTTTGATTCTATGAATTGGATAGCATTTATCAAGATTGTTCGCTTCTTATTGTATTTTTCATCAGAAAGGAAGTTATTAATGGTATCATTGGCAGCTTGTCTCTATTATTTAGGGTAAAAAACAAAGAAACCATCACAGCATCAGTTATGTACATAATATACTGTACATTTGAGTTTCATGACACAATTCTAGAAATACCAAGCACTGTTCTAATGTAAACTGAATTAAGAAACCAGAGCTATCTGAAAGCTGTTGGCATAATATATGAGGCAGCAATTCAGACCTTGCTGTTGTAGAAATAAAAAAAACAGTAGAACAGGATTTTTAAATATTAATACAGATTTTAGATTCTACTGTGCTTATATTATCCCATATATTATCTCAGGAAAAATACATGAAAAGCTGAAATGTATTAGTCTCTATGAATATGTATATCTAACAATGGTATACATACTAAGTAATATTTCAACAGACCACCTGATTGTTTCATGTTGTGTTCATTTTTCCTCTCCCCCTTAATTCTGTTGTTAACCATCACTTGGTCATCTGATTGAAAACTCATTATACTTCAAATTCTCTAGAGCAGGCACTGTGACTTTCATTTGTCTATGAGACACTTGCTTAAATAACAAAGAGTCTAAGTAATGTGTTTGAAGCTTAGAATTATTCTCTTGCAAAGTACTACTGTTGATTCAACATAACCCTCCCCTGAACACTCTTAACCCAGTATAGTGTTACAGCCTGATATTCCCATTCAACCCAGAACTTCCCTGACTAGAACAGCTCCTCCATTGATTGCCACAGAGGAAGAAAACTCTTGTGCATAATCTTATCTGATTATAATGAAGGATCACTGTGCACCAACCAGAGAGTTGTATCTACATCTGACTAGAACAATAATCTGGAGTCAACCTCAAGGTAGACTAGGTTAGTATCACATGTCAGTTCCAGGAAAAAATAGGCTGTAGTGCATTAGACCCTGATGTTTTAAGGTATATAACCTTTGCATGTGTTTAAGTGGAAAGAAATATGAAGACAAATGTAAGGCTGATTGTTACTTCCAGTATAACAATATTCTGCCAAGTTCTCTGTTCTTTTTTTTTTTAAATTACATTTATATGCCGCCCTTCTCCGAAGACTCAGGGCGGCTTACAATTTTTGGGATACAACCCAATGCGCTCAGCAATAGCCTTCATTCCATTGTATATGCCTGCTTATTACTAAGTGGCATTTATACAAAGTCAGCTTATTGCCCCCAACAATCTTGGGTCCTCAATTTACCTACCCCGAGAGGATGGAAGGCTGAGTCAACCTTGAGCCTGGTGGGATTCGAGCCTACAGCAGTTGTAGGCAGCTGGAACTTAAGTGCAGGCAATTAACAGCCTGAGCCACCCAAGGCCCTACAGAATATAGTTATGGACATGTGGAATATAAAGGCATCCATTCCATTACATCTGAAAAATAATAATAATGAAGGCTCACAATGTATTCAGATCATTACAATAACTAGGTAATTGCTGTATCTGTTAACAGGAAGTGGAAGAATTACTCCATAAGGAAATGCTATTTTTGGCAACAGTCCTGTGCTCACTGCCATCATTAACTCTGTCCTAGTCTTATTTAAGATCACTGGGATTTTTGCAAGGAAGTATGCATGAGACCTAATATATATTATGCCTGTGAAGGCTGAAAAAGTAAACAAAAATATAATGTACAATTTACATTCAAGTGCTTGCTGAAAACATCTCTGTTGATCTTGTCATTTTTCATCCCACAATGTTATTGGATTACTTCTGCACATTGTTATTATTTCTAGATTGTCTATTTTCATTTTCATTTTTTTTTAATTACATTTATATGCCGCCCTTCTCCAGAGACTCAGGGCGGCTTACAATTTTTGGGATGCAACCCAATGTGCTCAGCAATAGCCTTCATTCCATTGTATATGCCTGCTTATTACTAAGCGGCATTTTTACAAAGTCAGCTTATTGCCCCCAACAATCTTGGGTCCTCAATTTACCTACCCCGAGAGGATGGAAGGCTGAGTCAACCTTGAGCCTGGTGGGATTCGAGCCTACAGCAGTTGTAGGCAGTTGGAACTTAAGTGCAGGCAATTAACAGCCTGAGCCACCAAGGCTCATTTTATACTTAATATATTTGATGTATTGATGTTTTTAATGGTATTCATTGCCTGAAGTTGCTGTTCTATTGTCAATATGGCCCTATCCCCTTTGCCACCTTTAATTTTAAGGAAAGTTAGACTACTAGAATAAAAATGTTTTATTTGGGGTCTTTTAAGGATTTTGTGACCTGTGCAGCCATTGTTGGTATCTGTCCTGTCATTAAGATTAAGAGACTTAACTAATTAAGATTAAAAACTTAGTTTCTGTAGAGTCTCATAGAACTACTATTTTCTTACAGCATTTTAAGATTCCAGGGGAAAAGTGGGCTAAGGGCAAAAAAGTAGAAATAATTCTAAAACGTGGGTTTAAAGCTGAGTTCTAGTAATTTAAATAATAATTTAGCAATAGCATTTAGACTTATATAGCACCCCATAATTTATAGCATTCTCTGGGCAGTTTACATTGTAAGCCTTATTTGCATATTGTCCCTAACAAGGTCACTTTACTGAGCTTGGAAAGCTGGAAGGCTGAGTCAGTCTTGAGCTTTGCAGACAGAGTTTTCCTGCAATACTTCACTTTAACCACTATGACACCAGTGCTCATTTAACATTCATTTGTGTTTATGTTGGGGTCTACTGTAACCTACTATAGTTAGAATACAACTAACCCATGTGTGGACAACTAAGAAATTAAACTGTGCTGCATTTAAGTAAACTTTGAAATGATTTGTAGAGATTGACAGAAGAGATTTCAGCTTTCAGACCAATTCTAAGCTCAGTCACATAAAGGAAGCATCCCTTTTTAAACTGTTGGTGCATTCTCCAGAAGGATCAGAACAGTTGCTTAAAGGCTTTTATCTGGTTAGTCTCACCCATGAAATCCCAGCTGAAATATTCATATGCCCCAAAGCATGCAGACAACCTTACAATGTTTTTAAAGAGCCATGCCAAGATAAACCATGTTCAACACATTTTCTTTGCTTGAGCCCAAAACCAGAAGGAAGAAGATAGCACCAGAGGTGGTATTCGGCAGGTACTGTCCAGCTCTGGAGAACCGGTAGCAGAAATTTTGAGTAGTTCAGAGAACTGGCAAATACCACTTCTGACTGGCCACCCCCATCTTTTCTCTGCCTCCCGAGTCCCAGCTGAACGGCTGGGTCTTCTTTTGTTGCCCTGCACAAGAGAATGAAGCTGGAAAGCAGGTTAGTGGGGAGGGGAGGGAGGGAATGGAGATTTTGCAGTATCCTTGCCCTTCCACACCCACCAAGCCATGTCCACCAAGCCACACTACACCCACCAAGCTATGCCCACAGAATCAGTAGTAAAACATGTTGAATCCCATCACTGGATAGCACCTTTTCAGAGTAACACATTTAACTAAAAGACATGCTTTGATGAACTACAGCTCATTTTGTCAGATTGGTGGGTTAGCTAAATTGGTGTAGGATTTAAACTGGGATAAGGAAGGGGGTGAGGAAGCTGAGTGATTATGCTGATGCAGGTTACATGTGAGACTGAGGGCAAGTACTTTTTCAAATAACAATTGTAATATTTGGAATGGAATGGAATGGAATGGAATAGGATAGGACAGCACAGGACAGGAATGGGAATGGGAATAGGATTAGGAATAGGAAGATCTAGAAAGGACCTTGGAGGTGTTCTAGTCCACCCCTCTGCCTAAGTAGGAGAACCTATACCTATATACCATTTCAGATACGTTGACCCGAGTCTTGACCCACAGGCCAGATGTGTCACACACTGACCATGTCCATGCCTGGTTTAGCGAAGGGGGAAAAAGTCCCGATATGTCATGTGATGATGCCGTGACAACGTGAAACTCTCCCCTGGTCTAGAATCTTTTTAAAACATCCATTCAAACCTATCCTTGGTTATAACATGAGGAAATTCAGAATTTAGCTTCTGTTAGGTTCATTTGGGAAATTCTTTTTTGACCCCACGGTGAAGGCTAGCTTGACCTCAACTACTCTTGGCAATTATTTGTATCCTTGTTTGTTCAGGGATCAGTTTGATATTGTTTTTTTTTTAATTCCTTGCAATAAATGTCTCTTGTTCCTTGGCCTTTTCTAAACATGACTGGAACATCTGGCATCTTTTTTCCCACATAGAAATGTAATCTGTGTGGGCTGATCCTAAGCATTATTTTTGTAGTATATGAAATTTTGCTGATGCCTGAAATGTCAATGGGTAGCCAATTTATTTAATCTACTGTGTTAAAGTTTCCCATGTTCATGTTTCCTATATTCCATGTTACCACTGTAACTATATGCTTATAGCTTTTGGGTTTCTTTTTTCTACATTGCAACATTAGCAACTAAATGTCCCAAAGATTTTAAAGTAGTTGCATCATAAACACCAATAGTATTCTTTAAAAATCCACAGCTTTTCCTAGGTAGCATATTGAATGCCATCACACCTGAGAGGCCCATCATCTGGTACTATATTTCAGTCATTTAATCTTGTTTATCCAGGTAGTTTTCCTGGTAAAACACAGGCATGTTTCACCATTGCTTTCTATTGTAGGGCACCCAACAATGCCTTTTCTGTTGTTCCTAAAGTGATCTTCAAGCATAGTCTTACATCGCTGCTCCCCAATATACTGTAGGTGCTAGTTGCTCTAGCAATAACTGGGCTAACCTTCACATCTTGAGTGACCCAATGGAACTATCGCATGTACTCCCAGCATTCTTCATTGATGTATCTCAAGAACAATTACACATTCACATCCCTCACAATGAGGCACCATAATAAGACTTGCAACAGAAAACAATGCCTACTAACAGATAGATAGGTTATATGAGTCTTATCATGTATGTGTAACTGAGAAGTAAACAGCACTGAATCAAACAATGTTTCAATCCCTATTTATTGTAAGGTAAGTAAGGAGTTGATGAGTTTCAAACAAACTAATAAATGAGCATGATTAAGAGAACAATGTAAATGTAAATAACCGGGCCTTAAAAAAGGAATGTGGATGTTTTTTTGTAAAAGTTGTAATAATAAGCAGTTTTAACGGAAGGCTATAATGTTGCAATGTGGTTTCCTCAAACTGTGACCTAACAAAAGCCACAAGAAACATAAAAAAGCACAGTTTCCATGACCTCCAGAGCAACTTTAAAACAACCTTGAAAGGGATGTAGATCTGGCTGGCAGTCTATATGTAAGGGTCAGATAGTAACAGACTATGCAGATCATGAGGAAAGGTGAATGCAGTGATAAGGAAAAGACAAAAATGTTTACATGGAACGGATGCTCTGCACTGCCCATATTTTAATGCTGATTTGGCAAAGTTTTCAGCATGGATTAGATCCAAAATAACTAGGGCTACTATATTCATAAAAAGCACAGTTGCATGGGACTTCATTGATGCAGGATAAGAAAGAAATTTACTTGGCTGAAATATTCATTTATTCAACTAAACTCAACCAAGCTCTGGTTTTTTAAAAAATAAGATGAACCACAGTTTGCTGATATAACCAATTCAGGCCACTTTGCATTTGAAGTGTTGCAGTTAAGGCATTCCAGTAAAAATAGAATAAAAGCATATTTAAAAACCACAAAGTCATATTTTATAGACAAAAATGGCTTTACATTTTTAAAACTAGCCTAAAAGATTATTAAAGAATCAATTGGTTTGATAGAAATCTATTTTCTCCCCTTTGGTGTCTTTTTGTACCACACCCATTTCTATTTATTTTACTAGAATTGATTTCAGTAGGTCACTAGTTCAAAACCGTTAGTTGTGAGGAACATAATTATTTATTTTAGACTGGGTGGGAAATGTCATATTGTAAGTGTGAGCAAAACTAAGCAATAAATGTTTAAAGAGCACCAGTTGAGCCCTTTTTTCTATCTTAGAATAAATATTTATAAGAAAGGTCATCTGAGAGAGGCATAAAATATTATGATGAAAACCTTATAAAGAAGTCCATCCAAGTTGCAATCATCTATCCAATTTTCTAAGAGCACTCATCATTTAACTTAGGAGGATTTGTGCCATCATATATCATATCATATATCATATATTGTCATACATCATATTATATTACATTGTATTTATATTTGCACTGAATGCACAAAAGCAATAACAAAAACAGTTGCATCCAATTCAGTCAACTTTTTACCATTTACAAGTGATCCCATTCCTTCCCCAACATATATTTATACTTCAGCACAATTCTAAACATATTTGTCAGCTTTAATAGTCAGGTTATAAACTAAACTGAAAAATTCAATTAAATAACTTCAATCTTATGGGTCATGCATGTAAAATAAAAACAAAACAGGAAATAGCTTTCATGAAAATTCCAATTTCTTATTTTGTTCCAAGGGTTCGAGACCTAATTAATGCTGTGGGGCAGGGTTGGCTCCTGTCCACTCCAGATTTTGTAGGGGACATGAAAGGAGCCCCCAAATTGGCATCTCCCAGGCAACAGTGATGTCACCAGCTAATCCTTTCAACCTGGAGGCACTTTGATGCTTCCAACACAAGTGCAATGTGAATAAATCACTAACAACAGCCCAAAATAGTTTTTAAAAAGTCAGAAAATATAAAAGAACAAGAAGTTCAACTTCAGTTGATTGTGCTTGTGGGTGATCTCTGGATGACTCAGGTTGTGGTAGTTCAATCATCCTGGCCTCTTGGATCTCTATTTATTTATTTATTTATTTATTTATTTTTATTTTGTCAAATGCTTAGAATATAATAGAAATAAGAATAAACATAAGTTTAAATACATGACATAGGAACTAATAATTGGGGACAATAGGACAGGGATGGTAGGCATGATTGTACGCTTATACACGCCCCTTACAGACCTCTTAGGAATGGGGTGAGATAAATAGAGGTTAGTTTGAGGGTAAAGGAGTGGGGGTTTGAGCATGTGGCAACAGAATCAGGTAGCAAGTTCCAGACATTGACCACTCTGTTGCTGAAATTGTACTTCCTGTAATCAAGTTTGGAGTGGTTTACATTAAGTTTATATCTGTTGTGTGCTCTTGTGTTGTTGTGATTAAAGCTGAAATATTCATTAACTGGTAAGGTATTGTAACATATGATTTTATGTATTATGCTTAAGTCCAATCTTAGCCAGCATAGTTCAAGGTTGTCTAAGCCTAGAATCTCAAGTCTGCTGGTGTAGGGTATTGTAAAATACTCTTGTAAAATACTTCTGGACTCACTCAATTGTATTAATGTCTGATATACAGTGTGGATTCCAGACAGTGGAGCTGTATTCAAGTATTAGTCTAGCAAGGTTATGTATGCCCTAGTTTGTAAATCAGTATTGCCAGAGGAGAAGCTTCATAAGATTAGATTTACAACTCTTAATGCCTTTTTGGCAATGCTGTTGCAGAGAGTTCTGGCACTTAGGTAATTCAATATGAGAACTCCATAGTTCTTGACAGAGTGAGCGTTGTCAATGAGGTCATATCCACCTAGCTTGTATTTGGTGTATTGATTTTTTTTACCAGTGTGTAGGACAGAGCATTTGTTGGTTGAGATTTGGAGTTGCCAGATGTTTGACCATTCAGACACATAATGAAGGTCACTTTGAAGGATGGTAGCATTATTGGTGGTTTTGAATAGTTTTACATCATCAGCAAAGAGGATGCAGTTGCTTATAAGGTGATCACAAAGGTCATTTATATCGAGTGTAAAGAATGTGGGTCCTAGAACACTCCCTTGGGGGACACCGCTGTTAACTGGTGCAGGGTTTGATAGGGCGTTTCCTGTTTTTACTATTTGTTGCCTGTTTGACAGGAAAGCAGTAATCCACTGATTGGTTCTATAACTTTGCATGTGACACAACACAATGAGATTGGTCTGTAGTTTTCAGCCAGGCAGGGGTCACCTTTTTAGAAAATAGGGATGACCATTGCTAAAGACCATAGGTTTGGTAAGGAGCTGGTTCTGAATGATATTTCATATATTATGCTTAGGGGTTCTGCTATGGCAGTGGAGAGCTTTTTTAAGAAGTATGCACATAAGCCATCAGGGCCAATAGATAAGGATGGTTTTAAGTGACATAGTACATTTTCTACATTATCTTCAGTAAGTTAATATGTAGTAGATCATTGCAGTTAGTTGTGGTATGATTAGGAAATGTGGGACATGAGCTATTACTGTTTACAAAGACTGAACTGAAGAATGTGTTGAAGAGGTTTGCCTTAATGGCTTCATCACTATAGTCTTTTCCATTAGGTCCTTTTAAGGGTGGGATGGTTTTTGAGTCTTTAAGTTTGGTGTTTACAAAGTTATAGAAGGCGTGGGTGGATTTTGTGCGTAGAAGGTTTTCCACTTGCTTGCAGTGGTAATTCATGGCATTCTGCCTTTATCTGTTGGCATAAGGTGATGTATTGGTTTTTAAAGTTAGCTACTTATTTAGTTTTGTTTTTACACCATAAGGATTTTTTTTAGATTGAAGTTTTCTTATTATTTTGGGTAAAAAAATGTTTTAGGGTTTACTAATGGAACATATAGTTTAATGACTCTTTCAGGTTCAAGCAAGAAGGCGTTATAATGTTCTTCTGTAGTATTACAGCCAGAGAACAGAATGTGCCAATCAAGAAATGATGTCGGCAGCTATGAGTTCATAATTGGCTTTTTAAAATTGTATTTTGGGGATCCATCATTATGATCCTCTTTGAGATGATGTAAATTTAGACAAAAGTCAATCATGCTATGGTCACTGTTTGAAAATGGTTCCTGTATTTGTAGATCATAAATTGAGTTTGAGCTGTTGCAGAAGATGAGGACGAGGCAATTGTTTAGTCTAGTGTTGTTATATACTAATTGATCCAGTCCCAGTGTGGTAAAGGCATAGTACAGGGTTGCATGAATGGGTTCAGATGTACATTCACTTAGTGTCCAATTTATAAGAGGTAAGTTGAGGTCACCAAGAAAAATAAGAGGGTGTGGGCAAGAGGCAGCCCATGTCAGTAGTGAAGTTAACTTGTTTGCATGAATTATATCACAGTCAGGGGCTCGATAGCATAGTAAGAAGTGGATTGAGGCATTTAACGACAGTTCACAGACAGTTCTAGGTGACTTTGTATACCATTGCCCATGATATCTTTCTGGCATGGTTTTGAAGTGCTTCCCCTCCTTCTGTGGACAGTTTCAGAGATGTTGGTGAGTGGAAGAGGTCCAACCCTAGGTGTCTCTCACTGCTCATCTTTAACATTTACATAAAACTAGTGGAAGAAAACATTTAGAAGCTTGAGATATGTGGTATCATACACTGATGCCAGTCAGAAAGGAACAAAAAGGAACAAAGAATGCAAGGAAATCTATCCACTAAAATTATTTGTGTGATCACCAGATCAGACATTATAAAATATTTTAAAATTGCAGGTTTATACTAGTGTAGGAATGGTATAGAAAAGGAAGTGTATGGATCTGATATTATGGTTGTCTAAATTAGGCTCAGAAGTAATTTTTTTTCTCTTCAGAATAAGAACAGTCACTTTAAGGATGCTTTCCCACCATCCCTCATTTTCCAATGACTTTGACTGTCTCTGAAAAATCAATTATGTGAAACTGAATAAAAAAAAATACAAATAGGGTTTTGAGAGGAATCTTTCATTTGAAGGCAGTTCTTTTTTAATTGACTCTAATATATATTAGTACTTCCGTTTTTTAGGAAAATTTGCACTGACAGACAGGAATCAAATAAGAAGGTAGCACTTTTAAAAGGCATGCATGTAGGAAAAATATTTCATCTATTGGATCCTTCTGTTATTTCACCTCATTGGTTTTAATAATCAGTATGAAGGATCTCAAACCAGTCAAGCACTGTATATTTAAAAAAAAATCTCGATCAATAATTGGATTTTACATTATGATGATGATGAAATTGAAGAAAATAATCAACAAACCCAATGAACAACTGGTTCTGAATAGCAGTTATTGAAAAGCTTCTAAGTGTAGTCTGACTTATTTTTCTCCTTGAAAATTCTCATACGGCCTTCTGTTATCTTCCTGTTAACAATCTCCAATTGCTCTGCTAGTTACTTATAATAAATCATTAAGGGTCCATTGAATAAAGTGGAGTGGAGAAAAAAAATCACATATAAGAAATGTATAACAGTAAAATACCTGGCTAAGCTGCTCTCAGCCGGTTGCATCCAGATAAAAGTAAGCCTTGTGATTCTGTGGCAAAGCCAAGACAGTTTTTCCTACTTAAAAACATGTGACAAACACAGTTTCGGGTTTCCAATACAGATCTGTTATTATAGCAACTGCAACATATGCTGAAGGATACTCATGAAAGTCAGCACTGAAAAAATGACTGCAATCCAAGCACAGAAAAGGACTTGGTTTGCAGTTTTCCCACTACCTTCCCTTTTGGACACAGGAGTCAATAAAAATGTTGGGCAAGCAAGAAGCTGTGATTATGCAGCCACCAATAAAAAACAATAGCCCAGTAAAGGTCTTTATAAGAATATGGATAAGAAGTTATTCCCACAGTGGTCGGGATCACATGCTACTCATTTCTTTTATGCAAACATAGAACCATCTTATGGATTGTGCAGGCTACATTTTTTCCCTCATGTTTGAGCAATAAAATGATTCATTGCATTGATCTCACGGTTGCATTCTGTGTAAGGTAACAGCTTTCAAAGACACACATAAAGAAACCATGCATGTTATGTGAACACATACACTGCTTCTTGTAAAACTTGCCCCTTTCTCAGTGCAAAGGTTTAGTTCAAGCAGAAAAAAAAAATACCGGTACAGCTAGTTGCCCACTATAAATATGTAAAGAATATATCACAGGAATATTTTTTCCTGTGAATTTTTGATTTTAATTTAATCCAGTCTGATGAAGTAGGTCAGACTGAAAAGGATCCAGATAACTTGGATTGAAAAGAGTTCATATTATCCAAAGCCCTGTAAAATGTCTACCATTCTCTCCACAATTAGAAACTTGGTTAAAAAAATTATTTATTTATTTATAAAACTTACACGATCGCCATCTTAAGAAACATAACACTGGGCTACTCACAAAAGCTATAAAAAGGGCACTTCACCATCATCCTCAATCATCCAATAAAAACATCTTTAGGTTTTTATTGGATAGGGTTGCTTCTGGGGGCTGTCAGGGGGCTAGGGTGGTCATGCAGGCAGGTGAATGGAGGTGGTATGCAGCTTGGGGGTGCCCTGCCATTGCCACTCTGGTCTGATACCTAACAGGCAATTGGATTGTCCCCAAGGGTGCGCAACCTCTGTTCTCCTGCTGTGACCCCCTCAGCCCCCTTGCAATTGCAGAAACAGGGCTGGTCTTGCTGCTCACCTGCATGACCCCCCCCAAACCCCTACATTGCAGAAACAGCATCGGCCTTGCTCCTCCCCCCTTTTTGTTGTAGCTGACTGAGTTGTGAACCAAGCTGTCTTTGTGAACCCCCCTTGAGTGCCCCTCCCTCCATTTCTGCTGCCCCCCAACACATTTTCACCTGTCTGTCCCCTAGTGGCTCTGGCAGCTGTTACTCCCCCTCCCTCCAGTCCTGGTGACAGATCTGCAGGGCCCCAAAATATGTGGAGCAGCCACAGTGCTTAAAAAAAATTGCATTGCAGGCTGTCTCTGCAGCACCGTTGCTTCTGTCTGCCACCTGATTGGCTGGGGCTATTTGTCCCATGCAGCTGAAGTCCCAGATCAAAGGGTGTTTGGGCAAATGGGCAGGGTTTAAGGGTCGGGCAGAGGGCCATTGGCCCATTGGCCATGGAGAATGACCAGGGAGGACCAGCAGAGCATGAAAGCTGGCTGTAAATAGGCTGAGGCAGGTGGCTGGGGGTGAAGGAGGCATGGCCAAGGGTCCATGTCTAAACATCCTAAACCCATGAAGACCAGTGGAACAGCTTGCCTTCAGAAAATGTAGGTGATTCATCACTGAAGATTTTTTTAAAAGACTGGACAGCCAACTGTCTGAAATGGTATAAGGCAGGGGTGTCAAACTCACATCATCACAGTGGCATCCCGTGAGGTATCAGGACTGTTTTTCCCTTTCACTAAACTGGGTATGGGCGTGGCCAGTGCATGACGTATCCAGCCCGTGGAGCAGGAATTTGACAGCCCTGGTATAGGGTCCCCTGCTTGAGGGGGTTGGACCAGAACACTTCCAAGGTTCCCTCCAGTTCTATTCTGATTGATTGATTGTACCTTTTAAGCCAACATACTTTTGTCATAGGTTAACCCTAACTTCCCATTAGTGATTTCAGTTATTCAAAATCATTAGGAACAAAAATCAATAATCATGGCATGTTCCAAACTTAACAAGGATTACATAATGTATACATTCTTCAACAGTTCTATACATGTTGATTCAGAAATTCCACAGAACTTATTCACTTGATAAATATATTGGGAATTCCAATCAAAATGAACAATTCTTCGTAAATTAACCCAGATGCTTAGATGGATATAATATATGTGATAACCATAGTTTAGTATGACATGCAAAATATAAAGTTTCAGTGCTCTGTTGATGTAGCTAAACTTTAATTTTACAAATCACAAATCTTATACAATTTGTTCTGAAATTGTTAAGGTGCATTAGAGTTTTGCATCCTTCACAATGATACTACTTCATGCTATTCTCCCTTCCTCCTCCTTCCCCACTTTCATTTCTGCTCTTTTGTTTTGAAATGAATGTTTTGATAACCCAGCAAGACCATACACTGTTCCTTTTCTTTAATCAGAAGTTTTTGTAGGCATAAAAACAAAGGGAACACTTTGTATAGGAAAATGTGTACAATTTCTTTTCAGGCATTAAGGAAGCATTGGGCTGGATTATAAAAACAGTGCCATCTCTTATGAACAGCAGAAAGAAAAATACTCCTAAAATGTCCAATGAGTTTTTTTTTAATGTAGTGGAATTTCAATGAAATAAAAGGTATTTATTTGAGATAAATCAAATCTAACCCTTCCCAAAATCAGTTGAATCCCACTTTCACATTGATTAGTGCAGAAAAAATAGCTTATTTATATATCCAATTTATATAATTAGTGTTTTCTTGGGCATCACTTTAAAAGAGGGTGTCTGGGCTGCTTTGAAAGGGAGCATTATTTCCTCCCCCCATAAATCTGTGAATGGTTAGGGGAATTGATCCAGTGTCTTTTATGATCCTTATGGAACATCTGCAATGTAAGATAAAACATTCAGGCTGTTTTGGATATTAATTAAATGTAAAAATAGCAGTTTTCCATTTAATTGTAACCCAGGTTATGGTTTGATGTTTCCAAGTAATAGATTATCAATAGATATTCTGAAATTCTGTTGTAAATAAATAAGATCAAGGTGTTGAACTCATGAGTCTTGCAGATGGAAAACCATTTCACCCTCTTGTTTCATTGAATCTAGTAGTTAACAAGGAGAAGGAGGTCGAAGCATGAGAATTAAAAACTGAACAATGGAAACATGAAGAACATATGTAATTTCTCTTTTTGACACTGACATTCACTATCTTATTCCAACATCATACAATTTGTGAAGCATAAGCGGTGGTTCTTTGTCATCCTGGTAAAGATGGGAATTACAAGTGCTAGGATCAAATATTCCTACATCTCAGTTCTTGCCTCTAAATTATTGTTGAGTAGGCAGTATGGTTGGGTATAATATAGGAATTTTATATCCCATGTAGCATAGATACTGGGCAAAATCCTTTATATTTGGTAGCTAGAGCAAGCAAAAAATATTTGATGTTAGCTATACTAGAGGCATCCCCTGTGGGTTGTAGATTTGTGTATTTCTATGGGCTTTCATGAATTGTATCCCCAGTTGTCAATCAGATTAAATGAATGAAAGCATGCAGTATGGCACACAGTTTGTATTTTATTACACAATTGCCTAAATTCAGTTTCCCATTCAGCCTAAATTACTTTCAATCAGGAAGAATTGATATCATCCAAATGGATTCTCTTTTAAAGATTATCAGGTTTTATCTTTCTTTTTCATGTCTTAAGAAAATTATTTACTCTGGAAACACCAGTGTGGAACATCATTTTCCTGCAATTTTCTTAGCTATTTGCTCAGTATTTTCTCCTGTAACATCATAAACAAGAATGGTTAAAACCCCACTGTTCCATGACTGAATTCATGCTGCATTTTTGAACATTGAGGTTTGAACATTGTTGAATATAGTTTTTTTTACACACACATGTTGATACTTGGAAAATTATAGAATATGACTCTGTGAGTACATATATAAAAACATCTATAAAAACATTGTCCTGATAAAACAAATTGTTTATATGATCTTTTTAAAAACAGTGAAATTTTCTATGAGCTAGAATAGCAGTGCAAGCCCATATCAAAAAAAGTAAAGTTTTCATACCCCCATCAAGATGGGCAAAAATGAACCCTAAACTTTCCCCCATTTGCTGGAAATGCAATAAAGAGAGAGGAACTTATTATCATTTATGGTGGAGTTGCAAGGAGGCCCAAAAATATTGGCAAAATTTACATAAGTGGATGGAAGAAATGTGTGAAGTTAGAATGCAATATAGGCCTGAGTTTTTTCTGTTAGGAATTAACACTAGGACATATGATAAAGAAAATATGTATTTAATGATTCATGTAACCACTGAAGCAAGGTTGGCATACGCACAAAATTGAAAAAGTAAAGATATCCCAAATGAAGTGGAAATATTGAGGAAAATTATATTGTGCACAGAAATGGATAAACTAACAAAAGAACTTAAAAATAAGGAGGATACGGATTACTTTAAAACATGGGTTTCTGCTATGGTGAGGGTTCTGTCTGATATGTTGTGTACTGTTTGTTTCATGCATTGTTGTGGGGGGGTTGGGCTTCTGGCATTTCTCTAGTCTGTGGAGTTTGTTGGTGTGTCTGTCTTGTGGGAGGCTTCTGTTTCGGCTTTCCAGAGGGCTAGTTGTTTGGATTTGTCCCAGAGTGCTGGGTGGATTTTGTTACTGAATTTGAGGTAGAGACTGTGTAGGTCCCTGTTGGTTTGGTCTAGTAGCGATCTTTTCCTGTGGAGTTCGTTTCTGATTAGGGCTAGTTCCGTTCTTTTCAGGATCCTTTCAGTGGCTGAGGTTTTAGAGTGGAATTTGAGTTGGAAGCAAGTGGGGAACACATTTTTGACTCAGCAATTGCATAAGAATGTGAGGTCACATAAGATGGTGGCTCTTCAGACTTCGAGTTTCTCATAGGTCCTGGTCAGCCAGAAGGTTTCCTCCCCATAGAGGTAGGATATTTCTTTTCGTAAATTTTCACGGGTACAGGTATGCAGGTCTTGTCGTGCTTGGGTCTTTTCCCATGTAAGATTGAGAGTATCTTGGTGACGTTTCAATGAGGTCCCACTCGCCATCTTCAGGCTGGTGCTTTTGGCTTCATGCTTGTGTGAGCAAAGTGTGATCGGAGCTGCCGTCTCTCTATAAATACTGGTGGGGAGGTGTGGTGTGCCCAGGAGACCCAGGAGATTACAGCACAAGACCCAAGATGTCACAACAATAGAACTCAGAAGGTCATCACACAGCCCATTACCCAGGTTGTTACAACACAAAAGGCTGAGAGACACACAGTCGGTACCTCAGCCACACAGGGTCTTATGAAAAAGCCAACCAATCTGCAAACATCAACTCCATCAACCAATCAAGAAGTAACAACACAGCCAACCAACCTGCTTACAACAGAGCCAGCACACCACACCTCCCCACCAGTATTTATAGAGGGACGGCAGCTCCAATCACACTTTGCTCGCACAAGCATGAAGCCGAAAGCACCAGCCTGAAGATGGCGAGTGGGATCATCATTTTTCTCATCTATAATTATATAATAATCTTAAGGTAATTCCCAATACGTTTTCAACTTCAAATCTCCCCAATCTATATTTCTAAAAAAATATTTTAAAAAAAATTACCAAAAATACATTTCCATGCGGTATCCCCCCTTTATATTATCTTTAACCCTTATCTCTAAATCTCTCAGCCTTACAGTTTCTTGTAATTTTAACCAGCTTTCCCTTTTCTAAGTTTTTCCCGTCTTTCATCTTAACTCCTCTTTTTTCCTCTAGTATTGTTTTTATTTTCATGTGCCAATCACTTATTTTCCCCCCACCCTTTCCTGTTCTCTCTTTTGCAGTTTCTTCTTATACAGCTTCTTCTTTTGTTTAATCTTGGGAATATTTTCCCTTTTATTTATTATATCTATCATCAATGTCTTAATTTTAATTCCTTTGATGTCTTTTGGAAATGTCCCTTGTTCTTTGTGCTCTTCTAAGCTGCTTTCCTCTTCCTTTAACTCCTCCTCCTTGAACTTTCTTTGTTCTTCTGTGAAGTGTATCACCATTAATTTTTCTGCCAGTATGTCCAATAGTTCCATTCTTTATTTTAACATTCCTCTCACAGTTTACAGTTCCAGTTTGAATTCTTTTGTCTCAATTCCTTGTATTAATCCTTCTGTCTCCTTGTCACAATCAACACCAAACAGTCCCAAGATATTATCTTCACTTGTCCCTTTGCTGCAATCCCTCTTTTTTTGGTTCTTCCTAGGTTATTGTTATAATATAGTCTTTTATTTCATTTCATTTCTCATTCACACATTTGTAAGACCAGTAATTTTCCATGAAATCATAAGAAGAAAAGATACTCAACATTGCTTTTCACTTTTCAAAATTCTTTTTTCTCTTTTCAGTTGTATTAATTCTGCTAATTTTCAACCATCAGCTCTTTTAAATGTAGTCGATTCCAGGCAAGTCTAACATTCTGTCCAATGCCTAATTAATGCCAATTTCTGTATCTTATTCCAAATTTGGTCTCTAATTCCATTATAAACCTTTTATGGTCCAATTTTTAAATTTACCTTATAGTTTCCTCTTATTTTCCATTCGCCGCTGCCACACTCTTAAAAACAAGGGCTCTTTCCTTCTGTTTCTCGGGGTTGTCAAAAAAGTCCAAAATCCTTTGCCTTCACCACTTCGCTGCTCCAACAGACACTTAAGTCCCAGAAGCTTCCCGTCTTCAGGACAGCCATTAAGACTGCCGCTACCTCCTGTCTTCACGGGGAGTATACCTAGCCAAGTAGGGGAGATGCAGCTCCCCTCAACCTGGCTGGCAGTCTCCCCCTCTTCCCCCACCCCTCCAAGGTGGGTCCAAGATGGATCTGTCCCATTGTGACCCTCCAATAGGATAAGCACATTTCGAAGCTGCACATGGATCATCTTCAGTCCCCTTGATGGAAGTGCCACTGGAAGCTTCTTCATGGTATTTCTAAGCTTACATTCATCCTCTTCCTCTTTTAAGAGGAATTCCTATTTACATTCTGTTAGCTTTCAGTGGAGATACAATTGTTAAATACAACATTGTGGGTTGATGACTGAAAATATACATTTCAATATGCAGCCTGTCAAATCCTGACTATGGGACAGAAAGAGACAAGTGGATTAATGAATACAATGTAGTGGTCCTCTTCGCTATATTTGTGAAAAGCTCCACTGGGGTATCATCTTGCTAGTTGTATTTTGCCAAAGTTGTTTATGCATATGTTTATAGATGGCATGAATTGTGTGAGAAATTGGCATTTAACAAATAAGGAAATGTCAGAAGCAGGTTAACCATTATTATTGAGGATCCATTTTATATGGTTTTTTTTTTAATTGCTCTGTTTTACATTAATGACAGTAGTTTATAATATTTCTGTTGCTGCTTGCTTATAATAGTTGTGGGAGATTATATATGTCAGGCAAAAGCAACCAGAAGGATATGTGAAGAGTCTCAACAGTAGTTTTATTACAAGTCAGCTACTGTATTGTTACAAGAAGCTTGCCAAACTGACTGCATTCCTCTGAAAGCAATATAAGGCTTCAAGGATTCTGGGAGAAGTCCACCCTGTCCCTCTTGACCCTTCCCTCCAGTCTAGCTGAGATTCCACCACACACAGATGATCTGTTAATGATATATTGTATATTTCCTTTTTAATATTTAATATTTGTTTTAAGGTAGTTTTCTTGCCATTTATTTTGAAAGGAAACCCAACACTTGTTCAAACAAGCTTTTTTTTCCTGGAAATAATCTTCCATTGTTCTGCGAATAATTGCATTCATGTTTTTTTAATATGCATGAAGGAACATGAAAAACTTTTGATAATTGCAGGCCTATCTTAAGTATCATTATATGGACATATTATTGAACCGAAGCAGGTCTGGATTTGAACTGGAGTCTGCTTGAAAACTGTAAGATTAAAGGATTTATGAAATTAGAAATTCCTCTTACCATTCCCTGTCATCAAGTCTGCCAAAAGTGTGGGTTTTCTTCTGATATTCTTCTGGTATTAAATGATAGTGCCAAGAAGATCAAAATGCAACATGCATGAGGACATGCTGTTAATATGCTAAATTCTAAGGTATCCTGTTCTCTACCATTCTCTACCTATTCTCTACAAAAAATGCGCTGGTGTATACTGGTTTACATCATCATCTCCTTGCTTAAAATTGGAAGAAAATTCTTATATTGTTATTTTAAAATCTCATCAAGAAAAAAAGAAGATGTATACCAGCCTGTGCTTAACATTAATTTTACATGACTTTGTTGTGCCTGATGAAGTGGAATGCTCTAAAGGAAAAGTTTAAATTGCCCTGCCTAATGCTGAAAAGCTGAATCACATGCTTAATTTTTCTCCATTGAATGGCTTAACTTTTATTAGTTTATGAATCATGAACTCCAAAACCATCTTAGATAAACCATCCCTTGGCTTCTAATATGCACTTATTCCATTAATAACAATGGATGCCATCTATGTAAAAATAAAAACCATATAGTGGTGGTGCACTGATTAGAATGCAGTATTGCAGGCTAATTCTGCCGACTGCCAGCAGTTCAATTCTGTCCTCCTTCAATCCTGTTCCATCCTTACGAGGTGGGTAAAATGAGGACCCAGATTGTTGGGCATAATATGCTGACCCTGTAAACCACTTAGAGAGTGCTGTAACTCACTATGAAGTGGTATATAAGTCTAAGAACCATGCATAGATGTTTTTTAGCTCAAAATCAGCACCTTAAATTGAACCTCAAAACCAATTAGCAAATAGTATAAGGCCTGGAAAATCCATGCCATGTGCTACCAGCACTAAAACCTAGTAAATATGTGACCTATTGTATTCTGGACAAGTTGCAGATTCCAGTAGTATCTAATGGAAACCTTAGACATAGCACATTGTATTAATCTGAGTGATAATAAAGATATTACTGTACTCAGGTCCTCCTGCATTAGATAAGATCACAACTAGATATAAACCAAAACTGGATGTAGGTTCTCTGGCCATGGCTTCCACTTGCTGTTCAAGAAAGAACCATACCCATAACCATAAACCCTAGTAGTGTCGGCCTATCAAGAGACAACACTGGTGGCAATAGAGAACCCCAATATATCAACAGTAACTCTATCTTCTTGGATTCAACTTTAGTCTGTCCTCTCCCATTTAGATTTCACAGTCTCCAAGCATGGAGAAAGGATATTAGCAGCATCTTTCCTACAGCCTAGGGTTGAATGTATTATTGGGTATAATCCATATTGTCAGGTGCAAAAGATCAGGTCCACATATGAAAGTCCAATTAAACTAATTTATTGCTATTTATACCTATGCACAAAAATCTTCTCAAACAATAGCAATAGCACTTAAATTTATATATTGCTTCACAGTGCTTTACAGCCCTCTCTCTTTTTAAAATCATTTTTATTATATTTTTCAAAAATACAAAGCTCATTCATGTTTGCGACAACATTTTGGCATCAACAAATACATATATCTTATATATAGCCCTCTCTAAACAGTCTACAGAGTCAGCATATTACCACCAACAATCTGGGTACTCATTTTACCGCCTGCGGAAGGATGGAAGGCTGAGTTAAGCTTGAACCAGTGGGAATTGAACTGCCAAACTGCTGGCAGCTGGCAGTCAGAAGAAGTGGTACTGCATTCTAACCACTGTGCCATCATGGCCTGCTTGGGGTCAGATAAGGGTCAATGGAATTCAAAGAAGGTTGGACTTAGTTCATTTGGGGCTACATAGGGATTCTAGTCTAATCCCTCTTTAAACCTCAGCCGCAGGTTCTGTCGCTTTCTCCTACACATATACTCATAATACTATATCCCCAAATGTCAGCTAACGGTCTTGTATAGATGTTAAAAGCTAACTACTGCATCAAAGGCTGTAGGCCATCCTCTCATCCTCCATTACAACAGATTGAAACTGTCCATTGATGGTAGAGCAGCACCATTGCAAAACAATGCTTGTAATTCCACCAGGTGTATATGTTGTATCCAGCATTACTTGAAACAAGGCTATGGATATTATGGAGGCATGAACTCCTGGACCTTTTTGGATCCATCACACAGAGCAGGAAAGATTTATGGTTCCACCTGGTGCAATAGCTATAGCACTTAGACTTATATACTGTTTTATGGTGCTTTACAGTCCTCTCTAAGCAGTTTACAGAGTCAGCATATTGCCCCCAACAATATGGGCCCTCAAAACAATGAAATTACTTTCAGAAGTTTACAGACTATATAAATAATAATTAAATAATCCACAGTGAAGGTTCTTCACCATAACCCAAAGATCAGATCCAGAAGCTTAAATATGGAACCTGTTGGTCAACATGTGGTAGGTTCATAAATAGGAATCCATGTTTGTGTCTACAGCTTGATATTTTAACAGAAGAATAAGATAAGGCATCCCTCATGATCAAAGCCTTTCTTTTTTCCTAACCATGTTGCTGAAGGGGTTAAAAAAACTATGCATTGTTGTCTTTGAGAAGCCATATTTTGTTAATAAATGCTACATGTGCTGTCTCATCCAATAACAAATCATGAATGAAGATGGTCTTGTGCACAGATTACTCTTTAACCATGAGCATCTTGAGTCCAGGGTACCAGCAATCTGGTCAATTGATGCATAGAATGGGCTAATCAAATTAGAAGGGGAAATCAACACCAGTTTAGAGAACTCTCTTCCCTTGAAACAGCCTATCCAATCCTTCCCTCCATATTTTCTCCTTGTCCAATAATACAGGGCTACTTAAAGACTAAAAAGACTAGAATTGTTATGTTCCAATAATGGCTGAAAAAGTTAAAGGGTTTGGGTAAACTTTAGCCTAGAAAAGAACAAATGCCAAACTATTCTTTTCATGAGCTGTTATTTTTCTTGGCTGGGGATATGTAACAAATTATTAAAATGTATACTGGGCATATAAGAGTCCTGCTGGGCCAGACCAAAGGCTCATGCAGCTGAGCATCCTGTTCCCCTGTAGTGATCAACCAGGTGCTTCCAGAAAATCAGCAAATAGGATTTGAAAGTAATGGCTGTCTCCTGCTGTTTGTCATTCATTATCCAGTTACCCGAAACATTCTGTCTCCATCTGAACACAGAAATCTGATGTACTGTAGCTATTGACAATGATTCATGCAATGAAAAATGCTATGAAATAAGTCTGAAATCATTCTCCAACTTGGTCTACTACATTATTGGATTATCACTTCAATATACCCAGCCAGCATAAGTTCTGTAATACAGGACATCTATGTTCTTAAAAGATGTAAAATGGACAATTGGCAAAAAGTTCAAAAATACTTATCTTAGCATATGCTTTTCTATATATGGAATATGATAGGACATTCTATTCCAAAACTGTAAGCACCAGTCCTCTTCTATAAGGAGTATCTGGATTTGGCAGAGCTCAGAAAGGTACATTTGTGATTATTAAATTAATCACCATACTTTACTGTAAGAGCTATGTATGCCTTACTAAGTGAAATATTTAAATACAACCTTTCAAACTATTTTTCATAGTCAGAATTAAGCTGGCATGGGGTTTAGTGTGATCAATTTTTAATACATTTAAATTCCTTTTACTGGATGTTTATTCCTTATTTATTTAGAAATGAATGTGGCCATTTATTTTACATATGTAACTCTGGATGACTATTCGTTGATTACATCTTTAAACTGCTTCTTGAAAATTTTAAATATTCTGGAAAGGAATTGGGGAAAAACCATGAAAATAAGTTAGTATATTCATAAGCATTTTGTACTTTTATTCATTTTATTTCATAAATTTATGCAGACCTATATTCTTTATCCAAATGCCACACCCTTTAATACTTGTTTTAACATTGTAAGCCGTCTAAAGTGGTTACTAAGATGGTAGTTATAGAAAGCAATTCTAGAGAGTATAACTATACCAAACTTTCAAATTTTCATTTTGGAGATTTTGTAGACATTTGGTTCTTATTCTGAAACTAGTGCAATTTCTTTTCTTTTTTTAAAAATGTATTTTGCCTAGATTGCTCTGTTTCTTGCTTGGATTTTTCTTTGTTCCTTCAAGGGAAAGAACTGAGAATTGTGAAAGATATAAAATCAAGCAAACAACTAAATATTTGTGCAAGTACCCAAGATTCATACCCGTTTATTAGTGGTGGGATTCAATTTTTTTTACTACCGGTTCTGTGGGCATGGCTTGGTGGGCGTGGAAGGGGAAGGATACTGTAAAATCTCCAGTCAGAAGTGGTATTTGCCAGTTCTTAGAACTACTCAAAATTTCTGCTACCGGTTCTCCAGATCTGGTCAGAATCTGCTGAATACCACCTCTGCCACATATTATGACAGGAAATATCTGCATATTCATTTGAGGCACTGCTTTTGTTAGTGGACATAAATGCTGATTTACTGTTCTAAAATTGAAGGTTGTAGCTTCTGGAAAAATAATATTTATTTTCTCAGTACTGCTATTATGACTTGAACACAGAATGATAGTCCCATGAATATTTCTTTTATAATGCTGATAGCTCATATATGGTATGAAGAGCAGAACACTTCTCTTTCATACCTGTTCAGTTTTATTTTAGTTTTTTTTTAACAGCAAAGAAGTTTTAGTTGTTTAAAAAGGCTGATCTCTTTCTCATCAGGCAAGTTAGAAGACCTTGCCTATTCTAATTGCAATGTTAGGCTGACATTGAAATGCATTTTCACTTTATAAATGACTCTCATTCACTTTCTATTTTGCAAAAACACTAAGACAGGCTGAGAGAAGCAATGGAAAAGAAAGAAAAAATACAGGCTCATACTATTTTACGGAGCTAGAATATGTTCTCATTATTGTGAGCTAATGGCATGCCTAATAGGTTTTTGTTACCTAAGATAGTCTTTTTCATGTTTAAGAGTCCAGGTGAGAAATCCCTTGACATGGATATTCAAAGGCTTGAAGCCACAGACAAAAGTTGATTAATTATATATGGGCCATCCAAATAGATTAGTTTTCTTAGTGGACTAATACAACAGTTCTGCTAGAAACTGATTATATGAAAAAAGATTTCACATTTTAAGGATGAATGCCCAGTTGCCATACTATGAGGGTCAAACTGGACACATTCATTTTGTTGTCTTTGTAGAGAGTGGAGAGTCTTTCATAGATGTCCAGGAAATGCCCTTGACCTATGCACAGAGTTTAGTGTGAACAGAGGGGGACAACCTATTTTCCAAAGCATCTGAAAGCAGGACAAGAAACAATGGATGGAAACTAATCAAGGAGAGAACCAGCCTAGAACTAAGGAGAAATTTCCTGACAGTTAGAAAAATTAATCACTGGAACAACTGGCCCTCAGAAATTGTAAGTGATCCAATGCTGGAAGTTTTTAGGAAGAATTTGTCTGAAATGGTATAGGATTTCCTCAGAGGTGGTATTTATTTATTTATTTTATTTATTTATTTGAACTTATATGCCGCCCCATCTCCGAAGACTCGGGGCGGCTTACAACTAAAACATGAGACAATAAATACTTAAAAGACAATTAAATTAAATTATAAGTCCAAATATAAACACTATAAAACCTTTAAAAACCATCCCTCCCCCAGAACCCCCAGCAGGTTCTGACCAGTTCTGGAGAACCGGTAGTGGAAATTTTGAGTAGTTCAGAGAACCAGAAAATACCACCTCTGACTGGCCCTGCCATCTATTCTCTGCCTCCTGAGTCCCAGCTGATTGGCTGACTGTTCTTTTGTTGCCCTGCATAGGAGAATGGAGCTGGAATGCAGGTTAGTGGGGTGGGGAGGGAATGGGATTTTGCAGTAACTTTCCCCTGCCATACCCACCAAGCCACGCCTACAGAACTGGTAGTAAAAATTTTTGAATCCCACCACTGGATTTCCTCCCTGAGCAGAGAGTTGGACTAGAAGACCTCCAACCTCCCTTCCCACTCTGTGTTTTTTGTTGTTGTTTAAGATTTAATCCAATTCAATTTGCAGTCTGGGACTGGTAAAAACTTTAACCAAAGAGCTGTTAAGATAATGTCTGCAGTATATAGGAAATTCCGAGTAAGGTGGGTTTTTTTTTTGCAAAATCAGAATATTCAGCTCTAATAAGTTCAAAATTTCCATATATGTATTATTATTTATTTATTTATTGGACTTGTATGCCGCCCCCTCTCCTCAAGGACACGGGGTGGCTCACAACTAAAACACAATAATACAAACAATAAATATTTAAAACCTTTGGGTATTTCTCCAAGGGCTTCTATTATTATTGGTGCAACCATTGATTTTTTTCCTCCACAATCGCTCAACTTCAATTTGCAGACTGTGATATTTTGTTATTTTCCCAGCTGTTTCTCTTAAATTTGTACATTACCTGGTATTGCAATATCAGTGAAGCAAACTTTTTTCTTTTCTACAATAGTGTTGTCAGGCATGTTGTGGGCCAGATGTCTGTTTGTTTGGATTCGTAAGTTCCACAAGATCTTGAGCTGTTCAATTTCAGAACTTTTGTCAACTTGGTGTTTCCAGTAATTTTTTACTGCATTTGAACCCAAACTTTTGGCAAAGCTTCTGATGTATAATTTTGGGAACTCAATCATGACATTGTAGATAATCAGCCTGTGAGTTCTTGCTGCAGCCATTGATAAGATGATCCATTGTTTCATCTTTCTCATTGCATAAATGACATTTGGTGTTGTTACTGATACGCTGAATTTTTCCTTTCATGGAATTAGTCTGCAAGGCTTGTTCTTGAGCAGTCAAAATGAAGCCCTCAGTTTCTTTCCTCAGCACCCTGATCCCAACCCGCTCCATATTAGCTTCCAAAATTCCTAAGTACTCGTACCCTTCTTTTGGTGTTACTGGTTTTATTATTTATTTATTTATTTATTTATTTATTTATTTATTTATTTAGACTTGTATGCCGCCCTTCTCCCTAAGGACTCAGGGTGGCGAACATATAAAAAGGAATACATTTACAATTTAAAAAAAATTAAACAAATACAAGTCTATAAATTACTAAAAAGCATTAAAAACAATTAAGATTACAATAGTAACAATACAATTAAAACAACCCACCCCCGGGTCAATCCAGGCCGGCCTGCTGAAACAGCCAAGTCTTCAGGTCTCGACGAAAGGAGCGGAGATCAGGGGCCAAATGAAGATCCACAGGGAGCTGATTCCATAGGGCAGGCACTCCCACAGAAAAGGCCCTGGCCCTGGGGACTGCCAGCCGACAATGCCTAACCGACGGTATTCCCAGGAGGCCCCTCCTGTGGGAGTGCACGGGGCGATCGGAGTGTGGTGCTGGCAGGAGGCGTTCCCGCAAGTACCCTGGACCCAAGCCATTTAGGGCTTTATAAGTTGTTACTAACACCTTGAAGGAAACCCGGAAGGCAACCGGCAACCAATGCAAGTCGCGCAGGAGGGGTGTATCAACTCAAGTTGATAAAATAACTTGACAATTATCAAGTTCAGATCCATCATCTTCAATATCTTCAACAATTTTTCCTACATTAGAGCCATGCTGGCGCAGTGGTTAGAATGCAGTACTATAGGCTATTTCTGCTGAAGGCTGGCTGCTGCAATTTGGCAATTCGAATCTCACCAGGCTCAAGGTTGACTCAGCCTTCCATCCTTCCATCCTTCAACAACCATATTGTTGGGGGCAATATGCTGACTATGTAAAACCACTTAGAGGGGGTTGTAAAGCACTGTGAAGCAGTATATAAGTCTAAGTGCTATTACTATTGCTATTAACAGCAATTGTTAATGCCAAAATGCACCTCAATGTCCCTGCTAAACTCCTCAGTACTTTTCCACAGTGCGCTGAATTCAGCTTTTGTTTTTCCAAACAATTTTAAATCATCCATGTAGAGAAAATGGGAAATTTTCAACCCTATTTTAGCCAATTCATAGTCACAGATTCTCTTGTTCAAAATGCTTGCTCTGACCAAGGCTTCCCAAGACCGTCATTAAGCACATGCATAGTTAAAACAACTCTTGTTTTATTTCAACACTGGGAATTATGTTCATTCCCAGATGGTAATGAGTCCCAAACAGTGCCTTTCTTTCCTTTGAATTGCTGCCAACAACTAGAGTGCAAAATGAATTATAAAAAATCAACCGAAGTACAAAGTCCACACAGAGTTTCAAGGATTAATCCGAACAAAACAGAAGACTTTGCCTCCTATAAAGGTGTCTTCACCTTTGCCTGTCCTTTATACCTTATGGGAGGGGCAACCACCTCCAAGCCTTACTCCCGAGTCACCCCTTTACTCTCAGCTGCTCTTGTCTTCTAGTAGCTCTGTGCACACGCGCACTGGGAACAGGTTCCCCTTGTTCTTCAGCTTTGCTGCTGCCGGACTCCAGAGGCTCTGGAGTCAGCACCCCACTCCCAGATGGTCTTGGCCCCATCTTTGCATTGGATACAGGACCCTCATCTGAGTCCTCGCCAGACTCACGGACTGGTCCCCGTTCTTCCCCACTGTTTGATTCTGCTGCCGTCTGCACAGGCTGCCGGCGAACCACAACAGGTACCATTGAAAGTACAAATAAGAGAGGTGACAATGTGTCACCTTGGAAGATTCCTCATTTGCTTTCAACTTCACCAAGTTCTTCTCCACAAGCCATCCGTTTCGTTTGCCATAGCTTTATGGAAGTCTTCAGAAATTTCTGGATGTTACTGCTAATTCCAAAAACGTCTAAGCTAAATGTCTAAGCATTTCTCAACCTAGCTATGTGGAACAGAATCAAACACTGGGCATGGTTAAGTGGCCATGTGACTGGGGTGGGCATGGCTAGGTGGCCATGTGACTGGCAAACCAAATATAAGTGGTCCTCGCTTAATGGCCAGTGGCTTAGCAAGTGTTCTAATTTATGACTGACCTCCCCAGAGCTACTTGACCTGTTTTTGGAGTTTGGGCTTCTGCAGCCATGCTAATAGCATTCAACCTGGCTGCTTCCCTCCTCTTTCTCAGCCTCAAACATACAGAGCAAACACTCACACCTCTCACAGTGCTGGTGGGACTCGCCTACCTGCTGACGCCTTGCAGAAGATCCTCCCGGTGCTGTGTGTGCACGCTCTACCTGACAAGGAGGAGAAGAGTTGCCAAACTTTTCTTCCTCCCTTCCCTTTACAGCAGAGCTGCTCGGAAGGCAGCTCCTGTGGCCTGGCTGTCCCTTTATGGTCCCCCCTCAGCACCACCCCCGCGTTGAGGTACTTTAAAGGGACAGGCTGTGGTGGTTGCCTTCTTGCTGCAAAGGGAGGAAGAAAAGTTCACAACTCTTCTCCTCCTCCTCGGGCATACACACAGAGCACGCCGTGCGCACGTTATGTATGCACAGCGCCAGAGGGACTCACCCATGCACAGAAGATCCCAGCCTCATGTGTCCATGCGCTGTGTGAATACCGGAGAAGGAGGAGAAGACTTGCCAAGTTTTTCTTCCTCCTCTCTTCTGACACACTGGCCAGACAGGTGAGCAGTGTCACGTGGGGCAAGTGTCCTCCCAGCCAGTGCAGCCATGGGGCTCCGACCTCATACAAATGCAAGTTTGCAGACACCCCAGGATTCCAGGCGTTGGCTACAAGAACTGCAGACAGCCTTCCCCACCACACACTTCCTCCTCCTGCTGCTCCATGTGAGGCAGGAGGCCCGGCAGAAAGTGCCTGGCCCAAAGACACAGCCCTCCATGATGGAGCCCTTCCCAGGGAACAAAGCAAGAACTTACTGATCCACCCAAATGGAAGCTTCAGAGTGGCGGCAGCGGCGCTTTGGGAGGACGGCCCTCAGGGCCCTGCGAAACTGATTTGTGCAGCACAGCAAAATTTACTTTAGTTGCTGCTTTGGGTTCTGCAAGTCCTTCTCCCTTTGGGAAATGGCTCCAGGTGGCAGAGAGGAACAGGATTCAACCTGGCTGCTTCTCTGCCACCTAGAGCCATTTCCTGATGGGGACTTGCAGGATCCAAAGCTAAATTTCACTGTGCCAGGAAACAGACTCTCGCTCTCCCAGCTAGACCAGCAGTGGAGAGAAGCAACCATTGAACCAGCCAGAGCTGACACGGAGCTGCTTCTTGTGTTCTCCAATGAAGGCAAGTGGGGGAAAGGTGACTGGCAGTGGTGGCAAAAGGCAAGTGTGGGGGGGAAAGGTGACTAGCGCTGACAGGTAGGTGACTGAGGCTTGCTTGCAGAGCCTCACTCACCAATTGCAAAGGCAGGGAGCAATGGCTGGCGTGGCGGGTGGGCAAAAGCAGGCTGCAGGAAGCCATATTGTGTATGCAGGATAAGGACTGACTGGGTGGGGAGGAAAGAGGTGGGTGGAGGTGGGCGGGGCCAGCCAGTGGTGCGATTTTCTGGTTCTCCGAACTGCACAGAATCATAACAACTGGTTTTATAGAACCAGTCCGAACCAGTAGAATCCCACCCCTGTAGCTATGATAGATAAATAGGTATCTGACAGTCACAAGGGACTCATACCTTTTTTTTTTAAATGCATCTGATGAAATGTCTCTCCTAAAAGTGACAATAAAGTCATTATGCAGATAGATGTTCTCTGTTTCATCAGTTTTTTTTTCTTTGATTTATTGCATGTTCTGGTACATATGACTTACTTGGTTTATTGTACAATTAATTAAATTGACTCTTTCTTTGTTAATCTGGAATCTAACTGCCATCAATCTGCCAAAATTAGACACTTTTCCCTCTTATTCCCAAGAACTAATGCTGAAATAAGTTATTATTACTTTAGCTAGATCAGGGGTGTCAAATTCAATTTCATTGAGGGCTGCATCGGGGTTGTGTTTGTCTTCAGGGGGCTGGGGGAGCATGGCCAGGGTTAGCATGGCCAGCTTGACATCACTTATATTGGGGTGCTGGTGGCCCAAGTGCTCTGCCAGTGAAAACAGGCTCCCGAGCTCTGTTTCCGGCTGTGATGGTCTCCTGCAACCCTCTGCCAGTGAAAACAGAGCTTGGGAGGGCTGCATGCAGCCTTCCAGAGCTCTGTTTTGCTGGCAGAGGCACCACAGGCCTGTCCTTCACTGTTTCCAAGGCAGCCCCGTGGGCCAGATCTAAGCACCCTGCTGGTCAGATCTGGCCCCTGGGCCTTGAGTTTGATACCCTTGAGCTAGATCATGTCTTTAATACAGCATTCCCTGTATTAATCCTTTAATGCCTGATTCAAAAGTCCTAAGTTCAAATTTTGAAGTGTTTTACTTTGTCCAACATATTTTCTAAGAAACATTGAAGTATAAATTATTTCTCAGTAATGGTGGCAAAATAGAAAACTACCAATAATTGATCAGTATTTTCAGAAAACCTGAGAAGAATACAATGCTATTAAATGGGACTGAATTGCCTTAAGTCCAAACACAAGTTGACTCATATTAATAAATAAGAGCCATATTTCATGATATGAAATATGAAAATAATGGAAAGGAATAAGCAGAATGTCTTGTTTACAATGATGTAATTAAAAACATTCTGTCCTGTTTATGGTGCTCTGTCAAAAGTGACTAAGACTTTCTAAAATATAAATGCTGCAAGGATAAGTGGGATTGACACAAATGTCACCCAAACAAGTATCACTTCAAAATTCAACAATTTGATCTGAAATTACCACTTTTGTCAGACAAAAATCAGCAACATCTATTAAGTCATTTTCTTAATGTGATTTACTGCTCCCTTTCACTTATTCTTCACAACCCACTTAGATATTTAGAAATATCTATCATATAACTTTGCAGGCTTTTCTCCCTTCATAAACCTGTCACTAGTTGATAGCTGTGTGAAATGGGCCATTCTAAATTGCATCACAAATTTCTCTCCATTCTCTGAAAACATAAAGAAACAATTTACACAGACAGCACAGAAATAACAAACGAGTGAATCTGAAAAAGAACATCAACAGATCTACATGGACAAATTAGTGAAATGAACAAATTAGTGAAACACAAATTAGCTGTGTTTGCACATCCATATATGATGTGAAGTTACAATGTATTCATAAATATTCATTTTTCTTATACTCTGACTTTCTTCCTAGGTGTTAGTCCTTATCTTCTCAATTATCCTACTTTTGTAATTTAGGTAGAACCATAAACTTTAATGGAAAAACTTGGTCTGTTTTCTTGAAGATATCTTAGATGGAATTTCTATTCATATTCCCCCCTCCAAAAAAATCCCTTTAGAATTTTCACTTAAAAATCGGAAGTAAAGATGCTGAAGTCAGAGACAGAGAGCAATATCTCCTACCTATTGCTACCATTATGCTAAAAACTTTCTGCTTAAAGCTATAATAATTGGTCAAAAGCCATAATTACACTGAGATTTGAAACTGAGCCTTTCCAATACTAATAGGGCAATATTCTAAAGAAATCTCCCCTCTTTATATATATATATATATATATATATATATATATATATATATATATGTAGGTCTTGGTGTATTCGGGTCTTGTCCCGTGTAAGATTGAGAATACCTTGGCAACGTTTCGACGAAATCTCATCCGTCATCTTCAGGCTGGTGTCTTCAGCTTCGTTCTCCTGGGAGAAGTGTGTGATTGTGGCTGTTTTCCCCTTTTAAACTCTAGAGTTGGCTGTGTTGTTACTTCTTGATTGGTTTGTGGAGTTGATGTATGCAGATTGGATGGCTTTTTCCTGAGACCCTGTGTGGCGAGGTGCTGGCTGTGTGTCTCTCAGCCTTTTGTGTTGTAACGACCTGGGTAATGGGCTGTGTGATGACCTTCTGAGTTCCATTGTTGTGATGTCCTGGGTGTGGTGCTGTAATCTCCTGGGTCGTTGTCTGTGCTGCAACCTCCTGATGTTTTGTGTTGTGATCTCCTGAGTTCTGTGATGTAGTATCCTGGGTGGAAGGCTGTGATGTGGCATTCTGGGCCTTGGTTTGGCTCGAGTTTGAGGTCTGGCTATGTGTTTATAGCGTGTGTCAGTTTGCTTAGTTTGGGGTTGGAGGGGGTGTAGCAGCTGGTGTTGCAGCCATGGTCTGGTTTCTGGATGGTGGTTGCCTTTCATCTGTGGCGTGGGCTTGGGTTTGAGTCTGGTGAAGGAGATTGGTGGTGGCATCATGTGTTATTTTGGGTCCGGTGTTGGTTTTTGTGGCTGGGACTCGTTTGTTGATTAGGGCTAGTTTCCAGATGTCTGGTAGGCGGGAAGTATCATCCCGTTTATTCATGTTATGGGGGTGTTTCTCTATTTCAATGGCTTGGTTTGGCTCCGAGTTTGAGGTCTGGCTATGTGTTTATAGCGTGTGTCAGTTTGCTTAGTTTGGGGGTTGGAGTGGGGTGTAGCAGCTGGTGTTGCAGCTATGGTCTGGTTTGTGGATGGTGGTTGCCTTTTGTCTGTGGGGTGGGCTTGGGTTTGAGTCTGGTTTGAGACCCGAATACACCAAGACCTACATACCTTTACCTGTGAAAATCTACGAAAACAAACAAATATGTGTGTGTGTGTGTGTGTGTGTGTGTGTTGGTGTATTCGGGTCTTGTCTCATGTAAGATTGAGAGTATTTTGGCGACATTTCGATGAGATCCCACTCGCCATCTTCAGGCTGGTGTCTTCGGCTTCATGCTTGTGCCAGCAAAGCGTGATCTGAGCTGCCTTCTCTCTATAAATACTGGAGGGGAGGTGTGGTGTGCTGGCTCTGTTGTAAGCGGGCTGGTTGGCTGTGTTGTTGCTTCTTGATTGGTTGATGGAATTGATGTTTGCTGATTGGTTGGCTGTGTTATTGGCTGTGTTGTTGTATATATGGACAGAGACAGAGTCTGTGTGTCTGTGTATACATATGTATGTATGTATGTATTCATATATCACCATAAATCTAAATCAAAACCAGACAATTATGTTTTAAGGTGATGTGTGCTGGGATTCAGCATGTGAAGAAATATTTGGAAATTTGTGATCTATATGTTTGCACTTTTTTGCAATGCTCCATCCGGTGAGGTTTTGAATGAAGTTGGAAGATGCAAGCTAAACTTTGGCAACAGTGACTGAATCTTTCTTACAATTTTGTTTTAAGATTAAGCACTTAAAATCACTCCTTTTTATTTTCTTTTTCCACATACACCATTTCACTTCATACTTTCAAAACTGTTCATTTTGATCAATAAAATAAAATGTACCATGTGATTAATGTGTGTGACAAAAATGTGCATGTAGATTTTTTTTTTTAAATTACATTTATATGCCGTCCTTCTCCAAAGACTCAGGGTGGCTTACAATTTTTGGGATACAACCTAGTGTGCTCAGCAATAGCCTTCATTCCATTGTATATGCCTGCTTATTCCTAAGCGGCATTTTTACAAAGTCAGCTTATTGCCCCCAACAATCTTGGGTCCTCAATTTACCTACCCCGAGAGGATGGAAGGCTGAGTCAACCTTGAGCCTGGTGGGATTCGAGCCTACAGTAATTGTAGGCAGCTGGAACTTAAATGCAGGCATTTAACAGCCTGAGCCACCAAGGCTCATAGATGTCATTTTATTTTTTTATTATATTTATTAATTAAACTAAACTTATTGCTGTCCCATTGTTACTGTAAAGAACCTGCTCAACAGCTAAGGTTTTTGGGAATGGTGAGCTGTTGTCTTCTTCCTAAGGCTGAAAAAGTCACTTAACTGACTTTGTGGCTAAAGACGGATTGGAACTGAAACTAATGTCCTAACTTTTAGCCAGCTGCTTTTAACTATTACACCAAACTGCTTCCATTGTTTTTGAGAGATAATTAGTTCTTAAAATAGTTTTCTATTCACAGCTTTTAATTTCTTCACTCTTACACATGGCTTTAGTAATTGAACATAGATTGAGTAAGGTGACAAAACATTGAAGTCCAAGGTTGAAATATTTCAGAATCAATATCATGAAGAAGCCATTACAATAAACTATTTTAGCTGCCATTGTCAATTTTGTGCTAAGCATATGATTCACTCTAAATTAGATAGCCTGAATTTGCAATTCAAATGTTGCTGAGTGTGAACTACCAAGGTGCCTTCTTATTGATCTGTGCTGGCTATAGCTGTTAGGAGCTATAGTTAAGTGTGATCAGGCTTGCATATAAATGAGATGGGCAGCCATATAAATTTGATAAATAAATAAAATAAACAGATCATGATGGCTATAATCTGCGGGACCAAAGATCTGAACAGTATTTGCTGGGAACAGCAATTGGACTGTGTTATTGTATTTCTTTTCATGCTGCCCACATTTGGCCTGAAAATTAAATACAGATGTTATTTGTAAAATAATGAGGGAGTTTTTCTGACATTCCTAAAATAGTAGAACAGTCTTTATCTTTTGTATTATCTAATAATAGCTTTTGCTGCCCTGTGTAAATAGAAATTGTTTTATTTAAAAGCCAAATGAAAAATGCTTTTGCCTTTTAAAGCCTCAATTTTTACAATAACAGATTAAGTCATCTTGTTATTTGAAAGTACTATATACAAAATGTATGAATATATTAATTTAGTGATTGGAAATAGGGGAAATACTGAAAGTTTCTATGCTGCATATTTACATTTGTCTTTGTCCCACTAATGAATATTTTATAGCGGAATATATTAATTTTCAAAGTTCATCACTCCAAGCAAAACATTCCACCATTAAGTTCATGGCTGTGATTTCATAATCCACAAAATTACATTCATTTTCTAAATTCATATATTCCTAACAATTTAACTCTTAATTTTTGTTTAGTTTCATAGAGTTTGTCAGCCAATCTCTAATGTTTCTCTTTTCTTTAAATATTGCTGTGAATGTTTTCCCACAACTCCATTGTGACAGTACTGATTGATGTGATTCATGTTGATAAAGACCACTTAGGAATGATTAATATAGACTAAATACTGGATCAGAATTTCTGTTTTACTGACAGGTAATAGCTAAACCTATAAAGTATGGTGAACAAACTGTATTAAAACAAATACTGTACAGAAAATCTCTATTATCATTTTGTGGCCAATTTAAAAGCTTTTCATAAAATCTTTGAATGGAAAAATAATGCTTTGTAAGCATTAATCTTAAACTATTTCTGACAACCTGGGATGCAAACATTAATTCATAAATAATTACATTTATAACATCGCTACTGCTTAAAAAGTCCAGAGTAGTTAATAGCATATAATTCACAAGAGCATTTGATATTAAGATCAGATAAGACCTTGTACACTTTTGAATAATTAACATTACCATTATTATCATTGTCATAAAATTAAATTGAGTCTGAATTGAACAGTTCATTTAGCAGACATAGTATAAGCCTTTATAACTAAAATTTAGAGATGAAATCCTTCCTTGCCATTGATGAAACTGAACCATAGGTAGTTGTTGAAGGTTGCTCTTGAGCAATCAATCCAGGGAAAGATTGGACTTCGTGCTTAGTTGGTATCCTCTTCTTGGATTTTAGATTGGTTTTAAGTTTTGCTTGTTGTTAATTGGCATTTTAAATTAGTATTATAAAGTTTCTTTATATTACATTATCTATCTATCTATATCTACCTATCTACCTATCTACCTATCTACCTATCTACCTATCTAGCTAGCTATTTTCTATCTATCACAACTACTACATCTTTATATCAGGCCATACATTTTCTCTACATCTTAATGAGTAATAATGGCTATAAGTCAAGGACTACCTGTAGTACTTCTTTCTCAATATAAATAACTAATAATTACATTTCTAGTTCTCTAGTGCTTTATTTGTTCACTTTATTTTACTTTATTTTATTTACATTGGGTAATGTGCATTATCTGTCCAAATGCTTATTCAGAAAGGTAGCTGTCAGATCTGTGTATCTGCCATTCTTCAATGGAAGAAGAAGGGGGGGGAGTTGGTACAAGTAATCCTTTTTGATGTAACCTGAATATCTTAAGTCTTGTATTGAATCTGTATAACTTGCACATGATATACAACTGGGGGACTGGAGCCAGATGTCTGGAAACCTGTCACCTCTTGGAGAGATAGCAAGAGGAGAAGGGGCTATAAAAACTCCAGCTCTGAAAGAAACTTCCTGGAAAACTTTTCTAAGATACGTTCCCAGAAAAGGCGGGAGGAATTAACATGTTGTCTCTATGTTTGACTAAATTTATTTATTTATTTTATTTATGAGATTTATATGCCGCCCTATCTCCCTGAGGACTCAGGGCGGCTTACAATATTAAAAACAGTACAATATAAATATTAAAAAATTAATTAACACAGGAATCTCATAAATCGATTAAAAATTTAAAAACAACCACTAAAACCACTAAAAAACCCTCCCCCCTCCTTCAGTCTGGGTAGGCTAGTTGGAACAGCCAAGTTTTTAGGCCACGGCGGAAGGATTGGAAGTCAGGGGCCACCCGGAGCTCCAGGGGTAGTTGGTTCCAAAGGGTGAGTGCCCCCACAGAGAAGGCCCTACCCCTGGGACCCGCCAGCCAGCATTGCCTGGCTGACAGCACCCTGAGCAGGCCCTGCCGGTGGGAGCGCATGGGTCGTCGGGAAGCTGTTATCGGCAGCAGGGTTTTCTGCAAATACCCCGGTCCAATGCCATGAAGGGCTATAGGTTAACACCAGCACCTTGAATCTCACCCGGAGGGCAACCGGTAATCAGTGCAGCTCACACAGGAGGGGTGTAACATGGGAGTATCGGGAGCCTCCCATCACAACCCACGCCACTGCATTCTGGACAAGTTGAAGCCTCTGGGTGGTCCTAAAGGGCAGCCCCATGTGTAAATCCACATCAGAATAAGGGGAGGGGTCCTAACTCCCTTTATCTATTACTGTATGCCTGGAAGTATCTTAGATTCTGCTTTGACTAGTACCACTTCCTTTCAATAAAGAATTCCTTTTGGGGTACCCAGCTTTTAGAAGTTCATTCTTATTGGTTGAAAGGGAAAAGTCCGGTGCTTACAGTCTTGGTTCAGCTTGTATGACTATTTTGCCAGAAGTTTCACTTTCACATCTAAAGGCACCCATGGACATTCAACCTGAGGAATCATCATAATAGTTTCTCCTGACAAGCTATTTACTGCACTGAAGGTTGATTTTGTTACTTGGCAAGCAAAGGATATTAATGAAGCATTTGCAGAGGAACAATCTATACAGGTTGACTATGATCGACTAAAATCTACAGTGCATTATATCAAGATGAATTATTTGTCATGACCTTTCCTCCAACCTTTTTATTGCTACTTTCACCCTTTTTAAAGGCAGAATATGTGTGCACATTGCTACCTGCCTTTGCCTCCCAGGCCTATTGCATTTGCTAAATATATTTGCACATTTTCAAGCTGGATCCAAATTGCATTTATTTGCCCTGATCCAGCTGGTGCTCATAGTATTCAATCACGATAAGAAAGACACAAGACAATACATGTACAGAATCTAATGCAAGTATTGTAAGTTGTTCAAAACAGCATGTGCCAAAATGTGTTTATTACTTCCTCCAATCTTTGCAAGCAGCTGCAGTTTGGGATAAGGAACAGGATGAAATTAATTTCCATTTCTCTCTGTTGTCCTTCAAACAGTTTGTAAGTGACATTTCTGTTCTTTTTAATAAAAATATTTTGCATGTACTGCTCTGTTCAATCAGAGGGTTTCAAATAAAGCAATACAATGATAGCCCATTTATGATTTTGCAATTGTTCTTAAATTACTATTTACAATATTACTGGGAACTTAGGTAAGGTGTCTTCTGAAGTTTTAGTAAAGTAAATGGAAATCATACCAATGGAAACAGGAGAAAAAATATTTTCCATTAGCCTTCAGGGGATTATGAAAATAGAAAAGGTAATTCATATGAATGCTCCAATGGACTGATTCACAAGTGTTATTCTCCTGACAGTTTTAATTCTCACATTGGTAGTCTTGGGGGAGGGGAAGTCAGATGTCACTTTTCCACATGATATTATTTTATCTGATACAAACAATAGCTGTCAGTGAAAGCCAAACTGGAAAAAAAAAATTAAAACCAGTTTTCGATCTAATTAAATTGAAAAAAAAAAATCAGAAAATCAAGAGAACTTAAGTATCTTTGTGCTTTTTTTGGATTTTGGTGTCCTAACTAGCCATACATTCCTGGATCTATGGATTCATGTTTATTGTCCCTGATCGTTATTCATCAATCATATGGAAAATACTTCTATCATAAAATGCTGCCACCTGTGTATATAAATTAGAAATTATTAGCAATCGTTTTTCTGGATCTGGACATAAAGGGAAATTTTTAATAATAACAGATCATTTATTTGCTAATATAGAGGATACTAAAGTGGGAGGAAAAAACTTCTTCCTACCCACCCCCCACTAACAGTTGCAAAACTGCATAAAGCAAAACAAATGTGCTGGATCTAAAAGTCAAATAAAAAATTCACAATTTAAGAACCCAAAATATAAATGCTTCATACCCGGTACTAAAAAGAGTACACAAGGCACCAGAAACTATCTTCAGGGCAGATATTTCACAAGCAGAGTGCCATCACAAGCAGACACATTCTACATTGTGGTGGTGAGAGAAGAAAGGCTTTTAAAAGCACTATGTGGATGGCTATATTTAAAGACATTCAAAATTGCTTCAGTGCCACAAAAGCTGTGCGATTTGCTTTGTTAGAACAAAGAAGTAGCACGATGTACCTCCCCTAAGTAAATTGTGTCTCCTTCAACCACTTTCTGCCTTTAGTGTGAGAGATGGCTCCATTCAGCCCTCAGGATAGCAGTGAAGTTATCCTGCCTGAAAGTGTGTAGAATGTTTTGTTGTGTATAGAAAGGTTGGTCAATTTTGTGTAGGCAGTTTTGTGCAGGCTGAGATTCCCACAGTGTTTGCCAAAGATTGCAAGCCTGGAAGCCCTATGGGGAGCTCTGGAGCAGACAGATAGGAGGAATACTGTTGAAAGAAATATCCTTCTGGGTTCAGTTCCAAGTGGGGAAAAAGACACTGGAAACATGGAGGCTGCTTGGAAAGTTTAATGGTGAACAGGACCACCTGGCCTGGAGCTCCAGAGAAGGATGATCACATGCTTCAAGGTGAGAAGAGACCAAGGAAAAGGGCTGAGGTGCTGAGAGTGCCTGATATTTATACCCTCTGTTGGGCCCCACTTAGTGTTTCCTGTTCCTGTGTAAGAAATGTATCCCCTTCGCTGTCAGGCTCCCAGGGATGGGGGGTCTTAGCTAACTTTGTAGACTTTGTCTGGACCACATGGCTTCACCTGAGTGCTGGCTGATAAAATCTTCCCAGGCGCCATGTGGTGAGATGGGTAATTCTATCATGTCCTGAGGGCCATGTCTTAATCCCATCACCCTGGAGCTGAAGGGGGGGCAGGGAGCTGCAGGAAGCTGCTTTGTCTTTAAAACATGTTTCTCCTTTTCTCATCCAGGGAAATATAATATTCTGCCTTTTTAATATTTACTAGAATATTTCATTTTTCTAGGAGGGGGGTGGGTGCTAACTTCCTACAAAGGAGAATAATTCAAAGTAACAAGCTTGCTCCACTCCCAAAAATGAAAATGCACATTTACCAGGCAGCTTAGTGGGTATTTCACTTGAATCTTCATGGAAGTGAATTACCCTTTATGCATAAATCTTAAATTGTTATCCATAACAATTTAGCTTGTCTGTGAAAATTTACCCTAAAATAAATGGCAATGATTCAATAAAAATATTCCACATATTTATAGCTGAGAAAAATAGGTTTTGATATTTATTTTATTTATTTATTTTAATTACATTTATATCTCGCCCTTCTCCGAAGACTCAGGGCGGCTTACAATTTTTGGAGCGCAACCCAATGCGCTCAGCAATAGCCTTCATTCCATTGTATATGCCTGCTTATTACTAAGCGGCATTTTTACAAAGTCAGCTTATTGCCCCCCAACAATCTTGGGTCCTCAATTTACCTACCCCGAGAGGATGGAAGGCTGAGTCAACCTTGAGCCTGGTGGGATTCGAGCCTGCAGTAATTGCAGGCAGCTGGAACTTAAGTGCTAGGCATTTAACAGCCTGCACCACCAAGGCTCTTTATTGACTTTGTGCTGTTATAATATACTGTACATGGTAATATTAATAGTACTTCTGGCCATATTGCACTATTCAGTACTATTAGAATTCTTCACTACTAGAGTACCTTTCTAAAGAAGAAGATACAATACCTATTTATTTTATTGGAAAGATAAATATATTTATTTATTGTTTTCCATTTTTAGCCCTTTTTTTCTTTTTTTCAAATATGTCCCTTATTGTAAAATTGCTAAACTTGTGGTATGTCAAGAAATAGTTGAGCAACTGTTGCACTTTAATCCTGGAATCAACAGCAGGTATATTTTATATAATGGGATTATGAAACTACTATTTCTATTCTTCCTAATTCCTGTCTCCTTGTAGTCAAACCTGAAAATCCAAAATCAGCAACAATAATTTGTAATACATAAATACAAAATGGAGAATTTGGTATCAAAATTAAAGTATGTCTATCCAATTTCGAAAGTGTTTATCATTATTTGACTGCTGATGGCTTTAACAGATTCACAAGGTAAATTGAAATAGTGGAGCTAATTAATAAAAGCCAAATGAGTTCAGGGTACCACTAATCAAAAGACTTAACCAATTGCTATGAAAAAAGTGCATTTCATGACAAAAATTTAAATATTTTGTGCATATGTTATTCACAGAAACCAGCAAATATTTTTGTGATATTATCATCTAGTCTAAATGGCACCTTGTACTAAAACCACATATTAGTATTTATCAAGTAACTTGCATATTACTGATATGGAAAAATAGAACAGTGCAGACAAGAATCTTCAGATTTAATTATGTTGTAAATTACTTTCTTATTTTAAATAATTAGGAGGTAACATGCTTCTACAGGTCATGGGGAATTTAAAAAAATGGTTATGAACACTTGAGTAGCAAATCTGTGTGTGTTGATTTTTCCCAAGTGATTTGTTACATTATGAAAGCAACATGTAAATTCATAAGAATTTAGCAACTTGGTTGACAAACATAGCAAAATAAGCTATGGTTCGTTTAGCCTTCCTTCCTTTGTTAAACTTGTCATTATGCTCAGTTTGTAAACCATTGGTTATGGCTGCAAACTGCAACAGTTGGCATTCCAAACATGGCTCTCTAGATCTGCCTTGAGGCTTTCTGACAGATGCAAAGTATATGTCCATGTGCATTCCAAATCACTTATCTTCTTTCAAATAGAAAGCATTGCACAGCCCCAAAGTGTGACGTATAAAGCCAGGATTTCCATGGCTCTTTATGGCATTGTTATTTTTTATTTAATATATTGAAATTCTGCTCTGGATTGCATAATAATGCAATAGCATAGAAGTTTATTAATGGCTCAACAAGTACACTTGGAAATTCATATTGATTGATATTGCATAGTCTCTTAATGTAATAGTGTTTGAGCTGTGCTTGATCATTATCTTTGAAATAAAGATATTTTTTTAAAATGAAACATAAAGCTATGGCTGAGATGGTAGACTATATTGTCTACAAATATCATAGATAGACTAGAAACTCCTATTGAATAAGCCAATCTTACTTTGCCAGAAATAATTGAGGCAGATTGGTACTAGCAGAATAAAAGGATTCCTTTATCACCTGTGATTAATTGCTACATAATATTTTGGTATTGTGGATCAATGACTTGCAAAAGTCACATCCTACTTAAGAAGAAGGATTTTAGCAGTTGCCAAGATTCATCTACTCCCAGTCTTGAAGGCATCCTTGGCTATTATAGACAAATAGTTGTACTTAATCATACAGTGAGGGCAACTTAACAATGAATTGTCAGTTCGTGTGTGGGAAATAACAGCTTTTTGAAATTAGTAATGTATTTAATTTCCAGTGACTGTGTGCTATAAGGGAAAACAGCTATTTAAAACACAACGTCTATTTTATTTCTCCCTACAGCATAGTTCCAAGAAAAAAAGAAAATGCCACCTTCAACAACAGCACCGCAATATGCTCCCCCTGATGGAGGATGGGGTTGGATCGTGGTCTTTGGAGCTTTTATTTCCATTGGATTTTCCTATGCATTCCCTAAAGCCATCACAGTCTTCTTCAAAGAGATACAAGAGATCTTTGACACATCATATAGTGAGATAGCGTGGATATCATCAATCATGTTGGCTGTTATGTATGCAGGAGGTACCAGAAAACTTCTTTTTTTGTCTGATCTGGGATCAAAACAAAACAAAATTCTCTTATTAGATTTTCTGGCACACAACCCAAAGCCACTGAGCTATGTGGCTCTCTCATTCAAATGTTTTGGCTGTGTACCTCAAAAACAGTTGCAAAATTTAGCATCTAATCATAGTTTAAATGGTTGAAATATAAATTATCTGCATTTGTCTTACTTGCTTTGGGAAGTATGGTTTCTATTATACCACTGAAAGGCTTAATGTTGTCCTCAACTTGGAAAAAGAAAAATACCTTGCTTTTAGACTGTAATCCTATATCCACTTAACCTGAAATAACCTCTATTTATTATAGAGAGTTGTTTATTAAATTGTACTGTTTGGGAGAATAGCTGGTGCCTTTTCCTACTCTTTCAACCCCACCAATAACTTATTTGAGGGGAAAAAGGAAGAAAAACATACATGGATCCATCTGGGAAAAGAAATTTATAAATCCAAATTTAATCCATTTAGTACATTTGTTAGAAAGAATCAAAATGTCACAAAATGTTTGGAGTTTTGAACTCTGGTGAACTTCTAAATTTGAAATCATTGGTTTTGTTGGGCAAAGGGGATTAAAAAAGGACTAACAAGAATGGAAATATTCAAACAAGTAAAGTAAACCATACAATTTACTGTGTAAATGGAGCTAGAATAGGGTGTCAGGATATCAAAGTAGCTTTAGGAGTTCTTGGAATCTTTATTTCAAGGAAGGAGATAAAACTCTAAGAGAAGGGCAGCCTGTCATTAGATCTCACATTCCATCTGTTTACCAGCCTTTCCCTCCACTAATCTTTACCTGGGAAGGTCTCCAAAACTGCTGTACTAAGGTAGAACCAGACCAGTATCCAATATTGTTTTCCATTCTCTAATGTGGAAATCCCATTGCAGCTAAACTAATATGCCCATTTTATTTAATAGTTTATATTGACTGTGTAAATTAAATCTTGATGATTCATTTTGATAATTTCCACTTCACACAATAAACTGGGATTCTGATGGGTCCTTTGATTTGTTGTGGAGATTATTAGAAAGTTTTCATATCTTTTAATATGCCTAACATCCTGAAATTACTAGGATAAGTCTTATTTGAAAATTCATATTATAGTGCAGACATTTTTATATGTCTTATTGGCTTAGTGAGATTTCATATTTAATTGCTTTTTAACTTTTCTATTGTTTCTCTTTTATTATGGTAAGCTGCCCTGAGTCCTTCGGGAGATAGGGCGGTATAGAAATCTCATTAAATAAATAAATAAATAAATAAATACATACATACATACATACATACATACATACATACATACATTTGAACTCTCTGTTCAAAATAAATTCCGCAACTCACAAATGAAATTTGAAGTACCTTCTACATTGTACATATAAAATAGGAATTGTAGCACAATTAAGCTGTGTAAAAATTTTTTGTTTTCTTGCTGTAATCATGTGTTTTTAACTGTTAGCAGCAGGTAAATTCACCAAAAGTAAACATTCTTTGAAGGTATAGTTACCACAAAATAGCTTCCTGTGAAATAAAGTCATTAAACAATCATTGGCAGAAGATGAAATAGGTATACTATTCAAATAATGAGAGTTATTCCTTTGTGGGCCTTTTTTCTTATCAAAATCTGATTGTTTAATTTCAACCATTTGATGTACTATATCTTGGAATAAAGCAGGCAGCACATATGGTGCAAGATACCTTATTTATGACAAAGCAGGATAGATATATTGGAAACGTTGTGGGCACACTCTGTATCTCTTAATACTAATTAAGAGAACCTGAAAAACATTTGAGATCTGACACACTCATTATGATTTATGCTTTGCTTATTAATCTTCACAGTGGGGTCATCAGGTAAGTAAGAATCTAGCAGAGGATCTCCACTTCAGGAGCATTCAACCTTCTGGGGTAATTAGTAGGCATCTGCGTTTCCGTAGCAAGGTATTAACTTACCTTTCAATATTTGGGGAAAAAATGAAACTAATAAAAGACATCCAGTAAGGAGCTAAAGGAATGTTAATTATGTTTATCACTTACTTCATAGTTAAAATAAATGCCATTAAATTACATCAGGCCATCTGGCAAATCCATATGGCCTCCTAGATCATGGTTAATTCCAGCAAATAGGTCGAGCGTGGTGTTCACCTCTTTAAGAAAGCATAAACAAGATGTGCTAAACTGCAATGAACAAGATTTGCATTCCTCATGTTCTCTCTTTAGCATGCTCTTGATATGACCTCTCCATTCAGATAAAACTCTTTCAATAACTAGAACTTCCAGGAGTCTGTAGCTGTTCAAGCAATGTGCATTTCTGAGCTTTGTTTTGGTATAAATGTGGAATGTATTGATTTGATATGTCATAAAACAAAATAAAGCCGTGGGGTGCAGGCAAACAATAGTATTTGGAGTTCAATACTGAGGTTTACTCCCAAAGAATCCTTCATTCTGGAAAGGAATAGTTAAGTCTCCATGGAAACTCCTTGTTCTTTAGCCTGAAAAGCACAATTGATAACTCTGAGTCATTTTACAAATTGAAATTTAAAAACCAATTGAGTTTGTTTTATGAGAAATTTAGGTGTTACAATGGTACTGAAAAAAGCAAACTTAGAACCATTTTTCACACTTACAATTGCTGCAGCATTCCCATTGTCACATGATCAAAATTTGGATAACTGGTTCTTATTTATGACAATTTCAATGTTCTGGGGTCATGTGATTACCTTTTGCGACCTTTTGACAAGAAATGGAGAAGCCAGATCCACTTAACAACCATGTTACTAACTTAACTACAGTGATTCACTTAACAACTGTGGCAAGAAAGGTTGTAAAATGGGGCAAAATTCACTTAACAACTGTGTCACTTAACAAAAATTTGGGGCTAAATTGCACTTGTAAGTCAAGGACTACCTGTACAATTTGACCTCTTAAGTGCTCTTTAATATTTTATTTTAGTTACTATTTTTTATTCTTGGTTTAAATTCTGCATGACCATGACTGTCAGAAACATGACATATGGAAAAGTAACTTTCTTTGAACACTCCTTAGTGACTGTATCATTTCACCATAAAGTCAATAAAGAAACTCTTAATTAGTCAGATGATGCCCTTAATGAAATGCAAAGTATAGGAATTCAGTGACAGCTTGGTCATCTCATGCATATATGATCATTGTATTAGTTTAATGATAAGTTGAAAGAAAACCTGTTTTGCTGCTATTTTCTGCATCATTAACTTCAGCCATTTTCAACACATTGATTACTGTTGTGAGCTGGATAGTGGTTTATCAAGATAGAAAACTGTCACTAGGATTTGGACTTTCATTATGACACTTGACAGCACAGGAAAATGAATATAGATCAAAGGTTTTTTTATTATTTTACATATTTATACCATATCTTCCTTTACTAATAAAGTGGTTATTTCTAGACAATATTTATGAATATGTCACTGTTTCACTGTTTTTTTAAAAGATACTTTGCAACTAATCTAGCTGTTTTATCTATTTGCAGTCAATGACCACAAAGTATATATAACACTAAAATAACCCATGGAAGCAGGCCCAAATGAGCAACAAAGCCACTATTTATAATTGCCAATTAAAGTTATCTATAAGAAAAAAAGAGAATGAAATAAAACAAAGAAAAACAAGAAGAAAAATAAAATTAAGGTAAAAGAATTAAAGGACCAAGACTAAGAAGCCTTGTTAGGTTCATAGCTGCCAATAATAACTTGACAAACTCTGTTTCTGATAGCAGATGCCAATTGGCAAGAAAGAAATAAACCTCTTCTCCTTCAATGAAGACCTGATCTCTATTTGGAAGTGGTATAAGTTTACCAGCATGTACAATACATTCTCATAGAAGAGGCAATAAAAAATACATGCACTAACATCTCAGATTAATTTTGATCACAAGGATAACTTCCCTCATTAAATGGGATTTCATGAAACCTTCACCCAAGTATAGAATATTAAAGCAAGCCAAAAAGCAGGCGAATCAAACAAGATTTAACATATAATTTAAGAAGCTAAAGGTTTTCCAGAAAGGAACCCATCCATGTAGATTGCCTGTAGTGCTCAAGTCTGTCCATCGTGCAATATTGAAGACTTTCAAAATCAAGTTGTTGTCCTCCTCAACAATAACTTTATTTTAACTTTGAGGGGAGTTATTTAGTTTAGCTATCATATAGTGAGCTGTCCACTGAATCCCTTGAATCAAAGAATAAAAGGTAAATGAAATCATGTAGCAAATAGTTCATTATCAGTCAGTCTGTAGTCTTCCTGTGGTTCCAAAGACTAAAAATGCCCATTCCCACAGGATATTGGAAGCTGGGAGTCATAAACTCATCCCACTGCTGGCTCACATCTTGGATAGATATAAAAAAGCCTACAGTGTCTTCAAAAATAATGTATTCGAAAGTAGATGAAAAACAAAATCTGCCTTTTGCCAAGGATATGTAAAGAGACTTAGAAGGCTTCTTTTTTTGGTCAGAACTATATCTTAAAATGGTAGTCCAGAATGGCTATTTGCAACTACACTGCCATACAGTAGGTATGAAATCTCGACTTACAACTACAATTAAGCCCCAAATTTATGGTATTAAGTGAGATATTTGTTAAGGGAGTTTTGCTCCATTTTACAACATATTTCTTACCACAGTTATTAAGTGAATCACTGCAATTGATAACTTAGTAACCTGGTTGATTCATTTAACGGCTTCCCTATTGACTTTGCTTGTCAGAAGATCGCAAAAGGTGATCACAGGACCCTGAGACACAGCAAACACCCTAAGTATGAATCAATTGCCATGCATATGAATTTTTTTAAAATTTTTTTATTGAAAATAAATATTAAAAATACTGAACGTGGTGGACTTTCTTTGACATACATTTCAGTCTTTACATTTTACATTAGAAAAGATCAAAAGAAAATATAAACAATTATACACACACACACACACACACACATTTGTTTTCGTAGATTTTCACGGGTACAGGTATGCAGGTCTTGGCTTGTTCAGGAAAAGACCCGAACACACCAAGACCTGCATATATATATATATAAAAATTACACACACATACATATATACATTTAGGCTTTGTACCATTTTAGATCTTATTCTTATATCTCATTTCTATTTCACCTTCAATTCTAGTTTCAATTTTATGAACTTTCTTTCATGTCTCTCCATATGTAGAATTTGTTCCATACTTTATAGTATTCTGGTTTATCTTGTTCTTTCAATTCTAGTGTCAAACTGTCTAATTCAGGTCATTGAAAAATCTTATCTATTATAGCATCATCATTTGGAATTTCTTTTGTTTTCCAAGTTTGGGCAAATAGTATTCTTGTTGCTGTGATTACATGTATAGTTAGGTAAACGTCTGCTTTGCTAAGGTTCTCTTTTATTATTCCCAATAAGAAGGTCTCTGGTGCACACCCAATTTTTAGTCCCAACATTTCTTCTAGCCATGACCAAATTTTATACCAGAACACCTGTGGTTTTTTTTGCAGGCCCACCACATACGGTACAAAGTACCTCGTTCGTTCGAGTATTTCCAGCATATGGACGATTAAGTACCATACCTTTTTACTAATCTGGCTGGTGGGAGATGCCACCTATAAAATATCTTGTACAGATTTTCCTTAAAAGATGTCGCTAGCATAATCATTTTGTTTTGGTCCCAAATTTGCTGTCTAGGTTTATACTATGTCTGAAGTCAGGTTAGCATCGATTCTTTAACTTGTTCTTCATACATTTTATGGTCAAATAGACATTTATAAAGTTGCCAAGCATCTGAATGTTGATCACTTGATAATGGGGATACTACAAAGGATATAACTGTGAAAAATAGTGATGTCACTTTTTTAAGTGTCATTGTAACTTTGAACAGCCACTAAATGAACTGTTGTAAGTTGAGGACTTGTAATTGAATTAATTGTTTACTTGGATCCATATATTCCATGTGCCTGATGATACAGACAGGCATGGAAGCTGCACATGTAGTTTCTGAAATAAAAAGGGAACTGATACACAGGAGTGATACTACCATATATCCTTCTTATTGTAGCAGGAGACTCATTTTCTTATGCTCATACCACTGTTACTGCAGTATTTTAAGGATAGGTAGGAGTCTATGTTACATGAGACATGCATTACTTTTTGTGCTGAGAATGTTTTCTAGTTTTTCTAGTTAAAAATCCCTAGTAGTATTTGAAAACAGCTTTGAAGTATGTAGTAGCTAGACTCTGTGTGTGTGTGTGTCTGTGTCTGTGTCTGTCTGTCTGTCTGTCTGACTCTCTGTGTAGACACACATATGGCTTCTTGCTTTGGTTTAATTTTAATTATGTGAGAAAAATAGCTCAACTTCACTATTCTATATTTCATCTGTTTCCAGGAAAGGAAGAATCAACCTAAGATTTTTGAAAGTCTATGTAAGATCTCTTTTTGTACTCTGGAAGTTCCCCAATTTCTTTTTCATAGTCACCTAAATAACATTATTTTAATATAAGAGGTTGAAAGGGAGAAATAAAATTTTTCACTAACTTCTACTTTTCTGAGCCATTATGGACCATTAACTTTTTAATTATCTTAATACCTTCGCAGAAAATCCAGTAATTATTCTAATGTAATGATATTACAAGCCCTTAAGATTTTATGCGACACAACTCTACCTCATAAAGTATGTACTAAGGTGACTGCATGCTGAAAACCCTAAATGGATAGAATTTAATTTTTGTTGTCCCAGTTTCACCCATGTAATTCTATTTATACAACAGCCCAACTGATAATGGAGATTTCTTTTATCATTCCACCAAGAATTATTGGAAAGTGATTTAGTAACTAGATAACTTTTGACTGCATAGTCCCAGGACCATACAGGCAAAGAATTTTCTTTCATTTAAGCAACAGTCAGTCTGCTGAAAGCATCTAGTTTTCAGATATCCTGCATGCTCCATAAAAGTGAATATAGTTCTAAAACGTGCCAGGGAAAGGGAAGGCATATCTATCAGATTTTCTAAATTGGAGATGACTTTCTAGTAGTTATTATCTTGCAAATTACATATGAGCTGAAAATCAAGTTATCAGGAAAGTAGGTATTGATTTCATTTGAAATTCTGCATATGTGTGTGTTACACACCCATTGCTAGTGTAACTAAGACCATCCACCTTGCTGCTGTTCATCTATTTTCCTTCCACCTTTCCCAGCATTACAGCCTCTCTATGGACCTAGTTCTTCACATAATGTGTCTGCAGTAGGATAATCTGAGCCTTCCTGTTTGTGCTTCAAGTGAGAATTTTGGGATTAAAAAAGGAGAAAGAAATCTCTTTATTATGACTAAAATATCTTACTAGTATAAAACTAGTCAGCACAGGAAACCTAGAGAGAGAACACAATCAGCTTTTGGGAATTACTCAGGTCATCGATTGTGGAGGAAGCAATTGCAGCTCTCCAGATGTTCTCCTTTGTCATATAATAGGAGCACAACACTCCTCTGCCAGTTGTTTAAAAACACAATACTTTTTGAAGCTTCTTCGTGAGCCTGGGGGGGGGGGAAGCCAATTCATTTGACACCTCAGCTTTATTTAATAGTTTCGTGTGCTATGGTTCCAAATAATTTTCAAAGCATGCACAAGCCTACTTTTTGCTTTTGCAAGTCCCTGTAGAAATCCCTTGATGTCACACGCTATGTGTTACTGTGAATGCAACCATGAATGCATTACTAACTTGCCTTATTAGATTATTACTATAACAGACTCCTAAAGAGTTGTTCCATGCTCATGAGGAAGGTATGTAGGTGATGTGGAAAACTGATACACAGACCAACGGCTGGGAAAAGTATAAGAAAGAAACTTAAAATAAACTTATCTTGATTTTCAAGTTATCATATTGGTTTTAACATACAAAGTCCTACACGACATGGGTCCTCAATATTTAAGGGAGCGTCTTCTGCCGATATCGAATGCTGGCTGCCCTGTGCGAGCACATAGGCAAGGACTCCTCGGGGTCCCATTGGCGGGCCAATGCCGGCTGGCGGTCCCCCGGCAGCGAGCCTATTCTGTCACGGCCCCTGACCTTTGGAACCAACTGCCCTTGGCTCCGCCTGGCCCCTGACCTCCGCACCTTCTGCCGTGATTTAAAGACCTGGTTGTTTGACCAACCCGGGCTGTGATCCCTCCCTGGGGGGGGATAGATTTTTAATGTTAATTATTGTAAATTTAGTTTTTAGCATTTGGGCTTGTAAATTAGTTTAATTGTTTTTTAAGTATTTATTGTCTCTGTATTTAGTTGTGAGTTGCCCCGAGTCTTCGGAGATGGGGCGGCATACAAGTTCAAGTAAAATAAATAAAAATAAATAAATACCTATTTAAAGGTATTTCGAATGGCTTCTGGGGAAAAAATGATCTGTTTGAGTCATGAAATGGATTTATTTGTGTTATGTTTTGTTTTTGCTTTTTTTTTCTTTCTTATCTCTTTATGTTGGATAGTTTATGAATATTTGATTGTTTTATTCCATCTCAGCCAGTGGCACCAGAGATTTCATGCCATACATCCCATTTCCTATGCACTAGTTTTAATAAAATGTGTTTGAACTCATAATCAGCAATTTCAAGTATATTTGCTTAGAACAGAGGTTTATTGAAATCAGCGGCACTTCAAAGGACATACATTTAAGTTTCTTTATTTTAATTCCATGCATCATTCTTTAAACAGTATGTGAACAGCAGCAATAAATAAACAAGGGAAGATAAATTTAAAGACTATAATGCTTTCAATTTGTTTATGAACGTTCAGGGAATAACTTGGTCTTTGATGAAAGTATTTCATTTTAAAACTGCTTTGAAGGTACATAGAATGCGTACAGACCAACTTGGAATGCTGGATGTGTTCCAAGAAGGAAAAGGCAGAAAAATGAAACACATGGCGATTACACAATGTTTGTCATAGTGCTAAGAATTTATAAATGTCAAAAATAGAATGTTTGGAAATTCAGTAGATATATACATAAGCAAATATAGAGTAAATTGGGGACGGATAGATACTTTTCAGATTTTCTGAAATGAAGAGCAATAACAAAGGAAATGTAGGTGGCAATTTTAGTCCATTTTCAAGGTTAAATGTCTTCTAATTACAGATTTAATAGCCTATCCAGAGGTGAGACATTCCTTGTCTGCAGGCACTCATATGATTTAGAAAACTTTATGGCCAACCCAGTATTATATTTTAATTTAATTAAAATTTCAAATAAATATATAGGTAGTTATTGGCTTACAACTGGTCATTTAGTGACTTTTTAAAGTTACAACAGACCTCCCTAGAGCTACCTACAACCCAGTTTTGAAGTTTCAATGGATGTCCCCTACCACAGTCATCTAATTGCATTTTGGGTCTTGGCAACCAGCCTACATTTACACTATGACCAACACAAAAAAGGTTGTAAAATTAGTCACAGTCAAGTTCTGACCCTCTTCATGACCAGCATGATTTATCACTATAAATCTGGCCACAATTAGCATTGTAAGTCAAAGACTATTTGTATTCAACATCTTTTTGTCCTTCCTTCACTTCAGATGCAAAATAGAATTCTCAGCCATAAAAGGATTACATTTATTTATTTATTTATTTTATTATTTGGACTTGTATGCCGCCCCATCTCTGAAGATTCGGGGCGGCTAATAATATTTTATATTTTAATATTTTATAGAGCAAAATAACAACAAAATCATTCCTTCTTCTGTATGATAGAACCTCATGTATTTAAGTATGCTTTTCATGTATTCTTTAACTTTTCTCAAAGAATTTGGTTTTGAGACCTCATTCCATAATGACTACAGATTTGCACACAAAACAGAAAAGATGTTTTATTTTATTTTTTGAAACCTAAAACGAATAGTCCCATTCAAAGAAATCAAAACATTTTGAGCTGGTTACATAATTCCAGAAGAAGACTCAAAACAGTTTGAATATTCTGTGGAATATTTGAAATAATGGTCATAATAGATAGTGGAACTCAAGACAAAATCTTGTTTTTCACTTTGCTACAAAAGTAAGTGGGTGGGTGTTTGTTCTCCTGTTGGACACCTAATATTAAATGACAATTTTTCAAGAAGGTGATCTTTAGAAAAATATTTAAAAACAGTTATGGCAGAACTGAAGTGATCACTGATTCTGTTAGCAAAAAAGTCCATACCTTTGGCCCCATGAGATATGTTTTTTCCTGGCATGCTCAGTCAACATATTAGCACAAATTAATTAATTGTTCTCATCAATATTCTTTCAATTAAGACTTATTTAGCTATTAAACAAGTTAACAGCATCACATTCACCATGATACTGGGAGTTAAACCAAACCAGTTCAATTATATTCCTTGCTATATTTTTGTCACTATTTAAAACAAGTATTTAAAAAGCCGTTCCTTTGCAGTTTTGCTATCATAACTCTTGAATTAATTTATTGAACTTTATGGTATTCAAGATGGGAAAGTAGTAGCAAAATCCCTTCTAAAAAGCTCATAGTACAAAAAAAAGCAACTACACATACTTACAGCTGAGTCAGTAAAAGGTCATAGATAACTAACATAGCCTTGCTACTGCCTATTGAAAGCAAGTCCTCAAGCTTGGCATTTTAAACTTTATTTTGAAAGTTTAAAAAGTCCAAAGCTCAACAAACAAGCCCCAGCCAACACTATGCTAATAGTTTTTGCCTTTATACAACTTTAATAGATTGCTAGCACTGTGTTGATTGGGGTTTGTTTATTGAGCCTTGTTTGTTGGTTTTAAGTTTTCAAAATACATTTTAAAATAGTCTTAGTTTTAAATTTAATAGTATCAGTAATGCTACTTGTGAAGCACAGCAATGTATATACATTATGAATGTAGAAAATGACCAGGTTGAGCAGAGGGAGGGGTCAAGCATGTCATCAGTCCTGACTCCCTTCATGCTCACAAAAGATCCAAGTCCAGCCCACTTTGAATGCCTTTATTAATTCCTGCTAATTTTCCTTGACCATTAGTAGCTTGTAGAGCACTTAAGCTTTCAATAAATCTTTATACTTATTTGAACTGCCTGAATCTCCTGGTTTCTCTGGTGCTTGGCAATGAATACATTTCTGTCCTGTTTGATACTTAGTGTCACTAAATTCAGTGACCCATACAACTTTTTCCCATAACAATAAAAAAAGGAAAGGGATGATTTCAAGGAATCTTCTGGTGTCTGCCCTACTGCATAACTGCTGTTTTCCTCTCCATAATAAAATCTACAGAACCCATTCTAATCAACACAAATAGCTACAGGAAAATGACTGGTCCCTGTTAAACTGGGAAAAATTGAAAATCTGCCATACTCAGATGCAGAAGTAACTGTTCACAGAGATAAAAATGTCCTGGGTAAATTGCCATTGGCATCTAGATGGCCATTTTGGAAAAGTGATGTTTCTGAATTTCCTATCAGCATTTGGTTGATATGGAAGAAAAAGTGGCATTTCTGCTCATGTCTGCTCTTTAATTTATGCCTTCTATGTAGGACAAACAGTGCAAAATCGGGAATTTTCTGATTCCAAGAGTGCATCCTTAGCAATCACAAATCTGTGTTATCATTGTAAATTATAAAACTGCTGGCTTTGATAGATTCACAAAGGGGAACTTTAATGCCTTTATCCTCTTCTTGTCTTTATCAAATATTCCTCCACAAAGGACTTGTCAACTTCTTTGATCTTGTACTGCCTTCTAACTGTCATAGTAGATAGTAGAATCAGGGTGTCAGGATTTTTTTGAAAATAATAATAAGTTGGCACATCAGTACATGAGAAGTTTTTATTGTGTGAAACCAGGGTATGAAAATATACAACATCTTCTTTTACCTTTGAATTTCTTTGGGTTGGTAATTTTCAGGATAATTGACCCAATGCTCAAACACATATTTAGAAAAAAATCTTCACCTGTTTCTATACTTTTCTATCACAAGATGGCAAGCTGCTTTGCCTACACTATAGCAGTATTTTTTAAAGGGAAAAATAAATATTTGGTGCATTTCTCTTAAATGTTAGAAATGTTAATCAAGATTATAGCATGGGACTTCAAACATGCCTCCCTTTGAAGCCAGTTCTTGCCTTCACAAAAGTTAATAAACTTGAAAAGATATTAACGTGACTGTTAGGTATTAACATACTCACCTGTGGTTGGCTGGTCCGCAGTGCCGGGAATTTAAACAGCCGTCACTGGCTGCAGCCGCGTGCAGCCCCACTGTAAAAGGAGCTGCTGTGGCTGCTGCACTCAGTCCTGTAAGAGAAATAACGGAAAGTTTACAGAGCTGGCATCCATCTTGCGTCTCATTACCTGCAATCTAACACTGGTGATGAAGGTGGGATTCTGAGATGAAATGGAACCAGCAAGCATGTGGTGCCCGAAAACCAAAAGCAGCACATCTGAACAATGGCCGGAACAAACACGCCACCTGCACTGTTCAATCCCACAACTGAGGATTGGGAATCATATGTCGACTGATTCCACATGTTCCTAGAAAGGAACGATCTCATGAACATTTCAGAGCAAAGAAAAAGAGCGGTCTTTCTCACACACTGCGGACCCAACATTTTTAAAATGGCCAAAGCATTGTCGGCACCAAGCGACATGAAGACGATGGCCTGGCTGAACCTAGAACGGATCCTGAGGGCTCACTACACCCCGCCAGTATCCTGCCTCATCAAATGGCATGAATTCTACTGAAGGGACCAGAAGGAAGGCAAGAACATCAGCGATTTCATTGCAACCCTGAGGGACATTGCCGGAGCATGCAAATTTATAAAGATGGATGAGGTGATGAGAGATCTGTAGTCCTTGGACTGCGAGACCTAACGTTGCAGAGCCGCCTCCTGACTAAGCCAAAGATAACCCTCAAGGAAGCCATTGAGGAGGCCACTGCAGTGGAGCCTCGCAGAGATCAGCAGTCACCATGAGAAAGATGAATAGAGCACCACATGAGGACGTCAAGTCTGAGTCAGACCACCCAACATGAGGACGTCGAGTCTGAGTCGGAAAGCAATGAGGACAATGAGGGGGTGAACCAACTCCATTCAGAATGCAACACAAAGAACCAAAATGGAAAAAGAAAGGAATTTTGGTGTGCAGGCTGCGAAGGAAACCATCCACGATCAGAATGCCATTTCTGCGACGCCATTTGCCAACAATGCGACCGGTGAGGACACATCGCTAGGGCCTGCAGAGCATCGAAAACCTACTTCCAAAGGCAGAGACAGGGCACACCCCCACAAAACAGAGAGAATCAACCAGGAAACAAATGGAGCCAATATAACAGAAACTGTCGAGACAAGGAGGCGGCCAATGGGAGAAGTGAGACGCACCAGATGGTGACCGTGAGCCACTCCAACACAACAAACACCCAAAAAGTCCATGCCCAGATTACCATAGAAGGCCAGAATTGCTGGATGGAAGTGGATTCAGGCTCCTACCTATCAATGGTATCCTGGGACACCATAAAATGACTGAGCCCAAGCATAAGCAGAAATCAGCTTAAAAGACAGACTTTAACCTTAAAGGACTACCAAGGGAACAAGATTCCCGTGATAGGCATAGGGAAATTCAAAGTGACTTTTAAAAACTACTCTGGAGTTCTGCCGCTGACTATAGTGGACCGGGACTGGCCTGGCCTGCTGGGGCTCAACTGGTTTGAACCATTGGGAATCGAAGTCACCAGGATAAACAGTATCACCGAGACCGAGTGGGAAGAGAACCTGATAGAGGAATTCCAGGATGTCTTCGATGGCAAACTAGGAAAGTACTTGGGGTCCCCAATCTCCTTTAACCTAGACCCAACTATAGCCCCCATAAGGCTAAAAGTGAGGTGGGTTCCCTTCATGCTTAAACCTAAAATTGATGAGCAGTTAGATAAGCTCATCGCACAAGGGATGCTAGAACCAATTGACTATGCAAAGTGGGAAACCCCTATTGTCATGCCAGTAAAGCCAGATGGGTCCATGCGCATCTGTGGGGACTACAAGGCAACTCTGATCCACGCCCTACAACAAAGCGCATACCCCGTCCCAGTGACACAACACCTATTGCATTCCCTGGGGCAGGGAAAATTTTTTCGCAAAACTTGATCTTTCACAAGCCTACCAGCAATTACCGGTAGACACAGAGACAGCAGAAGCCCAGACGATTGTAAAACACAGAGGGGCATTCAAGTGTAACAGATTACAATTTGGGGCCAGCGTCACTGCAGGGCTATTCCAGAGCCTAATGGAATGCCTATTGCAAGGGATTAAAGGGGTGGTTCCCTACTTCGATGATGTCCTCATATCGGCCAAGAACAAAAGACAATTGCGTGATTGACAAGGAAGCAGCATGGTCCTGGGGGCAACAGGAAGAAATAGCACTCCAGGGAATAAAAAACCTAATTACATCAGACCGCGTACTAATCCAGTACAGCGAGGTACTCCCTGTAACCTTAACCTGTGATGCATCTCCTTTCAGGGTCAGCGCCATCCTCAGCCACGTATTACCAGATGGGGAAGAGGCTCCCATAGCCTTCTACTCCAAAACACTGTCCAAGCAGGAGTGGAATTACAGCCAACTAGACAAAGGAGCGCTGGCCACTGTCACCAGAATCAAGCGATTCCACAAGTACATCTACGGGAGGAAATTCATCCTAGTCACAGACCACAAGCCACTTCTGGGAATCATCACAGGAAACAGAGCCACCCCGAACATACTATCATCCAGAATGACGCGTTGGTCGGAATTCCTAGCCGCCTACGACTACAATTTGATATACTGACTGGAAAGGACATAGACCATGCAGACGTACTCAGTCGATGCTCCCTACCCAACCTAGAAGAAGACCCAGCACCAACCACTCCTAATAGAGACTCTAGAAAAAGCCCTGGCAACAGCAGCAGACATCGCAAGAGCAACGGCAAGAGACAAAACCCTGGCGTGAATATTGAACTGGGTAGGGAGGGGTTGGCCAGAGACTGAGACCACCGATGAAACCAAACCATTTAGAAACAGACAAACAGAACTCTCAACCCTGAAAGGGTGCATACTATGGGGGGATCGGGGGATCATAGCTGAGGTTTTAAGGGAAAATATACCAGAAATGTTACATGAGGGACACCCAGGAATTGTAAAAATGAAATCCCTGGCTAGAAGCTACGTGTGGTGGCCAGGGATGGACAGGGAAATAGGAAACTGGGTGTCAACTTGCTAATGCTGTCAAGAATCTAGGCCAGCACCTCCCACAGCACACACACATGAGTGGGAAACTCCAAGGGGACTGTGGTCAAGGTTGCACATCAAATTTGCCGGACCAGTAAAGGGACACACATTTCTCATAGTGGTGGATGCATACTCCAAATGGTTAGAAGTAAGCATCATGCAATCCACCACCGCAGAAGCTGTAATTAGACAGCTTAGGAGACTATTTGCGACACACGGCCTGCCGGATTTGTATCTGATAATGGGTCCCAGTTCACAGCAACCCAATTCGAAGGGTTCCTAGTGCAGAACGGGATAAGGCATGCATTAACAGGACTGGGACACCCGTCCATGAATGGACAAGCAGAACACATGGTACGTTACACAAAGGAAACCCTCCAAAAGCTAGGGCCTGGGGAAACCCAAGCAAAGATAGGCAAGCTGTTAAGCATACAGCATATAACGCCTAGTGCGACAATGAATAAGAGCCCCGCCGAACTACTCATGGGAAGAAAACTGAGATCATCCCTAGACAGATTACACCCCACATATAACCCAGACAAACCAGTAGATTTGTCCAGCAAATGCCAGACATTCCAAACAGGGGCCTAGTTTACGCCAAGAATCTAACCGAGGAGCTCCTGTAGATACCCGCAAGAGTGGCCCAGGTAACCAGGCCCCACTCTTACAGAGTGGATACAACAGACAGGTGAAGTTGGAGGAGACACATAGACCAACTCAGAACCCAAGGGACGAGGGGTGGCCCAGACACAACCAGAGAGGAGGAGGGAGACCCCTCACAAACAGGGATATGCACAGAACAGGCCTTGACAATGAACGACACACCCCCTCAACAAGTAAGAATAGCTCTGAACGGAAAAAGCGGATACGTACCTGAATCCCAAGGGCAGGGCAGCATAGCCAGGCAGGAACAGGCCCACAAAGAAACCAAAAGGGCAGCCCCTAGTGGGCGAAAAATGGCTGCCACAGCCAGAAGGTTCCAGGAGGTTTCAAGGGAACGAGCAGGAGAGACGGTAAATTCACCTGAACAGTTCAGAGACCAACCAGTGACTGAGCTGCGCAGGTCCAGTCGCACCCATAAAAGCCGCACCTATTTTCATGATTACATACGATAGGCAAGGACAGGATTGGGTGGACCAGACCAGGTGGGGAGGGGTGTTAGGTATTAACATACATTAACATTCGCCTGTGGTTGGTTGGTCCACAGTGGTGGGAATTTGAACAGCCTTCACTGGCTGCAGCCGTGTGCAGCCCTGCTGTAAAAGGAGCTGCCATGGCTGCCGCACTCAGTCCTGTAAGAGAAATAAAGAAATGTTTACAGAGCTGGCATCCATCTTGCGTCTCATTATCCACAATCTAACAGTGACAACCCACCCTAGCCCCCAAGGGCAAACAAAATCCTGATACGGCCCATAATGGGATTGAGTTTGACACCCTTGATTTAGAGTAATGCATAGCTACCTGTTTCAAAGATATCTACTATAACAAGGTTCCATATTTGTCTTCCATGAAGCTTCATTGCTTCTGTTTCCTGCAATGACGCTGTGTAATTTATTGGATCCACAAGAAGTAAAAAACTATGCCAATTATTTTCTTTCTTTTAGAAGCATTGGAGGAAAAATAACTAAGTCTAGGCAGGTAATTGATATATAACCTAAATATATCAAAATAACTTACCTTATGCGTGGCCAGAATCTTAAAATAAATTTAACACAGCATAGTACTTGAGCAAAATGGTTCAGTTAAGATCGGAATATGTGGGACTGATTGAAGTAGATTCTAGGGATAACACCGAAATATAATTTTATCATTTTTTATTTATCTATATATTAAATTATTAAATTACAATTATATATATATATATATATATATATATATATAATATATCCAATATATTTAAATATATAATATATCCAATATATTAATTCCAATATATTAAATTCAAATTTCATTTTAAATTGTATTTTATTCCAATTTCATTTTAAATTGTATTTTATCCAATTCGATTTTATAAAGTATACTGAATATTTAATACAGAATTCAGATTTTAGTAATTATTTTAGTAACCCAAGGGTTAATCAAACTCAAATTAACTCTAGGCTGAATTGCAGCTCCAGAGTTTTCAGGAGTCATTTGTCTCTGTAAAAAGTAAGCTATTTTTCCTGCATTTTGGAGCATGGAGCACAGAAAGTTTTCTAGTTTTTTACTCTATTTCATAAGCTTCTTGCTAACAAAGCAGTGTAGAGTTCATGTCTGTCTTCATCATTTTTTCTTAGAATGACCTCTGGTCTGGGCAACATTTTAGCAAACATGCAAAGGTGAACAGACAAAATGATAAATTTGCTATGTTCTTCATGAATAGGGTCCAAACACAGTTGGTACAAAAAGTCACCCTAGGGAACAAAATAACAAGATCTTATTCTTTTATTTATGAGCTATCAGCCAGGGAGACAGGCTGAGTCTGAGTGTTTTCATGTGCTAGAAGCCTTCAAACAGAAGCTGTCAAGGATGCTTTACTGGACCCATCACAGAGCAGGAGGTTGAACTTTATGATCTCGAAGTTCCTTTTTCCTAGTACAGTAATACTGTATGTACAAAATACAATATTGAAAAACATGAAAGCAAAAACATCTGGTATGATTGAATTTAAAAAGATCATAATTTGCAAGAAATCTTTTGTTAAACTGAGGCCATATTTATGTTTATAAAATATAGTGCAAACGGCTTCTTGAATGTGACTGTTGAATAAACAAAGCCTCACCTGATTAAGAATTGCAGGAAATATATTTTATGCCTAATGACAAAGATTATATAATAAAGTATACTGAATATTTAATACAGAATTCTGAGAATGCAGACAGTGTGAGAGGGAAGATGTGGGAGATACTTTTCCAGATGAAAATATAATCAAGAGATCTATAGAATGCTAGCCAGTGATTCAAATCTTTGGCTTCTAGTCTTTGGATACAGCCTACTAGCTAATAAATTTGATTTTAATATGGTAGGAGCACTAAAGTATTAATCCAAGAATGGATACTTGGATAGTTTTAGCTAAATCAATGAATTCTTAATTAAAGTCAAATCTAATTCATTTTTTAAATTTATGTTTCTGATCTTGCCAACTTTTTGGAGTGGCTTAACAATAAGAAAATTGGCTATGCTTCCTAGATTAAACTTTTGTAAAACAATCATCTTAGTTAGCAGATGCTAGGAAAGAATAGTAAGGTTTGAGGAGCAGAACAATAGCCATGGTGCCACAGTGGTTAGAATGTAGTATCACAGGCTAATACTGCTGACTGCCAACTTCCAGAAGTTTGGCAGTTTGAATCTCACTGGCTCATGATTGACTCAGCCTTCCATCCATCCGAGGTTGGTAAAATGAGGACTCACATTGTTGGTGGCAATATGCTGACTCTGTAAACTGCTTAGACAGGGCTGTGAAACTGTATATAAGTCTAAGTGCTATTGCTATATACCTGCCCTGTGCAGTTGTCCTAATTTTATCTAGTAATTTCTTAACAGGAGTTAAACTGATTTTGACCCTTATACCCACTCACTTTTGTGGATGTCCAAAGTAAGGTATTACATGAGTCCTGTTCTAACGTTTCTTTGTAGATAACTTGTTTAGACAATCAATTATGCTTACTTTTTGAGCTCCATTCATTCTATTGAAAGTGCAGTTAGGTTTGTTATAACAGATAGTATGTTTTTCTTTTTCCCTTTAAGCACGAATAACGGTTTTGGACAGTTTTGAAGCATATTCACTTCCAGAGATTTATGCATGCTAGGCTAAAATATCAAGTGGAGAATTATTCTGAAGAACATGGTAACAGATAATTTGTAACATAGTAAGGACACACAATACATTATTATTAATATTATGGTTCATTGCATAGTCAGCCAGGTGTTCAGACTGGACTTGGCATTTTTGTCCATCTATTGATCCTTCCCAAGAATCTGGGATAGGGAGATGTGTTTGATGGAGTTAAAGGTATTGCTTCAGGGTTCAAGCTGTTCCATACAGCTGCCTTTTTAAAAAATTACATTTATATGCTGCCCTTCTCCGAAGACTCAGGGTGGCTTACAATTTTTGGGATACAACCCAGTGTGCTCAGCAATAGCCTTCATTCCATTGTATATGCCTGCTTATTACTAAGCGGCATTTTTACAAGGTCAGCTAATTGCCCCCAACAATCTTGGGTCCTCAGTTTACCTACCCTGAGAGGATGGAAGGCTGAGTCAACCTTGAGCCTGGTGGGATTTGAGCCTGCACTAATTGCAGGCAGCTGGAACTTAAGTGCTAGGCGTTTAATAGCCTGCACCACCAAGGCTCTTATTTTGTAACTGACTAATAGAGATTTTGTCAATGTCAGTGTGTTCAAGAGGTGCTCCAGTTGTTTTGGGATTGAACCCAAGGTGCCTACTAATATTGGTACTACCTTTGCTTTTTTTTGCTACCTTTTTTGGTACTACCTTTTTTTTTTTTTTTTTTGCAGTTATTCTATTTCTATTTTCAGGTCTTCCCCAGTTCTTTCTCTTCTCTTCTGCTGTCTCCAGGTACTGCAACATCCACTATCCAGAAATTTTTGTCTCTCTTATCAATAGTTGTTAAGTTTGGAATGTTATTTTGCAGTTGCCTGTCTGTTTGAATTCTAAAGTCTCAGGGCACTTTAGCTACTTCATTTTCTGCTACTTACTGTATTTTGAAGTTATTATTATTATTAGTTACTAGTTAGTTTACTTTATTGATTAGCCCTTGGGCCATATCAAAGTGCAGAGTTCCAGACAGAAATTATTACTAAAATCTAATTTAAAACAATTTAAAATGGAATTAGAATAAAATATAATTTAAAATGAAATTGGAATAAAATACAATTTAAAATGAAATTGGAATAAAATACAATAATTTAATATACTGATAAATAAAATATGATAAAATTATATTTTGGTGTCACCCCTACAATCTACCTCAATCAGTCCCACATATGCAGATCTCAACTGAACCATTTTGCTTAAGTTCTATGCTGTGTTAAATGTTATTTTCAAATTCTGGCCACACATAAAGTAAGTTGTTTTGATCATTCATTTGGGTCATTCGTTTGGTATATAGACCAAGGTACCTGTCTCTCACCCTCTTATACAGGCAACAATCAAATAGGATGTGAGCTAGTTCTTCTACCTCTGTGACTCTGCAAATGCAGAGGTGTCCATTCCCATATCTCCCATATCTGACCATTGTGTCAAGCTGTTTGAATCTCACTCACGTAAATATCTCCCTAAGATGTTTTGGCAGTTGTAACTTTAAATAGTTGTCTATTTGAAAAGTACATTTGTATTTGCTCAGCCATTTCAAGTTATCCACCTTACTAAGGATAGCTATATCATTTTGTGCTTCTATATCCTTAATTCTTTGGGCAGCTCTTTTTTAAAATAATTCTCTTGTTATGGAAGAGAGAGGAAGGCCACAGCTTCTTTCAAAATTTGTTAGTTTGATGATTCAGGAAATTTGTGATTGTTATTTTATCTGGTAGGCATAACTTGAGGAGTCTATCAGTCTCCATTTCACTGACTTCTGCTCCATACAAGAGCATAGGGGTAACCTTAGTTTTATATAGTTAATGGGGCTAAGAACCCTGGGTAACTATGGTTCTTTAATTTAAGCAGTAAATTCAAACAAGCTTTTGCTCTAAGTATGCTTCATTGATGATGGCAAGCCTCTTATTAGTTGTAATAACAAAACATTGGGATATGCATGTATTCAGTGGTATGAGGGACTTTATAATACAAGGATTATGTAGAACAAGAGTGGGCAGAGTTGTGGGGTGGAGTTAAGTGACTCATCAGCCTAGAGTTATTATGCTTCCACAAACAGTCTAAGTCTAACCCCTTGTCAAACTTGACTCCATTGTGGCCCGTACCTGATTTTGTTTGCAATTTGCCAAACAGTGATGGGAGGAGGGGTGGTGAATTTCTAAGTGGGGAGGCTATGGAATGCAAGAGAGCCTTCTGTTGCCAGAGAGACGTTATCTACCAAGGTCAAGTTATGAAGAATGTTTGACTGGCACAGACAGTTTTTCCAAGAACAAAAGAACTGAATTCAATTGGTGAACTATGAACTGTGGGTAGTGGCCATGAGGGGAAAAAGGGTTTTACCTATGTGGGTTTTTGCAGGAAAATCCCAAAACTGACTTTGCTTCTGCTGTGCCTAGACCGGGGGTCTGCAACCTTAAATACTCAAAGAGCCTTTTGGACCTGTTTCCCACAGAAAACACCAGAAACCACAAAACCTAAGTGGGCGTGGCCAACTTGACATCACTCACTCCCACCCAGTCACATGACCCCCCAGCCACGCCTACCCAGGTCTTGTGGCTCCCAGTATTTTCTTTTCTCTGGGAAACAGGTATCCCCCATCTCTCCCTCTTATCTCTTTCTCTCTTTCCCCCTCCTTCGCTCTCTCATCTCTCTTTCTCCCCTTCTCATCTCTTTCTCTGATCTCTTTCTCTCTCCTCTCTCTCCTCTCTTTCTCATCTCTCCCTCTCATCTCTTTCTCTCTCTTCTCCCCCTCTCTTTGATCTCTGTCTCTGATCTTTCTCTCATCTCTTTCTCATCTCTCTCCCCCTCCATCTTTCTCTTTCTCTCAACTCTCTCTTATTTCTCTCTCTCATCTCTTCTCTCCTGTCTCTCTCATTTCTCTCTCTCTCATTCTCTGTCTCTCTCTTTCTCCCTCCCTCCCTCTCTCCCTCCTTCTCTCTCTCTGTGTTCCCTCTTGAACCATTTCCAAAAACAGGCAAGGGTTGGGTTGTTGGTTTTTTGCTGATCTTGTTCTTTCTTCTTCTTTGGGTGCTTTTTACCATATGATTTAAATCAAGAGTCATTTCAGGTTCCCAGATAAATGAAGCTCTTTCATCCCCTTGCTGTGGCTTCCAGTCAGTTGAACCCACCACTGGCTGGCCCTGCCCTCCCTCCCCAGTCACTCCTTGCCTGAGAAGGTAAGAGTGATGGCAGCAGATAGAGACTTGCTCCATATTCCAGAGTGGGACCAAGGCACCCATCTATTTGCCTCTTCTTCCCTCTCTTGTTGGTGCTGCATGCACCTCGGTCACTCGAGGAGACATGAGACTTTCTCTCCTCCCTGAGAAAATGGCCTGGACTGGCTGCAGCTGATGTTCCACATCGTAATGGGCTCCAGGAGGAGGAGGGGACACCATCTCCCCCATAGTGAAGCATGCTAAATTTAAGTGTGCTACGCAAGGTGCTGCAAGAGCAGTGAGCAGGCCATGGAGGTGGTGAGACCCAGTGTCTCAGGGTGGAGAGCAAGTTGCACATCTCCCCAAATGGCCCAGGTACACGAAGCACCAACAAGGGCCAGAAGAAGCTCCCACGAGATGAGGCAAGTAGGCAAGGGGCGCTTCATTCCTGCTCTGGAATATGCAGCGAGTCTCCATCCACCACTGTTGCCCTTACCTTCTTAGGTGAGGAGTGACTGGGAGGGGAGGGTAAGGGGTGGATCCAGCCAATTCAGATGACAGGGAGCCACAGCAGAGGGCCCAAATAGCTGCATGCGGCTCTGGAGCCATGGGTTGCCAATGCCTGGCCTAGATGGATCTTTCAATAAAGCTACACTCTTGGGAAATCTAAACAAACTGATGCAAAGAATGGTTAAGCAGCTCTGCTTTCTCCCTACTGCCTGTTACTTCCTTCTCTCTTTAGTGGACCTACTGTTTCCTTGAATTTTTTCTTGTTATTGATATGTTGAAAGAAACTTTTTTAAAAATTATCTTTGACTTTTGTTGCAAGTCTTTGTTCATTCTGAGCCTTCGCTTTCCTGATTTCATCTTTGCAAGTTCTGGCTATCTGCTGATAATCATCTTAGTTATGTATCCCTCTTTTCATTTTTTTGTACTTGTCCTTTTTGTCTTTCAATTGGTCAGAGAGATCTTTGTGTAGCCATGTTGGCTTCTTCTTGGATTTCTTGTTTTTCTTTTTCAGAGGCATTGTGCTGGACTGGGCTTTTATGATAATATTTTTCAGAGTTTCCCAAGCTTCTTCAATTGTTTTCCCCTTTAGGATTTTCATCCAAAGAATCTTTCCCAAGTTCTCTCTGAGTTTGTTAAAATCAGCTCCTTTAAATTCTAAGACCCTGGCATCATTATGTTCTATTGCTTGTATTTGTGTTATGTTGAATTCTAGTATGACTTGGTCACTGTCACCCAAGGTTCCTGCAGTTTCAACTCACTTCTTCTCTGTTTGTAAGAATTAAGTCTAGTATGTTTGCCCCTCTAGTTCCTTCTTCTATCTTTTGGACAACAAAGTTGTCAACTAGGTTGGTCAGAAATCTATTCCATTTCTCACTTAGTGTGGAATTAGTCTTCCTTCTATTACTTTTCAATTTATTTAATTCTTAGGGGCTATTGGCTTTTGATGCTTTTGTTTAAAAACAAATATGGAGGAAAAATCATGCATACCGTGTTTCCCCGAAAATAAGACACTGTCTTATATTTTTTTTTGGCTCCCAAAAACACACTAGGTCTTATTTTCGGGGTAGGTCTTATATATTTATGGTGCCAAATAGTGGGTGTGAGTGTGTAGGGGGTGTTTCGGGTGCACGGTTGCTCCCTGAAAAGTCTTCCTGGAACTGGAGATTTACACTAGATCTTATTTTCGGGGTAGGTCTTATATTAGGGCAGGTTTAGAAAATAGTGCTAGGTCTTACTTTCGGGGTAGGTCTTATTTTCGGGGAAACACAGTAGATATCTCTGGGATTAGACAGGACCTGGTTTATGAATGTAAAGCACCACAAAGAGATGTGACTCTTGGTTATTTAAACAGCCAGTTATGCTGTCAATGGTATAGAACACACAGCAGCAATTGATCAACTGAATGAAAATATTTTTATAGCAAGATAATATTTGTTACAGGAAGATATTTATTTGGCAGTTTATTACATTTCTTTCAGAAAGAAATTGATACGTTCAAATCGGTTAGTGTCAGCAATCAATGTTTGCATATGCACTACATTCCACTACCCCTTAATATGTCCTTTTCAAGTCCATGATTCCAATTTATTACTTGATCTCAGTTGGTAAGATGTGGTGAGCTTTTTCAGCAGCCTCTTGGGGATCTAGAACAGGGGAGTATGCTGGCTGGGGAATTCTGGGAGTTGAAGTCTACAAATACTAAATGCCAACATTGGACACCCTTACTCTAGAAGATCTCACAACTTTGGAAACTTCCATAGCAATTAAGTTGCTTCTTGAGAGATGGTGGCCATATAAATGTGATTAATAAGTTAAACTAGTTACCTCATATATCTCATGATGTTATCACAAGATCATTAGCCTTATTTCACTTATTTGAGAGGGAAGGGAAGGAAAAATAGGAATGTCTGAGTGAGTAAGAGAGTGAATGGGTGTATAATTTGTATATAATTAGATTCTTGGATTCTCATTCATTCTTTCATAAATTAATAGATGATTGGGGACTTCTGGTTGTGCTCCTGTCGCGCGGAGCAGAATCTGCAATCATGCGTGGTTTTGCTCTGTGCTGTTTTGTTGGAGGGTCCCATTTGGGACTGGAACCTCCTTGTAGGGGTGGTGAAGAAAGGGGGACCACATGGCAGGTCGAGGGGAGCCACATCTCCCCTCCCCAGCAACAAAACCCCCTCCAAAGATGAGCTGCAGCAGTGACCTAAAATGGCCACCATGAAGATGGGAGGCAGTCCAAGAATCTAAGACTGTGCTGAAGCTGTGAACGATGTGTGGACTAGGTGAAATATTTGGACATTAAAAGGTACCCTGGAATTAAAAGAAAGATTTTTTTATTAAAGATTGTAGAAGCAGTGATGAGTGAGTGAGAGAGAGAGAGAGAGAGAAAATTGGAAATTTATGAAATTGGCTTTGGAAGAATTAATTTGGATGTGGAAAATTTAGAGGAAAATGTTTGACTATAAAAGACTTGGAAATTGAACTGGATAATTACTTGGATTGTGGCACAAAAATAGGCATTGATCAAATGCTGGAATTGAATGTGTTAAAAAGAAATAATAGCTAATAATTGGAATTAGCAAAATTAATAAAAGCTCAAAAAAGGGAAAAAGCAAAAAATAAATGGTGGAACATGGAGACAGAATTGAGAGTGCCACCTAATGGTAAAGAAAAAATTTCAGTGACTTTTTGAAAAGTTCTTGGTCTATTTAAAATTGGAATGTGAAATGAAATGAGAGGAATTCTACTATAATAAAATAAAAAACCCCAAAGTGAAATATTCGAACATTACAAAAAAGAGATACATGAAGAAATTGCCCCGAGATTGTTTGGTGACTTTGAAAAAAAGTTGGAAAAGAAATTAACAGAAGGAAACTTGGAAACAAAGACTTATAGACATTGACTGTTGAAATTAAATATAAAAGACGCTGGTTGAAATAAATTACTGGACAATCAGATTGGATATAAATATTAAAGAAGGAAAAGAAGTGCACAAAATGAGTGAAATATGTGTGGAAATAAGATTGGCACTATAAAACATGAAGGAAATGATGAAAGAAAGCTCAGAAATGTATAATATTATACTACAAAAATTAGAAATGGTGACACAAACTAAAGAAGAACAAAGAGATCCAGAGGGGGAGGAATTAAACAAAGAGGAAACCAGCTCTAAAGAACAAGTGGAACAATGAACATTAAAACAAGAAAAAAAAGAATTAAAGCTAAGGCCTTGAGGTTTGATGTGATAAATAAAGGGGGAATTGTTTTGAAAGTTAAACAAAGGAAAAGGAAACAACAGATGAGGGAATTACAGAGGAAAGATCAAGAGAGGGAGGGGGATAAAACAAATAATTGGAGTAAGAAATGGAGGGAAACAATAGGGGGGGAGGGAAATTAAGAGAAAGGACCAGAAAATGATGGGAAACAGAAAGCAAGCAAAAATGAAAAGAAATTATATAGTCAGGAGAATGAGAGATGATGGGTAGAAGAGCAATAGGAAGGGGGATTCTGCATGGAAACGTGTTGTGATACTTAAGAGTATAGATTTAAAAATAGAAAAGACAGGAACGGATTTTTTTTAAGGATTGCTGCTAAACCAGATATAGATTTAACTGAAATAGATATAGAAATGGGAATTTACTATAAGAATATTAATTGATATTTAACAAAGTGATGAATAAAGTTAAAATGAATTATGAGAATTGCAATGAAAAGGCTATTATCAGCTCCCAAAATTAATTGAACAGATTAATACCTTTGAAATACATAGATGATTTAGAATGTAATTGGCAAAAGAGAACACCGTGTGGAAGCTGAATTAATATATATATATGCATATGTGATATGTAGTAGTTAGGGGATTGTTGTTATTAATGTAGAATGTGGTAATTTAAAAATGGCTATGTTATGGTAAACTTTTATCATGAATTAAAGGGAATAAAATGGGGAAATGCATAAGGTAAAGGGGTGGCAAGCTCAAATTGACAATGAAAGGGGATAACTTTTGGATAATTAGAATTAGGATGAAATTTATTGAACAATGAATAGAATAATAGTATGTGATAAACTTGCCAATGTGACAGATAAAAGTAAATATGCATAATGAGTATAGAAATGAAACAAGAATTTAGATAATATTGTAAAATAAGGCATGAGAATATTTGAAGAGAAATGAAACAAGCTACAATATGAATTGAAATTGGATAAAATGAGTGTAATGAATATAATAATATATGAGAATATTTAAAGAAAAATGGAATAAGTAACAATATGATATGAAATTGAATATGAAAGCTGAATATGTAAACATGGTCATGTTTGTATTGAAATGTAAAAACCTGGAACCACATTGTTTACCAAAGAGATGTTTTTTAAAATATAAAAATAAAAAAATTATGGCAAAAAAATAAAATAAAATAAAATTCCTATTATTACTAGAAGGTGCTGCATTCTTGGGACATGCCTAAGTAAAAAACTAGTATTTGAAATAAATATAATTTGTATATAATTAGATTTTTGGATTCTCATTCATTCTTTCATAAATTAATAGATGATCCTAATATATTTGGGCAGATAAATGTAATTCTAGTTGAGACTCAGCAGAATATGGATTTTGTTGTCAAAGAAATCTTCCTTTATTGGTTTTTTTCCCTTTGCCTTTTTTCAAACTGATCTCTAATTAATGCAATTGTATGCAAAATTGTATGTTAAAAGAAAGAAAATATTCTGCATCATTTAAACTTATGGAAGCATTTCATACAACAGTTGGGCCTATTCAATATAAGAAAAAGGCAAACAGGAGATATAATAGAAATTGGTACAAGACATTTATTTTGTTAATTTGGTGGGGCAGGTAAGAGATTAATGCAAGCTGTGTGTCACCAATTTGTTGGATTGGCAAGCAGGGCTCAAAATACAGCTTTAAGTAAAAGCTGTAGGAATTTAGTAAGGATGTTATTCAACTAATATATTCCTAAGTAATAGCTTAGGCTACTTGCCAGAACATATTTAATATTCTTGCAGACTTATTCTTGCTAATCCACTATTAAACTATCCATAGTTCAATCTTTCTGGTTTTCTGTTCACTGCAGAAGGAATGCTTTCTCAATCAGCACTGCACACAAGTGTGAAGACAGCAACGAAGCATTTCCTTTATATGTGATTCAAGGTTTTGACATTAACATTCTAAGTCCTTCATGGCATGGGTCCGGGGTACTTGCGGGAGCGTCTCCTGCCGATATCAAATACCGGTCGCCCTGTGCAAGCACACAGGTTGGGACTCCTTGGGTTGCTGTCCACATGACAATGTCGGCTTGTGGTGACCTGGGGAAGGGCCTATTCTGTATCGGCCCCCGCCTTATGGAACCAGCTACCTGTTGAGTTCCGGCTGGCTCCCGATCTCTCCTCTTTCCGGCGCGATCTAAAAACCTGGTTGTTTTTACAGGCTGGGCTGGACTGATCTCCTGGGGGAGAGGGTGGGTTTTAAATTCAATTTTAATTTGGTTTTATAGTTGTATTTTGGCTTGTTTAGTTTAATTTCTTTTTAAATAATTTATTGTTCTGTGTTTTTATCTGTGAGCCGCCCCAAGTCCTTTTTGGAGAGTGGCGGCATACAAGTCAAAATAAATAAATAAATAAATAATTTTAAAGGAAGCCATATTATATCCCAGAACTGCTCTATGGCTGAGGGAAAACTCTTTCTTCTGTATCTTTAAGTGAATCAATACAAATGCTATTTCCTGGACAGCTGTGGGGATCAGAATAGAATGAGTTGTCCTTCAGAATTTGTATTATTCTGCATATTCCAGTTTTTGCAGAATAGTGTACAGAATTGTGTGTGTGTTTGTGTATGTATATATATATATATATATATATATATATATATATATATATATATATATTTGTTTACGAGATTTTCACGGGTAAAGGTATGTAGGTCTTGGTGTATTCGGGTCTTGTCCCGTGTAAGATTGAGAATACCTTGCAACGTTTCGAAATCTCATCCGTCATCTTCAGGCTGGTGTCTTCAGCTTCGTTCTCCTGGGAGAAGTGTGTGACCGTGGCTGTTTCTCCCTTTTAAACTCCAGAGTTGGATGTTTGTTGCTTTTTGATGGTTTGTGGAGTTGATGTAGCAGATTGGATGGCTTTTTCTGAGACCTTGTGTGGCTGAGGTGCTGGCTGTGTCTCTCAGCCTTTGTGTTGACGACTGGGTAATGGGCTGTGTGATGACCTTCTGAGTTATTGTTGTGAAAGGTGTGGTGCTGTAATCTCCTGGGTCGTTGTTGTGCTGCAACCTCCTGATGTTTGTGTTGTGATCTCCTGAGTTCTGTGATGTGTATCCTGGTGGAAGGCTGTGATGTGGCATTCTGGGCCAACCAGGCCCAGATGCCACATCACAGCCTTCCACCCAGGATACTACATCACAGAACTCAGGAGATCACAACACAAACATCAGGAGGTTGCAGCACAGACAACGACCCAGGATTACAGCACACACCAGGACGTCACAACAATAGAACTCAGAAGGTCATCACACAGCCCATTACCCATTAAACACAAAGGGCTGAGAGACACACAGCCAGCACCTCAGCCACACAAGGTCTCAGGAAAAAGCCATCCAATCTGCATACATCAACTCCACAAACCAATCAAAAAGCAACAACACATCCAACTCTGGAGTTTAAAGGGAGAAACAGCCACGGTCACACACTTCTCCCAGGAGAACGAAGCTGAAGACACCAGCCTGAAGATGACGGATGAGATTTCGAAACGTTGCCAAGGTATTCTCAATCTTACACGGGACAAGACCCGAATACACCAAGACCTATATATATATATATATATATATATATATATATATATATATATATATATATATATATATACATACACGCACACACATTTCTAAGAAAAATAAGGAGCCCCAAATGATTCATTTTACCAAGGCCCTCAAAAAACCTTGGCCCACTGATGCTAGCTTGCTGTCCCAGATGCTGCAGAAGGCACTGCTCAATTCCTAGTCTTAAAGAGAGTCTCTTGTCAACAGGTCAGCATCATTCATGCCTTTCTTTTATTTTACCTTTGGAAGCAAAATACCTTGAGCCAGTCTTGAAGCTTGTTTGTTCATATGATGGATAACTATTCACAAATCACCCATTGACAAAAAGGCAGACCAGTGTAATGGCTTTCTGCCTTCCCATCTAGTATGCCAGAATATTCTTTCACTGTTTAATTTATTGTTTTTTAAAAAAAAATACGGATAAAGAGACACAGTATTGCTTTGCAGCTACAAACAAGTTCATGTTTTATGTGTACTTATATGGCCAAGATGCAGTATTGGGAAGATTGTGTTGATTATTTATGAATACAACATTCCAAGAAGCATTTGGCCCATGTAAGTAGTGGCCATAGTAGCCTTAAAGAAGAGTTTAAAATGCAGGAATTCAGGTCACTTGTATCATAAAGAAGAACCTTCTGTAAACCCAAACTACAGTGTAGATTACTTAATTTTCTATACAGTAGTGGAAATATTAAGATAGTTCTTTGTCTAGAAGGGGAGAGATTAATGTAAAGCTTATGCCTTAGATCAGTGGTTCTTAACCTGGGCGATATCGCCCCCCAAGGGGCGATTTTGTTTTTCAGGGGGGCGATGGAACGAAAAGGGGTGACGTGGGGGTGAACGAATGGAAGGGGGGCGATATGGGGATATAGATAGATAGATAGATAGATAGATAGATAGATAGATAGATAGATAGGTAGGTAGACAAAAAGACAGACAGGTAGGTAGATAGGCAGGAAGGCAGGCAGGCAAACAGACAGACCTTTTGTTTGGATGGACGGACGGACCAACAGATGGACAGACAGAAAGAATGCGAGAGCGGCAGCACTTTGGGAAAGCGGTTGCGGCAGCTTTTCCCAACATGCTGCCGCATTCGAGGTGCTGGTTCAGGTGCGGTACAACAGTCAATGGGGTGAGCCTGCAGGGCCGGCGCCTCGAACACCCCCCTGCTGCCTGTTAGCGTCCCCAAGGGGGCCAGCAAAGGGGTGCTAAGAGGCGACAGGGGGGCGTTCGAGGTGCTGGCCGGCCCTGCAGGTTCACCCATTGACTAGCACTGCTCCGGAGCTGGCGCCTCCAATGTGGAAGCAGTGGCCATGTTCGGCTCGCCACCCCCCTGCCGCATCTTAGTGCCCCTCTGCTGGCCCCCTTGGGGACGCTAAGAGGTGACAGGGGGCGTTCAAGGCACTGGCCCTGCAGGCTCACCCATTGACTGTAGCACTGCTCCGGAGCCGGCGCCAAAATGGGTGAAACTGCAGGGCCGGCCAGTGCCTCGAATGCCCCCTGCTGCCTCTTAGTGCCCCTATGCTGGCCCCCTTGGCCTTGGGGACACTAAGAGGTGGCAGGGGGTGGCACATCGAATGCGGCCACAGTGGCACATAACACACCACCGCTTCCACATTGGAGGCGCCGGCTCCACAGCGTTACTACAGTCAGTGGGTGAACCTGCAGGGCCAGTGCCTTGAATGCCCCTCCCTGCTACCTCTTAGTGCCCCTCTGCTGCCCCCCTTGGGGACGCTAAGAGGTGGCAGAGGGGCGGTTATGTTGGGGGAGGGGGCGATGACAACTTCCTCAATGGCTCAAGGGGGCGATTCTTTCAAAAAGTTTAAGAACCACTGCCTTAGATAATATCAATGGATTTCTTGTAAAATCAAAAGCAATGTTTGACATTTCACTTTATTCTAGAGTCCTTTTCAGGGCTAGCTTTAAATGTTACAATCAATGCTTTGATTTCTTTTAATTCATTTCTACTTTAATTTAATGTAATGGATACAAATCTCAGAATGATAATACCACTACATTCTGAGAAAACAGAACACAATGAAGAAAGTTTTTCAAATGTGTCTGACAACAAGCCAGTTTGGATATTTAGCACACCCATTTCAGCCGGGCATTCTTCATGCCAATCAGAGTGGTTTTATGTGCAGAAATAACTAAACTTATTTTGCCAATCTGTATGTTGAGATGCAGCTAGGTCTGTTTGTCACTCCTTTGCCTGAAGAAAGAACCACTCAGGTGGATCACTGAAGGAGCAAATAAAAAAAGATTCATTTTCTACCATCCCAAGCCCTTGTGCTGCCTAAAGCAAATCCAAATATACATGCCACTCAAATCAATATTTCTTTGATTCACATACCTTGTCTTAACTTAAGCATCTTTACCTAGCTGTAAGTTATCCTTTTGGGTAGAAAGAATGGCAAAAGAAGGGGGAAGGAGAGCCACAGCTAATAAACCTCATGCAATGGGAAAAACAAAGAGACATTCTGCCAAAATCTTTATTTTGCCTGATAGACAATGAGGTCTTTGATGGAATACTTCTCAGTATGCCAATAGAATTGTTCTACCCTGATTCTAGGGGAGGAAAAGGGCCACAGACACATATCTCATAGTGTTATATGTAACCAATTGCTTTCTCCTGCTTCGTAGAAGGCTCCAGCATACATAAATTGGATTCCCCTAGTGTATGCATGCTTATCTGATGTTGTGGCGGTAGTGAGTTATGTTAATAAGCATATAGTGAACATTTTGTGGGCTAAGCACAAAGTCTTTATTTCAGTCACTGAAAAGATCCAGCTTCTTTTTTAATTTTCAGAAAATAGCTCAATTTTTGTTTTTGTTTTCCTACAGGCCCTGTAAGCAGTATTTTGGTGAACAAATATGGCAGTAGGCCAATCATGATTGCTGGGGGGCTACTGGCTTCATTTGGAATGGTTGCCTCTTCATTCTGCAACAGCGTCTTGCAACTTTACATGTGTGTTGGTGTAATTGGAGGTAACATAACAATATCTTTTTATTTGTTTTTCCTAGTGTTCTGCTTCAGCACACATCTTAGGATTCTGTTTCTAATTGATTGATTGGTTCATTCCTTCCTTCAGATTGGGATGTTTTGCATAATTCTTTCTGCGATGTTTTGCAATTACAGGAGAATAATTGATTGCTTCAGGGGTGGGATTCAAAAATTTTTAACAACCAGTTCTGTGGCCATGGCTTAGTTGGTGGCTGTGGCTTGGTGGTCATGTGACTGAGTAGGCATGGCTAACTCGACATCACTCACATTGAGGGGTGCTTCTCCTCGCCTGGCCTCTCATGACTGTGGGAATACTGCAACAGTCGTAAGTGTGAAAAACGGTCATAAGTCTCTTTTTTCAGTGCCATTGTAACTTTGAATGGTCACTAAATGAACTGTTGTAAGTCAAGAATTATCTGCACAAAAATACAAGAAGCTTCTTTGCTTGCAAAAAAGCTGCCCTAAATACCAATCATTAAAATAAAAATACCTGCAAGCCGAAGTAACAAATCAGGGAGGGTGCCAAACACCTTGAGGAATTAAAATAGTTAAAATGCCATGATAATTATCAGCAGCCAACTCTTGCTCATAAAGTGAAACCCTTTATCAGAGAGGTCATTTAAGCTCTCCAGAAAGAGCACACCCAGGAGAAGCAATCCTTAGATCATTTGCACCACTTAAAGACACCAGCTGGCCTCACTCACCTCACAAGATACCCTAAGGAAATCATCCAGATTTAAGGAAAGATCACATGCCCCCCAGAAAGGCAGTAAAAAAAAAATCAGTGCCAAGCTTGCATCCTGCCTCTTGGAAGTACACCCCAAAAGGACAGTGCCAGATACCATTAAAGCAGTGAAGGAAGACCCCATCCCCAGATAAAAAAAAGAAACCATGAGGCAGGAAAAAATTCAAACACAATACAAATAATTAAATCACAACAGTAGCTGTTGCTTGTTAAACCAATTACCAGAACAAATAAACACAGGAACTAGCCAGATTTCTCAACCCAGTTTCTTTTCAGGAACAGAGATTAACCCTTTTCCTTCCAAACAAAGCTGAATAGGGAAAATTATTCCATCAATAAACACAGGATTAAACATCACCAAGCTCGGAATTAAACTTCACCAAAAACCAATTTTAGACCAAAACTCAGAAAAGGTATGTAAACTCACATTTGAATGTCAATCTTTCTAGCTAGCCAGGAAGCCTTGCTGAATGTCACTCATCTTGGTTCCTTCTCATTAAAAGCTTCTTTCTGGCAGCTCTGCTTTGTTATTCAATTATTTCTTCAAAGTGCTAATCATTGCATCCCAGCTGGAAGAACTCCAACAGGGGAATATTTCCTCCCAACAGCAGTGTAAAAAGCTTAAAACAACCCTTCCCCCTTAAGAAAGTCAAGCAAAGTACCAGCAAAGGAGGGTAAAAAACTCCAGAGAAGCTCCAGAGACCGGAAATCTAGGCGTACTGCCAAGAATGTAATAAGGGTTAACGGAGAGGCAGTTTCTGTAAGCAACAACACCAGAATGTTTCCTTCCTGCCTTCCTTACAGAATTTGCCCTGTAAAAACAAAAACAAAAGGAGATTTCTTCCAACAGCTGGTTCTCCAAACTGCTTAGAAAGTTAACAACAGGTTCTAGCGAATAGGTGAGAACCGGTAGAATCCCACCCCTGGATTGCTTCCTGGCAGTATTTATCATAATCATCTTTTAATTTTATACAGGTTCTTTTAGCTTCTCATTATTCTACTGCAGGTATCCTGACAAAGAATTCACAGTTTAGATAACATGCCAAAATACCCATTTTCCTTTACCAAGTTATAAATTTATTCTAAAAGTGGCCTGTTGGGGCATTTGAAGAAAAGGTAGTTCTAACCAAATGTTTTGAAGCAAACTTAAAGGGAATGAAACAATGTACTGAAGCCCAAATATAACACATACTATATTGTCCTTAATAGAATTTCCTTTTCACTGAATTCTCAAAGGTAAAGCATTAATAGCTTTATAAATATACTCAAAAGAATATTTTTTGCTGATCACCTACTTTCTGGGCAATAGGAGCAACCTGTTTACCAAACATACTTATGCAATAGTCACTGATCCACATATGATGATTATTTGACCTTGATTGATTTTTATATATACTGTATATATGACATTATAGTTACAATTTTTGTGTCACTCCAAAGTCACCATTTAGGAAAGTTGGATCATAACCAGCTCCAAGATTCAGCTTAAACTGATTTCCTTTTAAGCAATTCTTGAAGTACATTCAACTATTTATCCTGTACATACCAACTTCAGCCATAGTGACTTGCTTGTCTGAAACACTGTAGGAGGAATACCGGTTAAGTCAATGTAGAATACACTGGGGATACCTCTCCATCCAAAGAAAGATCTATAACAACTCTGATGACAATTTGAATTATTATTATGACAATTAGAACTGAAAAATAAAGTTGGCTTGCCAAATGATAGGGCATATTAATTAACATATAAGCCAAGCAAAACAAAGCAAAACTTGTTTCATTATCACAAACATGTGTTTTTTCATAAAATTGCCTTTAATAATAAAGGGTGGTAGAGTAGGGAAAAATATGTTCCCCCATGTTTTTATGTCTAATGCTATATATGGTGTAAGTGGACTGTTTGAATGCTTAGGCCAGTCCCTTCTGCTCTACCTGGAGAGATCCTTGTATCTGCATAGAGAAAACTACTGTGTATTTCCAGACTTCATGATGAAGACTAGGGGTTGCATTTGCTGTGTAATAGCCCATGTGTATTAATTATTTGAAGCTTATTTTATGTGTTCCTATTCAAACCTAAGTAAAGGATAAAACTAAAGGCAGAGGATTTAGATTTCTAAAATCTGCCCTTTTTATAGAAAAGTGACATTTAATAACTCCTGTGCAATGAACGAAGAGCAAATTGGATTGGAACATAGTGAAATACACAAACAGTATCTTCAAGGTCTTGTTATCATTGTCCCCCTATCATTCTGTTGTCTGAAACTTGTATTGGCCATTGCTAAAGGTTTTGCTTTTATTGCATCGCCATAGAAGAAAATGAGTGAGTGAAATGTACTGTGGCAGACTGGTGACATTAAAGTATGTGGGAAGCAATGCCTATTTGTTTTTATTTGCCAGTGACAAGGGCTTTTTTGAAAGGCCTTTCTTCTGAATTACAGGTTGGCATTTTCACATTTGGGCAGGAGGAGATGAGAAAGGCAATTTTGATTGATTTGGAGAGATTTGTTGCAGTGTATTAAATGCAGTAATATATTTTTTTCCTATTATTTTAGGTATGGGTTTGGCTTTCAACTTGCAACCTGCCTTGACGATGATTGGCAAATATTTTTATAAAAAGCGTCCCATTGCTAATGGACTGGCCATGACGGGAAGTCCTGTCTTTCTAAGTACCATGGCACCCCTGAATCAGTTTCTTTTTAATACTTTTGGTTGGAAAGGAAGCTTCCTCATTCTGGGAGGACTTCTTTTAAATTGCTGTGTGGCTGGGTCACTTATGAGGCCTGTTGGACCAAAACCGGTGCAGACTATCAAAGAAGATGTGGAAAAAGCAACTGAAGATTCCACTTTGCACAAGAATGACAAGAAATCGGCCTGGCAAACCGTCAACAAATATTTAGATTTAACCCTCTTCAAACACAGGGGCTTTTTGATTTATTTGTCTGGAAACGTTATCATGTTTCTTGGCTACTTTGCCCCAATTGTGTTCTTAGCTCCTTATGCCAAGCACAAAGGAATTGATGAATATTCAGCAGCTTTTTTACTCTCTATCTTAGCTTTTGTAGATATGTTTGCCAGGCCATCGATAGGCTTAATTGCAAACTCCAAATACATCCGTCCCAGAATCCAGTACTTCTTCAGTTTTGCTGTTTTGTACAATGGGGTCTGCCACATCCTGTGTCCATTAGCTGAAACCTATAAAGGCCTGGTTGTGTATGCTGTATTTTTTGGGTTTGCATTTGGAATGGTTAGCAGTATCCTTTTTGAGACATTGATGGATCTTGTTGGTGCACCAAGATTCTCCAGTGCAGTAGGACTCGTTACAATCGTGGAGTGCTGCCCTGTCCTTTTAGGCCCACCTCTGGGAGGTAAGTATAGAGATGATGAAGATGATGATGATACAATTGACATCTTAAACTATTTGTATAATAAGAATGTGTACTCAAAACATTGATCTGGTACTTTGTGAGAACTTATGCAATTACTTTCCCCATTCCATTTATTTCCAGTCATACTGCTTCCTGGACTCAGTCCCTAGCCCAGGGGTGGGCAAACTTTTTGACTCGAGGGCCACAATGGGTTCTTAAACTGGACCGGAGGGCCGGAACAAAAGCATGGATGGAGTGTTTGTGTGAACTAATATAAATTCAAAGTTAGATTACTTCACGTAGCCTTCTGGGAGAGCAAGAGAACCCTCCGCTCTTTCGGCTCCGCGGGCCAGATAGGACAGCCGAACGGGCCGGATCCGGCCCCCGGGCCGTAGTTTGCCCACGGCTGACCTAGCCATACGTTTCTTCATCTACTCATTTTCCCTCTGTCAGTATAAAATGTTACTATATTTTAGGATGTCCAATATATTTACTGTACTATAGTCCTTCCAATAGAGCCTAACTTTCAACTGATTGCTCTTTCTCGTTAAAAAAGGTTCCCTTCTCTCTAGCCATCTGTATCTTCTTCACTTGTTATTATTATTACTACTATTATTAGCAAGAATTATTTTTTGACTTGTCTGCAAATAACTCCATGAACATAGTTCTCCCTGGTGGGGTGTAACATGTCTATCCATCTATCTTTCTAGAATTAAGATTTCTGACTATTTTTTTTGTTCCTAGGCTATGCATGAGTGTTGATAAGACATTTTAAGAACACTATTAAGCATATATGATTTACTATTTATAATTTATTTACACAAATTCAAATGAACAGATAGTACCAACAGGTAAGAAGAGAGTTGTCGGACTGTGTTTAGCATTATTCATATAAAGTTGATGGCATGCTCATCAGAGTTCATGTGAAAAATAGTGTTTTTAAAAATAAATGTTCATGTTTAAATCTTTATATAAGCAGGAGGTGGGGTTGCGCCCAAAAGTTCACCCCACATAGCCTAGTTTGTTTTTTCATCCTGTTTGCAAGTACATTTTTATATCAATGCAGTCCAAAAATCTGAGCAAGTGCGCAGTGTGCCTAGAATCTTGAGCACACAGATTTCTTTTAATTCACATATTTACAGTGAGTGCACAGATGTACTCATTGGGCAAAGCATGAATTTGAGCTCTTTGGATGCCCTTCAAATCCTATTACTTTTTAAAACACCAGATTAGATTTATGAAATTTACTATTTAGGTGCTACTATTCTTCATTACTTTGATCTGAAGTATCTTGGATTCCCCTTCAGTTATTTTTACCATTTATATACTACATATGGCATATGGAAGATTGTCAACAGTGTTCAGACAGAATCAATCTATCATGTACTTAGAAGATACCATTTTTATAGCTGATGCAAGGGACAGAAATTAAAGGTTTAATTTACCTTGTCTATATTTCCTTTTTAATAATATAATACTTAATACTAAAGTAAAGACTAAGCATGTTTGCATCTAAAAAAGCACTTCTAATTAATTACCATAGTGTTGGGGAGAGTCTCCTTTCAGTAGAATTTCACTACACAACTTCTCAGTATGCCACCTAGTGGAGTTGATCCACAATGTGTACATTTAACAAGGCTTAGTCCCTCAAACATGTCAAAGCTGCTGTTTCAGATCCATTTAATTGGGCTGACTGAGTTACTGAATTTTTAGGTAAACGTGCTTTCTTAGACTTCTCTGTTATACACCAAATGTTTTACTAGAAGTTCCCAAATTCTTCTGTCATATATCAGAAGTGGAGAATATACTATGTATGGAGAAGTCTCTTGTTCAGTCTTTTACATCGAGACAAAACTGCAAAAGCTCCTGCCTATAATTGTGGAGGCCTGCTGCTGGCTCTGTAGGTAATATTGTACTAATTTTAAAAAAAAACTAAAAATAAAGCATCTTCCTATGTGCCTATGCTCTGCTTCGACTTTCTATTCCATTCTGATTGTGGCAGATAGAAGTTGAATAATGAAATACATATTTAGGACTAAGTTGGCTTTTAGTGGTTCTGTAACACTGAGCCATCATAATGCTGGGTTATATTTGAAGTCTTATAGTAGTACTGAATACGCAAGCCTCAGCAGAATGGCAGTGACAACTTCCCACACAATAGCCAGCTGGGGAAATACTCATCAGGGATGGCAGAATGCTGTCCACCACATTATCTTCTCTCTGTTCCTGTGGCATCCGAAGGAAAGCCATGGGGCAGAACTTAAGTTTCTCTTCCTACTTCTTTTTATTCAGTCATCCACTCAAATGGATTGAGCATAACTAATCTTTTTAAAGAGAAACTTTGACTCCCTTCCTCCCTTCCTTCCTTCCTTCCTTCCTTCCTTCCTTCCTTCCTTCCTTCCTTCTTTCTTTCTTTCTTTCTTTCTTTCTTTCTTCCTTTCTCCTAATCCCTCACACATAAATCTAACCTTTCTGTTCAAGATGAACATAATTTATTGATAAATCAACCTAATTTTCTAAAACATTACTTATATGTATTTTAATGTATTATTTTCTGTGTGTGAAAATTGTATATATATATATACACTCTTGAATTCTATAGTTAGGTTTACTTGAAAACAGTGCAAATTATAGCAGTTCTTATTATGACACTTTTTACTTTGAAAACTTTTTTAGGTAGCAACTACTTTCAAACATAAGGGCATGCTTGCAACACATGGATCCTCTCTTCTCAGTCCTATGTTTCACTATACATGGATATATGCATATTAAAAACAGAAACATATTTTTGAAGGAATGTGTATGTTTGAAACATCAAAAATATTTTCTGTTCTGCACATACTGTTTACCCCTTCTTTCCAATTGTTAAGAAGGTAAACTTATCTTCTATGTTATCTGAAATTACTTTCTGTTTTTTTTACATCTTTCAGGTTTGCTTGTGGACATAACCAAAGACTACAAATATATGTATTTTGTCTGTGGTGTAATTGTTGTTGTTTCAAGCATTTGGCTGTTCATTGGAAATGCAATCAATTATAGACTTTTGGCAAAAGAGAAGAAATTAGAAGATGAAAGGCAGAATGCCTTAAAGAATGCTGATTCCAAGGAAGTTGAGCCTTTGACCCACAAAGAGGGTGAAGAAGTTCTCAACAAATCCAGCAAAATGCAAGACAGTCCTTCAGAAAAAGAAACAAATATTTAACATAAATATACATATTTATAATGTTCAAAGTACATGCCAGATGTTTTGTAGCTATTATAATCAATTACAATACCAAATGGCAATAGGCATTTACAAAACCACATGTATTATAAAACAAGTAAATTAAATCGCTGTTCTGTTCCTTCTAAAAAGAGAGAGGGGTACAGAAAGAGTCTTCCCAGAACTGCATTAAAACGTTTTCCTCTTCCACCACACTGCCCTGGTAACAACTGACTTCTGTTAAAAGTCTAGCTGTTCACAGCTAGTCTAAACTTTTCCGTATCTTGCCTTCAAGCAAACTGAACCTGTCCAGGAGTACACAATAATTGCAACAAGGGAACAATCTGTAGTATGGTATGAGAAAGGAGAATTATGCAGGAGTATTTCAAAAATCCATTGTTTATTCTGCTCTACGTTAGGGATTGGAGCAGGATTTGGCACGATATTTTATTTTGGTGTCATGGATTCTAGGGCTCCTGCAGAATTTGATATGAGTTGCTTAAACATAAATCCCAAATAGGGTAGTGCCATGACAGTAGGGTCTTCCTATAACAAACATTCTTGCTCCAACAATCGCCGCCTCGAGTTCCCCTTTGGGGGAAGTGAGGCGGGATATAAATCTAATAAATAAATGCCTCACCCAAAAAGTACTACTATAGTAAAGGGGGGAAATGACTGTATTGACCCATGTCTACTGATCTTTTCACAAGATTATTTTGTGTGGGAGGGGTTGTTTGATTTGTTGCTTTTTTTATTGTCCACTAGAAGGAAACAATTTAAAGTGATGAATTCAAATATGAAAGTAAAAATGGAATAACTCTTAATAGCTACCTGAGTAAAAAGCGCACAAAAATGTATCACCACTGTTTTTATAATGCATTTTTGGTAGATCCAACTGGGTCTGTTATGTCTGATCAAACTTTTACTATGTGGCTTTTAAAGACATATGACAATGGTAAGTTTTATTGCTAAATGCAATAAAGTTTTCATTTTAGTGGATAAATGGGTTTTTTTCTCTCCGCTGTAAAAGCATTAAACATTTAAATATATACAACCAGATATTAAATAATATCTGAAATAATACTTAGGATGCATTGTCTCATCATTGTATAATATAGCTAGATATGCTGGCACAAATTTTAGCATCAGGGTATAACTTTTGAACAACGTATTGCCTTGTGATCATCACTTCACTCTGTTTATATTCACACTTATTGAAACAAGCTCCCTTACCTTATTAAATACTCTGCCCTTGGGGATCACTATTTTTTTCAAGATGTGGGTGTGAATCATTGCCACACACACATGCTCCCTGTTAATAATGTTACTCTCAACATGGATTCAGAGCTTTCCTGTTGCATACCATACAGTGTGAAATGTTCACAGGGATAACAGGGACCAGAAAAAAAATAATTAGGAGGGAGACTGTATCAGATATGTGGATTTCCAACTCACCATCTTTACAATTTTTTCCACTTTAGAAGCAAAAATAAATAAATAAATCTGAATCTATGGATCAAAAAGCAATAGAAGCTTTATTTTTTTCTTTTCTTCTTCCTTTGTGCCTGATTATCTGGAGAGTAAATCATTGTTCTAATTGGTGACATCCGGTTCCAGACTAGTCTACTCTGTATCAATGGCCCTGCCTAGACTGAATTTTGGTATAAAGACCCCAAAGATCTCCTATTTGAAAATTAAAATTAGTTAACCAATGCCTAGATCTAATCAATTCCTCAGATCTGAACATCAGTAGGCAGACCTCCTCCCTTTAAAATGTATTTCCTTTTTCACAAGGCACCAAGAGATAGTAGGGGATTGTGTATCCCATGATCATGGACCGACCATGAATGATTCTTACCTCAAATAAAGAGTTGAAATGGAGCTGGTCTTTCTCAGTTGGCCAATATGCACCTCAAGCAATGGCTTCTGTGCATTTCTTCTAATTGTGCTGAACTACAGTTGCAAAATAAAGCATTCATCCCACTACATAAATTAGAAATAGAACCCATTGACTACCTATCCTTGTGAAGCTACATTCAAGTGGCACTTCACTCAAGTTCTTCATCTAAACAAAGCTCTTTCAAAAATCGGCATAGTCTAAATTGACATTGAGTTTCATCATCTTACAATCATGATGTAAAGCAAGATAACCAATTTTACATTTAAATGGTGAAATGCACATGCAGTTGATTATCTTATGTTTTTCCCTCATGAGACATAGTTTTAAAAAGACTATACTTTGCTCAGAAAGCAGTCTTATAACTAAGCTATTTATAATCAATCCTAGCTGTAAAGACCAAGTTTGTTGTAGTGGTTAAGGCATCAGGCTAGAAACAGGGAGATGGTTCACTCTTGTCTCACCTTAGGCATAAAGCTAGCAGGGTAATTTTGGGTGAACCCCCCCCCCCACCAGGCCTGGGAACTAGGCAATGCCAAATCTCTTTTAAAATCTTGCCAAGAAAAGTGCAGTTGCCAGAAGTCAATATTGACTGAAGAAGTGCATGCACGTGTGCAGTGCACACATACATGCACACACACATGTGCGCGCACACACACACACACACAGAGCCATAATAAATCATCCCTAAATGAGCCAAGATATGCTGCTGTTTAATAGTTGACATCTACAATGCAAGCTGATTAATTCAAACACAATAAAACAAAGGACAGTCTCCACACCCTGTTTTTTAAACTTTTAATTTTAGGTTCCTAACCAGACCAGAAACAGAGCAAGCAGAAAATAATTTCTGGTTCATAAAAAAGTATTAATTTTATCATCCCAGATCACTAATGTAATATGAATTTGGAAAATATATTTTTTTTCTCCTATGGTGTAATTCCTGCTTCCATTCTACTTAACTATATACGATTAATTTGGACAGTTCTCTCCACTAAAACTGCATTTGCAATGAGATGTTAACTTGATCTCTGTTTAGGAATCAAAGTCAGACCACTTTGCTTTATCTCATGTAATTCAATAAGATCCTCTAAAAGCAACTCAGGTGTTAACTCATAGCTTCACCATAGTTGCCTTTAGTTCAGCTTCCTAATGTATATAGCACCCAAATTCCAGACTCCACAAATCTTTTTTTTTTTAATTACATTTATATGCCGCCCTTCTCCGGAGACTCAGGGCGGCTTACAGTTTTTGGGATGCAACCCAGTGTGCTCAGCAATAGCCTTCATTCCATTGTATATGCCTGCTTATTACTAAGCGGCATTTTTACAAGGTCAGCTAATTGCCCCCAACAATTTTGGGTCCTCAATTTACCTACCCTGAGAGGATGTAAGGCTGAGTCAACCTTGAGCCTGGTGGGATTCGAGCCTACAGCAGTTGTAGGCAGCTGGAACATAAGTGCAAGGCAATTAACAGCCTGAGCCACCAATTGTTGGATTTAGCGGCAACTCTGAAAGGATATTCTATTTCTATTTACTTCAGGATAAGTAGAACATATTTTGTCATCCACAATTTTGTTTTTCAAGGTTCTTGATAGCAGAAGAATATAACTTCTGCTTGAATATTGAATATTACTTATATTCAAGGAAATGCCTGAGAAGCACTTTCAGGTTTCCTTGCTCGTGCCCAATGGCCAAGAGCAGGATATGTCAGGGTAATTAGATGAAATTTCTTGTATTCATTTGTATGCCTGAATAGGGCTCATACTGCTGTAGAGCTTGTGTAAGAGTTCTACGAAGGGTATAAAATTGTGAGGAATAATGAGAGCTATGTTTGTGTGTCAGCAGCTGGAGCCAGGATGAAGAAGTAGAAAGTGTAGTGTGTGTGTGTGGGAATTTAAATTTGATTACATTAAATTTAAACCTAATTAGAATTAAATAAATGTATGTGGGAATGCATGCATTTAATATTTTCCTCCTGTCACCATAAAAAGTGCAATTTATTTCCAACTTTTGAAGATTTCTGTGGGCCACACTCAAAGATTTAGGAGGCTTTTACATATGTATGCATATTATTTATACATAATGGTAATTATATATTTTTCATGCTATACGAAGAAATTGTCCATTGTTAAGTGCATATGGTACACAGGATGTACAATGTTGCCCATATATAAGTGTATGAAATTACTGAGGAGTGGTGACATCCCTGGCCCCTGTGTCATTTCATCTAACTATATTGCAGGTAGATGAATACTTTAAAGAAGGAAATCTTAGAATTGTATGTAATTTCCATGTGATTAGAATAGATAGTTCTGTAGTCAGACTTTTAAGTTAAAAATGATGTGAAAACGTCTGTTTACATGAAGATAACTTAAAAATAGACAGTCTTTTTTATTAGGCCTAGAAATCTCTGAGGGTATAAGACTCCCATCTGATCCTTATCATCATCTTCCACAAACTTCCACAAAACAAAAACAGTTGTAAATCATTTCAAACCTGGCCCTTTCAAGAGGTTTTCAGGGCCATTACATTGGGGGGGGGGATTTACATGTGGCCACAGTTTCCCATTTTTGTATGGAACACCATGCTAGTATATGGGCCTTTCTAGGAGAGGTCAGGAAGCACATTGTGGTCAGAGGTAAAAATGCTATCTTTCTTGTGAGGGGTGTGATGCTTTCTCTGCATGTAATTGATGATGAGCTTGGATAAATATGAAGTCCTTAAGGAAAGACAAGTCTTAACAAATGTAGCAAAATACATTTGTTGATTACCTAAGAGTGGAAGAAAAGATACAAACTGCTCACAGTTGGACATTTTGTCATAAATGTCTTCAAAATTAAAATTAAGAGCTTGGATTCATAAGGTATATATGTCTGGTTTATATGGCATATGGGCAACCTGCTAATAGTGAGGCAGAATGTTTGCACATTTCAAAATTATTTTCTTATATCAAGAATCTGTGGTTATTTGGCAGATTTTGAAGCAGATTAGAAATAGAAACATCTCTCGGTTCTTGGTTCTTGTTTTTTTTTAACAACAGCGAACTATGGTAGCACCTTAATCCCAGTCATTTTTTCCCTCCCTTCCTTCTTTGCCTTAGTATCTTACTTTGTATCATTTGCCATTCTGACATTTTTCTGCTTAGCTTATAATTAAAATTGAAAGTATGTGCCATGAACTTTTGCCATTTCAAGACCTTTGGCATTTAAAATACTGGCAATTCAATTTATCAGTAAAAGAGCAAACAAAATTAATTAGCCAAACAATTGGTATTCTAGAACAGGTATGTATGTATGTATGTATGTATGTATGTATGTATGTATGTACAGGTGAAACTCGAAAAATTAGAATACCATGCAAAAGTTCATTTACTTCCATAATGCAACTTAAAAGGTGAAATTAATATATGAGATACACCCATTACATGCAAAACAAGATAGTTCAAGCCATGATTTGTCATAATTGTGATGATTATGGCTTACAGCTCATGAAAACCCCAAATCCATAATCTCAGAAAATTAGAATATTACATGCAATCAATAAAACAAGGATTGTACATAGAACAATATCAGACCTCTGAAAAGTATAAGCATGCATATGTACTCAGTACTTGGTTTGGGCCCCTTTTGCAGCAATTACTGCCTCAAGGCATGGCATGGAAGCTATCAGCCTGTGGCACTGCTGAGGTGTTATGGAAGACCAGGATGCTTCAATAGCAGCCTACAGCTCTTCTGCATTGTTCGGTCTCATGGCTCTCATCTTTCTCTTGACAATGCCCCATAGATTCTCTATGGGGCTGGCCAATCAAGGTAATCCCAGGTCATTGAACCATTTTGGTGCTTTTGGCAGTGTGGGCAGGTGCCAAGTCCTGCTGGAAAAAGAAGTCAGCATCCCCATAAAGCTTGTCTGTGGAAGGAAGCATGAAGTGCTCCAAAATCTCCTGGTAGATGGCTGCGTTGACCCTGGACTTAATGAAGCACAGTGGACCAACACCAGCAGATGACATGGCTCCCCAAATCAACACAAACTGTGGAAACTTCACACTGGACTTCAAGCATCTTGCAGTGTGTGCCTCTCCATTCGTCCTCCAGACTCTGGGTCCTTGGTTTCCAAATGAGATGCAAAAGTTGCTATCATCAGAAAAGAGGACTTTGGATCACTGAGCAACAGACCAGGTCTGTTTTTCTTTAGCCCAGGTAAGACACTTCTGACGACATTTGAAGCCCATGTCCAGGATCCATCTGTGTGTGGTGGCTCTTGATGCACTGACTCCAGCCTCAGTCCACTCCTTGTGAAAGTCCCCAACACTTTTGAATGGCCTTTTCCTGACAATCCTCTCCAGGCTGCAGTCATCCCTGCTGCTTGAGCACCTTTCTTCCACATTTTTCCCTTCCACATAACTTTCTATTAATGTGCTTTGATACAGCACTTTGGGAACATCCAACTTCTTTTGCAATTACTTTTTGAGGCTTTCCCTCCTTATGGAGGGTGTCAATGACAGTTTTCTGCACAACTGTCAGGTCAGCAGTCTTTCCCATGATTATGATTCCTACTGAACCAGACTGAGAGACCATTTAAAAGCTCAGGAACCCTTTGCAGGTGTTATGGCTTAATTAGCTGATTAGAGTGGGACACTTTGAGCCTAGAATATTGCACCTTTTTGCAATATTCTAATTTTCTGAGATTGTGGATTTGGGGTTTTCATGAACTATAAGCCATAATCATCACAATTATGACAAATCACAGCTTGGTCTATCTTGTTTTGCATGTAATGAATCTATCTCATATATTAGTTTCACCTTTTAAGTTGCATTACTGAAATAAATGAACTTTTGCACGATATTCTAATTTTTCGAGTTTCACCTGTATATTTAGCATTGACTGATTGACATAGATTGGTTAAGCTTTATGTTATTGCTAGAGAAAAAAAATCTAAAAATGGCACCATTTCTTGCTATTGAATGGTCTTAATGTCCTGAATTTTTAGGTTTCTTCTAGGTTTTGGCCATATGATTCTCTGCAGATAACAAACTTTTGATGATAGAAGTATACTTAACCTTCTTGATGGTGATGTGGTGGTGTAAAGGGTACATTATAGAGCCAGTTTGGGGTAGTGGTTAGGCTAGGAACCAGGAGACTATGAGTTCTAGTCCTACATTAGGCACAAAGCCCACTGCGTAACTTGAGGTTAATCACACTCTCTGCCTTAGGAAGCAGCCAATGGCAAACCACTTTGGATAAACCTAGCTAAGAAAACTGTAGAAACTTGCCCAGGCAGTCACCAGAAATCAAGACTAACTTGAAGACACACACACATACAAAAGGTATGGGGAGGAAGGAGGGGAGCAATGTAGGCAGGAAGAAAAAGAAAGGAATTTGCTAAAGTTATCAATAAAGGAGAATATTGGTAACTCAAGATTGAAATAAAAAGTCCTTAGTGCTCCTAGGTATTGAACTTGGTTGTTTTCTTCCATATGTTTCATTACCCAAACTAACATCATCAGTGCATATGATGATGTTACCCAGTTTGGATAATGAAATGTCTGCAAAAAAGCAACCAAGCTCAGGGTATAGCTATATGTCAAAACATGACAGGAATATCTAAAAAAATGACAGAAAAGTTGTACGTATTCAAATCTTACAGTTATGTAAACTATCACAAAAGAGTAGAAAATCTTGCTATTGAATTGCAATGGTTGAGATAAGGAGTGTTTCAGGAACTACAAAATATGAGCTTCATGAACAAATGCAGTCTTTGACGCATCTGTTTGCCTATATAATTATCCTACATCCTATGATAAACTTAGATTTTGGAACTCCTAAGCTTGAGGTAAAAAAAAGCAGTTTAGGAGTTGAGTTAGAAAGCCATCCACCTCTAGCAAAGTGATTGTTTTTAGTTAAATTTAAATAAAGTAGGTTTTTATTTACTCCATTTTGCAGCCTCTTGTACATTATAAACATGGAAGAAATGAGGCTGGAAGCCTTATGGATTGTTATCTGTAAGTCATAGTATGTAAATTCATGACCCAGACTATTCAGTTCATCTTATCTTGGCTTTTAATTAATGATAATTTATATATTGCAGAACTGTAACTTCCTTTGCAATTATGGCCAGGATCAAGTAAAGGCATTTACTGCCTGAGACAAAACAACAAAAGGAACATATCTAGGTCCACAAAATGGAAAACTAAGTATGCCTGTTCTTTTCTCAGTAGGAAACATATACTCATCTTCATAATAAACTCACTAATAATTTGTTGAAAATCAGCTTTGTGTCCCTGTCATATTTGCCTACTGGTATGTCCAATGTACAGCATTACTTCCTCAGAATAAATACATCTATAACAAACAGTAAACCATAAGTACTGTTTATCGGTAAATAAACTCATGTTCATTGATTTATCTCTCTAAGCAGCATAGTTATCAATACTCTTATTTCAGCTTGCTATGCTACCTATAGGATACTGCAGAAAAGTGTGTCTTTGGTTCTTTCTAGAATTATTTTCAGGAAGTTTGTTTGGTTAGTAATTTATGAAATTATTTGCAAATTATGACAGTTGCATGTTTTTCTATCCACTTCACCATCTAGTGGGTGTGGACAGCCATAGGTATTAGTAGACACATGCGATAGTAGCTTATTTATATGCAATATAGCTGATACTAAAAATATTTCTGCAAACATGGATATATTTTATAGTCATCTTCCTGGTAAAATATCCTCTCATTCTAGACAAACCTAAGGAATCTGACCACATATGAACATAATGGCATACACATTTCCTAATATTTTTATTATTAGTCACCCTAAAATTAGTTATATTGGCTGTGAATCCAGAAGTTATGTTATAGGCATAACAAACAAAATTTCCCTTCTAACACATCTATCCTCCTGGTCATGCCAAACAATGGGTGTTGTTTTGCTGGAATATGTAAGTAGTAAAGGCATTAAACATTGAAGTACATGATTTAATTGAAATTTTATGAATAGCTGAACAAATAGCTCCTCCCAAAAAGAATGATGTTGCCTAATTCTTTGCAAGCCTCCTTTCGTTAGTTTTCATTATTAGTTTATTAGTTTTCATTATTCATGTCTGCTGAAAATGTTTGTATGTGTATCTGTGTGTGTGTGTGTGTGTGTGTGTTGGATAAAATGTATTTGTAAAAAAAACCATGGTGTTTTTCTGTAGAATACTTGATTATTTCTTCCATTTACCTCCAATCTTACTTCAATTAGCTATTTATTAAAAGTGAACTTTGCAATATTTTACAACATTGCTTTTAAGTTCTGGCTCAGTGGGGGCTGAAGTATCACCACATATATTTTAAATTCTGCAAGAGTATAAGTGACTGTAAAGTGTGTTGCAATGATAATTTCTGAACAAAATATGTTTTAGGTTTTTGTTGGTTTCTATATATGTTTGAGCTGAATATGCACCTGAAGTATTAAATGGCCATAGAAGCAAAGCCTGTTAAGACACAAATGCAATTTTGTTGCTTGGATGTTCATTGTAATAGAGAATGCATATAGCAAAAATTAACCTATGATTGGAATCTAAAAGCTAATAACCATTTAAAGGTAAAACATTTAAACCAGTTCTCCTTAAGCCTCTTCATTTATGGTAGCCTTCATGCTACTCCACAATATGGCGTCCCATTTTCCCTGTGAGGGAAGATCTGAGCTTATTCTACTCAAACTACATGAAAGTTGTAGATTTGTATTAAACAATAATATAATGGCTATTAGTGAGTATAATCAATATTGTGATAAATATTATAACTTGCATCTTATCTGTTTCTTCTCTTGAGGCCTACCAGTCTGGCAATATGATGCCTGATAACATCAAAATATCTTGTGGTACCTTCAACACAAACCATTTTATTATTATTGAATTTTTACTTCCTGGATATAGGAAATGGAAGCCAAATAGAGAGCGCAAATTGAATTTCACCATCATTTCTGTATGTCAGATAAGAGAGAGTAGAGTGAAGAAAATTAAAAGATGGTGTAAAGAAAGATATTTGGCACCATTCAGTGCTTTCTCTTCTGGGTGAATCTATACACCTTCCACAGGGAAAAGATCAGGCACACAGTTAAGCTCTGTTGCTCCTTTATTCAATCTGCTTGAATTCAGCAATAATAAAATGGTTTGTGTTGAAAGTACCACAAGATATTTTGATGTTATCAGGCATCATATTACCAGACTGGTAGGCTTCAACAGAAGAAACAGTTAAGATGCAATTTATAACATTTATCACAATATTGATTATACTCACTAATAGCCATTATATTATTGTTCTATCCAAATCTACAACCTGCATGTAGTTTGAGTAGAATAAGTTCAGTAAAGAACAGATAAAGCTAGAATTTCAGGAGTATGGTTTGGTGGTAGTTGTCTGAACTTGCAAAACTCTGGTATAGGCCAAGCTTCAGGCAAACAATGGATTGATTAGTTATATCAGCAGTATTTTAGCTCCCTTGTGCTAAAACTTTTTCTATCTCCAGAATCTATGTGATCTTTCAGACCCAATCAAACTAATTATTTTCTAAACATAGTCTGCAGCCATTCATTTAATTTGTGTCCTATGTCCCTTGCAATGCATATGATCAACATACCTGTTCAATTCAAGCATTACACGATATTGAAAAATGACGGCAAAGCTCTGATTTATAAGGTGACACCATGCTGATTAGCTGTTTATTGATAAATTGGTTTGTAGTGAAAATAAAGTCAGGAATAAATTCATAGAAACTACACATTCCCTTTGATTAACACAACCATCTTTCAACTGTTAGGAAAGAAGAGACAAGTCTATTAAAGTTTGTATGCAATGTTCCATCTCCCAAAAATTGTTACCCATTTATTGAAGTTAAAGATCGGAGCAGGACTGATTGCAAATCAGTAAAGCTGCTTGAATTTTCAAGTTGATGGTTCACTTTAAAGGCATTTTGAGAAAATCACCCCTTCAGATTGAACCTCTGGAATCACTGAAACAATTTGATATGTCAAATAAAATTGGGTATTCCTTTCTTGAATGCAATCAACAATTTGAATTAAACTTGAGTGAAAGAATGGAATCAACTCAAATTGCAGAGTTAAATCAATTATTTTAGTCCAACATGGCCGATCTTTATATCTAAAAAAACAGTTATTTTTCAATTATGATGTTTGGATATATTGAAGAGTGAACTATACAATGCCTAAGGCAGTGGTGGCTAACCATTTTGGGCTCCTGTGCCAAAAATTGTGCACATGCTTGCATGTGCTCACTCACATGCCAGCACCCAGAAGGCAATGCGCGCCCCTCATGCCCCCCTGTGCATGTGTGTGCAATCCCCCTCTTCCCCCCTGCCACCCGCTTACCTGCACTGCACCTCCCAGCTGATTTTCGGCCAGTTTGAGGCCTTTTTCGGCCTCCCAGAGGCTTGAGGAAGGCCTTTGGTAGCCTTTGCAGGCTGAAAAAAGGCCCATTCAATCACTTCCGGTATTTTTTGGCCTGCAAAGGCTGCCAAAGGCCTTCCTCAAGCCTTGGGAGGCCAAAAAAGGCCTTAAACTGCCCCAAAATCAGCTGGGAGATATGCGCATGCGTAGTGAGGTAAGTTTGCCTGCAGCTCGCATGCCAGCACAAATGGCTCTGCATGCCACCTGTGACACGTGCCATAGGTTTACCATCACGGGCCTAAGATAATTTTTTACAGTGGCACTAAGGTGTGGGGTTTGTTGTTTGTGTTGACAACTGTCTGAGAAACAATTGGACTAATAAGTTTTTCTCTCTTGAGACACAGTTGTGCTATTTTTTGCAGGTAGTCAAAACAATAGTTATTCATTCATTTGAGATCTGCGTAAAAACATCTAAATTATAGCCCTTCAGAAATTGTCGGACTGAAACGTCCATTGTTCCATAAAATTGGCCAAACTGCTAAGGCTTATAATTGGGGTTCAATAATATCTGATGGAGCACACATTTCTGACTTCTGATTTAGATTAATGCACAGATTCTATAGGAGGGAAAAATAGGAAAAGGAAATACCTTTAAATACATAGTGAATTAGGTAAAATTCTAGAAACTAACCCTAGAAAACTAAACTATTTTTTTTGAGTAGAGAAAAAGAAATGAGAAAGCCTTACAAAGGTTCAGATTCTTAGATTGCTCCATGTAGCTTCGTTATTGCATCTTTTTGTTTGAAAAAGAAATGTTGCTTTTAAATTTCAGCTGACCTTATTCAATTTGATGGAACCAGACTCGTTGATATCTAGTTGTGCCTTGATTTGCCTCAGGTTTAAAATGTCTGATTCACAATTACCAATATTTAAATGGCATGAGTGCAAATTTAAATGATTGTACATACTTCATATATTTCTATACCTGGATGCAAATAAGACTGAACTGCTACTGTCAACATATAAAAGATTATAATAATAAAATCATTATAAAATACCTATTATTTATTATGGTTAGTCTCATGTCAGCCAAATGTTTAGATTGGATTTGGCTTTTTTATCCATCTATTGAGTCATCATTATTAATATTGTAATTGTTATTTGAAATACTCCTTGTCCTCAATGTCACTTGCCAGACAGAGTGTTGATTGTTGAAAATATAATGGAAATATTGTGGTCTGCACTGTCTCTGTTTTGTAGCCCATAGAATTGAGATCAATGTATTTTACTTCCTTTTGTAAACATACTTTACTTTAGTAAACTGTTTTAAGCATAGTCAGATATGTAATAACCACTTCTATGTTAGACATTGCAATACCATTTTTTAAATTTGTTACACATTTGGGGTAATGACTTTTGTGTTTGTTTTTACTTGCAGATATTAACTGTACAACTTTTGACAATCACTTTTTAGCTCAAGGTGCTGTTCACATTCCAAAGATGATCTGAATCAAACGACTCTTTCCTGTCTCAATAAGCAGTTTTGACTTGACAAATGTTTATAGTTTACACTGATTATTAACCTGTATAACAACAAACACATCATTATTGTGTTGCATTTAAACATATATTTATGATTTTTCCTTAATACTAATTGCTACTGCAGATCTATTTTAGCATCTAATGATATCTAAATCCCCATGTATATGCTTAAATAGCATATCCACAATGAACAAATTAAGTGAAAAAAGCAAATAAAAACCCTATATAAAGTTCTGAATTGATTGTTAGCACTCACTATTATTTTATGTGATACTTCTGTTCATCAGTAATACATTTCTTTGCTGTCTGCTTTGCTTGCAGGCTACAGGGGTGTAGATTTTATGCACAAAAAGCAGTTGCTTTCTGCCATTGTTCTTCAGTTGCTAAGGTAGATTTCTGCTTTAAACTTTGGAGAACTGTTGCTAGTACAGAAAGACTGTCCTGAGGCGGAGAGGCCAGTAAATTTGACTTTGCTGTAAGGCAGATGCTTTTTTTCCATGGCTCCATGGCTATTATTGTTCCAGAGTTCTCTGCACCACACTTCCTGCTTAGTAATGTCAGGGTGTCACCTGAGCCATAGGGAGAAAAAAATGGAAATTAAATCATTCACTTGGACAGTCTCTTTCTTTAGACCTCGTGGCTACCAACAACTGGATACCTACAAATAGGTGTTTCACCTCTACTTCAGTTTAAATTGACTGTGCTAGAATGCAGACCTTTGATATTAGCAATAATTAGTTGATAAAGTTATTTAAAGGAAATACTTTTTTTTAGTAAAGCTGTTTCCTACTCCCCATTTTCCCCCTCAAGAAAAATCTTTTAACACTTAATCATAATGGAGAATATAATTAAATATTCTAGACAGTTTCCACATTAAAATAATATGTATCAATTTGTCTTCTATCCTGTATCCTTTGCAGTTTGCATCCCACCTTTTTCAGATTTTACAATTTTTCATTTGTGTAGTAGTGTTTTAACTTCAGTTATTTCCATAATTCTCTACTTCACCACGTCTGTAACTTGATTTATTCTTCATTCCAATCCCAACCATTTCACTTTCTGCCAAGCAATCATTGAGCCCTAGTTTTCAATTCCTTCCCTTTTTAAAAACCATACATTTCAACTGTATCTTTCATGACACCAAATCTTTCATTATCTATGAATTTTTCCTTCAAAGTGCTTGTGAGATTTAGTCCACTATATGGTTTCAACTAAAAGAATTATTAAAATTTAAGCTCTCCAGAAAGAGCACACCCAGGAGAAGCAATCCTTAGATCCATTTGCACCACTTAAAGACACCAGCTGGTCTCATTCACCTCACAAGATATCCTAAGGAAATCATCCAGATTTAAGGAAAGATCACATGTCCCCCAGAAAGGCAGTAAAAAAATGAGTGCCAAGCTTGCATCCTGCCTCTTGGAAGTACACCCCAAAAAGGACAGTGCCATTAAAGCAGATACGATTAAAGCAGTGAAGGAAGATTCCCTCCCCAGATAAAAAAAGAAACCATAAGGCAGGAAAAAATTCAAACGCAATACAAATAATTAAATCACAACAGTAGCTGTTGCTTGTTAAACCAATTACCAGAACAAATAGACACAGGAACTAGCCAGATTTCTCAACCCTGCTTCTTTTCAGGAACAGAGATTAACCTTTTTCCTTCCAAACAAAGCTGAATAGGGAAAATTATCCCATCAATAAACACAGGATTAAATGTCATCAAGCACAGAAATAAACTTCACCAAAACCCAGTTTTAGACCAAAACTCAGAAAGGGTAAACTCACATTTGAATATCAATCTTTCTAGCTAGCCAAAAAGCCTTGCTGAATGTCACTCATCTTGGTTCCTTGTCATTAAAAGCTTCTTTCTGGCAGCTCTGCTTCATTATTCAATTATTTCTTCAAAGTGCTAATTGCTGCATCCCAGCTGGAAGAACTCCAACAGGGGAGTATTTCTCCCAACAGCAGTGTAAAAAGCTTAAAACAACTCTTCCCCCTTAAGAAAGTCAAGCAAAGTACCAGCAAAGAAGAAAAAAAACTCCAGAGAAGCTCCAGAGACAGGAAATCTAGGCGTACTGCCAATAATGTAATAAGGGTTAACAGAGAGGCAGTTTCTGTAAGCAACAACACCAGAATGTTTCCTTCCTGCCTTCCTTACAGGATTAGCCTGTAAAGTGGAAAAAACAAAAGGAGATTTCTTCCAACAACTGGTTCTCCAAACTTCTTAGAAAGTTAACAACAGGTTCTAGCAAATAGGTGAGAACTGGTAGAAGCACATCTAACCCCTTGGTAGAAGTGCATTAAAGAGAAATCCAATCTGGAACTAAGGAGAAATTCCCTGATATTTAATGGAATAGTTTGTCTCCCAGAATTGAGGGTGCTTTATCAGTAGAGGTCTTTAAAAAAAACATTTGTCCGGTATGGAATGAGGTGTTCTGCCTTGGTCAGAGGGTTGAACTAGAAGACTTTCGAGGTCCCTTCCAAACCTGTGATAGTATGAACTTCTATGAACTAGTGAAAGAGATAACCAAAGATGCTTTTTCAGGAGGCAACTGGACTTTCTTGTTTTTCTTTAAAGATGTTTAGCTACTCATCCAAGAAGCCTCTTCAGCTCTGACTGCATGGTGGGGAATGGAAGGATTTATATTACTTTCAGATAGCTGGTCATTTGCATCCTTTTAGAGGATACTGCAATATCCCATTCCCTCCCCACCCCACTAACCTGCTTTCCAGCTCTGTTCTCCTGTACAGGGCAACAAAAGAAGACCCAGCCGATCAGCTGGGGCTCAGGAGGCAGAGAATAGATGGGGTGGGGACAGTCAGAGGTGGTATTTTCAAGTTCTCTGAACTACTCAAAATTTCCACTAGCAGTTCTCCAGAACTGGTCAGAACCTGCTGAATACCACCTCTGATCCCTGCTTGCAGTGGCTGACTTTTGCCTACTGGGCCTGGGCATGCTGTACCACCTCTACTTGGCCTTTCAAGCTGCTGGCTTCACCTCCTTCATGCTGGGCAGGCCTCGTGCTCTGGGTGGCAATGGCAGCAGCCTAATGTGCAAGCTTTATGGCAGGGCAATGGCAGCAGCCTAATGTGCAAGCTTCTAGCAGCCTCAATGGTGGCAGCAGTCCACAGTGGTGCGGAGGTGCATTAGGTGTGTGAGGGGAATGTGGTCCACATGTGGGCCAAGAGCAAGACATCTGAGGGGGCCAAGATGGCCAAGGAGATGACCAGCAGTGATCTGCTCTCTAACTGCAAGCAAAAACAGATGGGACGGATTAGGTGGGCCAATGATGTCTAGCAGCAGCTGTCCCATCCCTGCCTCACCTTGTCTCAGACCATGGCAGAGGCAGTAGCTGGAGGCAGAGGTGCAGTGGAGAGACACACAGTCCAGGCTGCTAGATGCACCAGGGAGCCGCCTCTTTGTTTCAGCCACATGGGAAGGAGCAGGCATGTCCAGTGGTCTGCCTCACATGTGTCCCCTGACTCTGCCGCCATGCCTGTTTCCTGGGGGACAGCTGTAGAACCTCTACTTCCAGACAACTCCCCTGTGCATGCGTGCACACACACACACACACACACACACACACACACCCCTGAAAGGCTGGAGATGCTGGTGCAGTACTTATCTGCAACCTGGTGGCATCCATGCTGAGATGAGGTGGACTGGGCCAAGGTGATGCTGACCCAATGCCTCCTGTGTGCACAGGCATAGCCCACCATCTGGGCAGGTGCGTGGGCACACAGGAGACAGGCACACACACAAACAGGCCTGGTCCATGCCTCCTGTGTGCACACATGCCTGCAAGGATGGCATGGGCCAGGCCTGTGTGCACATGCACCTGCCTCCTCCTGTTCATCTGCCTTCCCACCCAGATGGCATGGTGTTCTGACCCAAGCCTTGTTCAAATTGAACAAACACAAATTGTTCATCAAAACAAACCTCTTTTACTGTGGCACTGTGAATTCTGTTCATTCACAGACAAGAATCATTTCAAACTAATTGTCCCAGATAAGAGCAAGCCCTTTCAAGGTTACAAAATTAGAGACTAATTGCAGATAAATATCCCAAGCCAGAAGTTTCCAAAAATAAACTGGAGGATGAGAACTCTGAGCATAAAGAACTTCTTTGCTTCCTGCAAAGAAGCCAACCCTGAAGGCTGGCTTTTATCCCTTATGAGAGGGGCCATCACCTTCCAGGCTTACTCCTGAGTCGCCTGTGCTGCTTCAGCTGCTCTTTCCTTTGATTAGCCCTACGCGCATGCGCACTGAGCACAGGCTCCCTGGGCCCCTCTTCGTCACTGCTGCCAGACTCCACAACCTCCGAAGGCAGCACCCCACTCTCCAATAGTCCTGGCCCCATCCCTGCATCACATGCAGGCCCCTCATCTGAGTCCTCGCTGTCAGAGACCTCAGCCATCTGCACCTGCTGCCAGTGAACCACAACACGTGGGCTGGGCCGAAGTGATGCAGGGCAGCCCCTTAATGTTTCCAGGATGGCCATGCAGGCCGGATTTGACCACATCACAGACCAGATGCAGCCCACAGGCCTTGAGTTTGACAACCCTGTTTTAGAAAGTTGTAGAGCCACTTCGAGATTTATCTGTGTCTTCAGGGTCACCTGAGTCATGCAAATGTTTCCTGTAATCCACGATTTTTCTGGAAATCTGTTCATACTCACACACCATTCAAAGTGTGTTCATCCCAAAGTGTGTAGCTAAAGGTCTATGGAGATTGTGAGTCATCCAGGTCATGGTTGCCCCAAAGGTGCTTCTTCAGGAGGCAAGTTTTTCTTTGAAGACATTTCACTTCTCTTCCAAGAAGCTTCTTCAGCTCTGACTGGATAGTGGGGAACAGAAGGATTTATGGGAGGATGGTATGGATGGTGTGGGAGTATGAACAGATTTCCAGAAAAATGGAAAAACAAGGAAGTCCAGTTGCCTCCTGAAAAAGCACCTTTAGGACAACCATGACCTGGATAACTCACAATCTCCATAGATTTTTAGTGAAAGGGACATTCTTGTTACAATAGCAATAACCAATTGGAGTGGAGATGTTTGCCCATACGTGATCCAGGGTGAGTTAATCAAATGGCTGAACTCTAAGAACACTGCTTAATATTTATGTCTACCATAACTAGGTAAGTTGGTTTTATAGCTCAGAAAGTTGGGGAAAGAACATGGTCACAATTCTCCTGTGAAGAAAAACTACAACAATTGTGTTTTTATATGTTAGGTTTAACAAAGCAGGCAAGAAGTGGCCCAGTAAAGATTTAACAATTTCAGTACATAAAAAACATTATTACTGAAATATTTCCCCCCTTTCTTATAATGTTAGAACTCAGCATCACTCACTACATCTAAACAAAAAGATATTAATGGCCATAAAAAGGAAGTATTTTAGTTTAGGAAATAAATTACACTTCCTGCCATGACCACAATTTATTTAAAACAGGATGGACAAAGTCATAGAGTACCATGGAGTATTATTATTGATTTCTGCATATTATTTAAATCTAAATCTAAAGCAGCATATTTAAAATAGCTTTAATTATTAGGAATCAACAGTGAAAGAAATATGCCCTTCTTCATTCTTCTGAGCTTTCTAAATATTTAGTTGGCTACCCATGACTCAGAGTCCTAGATTAGACAGATCATAAGCCTAATTCAGTAGTGCTATTTTATGTTATTTGAGATTTTAGGGACTAGATTATAAAATACAAAGTACGTGTATTAGTGGCATTAAATCCTCAAATCCTTCTTGCAATAATTACACAGTGCTGCTTCTAAGTTACATCTAGAAGGCAAAGTACTGTAAAGACTACATGAAAGTTTTCTTCAGGTGGCCAAACTAAAGAAAACCTGGAGCATCTGCTCCTAGCATGAGTTTGCTATTTATCACAGTCATAAGAAGCTCATAAAATGTCCAATTTCACTAATCTCCCCTTGTGATGGCTATAAATACACTTTCAAGGGGAATTGCGGAGTGAAAAGATCAATACTCTTCGCTTTAGCAAACGAACAGGTATATGAATCTGTCACAGAAGTGTGTACTGTATATTATTGGTTCAGTGACTACTCTGTGTGGATCTGTCTATGTATACAAATGCACATACACAAAAACACACACTTTCTTTTTTCCTCATTAGCTTAATTAGCCTTTGTATAAAGACTATTGAAAATATGATAAATTATGCAAAAACTATTGAAAAATTGTGATTTAAAAGTTCTTTGAGTGCTATTGGAAGTGCAATTGCTCATCTATTCACTACCTGTCATTTGTACAATAATTCTATTTGGCACATGGGAGCTTCTTGAGAATCCTCTGTTTATGGTAATGGAACAAACTTACTGATATCTTGTCCCATTTTGGTCACCAAAATAATCCTCCTCACCTGCTCACCCAAAAGCAGACAAAAACAATCTAGCTCTGACCTATTTTCAAACTATTTTTAAGTGCAATCCTTACTGACCTTAATATTCCAAAACTATTATAGAAATATTAAGAGACAACACCCACTCCTTGAATAGGGAATATTCATAAAAATAGGTGGGGTACTTATTAAAAGAGATTAGCAAGACCAATATGCCATTTCCAGAGCCATCAGAGCAGTAAGATGCTGTTTCATTTCTTCAAATGGTAATGCTGAGTTTTTGTTGCACTTTGTGTTGCTAAAATGGTTTTTCAAAAGAGCAATGAGAATTACATTAATAATTCCCACTCAGTTTTCTTTGAACATGCTCATGTTTATGGAAAGCAAATAATAGCATCCCACTCCTTGCACTAAAAGCTGCAGGCTATTTGTTCTTGCTTATTTATTATTATTTACATGTACATGGAATTTGTTGGAATAGCAACACTCTGCATAGTTTTCTTGAGTTACTGCCTACTGTGGCAATAGATTTCTTCTCAAAATTTCACCTCCAGTGGGAAGGCAATAGACAAATATATTATTGACTCAGAAGTTGGGGGTAAGACAGGATGCTGCAATGGAGATAGGCCAGAATAAACAAGGTTATGTGGATGATGAAAACAGTATCCTATAGAAATTATATTTTGTACCTGATGAAACTGATTTTCTTACTAAGTGTTGACTGGAAGATGTAGCATTCATCACCTATTGAGCTTTGGTTTCTTTTTCATATGCCAAGTTATTGTCCCAAATTGCAGCCTCAGTAATATATCCAATCAAATCCTTAGCTATGCCAAGCAAGAATATTTGTGGTTGGGAAAAGGGAAATAAAAAATGAATAGGAGCTTAAACAATGATTGAACTTACAACTATAAAATTCAAAGTAGAGTACCTCCTTGTCCTATAGACACTCTGATAGCTATAGCTGTCCAATGCTGTACAATATGTAGCGTATTTCTATTTCCTCTGAGGTATTGCTGTATTTGAATAATATAGCTGACTTTGAATATTCTCATTTCAATGAACAGTTCACTATGCAAAATAGGAAAATATTATTTCAAATGTTGATTTGTTACAAGTAATTGGGAAATTTTATTCCAGATATTTGCATCCTGAAAATCTTCAATTTTCCTTTCTTTTTTCTTCCCTTCTATTCTGATGTATTAAGGATGCTCAGAAACCTTGTTTAATCTTGTTAGAAGCTGTAGTTGAGGTCTTTCAGTGATTTCATCCTTCTTTTGTAGCAGGCTGAAGGCATATAACAAATCCAGAAATATTTCACAAGAAGAGTCCTCCACTCCTTTACTCGCAACAGAATTCCCTATGCCTCCAGACTTGAAATTTTAGGCTTAGAACTTAGAACTATGCTACCTTCGATCTGACCTAAGTGTAGTACATAAAATTATCCATTACAATGTCCTACTCATCAGTGACTACTTCAGCTTCATCCAACAATACACGAGCACACAATAGATACAATCTCAGGATAAACCGCACAAAACTCGATTGCAGGAAATACGACTTTAGCAACAGAGTGGTCAATGCCTGGAATACTCTACCTGACTCTGTGGTTTCTTTCATTAACCCCAAACACTTCAACTTCAGGCTGTCTACTGTTGACCTCACCCCATTTCTAAGAGGTCTGTAAGGGGCATGCATAAGCGCACAAATGTGCCTACAGTCCCTGTCTTAATGTTCCCTTTTATTCATATCTATTTCATGTATTAATAATCATGTTTATACTTATATATAATATCAAATGCATGCTTGACCAAAATAAATAAAATAAAATAAAATAACTCAAAATACTGGTTTCCTAAATGTACAGCTAGCAATCAGCTATATAGGACAGTTATATAGGACAGATTCCTGAGAATCTGAGATGTAGATTAATGATGCTACACAGCAGAGGTGGTATTCAGCAGGTTCTGAACAGTTCTGGAGAACAGGTAGTGGAAAATTTGAGTAGTTCAGAGAACTGGCAAATATCACCTCTGACTGGAGATTTTACAGTATCCTTCCCCTGCGATGCCCATCAAGCCACGCCCACCGAACCGGTAGTAAAAAATTTGAATCCCACCACTGCTATACAGCATAAGTCAACCAGATACTTAATATCATTGCTGATTTCCAGCTGATTTCCAACATTATGTGCAGTCAGCAATAATAAGTGTGCATCAATAAAAGTGTGAAAGAGTACATCCAAGGCATTGTATGAGATAGGAATGGAATATAAATAACAATAGATAAATTAATATATAGTGCATTACAGGAGCCAAACATGTTCAAGTCAGTAATACAGTTGACTGATGCTTTTTTATTCAAAGCTGGTAACCACCAGAGCCAGAGTATGCCAAGAGTGTGTATGAATTTTTGGTTTACTCATTTATATTGTGCATATGACCATAAAAGCATATATATGAAAAATTAATATTTAGATAGTTAACAACAGTTCTATAGGTAAGTATGGTGTAAAGGTATTAAAGTAGGCAAAATGTGATGATTTAATCAAGTAAGATGATTGCTAACCAGGAAAAAATGCTGTCTGGTAGATGTCTGGTAACACTTTTTCCAACTACCATATTTTATGAAAAGACATGATTTTTCCTGAGCTGGAGCTCACTTCATCAGGTGCATGAGTGACTAGACCAGGGGTGGGCAAACTTTTTGACTTGAGGGCCACAATGGGTTCTTAAACTGGACCGGAGGGCCGGAACAAAAGCATGGATGGAGTGTTTGTATGAACTAATATAAATTCAGAGTTAGATTACTTCATGTAGCCTTCTGGGAGAGCAAGAGAACCCTCCACTCTTTCGGCTCCGTGGGCCAGATAGAACATCCGAACGGGCCGGATCCGGGCCCCGGGCCGTAGTTTGCCCATGGCTGGACTAGACTGATGTAAGGTTTAAATTGGTATACAGAATATATATAGTCACATTTTATAAAGCTGATGCTCAAAACCAACTTGTATGGAAAGAGCTGAATGAGGAATAAAAGATACATTAGTCACCAGAAGCATCTGTGGTAGGTATGCCTTGACAATAATTTGTAGTAGTTTTTTATAATAGTGGATTAGCACATTAAGCTTCTCACATTTGACAAGTTTGGGGAATCCGTTCCAATAACTGACCAACAAGCGAGTTCCATTGGAAAAATAGAGTTTGGCAAATTGGTAATCTTCAGAGGAAGAAAAATCCAGGTATTATATGCATGCAGATCACCTTATTTGATTTCTATATTTTTAAATAAAATTATATCTCTCTTTTAAAGTATCCCTGGAAAAATCTAATTTGCCTTAGAAAACAGTTCTAATGCTTATTTTTTTCAACATCTAATATTAAAAAAACCAATATCTTGAACAGTAAAAGTTTTACTATTGATGACCTGAGACAACATCAGCTTCATGTAGTTTTTCCTCAATATGTACTTTTAAAGCCTTTAAATATTTCACACTATGATAAACGAAAGGGCTCCAATATTACTGATATTTGGGAATTGGTATGTTTCCATGGGGCTTTTAAAATAACTATTAGCTGAAATAGAATCACTTATAAAACATATTTCCACCTTACTTGCATCTTCAGAACACTAGAAATGTTTTAATTTTTAAAAATAATTTTGTGATGTTCATAATTAACTAATGGGCTTTAAACTAATTAAATTAACTGATAGGGATTTATACTAAAATTGAGGGGGGCAATCTTCATGACCTTTAGAACCTAATTCCTAGCAAAAACTAGTATATATATATATATATATATATATATATATATATATATACATACACACACACACACACACACACACACACACATATAAAGACATGTTAGATGTTCCCTTTATATTTCAACGGGTCATCTCTTGCTTTCTGTAATATTTCTGTTTTAATTGCCTTCTTGGTAAATCTCACATGTACTTCTCTGGGTAGCTTATTTCTCATTGTGTATCTAGTATACACTTGAAATACTTCATCAATTCCATCCATCATTCTTTCTTCAGCTCCATAGCTTCTGCCAGCATTTCTATCCCATCTGGTATATGGCAGGTGTTATTTATGCGTGTAAAAAGACCTGCTAATACAGGGCCCCACCAGTTGGAAAATTTCTTAAATAATTCTGCTGGTAAAAAGTCCTCTCCTGGGGCTTTATTGTTCTTTAAGCTTTTAATGATGGACTGTATCTCCCTTTCTGAAACTGGTAGCCAGGGAGGGGGAGTTCTAGGGTTTGTTAAATCATTGTTTAAAAATAATTTCTTTACCAGTTCGGTGGGGGCAAACAAGCACTGATAATAATTCTCCCAGTCCTCAGCAGAGATTGGAATGTCAAATGCAAATCTCTGTTCCTTCAGGATACCCGCTACAGAGTGCCAAAATAATACTGAGTTATGACTTCTGGCAGCCAGCTCAAGTCCTGACCAGATTGAAATGGCAAAACTTTTTTTCTTTGATGTTATAGTTTTTTTATATTCCCTTCTCGTGTGCAGCATCTTAGCTTGTATATGGGTAATAGGATTCCTCTGGGCAAGCCTCATGGCTGCCTTCAATTTCTTTTTCAGTCGCTGGCAATCAGGATCAAACCAGCGAGGTCTACCCAGTTGGGCTCTTTTTGTAGCAGGTTTAGTTGTTAGATGTTTCTTCAGTATGCTACAAAGATTGGAGAATGCATTGAAGGCTGACATCCAGTCAGTAGTAGATGACTGGATTGTTCTAGCCCACTAGTAGTAGCATTCTCTGCCTTTTCAACCTTGGCCATCTATCAGCCTATATGGTCTTATTGCCTATGGTATTGTCGCAACCTTGACACACAAAAGAGATCCAGTACACTACTGTAATTCTTGTCCTTACCTCCCAAAATTTGGAGATTACCCTTAAAAATTAAGGAGACTAGGAGCAGGCCAGCGGCATTACTTTTACAGTCTCTCGAGAGCCACTGAGGATGGTTTTCCAAGAACTCCCCTGGGATTCCCTTCTTCCGGGCAAGCTCATACAGAGAGGGACCCAGTCTAGCATTCAGATCTCCTAATAAAACCACTATGGACTGAGGGTACAGTATTGCTATAACTTCTAGGATAACTTCCAAGCTCATCCAATAATTGGAATTATAGTGCTGGGATGTGCTTGGGGGAATATACACATTTACCAATATTAACTCAAACTGATCATATTCAAATTTGACAACTAGAAATTACGGATACTTATCTTTGTTATACAATTTCTCTCCCTGCCATTGCAACTCTTGCTTTATAAGAATGCATAGCCCACCAGAGGGTTTCCCTTTGTTCTTTGTTTTTTGGGCTGGGGAGGCCCATCCTTGAAAGCCTGGCACTTGCACTGGTTCATCCACTTCGGTTAGCCAGGTTTCTTGCAAGGCTATTACATCAAATCTAGAGAAAAAGCTCATTAGTCCACTATCAACTGTCCCTTTCCAGCCAGCTATGTTCCAGGTCACCAACTGTATGGGGTTCTCAGAGGCAAGATGGTTTGGCTTGGTTGATTGGCTAGATGGTAAAAATGACAGATGTCCATTTGACATTGGAGCCAGGTCAATATCATCTAAGCTTCCCATATAAACACAGTTGTTGTGAGGTTTGATATTTCTCCTCATGGGTTGCAGATCTTGTTGTTGCTCCTCTATATCTTGGTTGCCAGTGTGCCTCTGCTCTTGCTCCAGGAATGATTTTTTCCCCAATGGACAGGTACTCTGGCTTAAATCTATAAATGTAGTTTTATGTCCATTTTTGGAGGGGCATAGCTGAAAATTCGTCTTGTGGAAAGATGTTGTGGGAACTTCTAAATCAACTGAGGATGGAAGCTGGGTTATACCCTTAGTGTTTGTCAGCTTAGGGGGCACTGTATGAGGAAGCCCTTTGTCTTTCAGTTGTTTCTCAGAGGCTGGGTCAATCAGTGCAATTATCCCACTGTCAGCCTGTGTGACAGTACCTTTTTTTACTGTTGAGGTAAAGGCAGATTGTTGATTAAGTATATTGTCACAAGGTTGCGTGGTTAGTGGAGCCAAATTAAATAGAGGCTTTGCTGTAGATTGAGTTGTTGTCAGTGCCTCTTTTAGATCATCCAATCTTTGAATGATGTTAACTTGCTCGGGTTCTGGCAATGCACTAAATAGGTCAATCAACATTTCCTCTGGCACATCCTCAGCAATTCCTGCAGCTGTGGGTATCACAGATTGTATATTGCTTCTTTGCTTTCTCAGGGTCAGTTCAGTTGCAGCAGCCTTTGTAGTGTGAGAGCTGTTGCAGCCTAGATTTAAAGCTACAGCTCCCTCTTGGTGATGCTGTTTCAGGAGTGGGCACACTTTTTCTGAGCAAAAAACCCTTATTGGAAATATTGAGAAGGTGCTCAGAAAGAGCTTCATTCTGAAAAGCATGGAGGGTATTGTGGATTGCTTGAATGATAGGAGAATTCTCATACATTGCACTCTGATTGTAGTAGATCTATCAGAGTGAGTTCACAGCGGAGCAGCTGGCTCAGGGACAGCCTAATAGCTTTTCTATTACTCCAACACCCTCTATTTACTTTCTTGTCATAAATTTGCAAAGTAACCTGGTTGGTTTGCAGACTGTAGTTATGTTGGTCATCTCTTAGGCCTTTACCTGATTGAGTGTTTTCTCTATATGTGTTCAAATTTTTGGGAGGAAAACAAAGTCCTTCACTAGTTTCATTTTCTGAGTTAGCCATCCCATGTCTATCCATGGTTATCCTCCCAAGTCCTTCTACAGTATTTGGGTGGCTCCTGGCAAACTTTGCAAAAGATTCTTTCAGGCAGTCAACCTTATTTATGACAATTGACAAAAGATCATATATTGAGTTTACAGTTTGAGCTGTAAGCAAACATTGTCTGGAGAGGAAGTCTGTCACATTTTCCCCCTTTAAATTTGTTATATCTCCCTCCTGAACAAAGAGAGCTGCTGCTGGGGTCCAAGGATGGGGGCCACTCTCTGAAAGGGAGGAGGATAGCTCTACACGCTGTTTGCCTTCCAGTTCAGTTTGTAAGTCCCATTCCAATGAGTCACATAAATTAAATTTATCTAATAAAATGCCTGTGAATGAGTTACTTACTGGAACAGACTGTCTGTTTGCAATGTAATCTTCCATTTTCAGCTGCTTCAAAGGCTTGGATAAACTCTCTGCTGCAGAGTGCTGTCTCTTCCTTCTTTTCTCCATTCAGGTTTGTTAAAATAAGTTTTTCACTTCCTTATACCCCTTTTGGAATTTTGGGTGTTAGATCCTTAGTGATTTGAATTAAAATCAATCGGCTGGTTGTTTAAAAGCATTGAAAAAGGCAGAACTCCTTGTGGAATTAAAAAAAATGGAACTTAAAACTTTAAAAAAATGAAAGAACTGCAAGAGAGAGGAGGAGCAGTCATCAACCTCCCACACCCTCTCATCCTCTGTAATTGTTGTCATTTCTATCATTATCTCTGCAAGGTTTTCTCCTTTTTCTTCCTCAACATTTTGAAATCTTACATAAAAATCGGCTCTGTCCATCTCCAGGGCAATCACTACCTTTCCCTTGTCTTGTTCCACTGCTGTCAACCTGTAGTCTATTTCTCCTACTTTTTTCTCTGTCTGATCTTCCCTTTCTTCTATCTTTTGCATTCTTTCTTCATTCTTCATCATCATCTGTTGTACATTCTCTATTTTCTCTTCCATTTTCCCATTTTCTCTTCCACATGCTTCCCTTGATTTTGTATTGCTTGAATCATTATTTTTAATTCTTGCATTGAAACTTCCTTTTCTTTTTCCTTTTTCCTTTCTTTTTCCTGTTGCAACATAGTTTGTATTGATCACTGGCTTGCTGGGCTTAAAGAGGAGGAAGTAGGGATCAAAGATGATGTTGTAACTGTCTTCCTCATCTCAAAATAGTTATAATCCCAAACAGAAAGTATCTGCCAATAATCCAAGTCCATCTTTCTTCAGGTTCTTCTCTACCTTAATCCAATTGTAAAAAAGCCAAGCTCTATATGTCAAAAAGCAAAAAAAGATAAAAATAAATATTTGAAAATATAAAAGTAGAGAAATCAAAAATACAAAATCTACAGAGAAGCTATACAAGAAAAAAGAGAAAAAGGAATAATAATAAAAAAGTCCAAAAGTAAGCCACCAACAATAATCCAATAATAGCAAAAAGGCCAAAAGGCTACCTCTGCAAAGGGCAGAAAATCTGCCTAGTTGGACTACTGGTAGTCCACGTAGCACCTACCATGGTATTCGCTCATTCCGCTGCCCCATTCATGCTCAGATGAAAAGCTGAGCTGAGTCCCTGGGTAGACCCTATCACCCATAGGAATTCCCTCCAGAACCTACCAGTAAACTAGATTCCCTTATCTGAAGTAATCCTGCAGGGCACCCCATGTGTGCTTTATAAACATCCTAGCTAGTTTCTTGGCTGAGGGCAACCCCGAACAGGTTATGAAGTTGGCTTGCTTTGAAAATAGGTCAATCATGGTCCAAACAACTGTGTTTCTGCCACTCTCTGGGAGTTCAACTATGAAATCCATGGTGATCTCTTCCTAGGATTGGGTCTGGTCTGCCACTTGTTAGAGGAGGCCGGGGGCGGGGTGTTCCCAGGTCTCTTCTTCATGGCTCCACAAGTGGCACTATTCTTTACATAGTCCTCCATGTCTGCCTTCATCTTGGGCCACCAGAACAGCCTCCTAGTTAGGTGCAGGGTCCCCAAGTAGCCAAAGTGTCCAGGAAGTTTGGAATCGTGGCTGCACTGCAGACCTTGAAACAGAGGAAAAATTTATTCCATTGGGATAAATTGGAAGGGGTGATACTTAACATGAGCAAAGATTTAGGTTGATTTCCATAAAGAAAGCTAAGGATTTTTTGATCAGATATAAATTAATTCCAGATCCATGTGGACAAATGGGTATAGAAAAGAAGTCAGTGGTTGAGCAAGACCCAAAAGGTGGCATTGTAGAGGAAGAAGGGACTTGGTGGTGCAGGCTGTTAAACGCCTAGCACTTAGTTCCAGCTGCCTGTAATTATTTCAGGCTCGAATCCCACCAGGCTCAAGGTTGACTCAGCATTCCATCCTCTCAGGGTAGGTAAACTGAGGACCCAAGATTGTTGGGGGCAATAAGCTGACTTTGTAAAAATGCCGCTTAGTAATAAGCAGGCATATACAATGGAAGGAAGGCTATTGCTGAGTGCATTGGGTTGTATCCCAAAAATTGTAAGCCACCCTGAGTCTTCGGAGAAGGGCGGCATATAAATCTAATTAAAAATAAAAAATAAAATAAATAAAATAAAATATTAAGAAACAAGACAAGAAATATTTGATAAATAAACTACTAGGAGATGAATTTTTATCAGCTGGTGTAAAAGAGATTAATGGAGTTGTTTTATATATAAAATCAAATTTAAACCTAAGTTACTTATAGCAGATGAATATGGTAGATTTGTAGCAGTGGAAATTGAACAATTAAATAAAATCAATAGTAGTGAGCATGTATAGGCCAAATAATGATAGAAGCCATTTTTAAAAATCATTTAATGGATCAATTACTGCCTTTCTCATATGGAAACTGGCTTATGTTGGGGGATTGGAACGGAGTGACTACACCAGCTTTGGATATAACATCCATCAAAGGAGTTAAACCCTCACAGGGTAAATTTCTTCTTCCCTCTTCCAAATCGCTGCTAACTCAGTTCTTTAATCTTCTCTATTATAGATTTTTTGGGGTAGGCAAAAAATAAAATGAATTCTTCTCACCCTTGTCTGAACACTGTTCCCAGTCTCCATGCCAGCATTGTGTTTAGATGTTCCTCGGCTGTTCCAACTCTTTAGCGGCCCTTTTGGTTGCTCTTTTCTCCATCATGGCATAGAGAGCAAGCTCGGGGTTTCCACAGTGGAGTTGCATTCTCCCCTGGAACCTCACCTGGCACCTCTCCTTTGCTTCGCTGCCTCTACAAGGTGCCTATCAGCTCCATTCGGAGCCCACAAATGGCAAGAAGCCAGCACAGGAACGTTCACTTCTTCTGGTATCATTGCGACGTCAGCCAGAAGTAAGAAAAGTATTGTCAAGTGCCAGTGAAATCAGCAGATTCAGGCAGCTCAAATGAATTTAAAGATTTATTGCAAGCTTAAGCTCTCTATAGGTAACACTAACAGTCAAAACAAATTGGCAATATAGATCACAGTCAAAGGAATTCTAGGTGGGTTGAAGATCTCTTATGAGTGTGCAGGGAATAATGACTGATGATGCATTTGACCCTTCCTTTGGGCTCAGCCAGATCCTCTCCTACAAGTATTCTTTAAATATGATGGGCGACATAGAGGTACAGAGGAATTAAGCTAGAATAAGAAAGAAAAATAATAGTATACTCACATAATAATTAGACAGAGTCAACCACATGATATAGCCACAAAAGATCCATGCCTCTTTCCTTGAGCTGTTTGCATTCCTTTCTCTCATTGCAATGGATCCCCAGAATTGCGGCTGTGCCATCGGCACCTCCTGCTCTTGCAATGGATCCTGGAAATGCAAAAGCTGCAAATGTACTTCATGCAAAAAAAAAAAAAAAGTGCTTCTGTTCCTGCTGCCCACCCAGCTGTGACAACTGTGCAAAAGGCTGTGTCTGCAAAGACCCTTTTCTGAACAAATGCAGCTGCTGCCCTTGAACCCAGCACCCCACTTCTTTTTTGTGACTAGGTTATAAAAATGCAGTAAATACGGTTTTTTCAGGCTACTGCCATATGTGTTGCCATTGTTTTTTAAAAGCCTGAAAGCATGAAAATAAATCTGACACACACACACACACGTATGTATGTATGTATGTATGTATGTATATGTGTGTGTGTGTGCGCGCGTATGTGTGTGTGAGTGTATATGATGGGCGACATAGAGGTACAGAGGAATTAAGCTAGAATAAAAAAGAAAAATAATAGTATACTCATATAATAATTAGACAGAGCCAACCAGATGATATATCCATGATTACCTGTATTCTTGACTTTTGGACCAGTTGAGGACCAAGCAATTTGTTTACAAATGGGTTCCTCTTCTGATTCAGCTTACTCCAAGGAACATAACAAATATGAATAACTGGTAAAATAAAACAAATAAAACATCTAATTAATCATCCAAAAGGCTAAAAGGAAGTGCTAAATAATTTTGCTTGATTCGAGACATTTTATAGCAAGTTCAGCTTTTTCTGCTTAAGCAGCATCAAGGGAATCAAAGCAGAGGATTCATACAAAATGGATGTTTTGCTGGAAAAGTAACCCAATTCCTCAAACAAAGGAAAATTGTAATAATCAAATAGTTATTGATTCAAATGTCCCAGACACCCAAGCTAATATCTCAAAGGTGAGAGATATTAGGAATTGTCATTCAACTATACTTGCAGGAAAGCTTTTCCCCCCCATGACAATTCTTTGATGATTGGCCAACCAACAAATTAAAAAGCAGCATCATACCAGGAAAAAGAATATATCAGACTCCAAGGATTCATTTCTCGATATAGCTTAAAGTGAACTATTTCAAAGGCTAGAGAGAATCAGAATAAGAGTTACAAGAACATAACCTATAATACTATGCTACTAATCAAGAATTTCTAGTATTGCCCTAACTGCAAGCCAAAGCACAGCTGAGTCTTTTTGCAAAAAAAGACATTATAGATAATGTTTCTGTAGCTTGTTCCGAACTCTGTAAATCAGCTGTCACTGAATATTGTGGGCAAGAGTCAAGATAATTTCAGAAATACCCTTGGGATGAGTATCAGTTAGACATAATTTTTTTTCAGGATTAGCTTTAGGTTAAACTGAGTAGGCACTGACCTAGAGGACCAAGGCTTAGGGCTGCCAACGCCCCTCCTTCTAATTTATTCTAAAAATGTAGATCTCAGTGTTGGAAGGTGATGCCATCAGCCAATGTAGCCTAAGGGGGACATTGAGTCAACATTGGATATACACTATTGTAATAAGAAAAAAAATTGAATAGGTCAGAAGAGGAGCAGCCAGTAGATAATAACAGTAACATTAAAAACAGTAACAGAGTTGGAAGAGACTTTGCAGGTCATCTAGTTCAACCCGTGCTTACACAGGAGACCTATATCATTTCTGACAAATGGCTGTCCAGTCCCTTCTTTATTAATCTGTTCCCTTATTATTTTAGCCAAATAATAAAATGTGTTCCAGTTATAGTAGAAAATATGCCATATCTAAGCTCTCAGGCTCAAATGAATATAACATAGCTCTCAGAGCAGTCCTGCTGAAAATAAAACTTTTAGTATCACTATCTATTTAAATAACTTTGACTGAGACAAGAACCTCACTTTGTGGCTTTTTACTTCAGTACTCAAATTATTATTGGAAGGTATTGCAATCAATGTGCCCTTTCTCTTTGTATTGGTAGCCTTAGTTATGCCTGACTGTTTCTGATAAAGCTTTTCCTCTGTGGGAGAAAGAGAGTAGACATAGCCAACAATTTCACCCATCTTTTTAACTAATAGCTAATAAAGAGATCTATCTAAAGCTCTATTTGCTCAAATTTAGCTCAGCAATTTGGAATTCTCAGGTAGCTCTGCTACACACTGTTGGACAGATTCTGTAAAGTACTGTGATTTTCTGACGAGCTGAAATTTGGTGAGTACTTTTGCTTCCAGTTTCAGCAGACCTTTTCTGACAAATGGGTTATAAAAGAGGCAAGAAAATATCCCATAGAAAAATTAAAAGAGACCAAATGAAAATAAATGATACTGAAATTGAAAATTGTTATTAATGCAAACCATTTTTGAAAGGAAAAAATGCAGTTTGAAAGCCAGTGTAACATTCTTTACTGTAAATTATTTTTACAAAACTGACCATATCAGTGAGGTCTTCATAAGTCAGTCATGGAAATAGGAAAGTAGTAAATCTTGACTGGGAGGAAATTTTATAGTTTTGGTATTATTACTGAGAAATCCAAGATCTTTACTTTTACCAATGTGGCATTATTATCCTATAGATGAGAAGACATTGTTTAGTGATGAACTTAAAAAAATAATACATGGTTATCCTTCAGCATTTGTAGAATTGCAAGTGTTAAGTTCGGAAGGAGACAGGACGTGAAGTGCTTCAGCTCATTTGTTTATTGACTACAGCTCAGAACGGACCCAAAATGGCTTAGCCACGGCAGCTTTTATAGCCGGCTGCCGCGGCTGGTAGCCAATGGCTGTGCTCGGTTTTCCCGCACTTTTTACAACCAATCATTTCAAACTCTGTACTCTTATAACCAATCATTTCAAACTCTGTACTCTTATAGCTAATCATTTCAAACTCTGTACTCTTATAACTAATTATTTCAAACTCTGTACTCTTATAACTAATCATTTCAAACTCTGTACTCTTATAACTAATCATTTCAAACTCTGTACTCTTATAACCAATCATTTCAAACTCTGTACTCTTATAACAAATCATTTCAAACTCTGTACTCTTATAACTAATCATTTCAAACGCTGCATACATTACAGCAAGAGTAATCCATACAATATATAAATATATGTATGGAAAAGAAGAAGCAATGAGGGGCATCATTTCACAGAAGGTCCACTTGATTAGAAAAGTGAAACTTGCAAACACTTACCTGCAGCTACACAGAGAAAGATCATTGGAAAAGCTGATTGTCTGGTATGATAGCTAGATGGGTGAGATGTTGTTCAGAGAAGGTTACAGTGGGCCTTGGCAGAAACAGACATACTAAAACCCAGTATTAAAAAAAGATGGAGGGAGCCCCAGATTCATTATGGAAGAAGAATATAGGAAGAGCTGGTGTAGCTGTGAAAACAAAGTAGAAGTACTTGCGATACAAAAATAGGAAACAGATGGAGATCAAGAATGTGAAGAGTGGCAAACAGATGGAAAATATATGGGAAAAGAAATTCCACTCAGGATAAATGATGAAATTAGGAAAAGACTTAAAAGGAGGTGGATCAGAGATGACTTATGTTCTCTAAAAGAGACCTGTCTTAGGCTAACTATGATTCAGGAGAAACAATTTACTCTGATTACATTTTCTCTCACTTTTCTAGTTGCTCCAGGAAGGTGTTATTACTTTTGGCTAAAGAGTAAAACAAATTAATTAATTAAATTAGATTAGATTGTAATAAAATAGAATTAACTTACTAAAAAGCAGGTTTGCTTGCTAAATAAAAATGATTACACTTTTTTACACTATCTAATAACAGTTATTAATTCAATGCTATAAATAAATCAAATAATCTTATAGAATCATAACTGAAAGAATGGGCAGAGCCTGTGGGTGAAGTCAAAAGAGGGATCAGTCTAGAGTCACTGTGTAGCTACAAATGGACCAAGTGCAACTCCTCTTGAATTCTGTAGAGCCTTATCTAGTATCAAAGTAATGCTAACTGTTAGTTCAGTAGATTCCTGTGCATAGGCTTGAGTAGTAACAACACTCATATACTGCTCCATAGTGCTTTACAGCATTCTCTGGGTGGTTTACAAATGGCAGCATATTGCTCCCAACAATCTGGGTTCATTTCATTTCATCAACCTCAGAAGGATTGAAGACTAAGTCAACCTTGAGGCAGTCAGGATCAAATTGCTGGCAGTTGGCAGAGTTAGCCTGGAATACTACATTCTAACCACTTGCGCCACCACAGCTCATAATAATCAGTTTAATTGGAACTTCATGTGTTGTCCTGTTATTTCGTGACTGACAAAATTTGTGTACAGATACCTTTGCATAACACCTTCTGATTCACAACACCTGAATCAGATTATAGGGGACAATTAAAAAAAAAATTTAAGATTTTTAGATGTATCTGAACATCTATTCAGTCATGTGAACTGAGATATTAAAATAAAGAGATTGGGGAGGTTTTTTGAAAAGATCCTTTAGATACAGACTACTGAAACCCCAGCAGGAAAATGTCAGTAACTGAATATTGAAAAATTGTATCATTAATTTCAATCTACAGCCATATTATTAGCAGATCAATACAACAATCAGGCAGTATTGACAAATACTTTTTGACAGATGTACACTGTGGGGATAAAGAACAAGTGCTTCTGTTTCTTTTTTCCACTTCTGTTTCAGCCCCATGGCGGAATCTTTTCCTCTTCATGCAAAGCTACAAAAGGTGTTGTGGGAGTAGAAACATATGCACAGAAGAAATCGTAAGAAAAGATGTGATAGCGAAATGAACCTCAGAGAAAATATGTTAAAAAAATAATTTGGTTTTACAAATGGATGCATTTAAAAGACATTGCTAAATTAATTTTTAACAACCCTAAAACTCCAGAACTGTGATAGATATTAAGTCTGAGGGAACACAGGGAAGAGTATAAGTACAATTTCACCAGCAAAAAGGATAAACTCACTACTATACTGTAACAGGAGTCATATCACAGTTGTTGTAGTACAAGATCTATGACAGCACAAATGTCCCAGCAGTTGTGTTCTACTGGCACTAGGAAATTCAATATGATTCTCCAGGAGTGAGCCCTACTAAATGTTTTTTCCCTCCAGTATTCTTCCAACTGACCCACAATTATGCCAGTTCTTGGGATCATCATAATAACAATTAAGGCAACATGAACAAAACAAGGTAGAATGATTTCTCCCCAGTTCCCATAGTTTGATATAGTCTTATTCATTATAACATTGCTCTGGCAAAACACTTTTCGATGGGATGTTTTGCTGTTAAAGCTTTTTCAGATCGAGAAATCTCAATTTATTATCTGCTTACAAATTTTCCTTAGAGCAGTGAAAAATCAGTAGTAAAGTAGCTTTGTAGCCAGATCTTCCAGTCCAGGTTACTAGCTGTTAAAAATAATGAGATGGGTCTAATGTACTTTCAATTTGTAATTTTAGAAAATATGGACTTCAACTTTCAGAATGTTAGGTGGGGAATTCTGGGATTTAAAAGATACCAGGTTAGAAAAACACTGATTTAATGTATCTAACAATAAGTTAACTTAGCTGAATTTTCTTTTTAAAAATATCTAAAGAGTTGCTCTGATTAAGTGAGGACTGCCAATTTTCCATTTCCACAAATGCTAAATTAGTACATGAGTACATAACACAAAAATAAAAGCCTCTTCTGCATTACAAGATAAAAGGATTTCTCTTTTTTTACACTGGCTCATCTTTGTTCATTATTAACTTAATGTCTGGTAAGCTTTTTTTTTTTAATTACATTTATATGCCGCCCTTCTCCAGAGACTCAGGGCGGCTTACAATTTTTTGGGATACAACCCAATGTCTCAGCAATAGCCTTCATTCCGTTGTATATGCCTGTTTATTACTAAGCGGCATTTTTTACAAAGTCAGCTTATTGCCCCCAACAATCTTGGGTCCCAACAATCTTGGGTCCTCAATAAATTCAATCTATAAAGTACTTGGGTGTTCAGTTTCAATCTTCTACCCATTGGACAGAGAGAGAAAGAGAACAAGAGAATTGCTTACAATAATTCCAAAAGTGTCTTTTGCGACTGGTTAAAATCAGTTTGTAAATAACTATGCCACAGCATAGTTAAATTATTTAACAGGATAACAGAGTTGAAAGAAACTATACCATTTTAGATAAATGGCTGTCCAGTCTCTTTTTGAAAGCCCCCACCCACAACTTCTGAAGGCAAGTTATTCCCATATTTAAAGCAAAGAATCTGGATACAATGCTACAGAATGCTTAGTTATGTATTTAAAGTAAACCCCAAATTCAGAAGTTATCCAATCAAAATAGTTTATGAATATAATGAACTTCATTCACTCAACTTGTAGTACTTTAATATGATTAGAATTAGCTGCATTTCATTTGGGATTCAGTTAAGTCTGCTGACTCAAATTTTGACAAAAGCAACTTTTGGAAGAAACTTCCCTGGTCCATCTCACCTTGATAATTTAACATTAACTTAAGGAAATAAAAATAACAATGACTTGGCATTTTGTGGCCTTCCGTTACTATTATTTAGTGCCCTTGGCCTGGATAAAACTCTGGTAGAAAATTTGAAACTTCAGATTGATCATCAATTTCTGAACTTTTCTACAATGTCCAGCACAGCTCGCTCACTCGCTCTCTCTCTCTCTCTCTCTCTCTCTCTCTCTCTCTATCTATCTATATATTAGTTTTCGTAGATTTTCACGGGTAAGGTATGCGTCTGTGTATTGGTCTTGTCCGTGTAAGATTGAGAATACCTTGGCAACATTTCGAGATCCACTCACCATCTTCAGGCTGGTGTCTTGACTTTGTGCTGCCAGCAAAGCTTTGCGGCAGAAGCACAAAGCCGGACACCAGCCTGAAGATGGCGATGGGATCTCGTCAAACAAGGTATTCTCAATCTTACACGGACAAGATACCATATATATAATGCTATATATATATTACTATATATAATTTATTTATTTTTCAACCTTTATTACTTTATAAGTAACTGAAGGTGAAAAACATACTAATACACCTTTGTTTCTCCTATTTTGTACACAACAATAGCCCTGAGAGAGTTACTACAGCAGCTCAAAATCACCCAGCTGGTTTTCATGCCTAAGGCAAGGCTAGAATCACTGGGCCAGCATCTTCATCACTACACCAAACTGGCTCTTTAATAGAGGAAGTCCTCGACTTAGCAACCATAATTGAACCAAAAATTTATGTTGCTAAGTGAAACATTTGTTAAGTGAATTTTGCTCCATTTTATGACCTTTCTTGTCTTAAGTGAAACTTTGTAATTGTTAAGTTAGTAACATGGTGAATCTGGCTTCCCCGTTGACTTTGTCAGAAAGTCGCAAAGGTGACCCTGGGACACTACAACCATCATAAATATAAATCAGTTTCCAGGCTTCTGAATTTTGATCACATGACCATGGAAATGTTACAGTGGTCATTAATGTGAAAAACGATAAGTCACTTTTTTCAGTGCTGTTGTAACTTTGAATGGTCAGTAAATGAACTGTTGTAAGTTGAGGACTAACTGTATACTATTACATTATATAGTTTAATATATTCTTACATAGTATTATATACTGTAATATGGCAAAGGAAAGCTCAAGATTGTATTGGTTGGAAACATGCAGAAGAGGCCTTCATCCTGCAGTTGATAGACAATGGTTACAATGATGATGATGATTGTAATATACTATTACATTATCTATCATATACCGGTTGGCTATCAAAACTCATTACTCCAATTGTAATTTTAATTGCTCCTGTCTATATAATATTATTGCCCTTATTTTATGTGATCCATTGCCAGAAAGCTGTAATAAGATGGGTAGATTCCATATTGATATCCATGGCTTATAGAAAATATCTAGTGCCTTCTTCACACTGTTAACTATTTCAGGGTATGTGTTCATGGGTGTGTGTGTTGTGTGTAAATGCAATTTTGTTTTAGCTTTTTTAAAATCTTCACTGCATTTTGCAATGCTTCATTTTTCTGATTAGTCTTGGACCATAAATATAGCTTTTTTTCTCTTTCCTAGCAAAGAAGCAAAAACATTTTATTTATTTTTATCAGATGATTACATGTGGTTGGATATATTTTAGTGAGGCTTGTAAATAAAACTTTCATAGTTAATATAAAATTCTGATGAAAAAGCAGGATGTAATTTTATTTGACCATAAAACTGATGAAATATGGTATGCATGAAGTCTGCAGCTTTATAAGAACCTAACAAGGACTAAGCAAAATAATAAAGCCTACCTAGTCCAATATTCTGTTCTTCCAGTGACCAACAGCAGGATGTGAGCTAAATGAATCCTTCTACGATTGTTGCCTAGCAACTGATAGATAGAAGCATACTCCCTTTGATACTGGACATGATATATAGCTCTCCTGCTGAGTATCCATTGATAATTTCACAATATGATATGTGAATTCTTCTTTTCTTTTATCAAATCTGTCCTGATTTGGTGACAGGAGGTACATCATTTTTGTAGCAAATTTGGAATATGCTCTGTGACAAACTTTCTTTATTATCTACTGAGCATCAGAGATGTCACTTAGCTGATGACAGTTAATAAAAGAATGACTGAGAACTTTTATTTTTTTTTAAGACTTGAAAAATAGAAAAAAAAAAGATCTTGAGTGCCATGGGAACTTTTTATCAAATTTTTATTAGTTTTTCAGGATATGAAATACAAAGAAAAAAAGGAAATAATGGGGAAATAAAGGAGGGGAGAAAACAAGGGCCTTAGTGGTGCAGGCTGTTAATAGCCTAGCACTTAGTTCCAGCTGCCTGCAATTAGTGCAGGCTCGAATCCCACCAGGCTCAAGGTTGACTCAGCCTTCCATCCTCTCGGGGTAGGTAAATTGAGGACCCAAGATTGTTGGGGGCAATAAGCTGACTTTGTAAAAATGCCGCTTAGTAATAAGCAGGCATATACAATGGAATGAAGGCTATTGCTGAGCGCATTGGGTTGTATCCCAAAAATTGTAAGCCGCCCTGAGTCTCCGGAGAAGGGCGGGATATAAATATGAATTTAAAAAAAAGTGTAGGGGAAAAGGGAAAAAAAGGTAAAGCGTTGACTTCTCACTCTTTTTAGTGCAGTTAGAATAAGATAATAACATAAAAGCCTCAACTTTACTTTTACATAGTCATGTTTGCTAGCTATTTCTATAACAACTAACCCATTTCATCAGCAAAACCCAAACTCAATGATTCATTTTTTTCCCATCTGAAGCACAAAATCCAGAAACAGTTTCCAAGTGGAAACAAATTTAGATGTGGTTTTTTTTTCTTTGATTAAAGCAGTCAGTTTAGCCATCTCAGCTAGTTCCATCAGTTTTTCCAGCCAGTCAACCATGGAGGAATTAAAATATCTTTCCATTTTTGTTCATAAAGCATTCTTGCTGCTGTCTACATATATAACAACAAAGTTCCAAACTTTCTTTCAAGTTCTTTATCCATTAAGTCTAAAAGAAAACTCTCTGGTTTTATCTTTATATTGACTTTAAAAATCTATACTAAAATAAGAATCTTACCCCAATACTCTTGACTACATGGAACAGTAAGCCTGTCAAACATTCCTCTGTGCAGTTAAGAATGCAAATAATCCAAGGAATAAAATGTAAGAGCTAAGATTAATAAAAAAAAATTAAAAGAAAATTAGTTACAGCAAAAGAATGTTTATAAGTGCTCTGTTTTCAAATGAGCCATCTTCAGCCATATATGATTGCAAAAGTCTTGCCTGTAATTCTCATAAAGTCTCTGCAAAGACTTTATGGTAGCATTGTATATCCATTTGAGAACATAAATTTACATTCTTGTTAATTTAAATTGACATTACGTATTTTAAAAGTTCTCTCCACTAACATTGGCTGAAGAAAATATTAGGTTTTCTATACTTTATCTGTCTGATATTGGTTGATCAGAGTGGCTGTCCATCCTATCTTAAATGTATATTTAAATGTATAGTTTTCTCTTATATTAATGGTGTTTATTGGTGATGGTATTTGTAATGAAATCAACTTTTCAAAGGGATACTACTGTAAATATTTGCTGTATTTCTCAACAGTATACATTTAAATCCTACAGCTCAACCCCACCAAGACGGAGTGGCTGTTCTTACCGGCATCTCGGTCTTTATTGGATGTACCATCTTTGGTCATGGGGGGAGAGGTGTTGCCCCCCATGGATAGGGCGAGAAACCTGGGTGTCCTCCTGGATTCACAACTCAGTTTGGAGGAGCATGTGGGAGCTGTGGCCAGGGGGGCTTTTGCCCAGGTTCGGCTGGTTCAGCAGCTTCGCCCTTTTTTGGACCGAGATGCCCTTCGAATGGTTACTCATGCGCTCATCACCTCTAGAATCGACTACTGCAATGCTCTCTACATGGAGCTCCCCTTGCGGACGGTCCGGAGGCTTCAGCTGGTGCAGAATGCAGCCGTGCGGGCTATGATGGGGGTCCTGATACTCCCATGTTACACCCCTCCTGCGCGGCTTGCATTGGTTGCCGGTCGCCTCCTGGGTCGCCTTCAAGGTATTAGTAACAACCTATAAAGCCCTTAATGGCTTGGGTCCAGGGTACTTGCGGGAACGCCTCCTGCCAGCATCACTTTCCGATCGCCCTGTTCGCTCTCATAGGAGGGGCCTCCTTGGGGTGCCGTCGGTCAGACATTGTAGGCTGGCGGTCCCCAGGGCTAGGGCCTTCTCTGTGGGAGCGCCTGCCCTTTGGAATCAGCTCCCCGTGGATCTCCATTTGGCCCCTGACCTCCGCTCCTTCCGCCGGGACCTGAAGACTTGGTTGTTTCAATGGGCCGGCCTGGAATGACCCGGGGGGGGTTGGGTTTTAATTTTTAACTGTATTCAGCTTGTTTATTTGTTTAATTCTTTTTTATTGTAAATTTTTCTCTGTTTTAATGTTAAGCCCTGAGTCCTTAGGGAGTAGGGAATCGAATAAATATTATTTATTTATTTATTTATTATTATTTTTGCAAGTAAGAGAGCAAGGAAAGAAGATTCCAATAAGCATTGTCTGAAAATATCTCCAAGTTATGAAATTGAATTATCTATGATTATTTAGGTTTATATATATATATGAGTACACCCCCTCATATTTTGTAAATATTTAAATATATCTTTTCATGTGACAACACTGAAGAAATGACAGTTGGCTACAATGTAGTGAGTATACAGCTTGTATAACAGTGTAAATGTGCTGTCCCCTCAAAATAATGCAACACACAGCCATTAATGTCTAAACCCCTGGCAACAAAAGTGAGTACACCCCTAAGTGAGTACATCCCCAATCTACTTGCTTTCCGCAAAGCCGTTAAGACCTGGCTTTGTCAGAAGGCATGGAACTGAGACTCTGTTCTTCCCTCTTGTATGTTTGGATGGTATGGATGAGTTTTTTGATTTTATATTGTATAGGTAACTGTTTTTATTTTGTTGTACGCCGCCTCGAGTTCCCCGATGGGGGAAGAGAGGCGGGATATAAATTAAATTAAATAAATAAATAAATAAATAAATAAATAAATAAATAAAGTGGTAATGTCCAAATGGGGCCCAAGTAGTCATTTTTCCTCCCTGGTGTCATGTGACTGGTTAGTGTTATAAGGTCTCAGGTATGAAGGGGGAGCTGATGTGTTAAATTTGGTGTTATCGCTCTCACTCTCTCATACTGGTCACTGGAAGTTCAACATGGCACCTCATGGCAATGAACTCTCTGAGGATCTGAAAAAACGAATTGTTGCTCTGCATAAAGATGGCCTAGGCTATCAGAAGATTGCCAAGACCCTGAAACTGAGCTGCAGCATGGTGGCCAAGACCATACAGTGGTTTAACAGGACAGGTTCCACTCAGAACAGGCCTCGCTATGGTCGACCAAAGAAGTTGAGTGCCCGTGCTCAGTGTCATATCCAGAGGTTGGCTTTGGGAAATAGACGTATGAGTGCTGCCAGCATTGCTGCAGAGGTTTGAAGGGGTGGGGTGGGGGGTCATCCTGTCAGTACTCAGACCATATACCACACACTGCATCAAATTGGTTTGCAGGGCTGTTGTACCAGAAGGAAGCCTCTTCTAAAGATGATATATAAGAAAGCCCGCAAACGGTTTGCTGCAGACAAGCAGACTTAGAACATGGATTTCTGGAACCATGTCCTGTGGTCCGCTGAGACCAAGACAAATGTATTTGGTTCAGATGGTGTCAAGCATGTGTGGGGGCAACCAGGTGTGGAGTACAAAGACAAGTGTGTCTTGCCTACAGTCAAGCATGGTTGTGGGAATTTCATGATCTGGGGGCTGCATGAGTGCTGCCAGCACTGGGGAGCTACAGTTCATTGAGGGAACCATGAATGCCAACATGTACTGTGACATACTGAAGCAGAGCATGATCCCCTCCCTTCAGAGACTGGGCCACAGGGCAGTATTCCAACATGATAATGACCCTAAACACGCCTCCAAAATCACCACTGCCTTGCTAAAGAAGCTGAGGTTAAAGGTGATGGACTGGCCAAGCATATCTCCAGATCTAAACCCTATTGAGCATCTGTGGGGCATCCTGAAATAGAAGGTGGATGTGTGCAAGGTCTCTAACATCCACTAGTTCCATGACATTGTCATGGAGGAGTGGAAGACAACTCCAGTGGCAACCTGTGAAGTTCTGGTGAACTCTATATGCAAGAGGGGTAAGGCAGTGCTGGAAAATAATGGTGGCCACACAAAATATTGACACTGTGGGCCCCATTTGGACACTATCACTTAGGGTATACTCACTTTTGTTGCTAGCAGTTTAGACATTAATGGCTGCATATTGTGTTATTTTGAGGGGACAGCACATTTACACTGTTATACAAGCTGCATACTCACTGCTTTACATTGTAGCCAACTGTCATTTCTTCAGTGTTGTCACATGAAAAGATATACTTAAATATTTACAAAATGTGAAGGGGGTGTACTCACTTTTGTGACATACTGTAAATAGCTGACAAGCCTTCAATATATGTCAGATGAGGAAATAGATTTGATGAGGGCTGCTGTTTTGCTATTGCAGATATAATTACAGAATCTTGAAACCTGCCCATGATTTTCTATCCGTTCTGTTTTAAAAGAAAATCAAATGAAGTTGCCATGAGTTTCTTTCTCATATCCTTCTCCCTTCCAGAGCCAAGCTGGTCTATATTACCTTCTTCAAGATCATCTAAATATTCCTCTACAATAGCAAAGGAAGTCTATTTTAGGAAGTAGCTGCATTGGACTATTTATTAGGCTAAATTCTTAAAAAGCTGACGAAGTGATAGAGAAAAATTATAATGTGAAAAGTGATAAAAGTTGTTCATGATCTGTTGCAAGGAATGAATGAATGTCACAAGAGCAGCCATTTTGGTCTAATGGTTAAGCATCATGTTAGAAACTAGGAAATTGTGAGTTCTAGTGCTGCCTTAGCCAAGCATGAAAGCCAGCTTGACAACTTTTAGAGAGAATGAATGAGGATCAAAAGCACTTAAGAAATAAAAGGAAAATTAAATAGTTTGAGAGGAATTGGAAGACCAACAAATTTACAATTGAATGAGCTCTTCAAAAAGAGAGAGGTAAGAAGCTTAAGGAACAAAAGGCAATGTATGAATTAACATGTAGATATATTAGAAATAAAACTATTTGGAATGATAAAATAGTATAGACAATTATAGTGAATGATACTGGTGTAGACTACATTTCATTAGGTCTCCTTTTCTTTCTTTCTTTTCTTATCTCCATTACATTTCTTTGGCTTTCTAAACCTGTATTATACATCACAAAAAATTATCTTAATGCAATGAAAGGCAAGAAAGAAAGAAAGAAAGAAAGAAAGAAAGAAAGAAAGAAAGAAAGAAAGAAAGAAAGGAGGCAAATGTTTTTTTTTATTGCAGTAAGGCATATAGGCTAATCTTTTGCAACTTGCCTGCAGAAGTTGTGAATGCTCCAATCCTGAAAGTTTTAAAGAAGAGATTGGATAACCATTTGTTTGAAATGGTATAGGGTATCCTGCCTAAGCAGTGGGTTGGAATAGAAGACTTCCAAGGTCCCTTCCAAGTCTGTTATTCTATTCTTCAGCAAGAACAGAAAACTATAGGCTTCAAGCTTTGTGCAGACTTATTTATCAATTTTTAAGCAATGTCACTCTAAGCTAAGTATCGGGAGATTTTTCCCCTTCACTAAACTGGGTGTGGGCATGGCCAATGCATCTGGCCTGTGGGCTGGGAGTTTGACAGCCGTGCTCTAAGCAATGTCACTCTAAGCAGGAAACAAAAAGCTAAGACCAAAAAGAAACCCAGCAGAATGATTCAATTGATTAAAATGAAATATCAAGCACCGTGTCTGTTGTGGTTAAGTCTTCAGTTTGCTTGGATAAACACACAGGACATGTTTAGGGGGTTACTTTTGCATATTCAGGGTAACATGCCAGAATCAATGAGAAGCCCTTTTTATTCCTGGTCATACTGGTAATGTAGGTGAAGTGACAGTCTGTGCGCTACTTGTCAATAGTAGAAAGCTTAGCAGTTCACCATCACTTCATGTGACTTGCAACCTCATCATGGAGTTGTGCAGTGAATAAAAAGTTTTTTATGGTTTTAAACAAAATAAAACTGAGTTTGGAATGGAATTATTTACTAATGACGAACTTGATATTGATAAAATGTATAAAATTGTTGACATATGAGTCAGAAGAAAATGAGTGAAAGAATTTTTGGCTACAATACACAAATGGACCAATGGGAACTATTTGGTCACAATGACTGAAATTTGTATTATGTTCTAGTCTTAAAGAGAACGTTTACAAAAGTATGTGTTGATATTTGTCACCGAAGAAATTGCATAAAGGCATTTTGAATCTGCTGGAAAAGTAAACAACATGGACATGTAAAAAAAACCCTATTTTTTAAAATACAAATGACTTAATTAATGCAAAATATATGTAGGTTAAAATACAATTGAAATCCAAAATTTGGGAGGGATTAATGGATAAACAACTAAAAATAATTTGAACTTTATTATTACACATGATGGAAAATACATTATGTATTTTGCAAGGGTGGCATTCTATCAGTTTGGACTGGTTCAGGAGAACCGGTTGTTATGATTCTCCGCAGTTCAGAGAACTGGTAAATCACACCACTGGCTGGCCCTGCCTCTTCCTGCCCACCCACTTGCCCCACCCCACCCTGCCCCATCATTCCTCATCTCACCCGTCATTGCTGACCTGCCTTCGCCTGCCATTGCTCCCTGCCTTCCACCGTAGCCCTGATCTCCCTGGGTGAGTGAGCCTACAAGCAAGCCCCTGTCTAGTCGACTCCTGGGCTGGCCTAGGCTGCTGCACTGTCCCCCACATTGGTGGGCATGCCTGGCTTGCTTCGCCGCGACATAGCTAGCTGCCCACCACCACATAGCCATGGCCATGCTGGCTGGGAGAGAAGAGAACATTATCCTTCTCCCCCTGGTGCTGCCGTGGCTGGATCCAGCTGGGGGAATGGCCCCCCCAAAGGAACACCCCCCCCATTGCTGCCCTCCTCTGCTGCTGCTTCTGCCGCTGCTGCTGCTTCTGCCGCTGCTGCTGCTTCTGCCACCACTGCCACCCAAGAAAACTCCCCACCACCGGTACAGTTCCGGGACAAGCTGCCACCGTCGCAGCTCACCTCTCCCCCACCACTCGCCTTTTGCAGCAAAGGCTGCTGCCAAAGCTGCCCAAGGAAATTCCCCACCACTGACACAGTTCCAGAATCCACTGCCACCCCTGCCACTTGCCTTCCCCCTTGCTCACCTTTTGCCTTTTGCTGCTGAAGCTGCCACCACCATAGCTGCCCAAGAAAACTTCCAGCTGCCAGGAAGTTCTGGAACACACCACTGCCACTGCTTGTCTTCTCAGCAAGAGCCTTCACATTGGTGAGAGAGGCTCTGCAGACCCTCTTCCTGATGAAAACAACTGGAGCATGCCACCACTGCCACCATCACCCCAGGTATGGCGAGCCCCAGATTGGGACTCAACACACAGGGCATTGTGGGAGCTGAGGGGTTTTGGCCTTCCCCTCTGCCACCAGCCACAGGAGGAAGGCTGGGCAAGCTAAAGCCAAACCACTGCCCAGGCAAGAGCTGCCAGTGGGGGTGAGCGAGACTGCAGGGTGAACCTGGCTGGAAGTTGTTAATAAATCTTCCCAAAAGAGGGAGGGGAGGAAGCTCCACAGCTGTCCAGGATGATTTTATAATAAGAGAAGACCTGGGTACATTTTTATTAGACAGCCTTTCCTAACAAGACTGGGCCTTGGTGGCTCAGGCTGTTAAATGCCTGCACTTAAGATCCAGCTGTCTACAATTACTGTAGGCTCGAATCCCACCAGGCTCAAGGTTGACTCAGCCTTCCATCCTCTCGGGGTAGGCAAATTGAGGACCCAAGATTGTTGGGGGCAATAAGCTGACTTTGTAAAAAATGCCGCTTAGTAATAAGCAGGCATATACAATGGAATGAAGGCTATTGCTGAGCACACTGGGTTGTATCCCAAAAAATTGTGAGCTGCCCTGAGTCTTCGGAGAAGGGCGGCATATAAATGTAATTTAAAAAATAAAAAAAAAATTTTTTTGCTTGTATCACTGTTGGTCTCAATGAGCAACTCATCTGCCTTTTGGTGCTATGCAGTTAATCACGCATTGCTTAAATAGTTCGTTAAGTCCCCATCTTTTCTGAGAGCAAGATAATTATGTTTATGAATTGCTAATATCACCCTCCTGAGTAATTCCCTTTGGAGCACTTTCCATTTTGACAACTTAGAAAAGAAGTATTGTCTTTTGGGTATACCTGAATTAAATAAGCAGTAATAAGCAGGCATATACAGTGGAATGAAGGCTATTGCTGAGCGCATTGGGTTGTGTTCCAAAAAAAATTGTAAGACGCCCTGAGTCTCCGGAGAAGGGCGGGATATAAATATGAATGAAAAAAATGCAGATGTAGGCATCAGGGGAGAGTTAATTTGAAAATGAGCAGTAAAAGAGAATCACGTTTCTGAACATAACAGAAAGGAAAGGAAAACATTGAGAAGTGTTGAGGAGCTAAGGGGTGTGAGTGTGAGTCAAAGAATTCCAGACCAGAAAGATTGTTTTGTATTCCAGTTAAATTAGAAATGCTTCTTTGTGAAGGATCTGTGAAAATTTTGGAATATTGCAATAAGGCCAAAGAAAACAAAATATAAAGCAGAAAGATTTAATTAAAAAGAGAAGAGAAAGAATGGTAAGACATCCACTAACTGACTGCTTTGAAAATACCTTTCAAATGTGTTTTCAATTGTAGGATTGGAAATATTTAATTGACTGTATGCTTTAATGTTCAAAAAGAATAATCTTTATCAGTATAAGCAGAGATGTATTCTTCAAGCTTTAATGCATTTTGTAAAAATCATTGTAGTAAACTGAATACCATTATAGTACAATTTAATGGAGAGTAAAGTACACAGAGAGTAAAGTACACAGGCAAGAAAAAATGTATAGAATAGGTGGTGCCTGGCTCAACTGGAAGTAACTGTGAGATGGAAACTTATCAAACAGATCCAACCTAGAAATAAGAAGAAATTTCCTGACAGTGAGAACAAATAATGAGAGAAATGGGATGCCTCCGAAATTGTAGGTATACCATTACTGGAGGTTTTCAAAAAGAAATTTGTCCATAATAGTATAGGGTCTCATGATTCAGCAGGGGTTGGACTAGACAACCTCCAAGGTCCCTTCCAACTCTGTTATTCTTTATAAATCTCTCCACTCAGCCTTTCCAAGAGAATGGTGATAAACAATATTTGGAAATGTCCATCAGGTCTTCTGATAGCAAAATCTCATCTTACTGGCTAGTATCAAGGGGAAGATGACTTTGAAAAAGCTTCCTCTCTCACCATAACATGAAAAACGAAGCGAAGACTGGCTGGGAGGGGAGGGGTAAGGAGAAGCCAGGCAAAGCGCCCCTCCATGTGAGTGACATCAAGTTGGCCATGCCCACCCAGTCATGTGACCACCAAGCCATGCCCAGCTGGTCACATGACCACCAAGCCATGCCCACCCAGTCATGTGACCACCAAGCCATGCCCAGCTGGTCACGTGACCACCAAGCCATGGCCACCCAGTCATGTGACCACCAAGTCATGCCCAGTCAGCAAGCCACACCCACCCAATCACATGACCACCAAGCCACACCCACAAATCAAGCCATGCCCACAGAACCAGTTGTTAAGAAATTTGAATCCCCGCCCCTGGACTAAAGTAGTAGACCAGCAAAATATTGTGGACATAGTATATTCAGACTTCAGTAATGCATTAGACTAAGTAGACCACAACCTACTTCTTGTTAAGTTAGAAAAATATGGGCTAGATAGTGTCACTGCTTCTTTCTCCCAGACTGTCCATTGTCTTTCCATCTGGCAGAGCTTGCAGGAAGTATAGGCACATGGGGGGAATTTTCCCTTCAAGTTCTTCTGGAGGAGCTCCACTCTCATAGCCACATAGCTGGCATCCACTTGAATCATGAATGGCTGGTCTAGGTAGGGATTCTTTAAGGTTGGTTTGGCAGAAAAGAGGTGCTTTAGCTTCTCAAATGCTGCTTGGCATTCCAACAACTATTTTAAGTGTTGGTTGGGTTGTGGCTTGCTTAATCCTTTTGTCTTTAGTAAGTTTGTAATGGACAAGACAACATGGGCAAAAATGGGGATGAACTGCCGATAAAAGTTAGCAAAACTGAGGAAACTTTGCAACTGCTTCCTCATCCGAGGGGCCTTCCATTCTGAGATTGCCTGAATCTTCTCAAGGTCCATTTCCAGCCCATCCTGTGAAATCTGCTATCCCAGGTAGTCCAGTCTTGTCTTATCTAAGTCACATTTGGACAGCTTTCCATAAAGCTGAGCCTTTTGGAAATTTTCGAGTACTGCTCTGATCAATTTTACATATTCCTTCATTATCTTGGTGTAGATCAAAATGAGTATACTAGGATTGCTTTATATAGATGTTCATGCGGGACTACAATTATCAGTTTCATCAAAATGGCTGGGGCCCCATGCAGTCAAAACAGCATCACCTGGAATTGGTAACAACCCAAAATTGCCATCTTCCACTCATCACCCTTCCTAATCTTCACTCGGTAATACATGTCTCTTAAGTCCAATTTTGTAAATATCCACCCTTTTGCAAAATGTCCTAACATGTCTTTCATCAATGGGACAGGTTCTGTGTTCTTAATGCAAATGCCATTTAACCTATGACAGTCCATGCACAAGCTAAGGGACCCGTCCTTCTTTTTATTGAAGAGTATAAAGGCCCCCATTTGTGACTTCACTCATTGAATAAGACCCCTGGCCAGGTTCTTATCCACAAATACTTGGAGATTCTCTAATTCCCTTGGCATCATCAAATGCAACTTTGGTTTTGGCAGTTTGGTCCTGGGCACAATTTCTTTTTCTTTTTCTTTTAAAACAAAACTTTATTAACATTCAAGATATTAAAAAGTGTACAAAAGGTAAAATGTTAAAAGAAATTTTTTTTACGAAATTTTCTATAATAAAGTTTGTGTCGACATATTTCCGTATCCTTTCTTGCATTACATTAAATACCATACCTTACAGTATATTAAATACCATATATATGTCTTGGTGTATTCAGGTCTTGTCCCGTGTAAGATTGAGAATACCTTGGCACGTTGACGAATCTCATCCGTCATCTTCAGGCTGGTGTCTTCAGCTTTGTTCTCCTGGGAGAATGAAGCTGAAGACACCAGCCTGAAGATGTCGGATGAGATTTCATCGAAACGTTGCCAAGGTATTCTCAATCTTACATGGGACAAGACCCGAATACACCAAAACCTACATACCTTTACCCGTGAAAATCTACGAAAACAAATATATAGATAGATAGATAGATAGATAGATAGAGAGAGAGAGAATTTGACAGTTTTAAGCATATTGTCTGTATTAATTCTCAATTAATGTTAATAAACAAACTAAATCATCTTTTAAGATCCAATTCTCATAAACCGAAAAGGGGAATATCAATTTAACACTTAATATATGCATGCATATCTAAGGGGAACATCAGGGATATTTATAGTCTTTATGCTATAATTTAATATTCCGCAGCGATAACAGAAAACAGGAGTCACATTTCTATCATTCTTTACATATTTCTACACATTTCTACAATAAACCTAAATAATTATAAATCCTAATCGGATTGTCTATCTAATTCTTATTTTCCCCTAGTAATTCCTCAGTTCCTACTGCTTCTCCCTCATTCTATCTGTTTGCTTGTATTCTAGTTTTATTTCCCTTGTTTCTTCCCTTTTAAATTCCTTTTGTGACCTTTTTATTGTACTTTACTGTCTAACCATTGATAACCAAATGTTCCAAATTAAAAAGTATTCTGAGTCCTCCTTTTCCCTTAATTTCAGTGTGAGTCATCCATCTGCGCACATTCTAAGATTTTGTGGATTATAACATTATTAGATGGTGTAGTGGGCATTTTCCAAGTCTGCACCACTGCAATTCGTGCCACTGTTAATATATGTATAATCAAATATCTAATTTGGGGGGGATACTTTTCTTTGATGATTCCCAGGAGAAACAATTCCGACTTCCACTCCAACCTGCAGTGTGTAATTTCCTCCTGGGCACAATTTCAATAGCACAGTCTGTGGGGCGATAGGGAGCACATCAGTTTCTCCTTTGCTGAACATCTCAGCTAAGTCATAATATTCATTGGGAATTAATGGCTCTGAGGTCTCTTCCCCTTTTAGTTTGGCTACTTTCTTTCACCATCTAATTCCATCCTAGTTAATTAACTTTCTCCACCATGCTAAGCCTGACACCATAGCCTCTGTTATTACAGGGGCTATGATGAACTGAATGGGCTCTACATGGGCCCCTGCCTTTAACTCCACTGATTCAGTCACACAGGTAACCAGCATACCTCCCATTATCAAACCATCTAGTTGGGAAAAGGCTATAGGCTTCTTCAACTTTCTCAGCCTATCCTTAGCTTCTCTACCACTTGGGGGCTGATTGGGTAACTAGTATGTCCTGAGTACAATGAGGTTGTTAAAACCCCTTTGCTGCTTGAAGAAGCCACATGAATCTTCACCCTAATAGTTATGGGGATGATATTATCACTTACCATCAGGTCATCTTCTCCCTCACTGTTGCTCTCATATGTGACAGGTCCCGTCTTCATAGGAGCCAGAGTATCTTCCTCCTCATTGGAAGAGGGGTGAACTATATGATTTGTTCTCCCATACAGGTCACCTCTTTTGGTTTTGACAGCTTCTTCCCTCCCTTCAGTTGGCTCCGAGGCTGGGGGAGGGCAGACATCAGTGAGGTACAAGGCACTCAGCTGCCTGGTGCCCTTCCTTGCCATAGCAAAAATATACAGGAGGGCTCTGGCATGACTTCCTGCTTTGACAGAAGGCACTCTTCCTTGTCCCCTTCTCTGCACTCTCCATTTCTCAGTAGGGTGGTGCCTGTGACTTTCTTGCCCCATATACTTGTGGAATTCCATTAGGTCAATCACTGGCCATGTGATGCCATGTTGTCAGGATTGCAGCAGCCCTTGTGACAGGCAGATATGATTTAACTCCTTATTCAGCCATTCTCTGGAGGAGGTGACCAGTAGGCATTCAGCCCAGTCTCCTAGATGGCTGGCTAGTCAACAGAAGTCTTGGATGTACTCCATCACCAGCCATTTCCCCTGCTTTAGGGCCTGGATGCATGATGGGCTGCCAGGGTATCCTTGAAGAACTCTCATAAGGCCCGCATAAAAGTTTTAAGGTCAGTTAGCTCCAGAGTAACTTCATCATGCAATAATACCAGCCATTCTGAGTCCAGGTTGGCAGTGATGGTATGGACTTGGGTTGCATTATCTGCGTACATTGCTCTGTAGCACTACATGTGGTGGTGACCCTGAGCCAAAAACTGGGCTAGGCAGTTCAGGCTCCTGTTAAAGTGAGCCACAAAGGGAGGTGTGGATACTTCACATGGACCAGGTAAAATCCTTGAGGTGGGGCTCTGGCAGCTGCTGGTGGTGCTGGAAATGCTGGTTGGAGAGGAGGGAGAGCAAAGGTCACTCCATTGGTGGTGGTGGTCTCTGACATTTGAGTGATGCCTCCTGATGCTGCCCCAGCATGAACCTCCATTTCTCCGAATTTCTCTCTTAACTGCTCCATGGACGGGTTTGAGGTGATGCCTGGAAGCTTCCACTTGGTAGGATCATTCCATTTGGCTGCCAGCCTAAACTTTCATCAGTTCTCTTGCACCTCATTGACCCCGGGGGGGGGGGATTCCTTGGCTTCTGCTGACTTCCCCGCTCTCATTAACCATTGGGGCATCCCTCAGCTGTTTTTTTAAACTCCTGTGGGCTGCTTCTCAGTTTTCTCAGTCTTCATTTTTGGGCATGCTCCAAAGGCTTGGGTGCCTGCTCCAACCTGGGATGCCATTAGCGCTTCTCAAGCCAGACTGCCCCCCAGCTTCTTCTCCTCCAGATCCCTCTCTATTGACATTGTTGCTCAAACATCCTGATGGGTCCAGATAGGTTATTGCGGTAATGTCAACTGTCCTACTTGATTCATACCACCAATAAAGACTTCTAGGACATTTTTTTGTTCCAAGAGTATAATTTAATGAGCCAACATGGATATCACAGTAAAAAAGCCAATTCTAACAGTTTCACAAGCAAATAGCATAGTTAAATGTTCCCCTTTTCATCTGGCCCACCCATTGTCATTTTATTCCAGCCAATCAGTACGGTCAGTTTATTTGGGTAATGGATGCTCCATCTAGCAGACCTCCTCAGCAGATGACCTTGATTCTCAAGTTCCAAGTTGGTGCTCTTTGTATTTCTTTCTCTCCCCCACCCCATGCCTCCCCTGCCCTCTAATCTGTGAGTGGGGTTTTCAAAGTGAGCCAAGCCTCAGCCATGACACTGTGTTATTGCCACACCTCCTTTTGGCCCTTGGAAACTGATTTCATTAAGTCTGTAATTGCAAAATTCCCCCACTTCATTATAGCAAACAATATAAATGATTGGTTTGAATCACAGGCACATGGAAGTGCATCTTCATCAATGAACCACAACTGTCATTTTTCCTTTGTTTTTGCTATACATCTAATTAACTTTAGTAAGAGCCTGCTTCATAGCAACCCCTATCTGATAAAGTACATTTGCCAGCCTATTTGGTCTAGAAAGGAATTTTCTTGCTTAATGGATAAAAGAGGTGTTTCTCAGTTGTGGGCAGCAATTCATTAATGATAGTTTTACAAGAAAACTCAAAGAAAAATAGAGAGATGATTGTCAAAGTTCAACAGTTATGCCATCTCAAAATTGTCATCTTTTGTTCTGTGCAGAAGCTTGTCTGCTGAAGCTTGTTATTAATAATGCATGACAATAATGCTCTGGCCCTCCCCTGTGTGTAACAAGCAATGCTGAGCCCAAGCAGGATAGAGTTCAATGGTATGGCAAAATCAATATAGACTGCCGAATTACAAAACAAGATCTCATTATAATAATGGCAATTCCTAGTTGTCACAAATGAGGAGGAATTCAAAGGGATTACCTGGATAAAAGTACAAACTATGTTCAGACAAACTAATCCTCAATGACATTTCTCATTTACTGAATTGCATTGGAATAAGCAGACATGATTGTTTATGGCATTTACACCAAGTTTTGATGGGAAACTGGGTAAAAATGATAAATTTTTCTTTATTTTTAATACTTTTTTCCTCTTTTATCTAGGAACCTGATTCATCAATTCTCTTGAATAAAATAAATGTTTTGGTGGGTGGATCTATTTTCATTTTTATGCACAATAATAAAAATCTTCTATCAATGATAATGATGATAATAGCTGATTTCAACAAGTTAGCTAGAACATTTCCTCTGTGTAATCCAAAACACAGTTCCTAATAATGTACTTAGGCCTCTTAGAATGGGGAGATTGGGGCTTGAATGAAATGAAGATACAGGTGATAATTCTAGTGTTCCCATGCTGTGCTTTATACATGTTCTAAGAACTTCTATATAGGATAACTCACCAGAATACATTTTAATATATTCAAGGTTAAAGAAAAAATAATTTGATGCATTTCCTAAGTAATCAATGAAATTTGCTATCACAGAAGAATTTATAAAGAAATGACATGCATGTGACCCAAGCGGCTGTGGGGAATCCTAGTGGAAAGCCCAATGCTGATGATGTCGACACAAGGCCAGGGAATACCTTGATAGGCAGCATTATGCTACCAGAACTCCGTGACCCAACTGGCTCGGCGACTGCAAAATCCTCTGCATACAGCTGGGAGTTGGAGGCACTGCAATCGGGTTATTTCTTGGGAGAAGGAATGCATGGGAAGGGTGGATGGGTGGATAACAGAGCTAGTGATGGATTATAGGTGACAATAGATTAGGACAGGACTGCTAACCAACAATCAACCTCCAGAACTTCAGCGTGAGTCAAGCGGAGCATAGGAGATAAGGAAGATTAATAGGGGTGTGTGGCCATGACTATAAATAGCATTGGGAGGCAGATGCTCCCAGCGCTAACCTTGATCAGCTTCCTGCCATTCTTGCTGGATGTGGAGCTCGATGTTTGCAAATAAACCAGGCTTGAACCTACCAAATTGTGAGAGTCAGTTTGTTTATTCCAGTGAATCCTCGACTCCTAGAAGATCGGCTGAGAGCATGGATAGTAGCCCAACACAGAGACTGATGTCAAGGAGATTAAAGACATCCTTACCAGTGGCAAATATGCTGCTTAAACCTTCAGTAATTCAAGGGGTCTCAGAAAAGTTATGGCTGAAGACACAAGCGGTCAAGATGAGATATGACAGATCAGCTAGAGATTTGCCAGAATTGAAGATTGGGGAACGGATTCAGATGAGACCGCTGCCTGGAGATCAAACAGGCTGCTGGAAATGGGTAGCTGATATATATATATATATATATGTGTGTGTGTGTGTGTGTGTGTGTGTGTGTCTTGGTGTATTTGGGTCTTGTCCCGTGTAAGATTGAGAGTATCTTGGTGACGTTTCGACGAGATCCCACTCGCCATCTTCAGGCTGGTGTCTTCGGCTTTGTGCTTGTGCCAGCAAAGCATGATCTGAGCTGCCTTCTCTCTATAAATATTGGAGGGGAGGTGTGGTGTGCTGGCTCTGTTGTAAGCGGGTTGGTTGGCTGTGTTGGTCTTGGTGTATTCGGGTCTTGTCCCGTGTAAGATTGAGAATACCTTGGCAACTTTTCGACGAAATCTCATCCGTCATCTTCAGGCTGGTGTCTTCAGCTTCGTTCTCCTGGGAGAACTGAGCCAAAGTCTGGTGTTCAGTCCTGACTGGCTCAAGGCTGACTTAGCTTTCTATTCTTCTGAGGTCAATAGCATGAAGTCCCAGATTGTTGGAGGCAATATGATTATTCTGTAAATTGCTTAGAGAGGGCTGTAAAGTATTATATAAATCTAAGTGCTATTGTTATTGCTATTAATAAAATTATTTTTCAAGAAAAGTATAACAGGTGACAAACTGAAACTCAAAGTTTTCCCTCAAATAATATCTCGTCGTTTTGTAAATTAAAATACATGCACACAAACCTCTGTGTGTGTGTGTGTCTGTGTCTCTGTCTCTCTCTGTCTTTGTCTCTCTGTCTCTGTCTCTGTCTATCTGTCTCTGTTAAGTGGGTCTGCGGAATAAAGAGGCAGGATGCGGCAGGAACAGGTAAAAGTCTTTATTGCTTCATTTTAAGTAAAAGCCACTCAGCTGCAGCAGGCGCCGGCTTTTGTAGCTGGCACTGTCCAAAGCTTCAACCACTGATAGGACTTTATTTCTCCTGCCAGTGGCTGGGCCAATGAGTGGAGTCTGCTAGTCGACTCCACTCTATGGCCATATTGGGTAATACTTAACACCCCTCCCCTCCGAGTTATTGTTCATCCAATCAGCACTTGCATACCTTACATAATCACATAGGTAGGTGGGGCTTCAAGGGGTGCAACTGGACTTGCGTACCTCACTTGTTCCTGGGGTGGACGCTGAAGTGGATTGGTCCACTGCTGCTCCGGTCCCTGCCTGTGGAACCATCTGGAAGTTGTCTCATGGTGCTGCAGGGACCATTGAGCCAGAGGCCTGTTCCAGTTTTGAACTTCCCCAAAGATGGACCGCTGACTGTGATTGTCCACAGCTTTGGTCCATGCTTCAGTGTCAGAGAGCCGCATAGTTTTCAATGTCCTTTTTGAGAGATGGCCACCAAAATTGTCTTTTGATGAGGTGCAGGGTTTTTACAAAACCAAAGTGCCTCGCTATTTTTGAGTCATGGCAACATTTCATGAGGTCTATCCTCTGGCTGGCAGGGATGTAAAGTTTGTTTTCTACCCGGGCTAGATCAACTTTGAGTAAGCAAGTCATCCTTAAGTAGTGCCTCCTTAAATATTGAAGTCGTTGCATTGTCAGTCAGTGATTCTTTCTTCTCTTGTGCCCGGGTAATTACTTTGGCTGCAAGTTGGGTTGATTGGATCATGGGTTTTATAACTTCAATCTTTTTGCTGTTGTATTGGGGTTTCCTGGACAGGGCATCTGCCAATAAATTTTTCCTCCCTGGAAGATATTTTAGAGTGAAATTAAACCGTTTAAAGTATTGAGCCCACCTTAATTGTTTTTCTGAGAGTTTCCGTGGAGTTTTCAGGGCTTCTAGATTTTTATGATCAGTCCAGACTTCAAAGTGCATTTGGTTCCCTTCTAGGAAATGTCTCCATGTGAAGAGTGCCCATCACACGGCATATGCCTCTTTCTCCCATATGGCCCATCTTTGCTCAGTTTCTGTCAGTTTCTTGGAAGTGTAAGCACATGGTTATAACTGTCCACGTCCATTCTTTTGGAGCAGAACTGCTCCAACTGCTACATTGCTAGCGTCTGCTTGGATAACAAATGGTTGTTCAGGGTCTGGGTGTTTCAGGATTGGTTCTGCTGAGAACAGTTGTTTAAGTTTTTCAAATGCCGCTTGGCATTCCATCATCCAGGTAAGGGGTTGCCTTGGTTTGGGTTTCTCCCCTTTCATTTTTAACAAGTTCGTGATGGGGAGGGCGATATTTGCAAAAGCTGGAATGAACTGATGGTAAAAGTTTGCAAAACCCAGGAAGCTTTGCAGTTGTTTGTGGGTATGGTGTGGCTCCCAATCGATGACAGCTTTTACTTTTTGTGGGTCCATCTCTATTCCCTCGTGGGATATTCTATATCCGAGGAAATCAATTTTTTCTTGGTGGAATTTGCTCGGAGTAATTTGATGTGTTCTTTTGTTTCGGTTTAGATTAAAATATCATCGAGATAAATGAGAACCCCTTTGTACAAAAATTCATGGAGGGTCTCATGAATTAATTGCATGAACACAGCAAGGGTTCCTTGTAATCAAAAAGGGAGCATTTAAATTGGTAGCATCCCAGTAGGGTGTTAAAAGCCATCTTCCACTCATCCCCTTCCCTTATTCTAATGCGGTAATATGCCTCTCATAGGTCTAACTTTGAAAAAAATTTCCTTTAGAGAGGTGGGCTAACATGTCCTTCATGAGGGGGAGTGGGTACATATTCTCCACACTAATGGCATTAAGTTTTTTGTAATTCACACATAGGCGCAAAGAGCCATCTTTCTTTTCATGGAATAATACTGGGGCTGCTATTTTTGGTCAGGTAGGTTCAATGAAACCCCTTTTTAGATTTTTACCGATAAATGCCCTGAGTTCTTTTAATTCTCTGGGGGACATGCAGTACATTTTTGGTTTTGGAATTTTAGTCCCTGGTAGGATTTCAATGGCGCAGTCTGTGGTGCAATGGGGTGGGAGTTCATCAGAAGCCTCCTCGCTAAATACTTGGGCTAAATCCTGGTATCATTGGGGATGTTAATGGGTTCAGCCAGCTGACTGGCCATAGCTGGTTCTCTGTTCTCTGCTCTCTGTTCCCTTTCTTTTCCTTTCCTCTGGGCTGTTGCGAATGCTACATGTTTCTGGAAATGTACGGTTCCTCTCTTCCAGTTTATTTTTGGATTCAATTTCCATAGCCACGTGAGTCCTAGTACTAGTGGCCCTTCCATTCCTGGTGCTACAATGAATGTGAGCATCTCACTATGGTTCCCTAGTCCTATTTTATTGGTTCTGTGGCAAAACTGGCTGGCTCCCCCTCCACTATAGTTCCATCTAATTGGCAAAAAGCGATGGGATTTTCCATTTTCTTTAGTTGGATTCCCAATTTCTCTGCTAGGGAGGGGTTGATTAGGCACTGGGTGCATCCTGAATCCAGTAACGCTGCAACTTCCTCCCCCTTCCCTCGGCTGGGGATAAACAGTTTTAGGGGTAGAGTGATTGGTTCAATTGGGTCACTTACCAGTGGGTCACCTTCTGGATCACTTTCGTACTGGCTCAGGTCTCCTCGGGGCATTGGGGGTTCTTCCTCTGGGTTAGGGGGGAATAGAACCTCACAGCTTCTCGGCTTCTCAGGCCAGTTTCTTTTCCTCGAGGGTTGGATTTTCCATGTTTCCCCCCTGATGGGTGGTCTGGCTTTCTGGCAGGGGTTTTTGAATAGCATTCTGCTGCGCTTAAAGCAGCCAGCTGATCTTGGAGTCATGGTGGTTTGGGGTTTGAAAAATTCCTGCTTTCCCTGGAGGGGGGATCTTCTCCAGACTTTGCCATTGCGGTACTGGTTTTGGGTCATGTCTATCTCTGCCTCCTCTGCCATCAGGTACCATTCATGCAGGAGGTTTGGGGCCCCATGGGCCAGGCAGGCGGTGTACATGTTGTCATTGAGTCCATCTTTGAACCAACAAACTAGGATATCTTCTGGCCAGTTGACTTGGCTGACAAGGTCACAAAATTCCTCGGTGTACTCAGCTACTGGGCAATGGCCTTGTTTTATGACTCTAATGCGGTCACGGGCTTTTCTATCAGCAAGGTGGTCTTCGAAGCGGTGGCGTAGGGCTTTCATGAATCAATTGAGGTTCCTCAGTTCTGGGGCGTTGACGTTGTGGAGAGTCACCATCCATCTGGCTGCTGCCCCTTCTAGGGCCAGGGTGATGACTTGCACTCCGGCCCCCTGGGTTGGGAATTTCTGCCCGTATTCTTGCATGTAGGTGAGGACTTGCACCAGGAAAAATCCCAGTTTCTGGGGGTCCCCATAGAATTTTACCAAGGGCAGGACCTTTCTCTGCAGTTGTATGTCTCTGGGTTGGCCCGGATTAATCCCCTGCTCTGGGGTGACAAGGGGTCGGGTACCTGGTATGGCTGCTGGTCCTTCGCCTTCTCCACTGCCCAATCATTCTCAGCTGGATCGAGGTGATGGCTCGGGTTCTTCCAATTTCTGGTTCCCTCGCTCTCCTATGTTGGCAACCCAATCCATCCCTCACATTGAGATCCTCCAGGGCTTCCCTCACAAGGTGATTTATGTACCGTTTCAGTCGGTCATCTGCCAGTGGTTCCTCTACCCATTTTTCCTGATCAGATAGGGCCTCCATCTCCAATTTCTACCTGGGTTTATGGCTACCCCAGGTGATAGTTACTCCCTTGGTTCTTCCGTTCCAGCTGTCTCTCTTTCCTATGCCTATAGACCACCGAGGCTTTGTGGAATTTTCACCGGCAGCTTCACTGTCTTTGATGGGGTGCACAAAGTCTGTGTCTGGCTGGGTAGTTGTCAAAGTTTCTCCCCAGCATTCAGCTTCCCCTTGCTCCTTGCTATATTCGGACATTTTTGCAGGGTACCCTCAGTAGAGTGAAGTTTTTTTTTTTTAATCCTCTCCAGGTTGACGTCTTTTGCAGACTCTGCTTTATGTAAGCACTGGACTTTTTCCCTTCACCTGAAAAGAATGAACTTCTGAAAGCTAGATATTTCAAAAGGAATCCTTTATTGAAAGGGAGTGAATCCCAGCACTAGTCAAAGCAGAGTCTAAGATGTTTCCAGGCATACAGTAATAGATAAAGGGAGTTAGAATCCCTCCCCTTACTTAGATGTGGATTTAGTCAAACAAAGAACCAACATGTTAATTCTCCCCTCCCCTTTTCTGGGAACATATCTTAGGAGAGTTCCCAGGAGTATCTTCCAGAGCTGGAATTTTTATGGTCCCTTCTCATCTTGTTATCTCTTCAAGAGGTGACAAGTTTCTAGACATCTGGCTCCAATCCTCCAGTTGTATATCATGTGCAAGTTATACAGAATCAATATAAGACTTAATATATTCAGGTTACATCAAAAAGGATTACTTGTACCAACTCCCCCCCTTCTTCTTCCATTGAAGAATGACAGATACATGGATCTGACACTCTGGCCTCTGTTACCCACATCCTACTTCTCCCTGGGGGAAAGAAAGAAAAACACGGGCGCAGCATGCTCTGTCCTCCATTGCCCATGTCCTTCTTCTCCCTGGGAGAAAAGGAAGAAAGGCATGAGTGCAGCATGCTCTGGCCTTTGCCACCCTGACTCCTGCCCCTACCGCCTGCTTTCTTACACTTCTCGCTGTTCTGAAGCTTGCCAGATCATTTTGTCCCAGTCAGACCAGGTGTGTGTGTGTGTGTGTGTGTGAGTGAGAGAGAGAGAGAGAGAGAGAGCGCCTTGGGGAGGGCGTGGGGAGACTGGCCATTGAACTAAGTGCTGAGTTATGACTTGTGTCTCCGTAGTGGTACAAAGCGATCATCCTTGAGCAAACAGTAGTGTGTCCCCCTGCTTGCTTTCCTGGGCTTCCTCGCACCTCTTTTCCTCCTTTCTCCTTTCCTGCATCTTCGGCGCTTGTTCTGGAGGTGGAAAGAGCCAGGGCACCAAGAAAGTCACCTAGAGACTATCCTTCTCATCCCCCCAGCGTCGTTTCTATCTTTCCACTGAGGGCCGGACCCGATGCAAAGCGTGCATAGCCTCAGCACCCTGAGTCTGGATTGCTGTCTGGGGGCATTTGTGCAGCCCTTGTGGTATCTGCTGCAATGGGTATGCATGAGGTTTTAGCTCCTTGGGGATTACCGCCTTTCCCGGCTTCCTGTGCCAGATCAGAATGTCCCATTTTCTGGGAGTCAGTGGGGCTGCGGACAACACAAGGCTCTCCTCTCTATCGGGAAAGGGAACTGGGCTGTGGGGTCCTGCTACGGCCAAAGGAGAAAGTGGCATCGGGCTTTTCATGAAGGGAGGAAACATGAAACATTTCATCCCCCGGGAGAAGCTACAGGTGGTGGAGCACTCTGACCAGGAGGGCGAGATCCTGGCTGCCTCCCATAGCAGCGCCAACTGCAGCAGTGCCTCTGCCCCCCTCCTGACCAGGTGTGTGTGTGTGTGAGAGAGAGAGAGAGGGGGGAGGGAGGAAGGAAGGAAGGAAGGAAGGAAGGAAGGAAGGAAGGAAGAGAAAGACCAAGCAAGAAAGAGAGAAATAGTGAAAAGAGAAAGAAAGAAAAAGAAATAGTAAGAAAGGGGGGGAGAAAGAGAAAAAACAATGTGCTATTATTTTTAATTGACAAGGAATGGCTGGGAGGGGAGGGGCCAGGCGAGGCACTCCTTGATGTGATATTGAGTTGGCCACACCCACCCAGTTACATGACCAATCCATGCCCACCCCAGTCACATGACCAACAAGCCACACCCACCAAATAAGCCATGCCCACAGAACTGGTAGTAAAATTTTTTGAATCCCACCACTGCCTCCAACCATCATTTAAAGTAGGGGACAAAGTGTTTTTGTCAACTAAATATCTCAAATTGAAACTTCCCAGTAGGAAGTTGGGCCCTAAATTCTTAGGTCCATTCCCTACATCAAAAATAATCAATCCAGTCACAGTCCAATTAAGATATTCCCGGCTATTGAGGAAAATACACCCAGTGTTCCATACTGTAGTTTATTGAAACCAGCTGTAGAGTCAAATCTAAGGCCGATACCAACAGCTCCCCGCAAACCTTTTATCGTACAGGGTGGGACACATTATGAAATCTTCTCAGAACTTGTTTTAAAACTATTATTTCTTTCTCTTTATATTTTAAGGGATCATCTCTTGCTCTCTGCAGTATCTCTGTTTTTGTTGCTTTTTTGGTAAATCTCATGTGGACCTCTATAGCAAGTCTGTTTCTCATCACATATCTAGGGTAAACTCTGAATATTTCATCGGTCTCAACCAAAATTTTCTCTTTAGACACCTCCAAAGGTCCCGCCAACAGTTCTGCCATTATCTCTACTAAGTTCTTTCCCTTTTCTTCTTCCATGTCCTGGAATCTCAAATAATAGTCTGCCTGGTCCATTTCTAATGATATGATTGTATGTTTTTTATTTTGGTCTGCCAATGTAAGTCTATAAGCAAGCTGTCCCACACTTTTCTCTGTTAGTTCAGTTTTTTCTTCTACTTTTTGTATATGTTGTTCATGCTGCACCATCACCTTTTGAAAGTTCTCTATTTTTTCTTCCACTTTCTCTACTTTCTCGTCTACTTTTCCTATTCTTTCCTTTAAATCTTCATACAGAGCTTGTATAATGGTTTTCAATTCCACTTGCATCACATTAGCTTTCTCCTGTTGAAGCAGAGCATCATCCAAGGTTCTCTGTCCCAGGGCTAGAAGTAGTGGGCAATGATGCTGAAGATGGTACTGATGTTATCTTCTTCATTTTAAGATACTCTACTATTTATAATCCACCCCCAAATAAAGGGAATAATTCAATTGTAATCCAAAAAAGTAGTGAAAATGTAAATTATAATCCAAGTACCAATTCAATCTTTGGATTCTTTCTTTTTCTTCAGGTTCTTCAAACCTTAATCCAGTTAAACCAAAGGAAAGAAACTTGCAAGTAGCAGATTGTAATCCAAATTGGCCCACCAAACCCAAAAGTTAAACCACCAGTTATTTTATGTCCAAAAAGAGAGTACACAGAACAAAAAGAGAAAAGGGGGGGGAAGGGGAAATCAAAGAAGTCTTTTCTATTCAGTTCTATTTGCTTTGTCTGATTTATTTTCCTTTGAATTCCAAGAGCTACATTGTTTGCAAAATAAAAAAGGAGAGAAAGTTTATTAGTGTTCTGTTCTCTATCCTAGTTCTTCAGTCAAAACATCTTGTTAGCATTGTATTCTTAGACTTCAAGGCTGCCCATCAGGGGTAGGATGCAAATATTTTTACTACCAGTTCTGTGGGCATGGCTAGGTGGGCATGGCCATGTGACTGGGTGGATGTGGCTTCTTGTTTTTTTTGCAGCAATCCCCCCTCACGCTTCATTTTTTAAAAATTACATTTATATGCCGCCCTTCTCCGAAGACTCATGGCAGCTTACAATTTTTGGGATACAACCCAGTGTGCTCAGCAATAGCCTTCATTCCATTGTATATGCCTGCTTATTACTAAGCGGCATTTTTACAAGGTCAGCTTATTGCCCCCAACAATCTTGGGTCCTCAATTTACCTACCCCGAGAGGATGGAAGGCTGAGTCAACCTTGAACCTGGTGGGATTCGAGCGTACAGTAATTGTAGGCAGCTGGAACTTAAATGCAGGCATTTAACAGCCTGAGCCACCAAGGCCCTTTTTGCCTCCTGGGCCTCAGGGAAGCCTCCTGGGAGGCCATTTTTGCTCCCACGAGGCTTCCCTGAGGCCCAAGAAGGCAAAAAATAGAGCGTGGGGTGGGGGCATGCACCCCCTACCTGCCCCTTTTTGCCTCCTGGGCTTCAGGGAAGCCTCCTGGGTGAAGGAGTAAGACACCAAGGGGAATCCTGGCACAGCTGATCATCAGAACAGCTGATCATTGGGAGGAAAAAAGAAAGAAAGAAATATCGGTTTGGCTAAACCGGTAGCTGTTTTTTAATTACTGGTTTGCTAGAACTGGCCCAAACCAGTAGAATCCCACCTCTTATGTCTTCCACTTTTCACTTTTGCCTGTAGATGGCACTGTTGCTCTGCTTCACTCTTTCTGTCTCTTTACATTATATTTCCTAAAGCAAGTTATAAAATACAGTATATAGAAAAAAAAAGAAAGAAAACCTCTATAGTCAGCTTTAGTAATGTTCAAAAATTTCTAGTTTACAATTATTGTATTTTAAAGTATCCAGTTCGGTTTCCTCTTGCAACAAGTGCATTTAATCAGTCATGTGTTTCATTGACAGCCCTTAAATCTCTCCTCGCCACTTTTCTTCCGGAGGTGGAAGAAAGAAAAAGTTCCACCTCCCCTTTTGGGTCCCATTTCTCTCCGTTATCTTCTAGGGGACTCTTTCCTCTAAAAGTATTAAAAATTCAGGATTAAAAGTGTCTCACCCAGATCGATCACACTGTTCTTCTATCTGTCTTCCTCACTTCCTTCCGGTGGCTGTCCCAGCTTCATAGCAGCACGTAATGGCTGACTTCCCAGCTGTCAAGTTAAAGAGCCTTATCCAGGTCACTACGGGAGATTGTAGGCTCCCCGTGATCCTCAGACTGTGCTCTTTTTGTTCATTGCCCCTCCGGGGTGACTTAAGTCCATTTGAACCGCCGGCAGCTAGAGATTTGACATTCCCCCATGGAACTCCCATGAGGCACGTTGTGTTGCTGTAACATCAGCCCCGCCCTCTATAAGTGGGGTTTTTGAGGGGTGAGAGATACTTTTGCAATTAACAGCATGATCAAATGACCTCCCTTCCCTCTATCTTCCACTTACTTCATGCTTTATACTTAAATGTCCCAGGTATCAATTTTTAGTAATTTAACAGTTATTCTTCACGTCCTTTTCTTTGCCGTATTCTTCTGAGGGAGACTTCTACCCCTGTTTTGAGAGAATTATTAATAATGTATATAATAAATTAAAATGTAATGATGTTTAATACCATGGATCATTTCAACCCGATGGTTTACTTTATTCAGAACTGGCATAAAATTATCCTAAAAAGAAAATGCAGACATTAAAATAGTCAGACATATTAACTGTAAATGTCTGTATGTATAAAGATTAACATACCGAGTTCAGTGCTACAAAGGGTTGATTCCATTTTATATTCCCTATAAAACATTATATATCTATGCACACCTATGCAAATATCTACATACAAGTTTGTGCATGCAAGCTTAACAAATATTCATTCCAATTTTTGAAAAGTTTTGTTTAATACGAATTTACATTACTCTATAAAGATATAATAATTTATGCTGCCAATATAATGTAAGAAAAACGGAGTTATATAGTAGAAAGAAAAGCAATCAATCTTAACAGTGTTAATTTGCATATAATTTCAGCAGACAATCCAGGCCTAAAAAGTGAGAAGTTCTGAGAAACGTTTATGATGTTACAATTTATATAGAGCTTCATTCTAATATTTGATCTGAAAGGGATCTTGGACGTCTTCTAGTCCAATGCACTGTTCAAGCAGTGGACCCTGTACCATTTAGACAAATGACTGTCCAATCTTTTTTAAGATGCCAGTGATGGGCACCCACAACCTGTGAAGGCAAACCATTCCATTGGTTTATTGTTCTCAATGTCAGAAAATTTCTCCTTACTTCTAAGTTGCTTCTCTCCTTGATTAGTTTCCATCCATTGTTTCTTATCTTGCTTTCTAGTGCTTTGGAAAATAGGTTGACCCCCTCTTCTTTATGGCAGCCCCTCAAATATTGGGACACCTCTATCAAGTTGGCCCTTATGTATATGTATATAATTGTATATGTATATAAATACATGTATATGAATATAATTGTATATGTATATGTATATAAATACATGTATATGAATATAATGTCACCAGTGGTGGGATTCAAATTTTTTTACTACTGGTTCTGTGAGCATGGCTAGGTGGCAATGTGACTGGGTGGGCATCAGTGGTGGGATTTGAATTTTTTTACTACCAGTTCTGTGGGCGCGGCAGGGGAAGATTACTATAAACTCTCCAGTCAGAAGTGGTATTTGGGGTTCTTCAAACTACTCAAAATTTCCGTTACCAGTTCTCCAGAACTGGTCAGAACCTGCTGAATGCCACCTCTGATGGGCTTGGCCAGGTGGCCTTTGTGACTGGGTGGGTGTGGCAAACCAAAATACAAGTGGTCCTCACTTAATGGCTGCCTGCTTAGCAAATGTTCTAATTTACAACTGACCTCCCCACAGCTACTAAACCTGTTTTTGGAGTTTTGACAGCCATGTACACACACGCACATGCACACACACACACACATTTCTGACCAGTTACAACATACCAACAATTATGTGACTGAGGCTTTCTATGTTTTTTGCCAGTTTCCAACAATTCCTTCTGGTTTCTGGTTAAAAATGCCCATTGGGGAAAATGGACTTGTTTAACAACCACAGTGTTCACTTAATGATCACAAGGTTCACTTAACGACCATGGTGTTTGCCTAACTCAGGGGTCTGCAACCTTAAACACTCAAAGAGCCATTTTTCTATTTTCTTTTAAACAGGTTTCTCTCTTTCTTTCTCCCTCTTTTTCTTTCTCATCTCTCTCTCTCATCTCTCTCTCTCTCTGTCTGTTGCCTCTCTCTCTTTCCCTCCCTCCCTCTCTCTGTCTCTCTCTCTCTCTGTGTCCATCCCTGGGGGCCGGAGGAATATAAGTCACTTTTTTCAGTGCTGCTGTAACTTTGAATGGAGGCTAAACAAATGGCTGTAAGTCAAGGACTATCTGTATCTGCGGCTTTAACCTTCCAATTAGTATCTAACTAGATTTCAGCTGCATCTCTGCACCAGGCACAATAGGATAACTTCCTTATTCCTAAAATGCAGGAAAATAACCCAGGCTCACAAGAAGTTGTTGTACTTGAGTGTTTTTCAAGCTTAGCAACTTTAAGACATGTGGACTTCAATTCCTAGAATTCCCCAGGCAGCATGAGACCTGATCATTTGATTACTCCAAAGTCAGTAACATGAAAGAATTACCAACTTTAAAGATACTGAGCATTGTATCTCTGTATGAATTGACTTAATAAGATTCCATACTTATCATGCTGGACAGAACCATCAAGGCATTGCTACTAGATTGCCCCTTGTACCATTTGGGTGGGGGGGCTCTGATTTAATATTTCCTCCTCCTCACTAAATGCATGGATTGACCTCAAATGGATGTTACCTATTTTCTATTGGTGGATTAATCTATCAAAATGTAATATAAACTGCCCCTTCATCACAAGGACACGGTTTTAAAAGTCCTCCCCCTAAATAGCTCTTCCAGGATGGCTGTTCCTAGTTCATTAAAATGTTCTAGGGTTAGTACTATCTTAAATTTAGAGATAGATACAAAACAGCGGAGTCTGACTACTGAAAATCATACCAAGGAAGGCCAGCAAATCTAGCTGCCTTTCTACCTATATAACATAATTTTAAGGCTGAGCATTTCCTTTTTATAGTCCATCATAAGCACTACATCCAATGAAAAGCCATAACACAGCAATTTCCAATGAATTAGTCAATTAATAATTTTAAATTACTTTCTCTCCAGCAATCTGGGTTGAAGCAGAATTAAACCATATCTGCTCTTTCGTTGTCTGAATAGATTTTATAGGAAGGAGGCTTAATTTCACACACGCACACCAGCCACTTCCCACTCGATCTACCTCATTTAGGAAGCATGGAAGACGTAGTCAGCAGTAGTAAAACTAACTCAATATCTTCCAAATGGGATAGGCACAGAGGGACGGGAGAGGAGAGAAAGGGATTCTTGCTCCAGGCCACTTTAAAATGCTTTAAAATGCTTTAAAGCCCGGCAGCTCTAGCAACACATCTTCGGTCTCATCCGAGTTGAGTAGCTGGGAGGGGAAGGAGTGTGGCCGGGCATGCAGTGCTACCGGTTCGGGAGAATTGGACCAGACCAGCTCAATCCCACCACTGAATGTCACCCCTTATGTATACAATTACATAAAAAATAGGAATAAACAGTTGTATGAAATAAGTGCCAAATATTTTGCCTTATTGTATTTCCCACCTACAAGTTCTGCTGCCTCATCTCTTGGAAAAGCCTATTCCATTGGAAATAGCAATAGCACTTAGACTTATATACTGCTTCACAGTGCTTTACAGCCATCTCTAAGCAGTTTATAGTGTCAGCATATTGCCCCCAACAATATGGATCTCAACACAAGTTGCCATTGATATATGAATACTAATATATACACCAGAATAGGATTTTTTCCTGTCTTAGTGAAGATCTGACCTGATAATTCATGTTCCACTCATTAAAGTATTCTCAACAACTACCTATCCATTGATTCCAGTGTTTTCCTTCCTGGTGACCATTTACCTTCTCCTCTGTTCTTTGTCTATGAGGTTCAATCATTGCCATCAAAGCACAAGGAAGTGTGATGACCCGGAGTGTATCAAAAATATAACAAAAAACAAAACGTAAATAAAGGTCCTTTAATGCCTTCAACTTGGCTTCACTGTTTAATTGTTCACAGTTGAAGATTAAACAATTTTCAAAATAACTTTCCAAATGAAAGAAACACAGTTCAAATTCAAAGAGCAGATAACGAAGCAAAAACCAAACACAAACTGCACTGAATAAAGTTCCATGACAGACCAGGATAAATAATTGTAAACTTCAGGAAGATAACCAGGTTCAGTCCATTGGAAGAACGCCAACCAAGATAAACCTCATCTAGGAATAAAACACTAATTTGTCTCCAGCGTTTGTTAGCATGCAGGTCCAAACTCTTATGCAGATCTCACACCTGCAACCCATGAAGAGGATCAAGGCCCTCTTCTCCCGAGTAGACCACATTTTTTCCCTGATCCTATCCTCCCTGCATGCCCTAGGATGGATAGGGGATGGGCCTGGGTCCTCGTCTGACTGCTCAGCTGGCCTCTGCCCTTCCCCAGCCTCCTCCACCACCTCTGGAGCCACACTTCCACTCCCTGTTGGCTGTTCCTCCTCTCCCTCAGAGTCAGTCTCCAGCAGGGCATGACAGGAAGCAATCCAAACATTATGAAAATAATACAGGAGTGTTTACTGGGTGCAATAACTATCATACATTGTCGTTCAAATAATTTCCATTTGTCAGGTTTATTGTGGGTGACTCTAACCTTTTTGCTTGATGAAAGATTTTCCTAAGAACTGTCCATGGAAGTTATCATGCTTGTGGCTTGATTAAAAACATGTATTTCCTAGTAGGAATTGCTTCTCTTCAGTGACCCCAGCTGCTCTTTCCTTGCCTTTTTTGATGATGTGTGACGTGTTTGCTTTGTACCTCTCTTTTTAAAAAATGTATTCACATTATAGGGCCTTGGGTGGCTCAGGCTGTTAATTGCCTGCACTTAAGTTCCAGCTGCCTACAACTGCTGTAGGCTCGAATCGCCCCAGGCTCAAGGTTGACTCAGCCTTCCATCCTCTCGGGGTAGGTAAACTGAGGACCCAAGATTGTTGGGGGCAATAAGCTGACTTTGTAAAAATGCTGCTTAGTAATAAGCAGGCATATACGATGGAATGAAGGCTATTGCTGAGCACACTGGGTTGTATCCCAAAAATTGTAAGCCGCCCTGAGTCTTCGGAGAAGGGCGGCATATAAATGTAATTAAAAATAAATAAAAAATAAAAAATAAAAAATAAATCCCATTGCATCATTACATGTCTTTGTGACATACAATGACTTAGACAATATTGCTTATTATTCTACCTGTCAACTCTACCAGATTAAATGAAAGTTGTATTTCATAATTTTCATATTTCATATTGCCAATGAGGACTTAAATTATAATTAAAAGGTCATATGTCTCCTGTATTTTAGGGAGAAATAGCAGGGCTGGAAAATGACAGTAGAGACTGTCCTTCAGCAGACTGTGCTCTTCAGTAAAAAGCCTAAGTTGTGCTGAAAGAAAGCAGAAAAAATCTTTAACAATGTATAAACATTAAAAACATGCAAAACAGTTTAAAAAATAAGCTTTCTCTTTCCTTTTTTTTGAAAGGAGTGCAAGTTTTCCTGGTGAAATAGTGCCCATTGTCTTTGGGACATAGTATATTTTGTTGCTTCATATTGCCAAGTGTTGTGAAATAAAGATTGACGAACTGATTAGCAGATTCCCTATTCTGGGTAGAGGTGTCTAATTACTGGCTTCAGTGGAGTCTGAATCTGGGAAAGACATGGGCACAAAATCTGATCTCTTCTATGCAAGTCTCCGAAGGTTTAAGAGTGATTTGCCCTAATGGGAAGATGTATTTTGCTGTTTCTGATCACTGTATGCTTTGGATGCCTGAACAGCTAGCATCACTGAATAGCTGGCCACTTTTAGCAATGACATCAAGGGATCTGGCAGATTTCAATTGTAACTTTCCAATAGTGTGGAATGCTTTGATAAAAGCCCATACCAGGCTGGTCAGCCTTAAGAGATGGGTTGAACAGCTATTAGTGTTGGTGAGACCAAGAGAGAGCAAAGTTAATGCTTCTGGCTGTCCCATTAAATACAGCAACTGAATAAGATCCAGAACTATGTTAGCAAAGTTTAGCATAGCAAACATGCACTGATAAGTGAATTGTTGAAAGAAGGGATAAATACTTCTGGCTTGCTGTTTGGTTCAGTTGCAGTAAGTCATTATGCTACTCAATGTTCTTTGGCCTTTTCCACATATGGAAATGAACTGGAAAATATTATACATTGTCTTAACAATTCTAGAAGTTGCAAAAAAAAACCCTCAGTAAATTTTGAAACTTTCAAAATGCTACAAGAGCTTCAATTAGTTTTGGAACTTCAAAATAGGTTCTTGTTTCACAATGCTTTGAAAGGGAAATTCAATCAAGGTCTTGTCATATTGAAGCTTCCAAGTTTTGCAAAGCCCAGCCATATGTCTGTCTATATGATGGAATTTCAAATTAAATCTCTACATTGATCAGCAGGACTATTTGCAACATTTCCTCCAACATGTCTTGAAAGCACCTTACCCTCTCTACAAAATGTTCTCTCTCTCCCTCCCTCCCTCCCTCCCTCCCTCCCTCCCTCCTCGTGTGTGCATATTTGTGTTCAATTTGGGGACATGACATTCACATTCTTGAAAATTCCAACGATTGGATAAAACCTTTTTTAAAGAATTAGATCAAATAATAAGTTTGGGATGGGAAAAAAGCCAGGTTAAAAATGAAACTATTACAGGACAAAAGAGAAAGGGGTGGCTTTGGACTCCCTGATTGGGAAATGTATTATCAAGCTGTGGCCATGGTATGGATCAAAGATTGGATTAATCTGGAAAATAGAAGTGTATTGTTAATAGAGGGCCATGACTTGCAGAGTGGGTGTCATAGTGTTCTATGGGATGGGAAATGTAAACAGCATGCATATTTTCAGAACCATATGATTAGAGATTCATTAATTCAGACATGGAATAAGATTGAAAAAAATCATTACACCAAAATACTGAATTGGTTGTCTATGGAAGCACAAATCTACCCAAATGTAATGGACCTTGGAAAAAAGAGGACTTATAAAGAATTATTAGACACACAAGGAAGATTAAAAACAAGACAAGAACTACAGCAACAAAACATAAAGATAGATTGGTGGCCATACATGCAAATGCAGGCGAGATATACAAAAAGGACAAAGAATAATTTGGTTTCTCCATGGAAAAACATCAATTAGATAAAATTCTACAAGAAATGGAAAAGAAAATGATTTCAAGAATATACAATTATCTACTGGATTTTAAAATGGAAGAGGAGGTGGTCAGAGACAATGGTGGTATGGGCGAAAAACGTTGGCCATAATATAGATCTGGAAAACTGGAAGAGAAAGTGGGGATCAAATTACAAATTAATTACATCTACAGCATACAGGGAAAATCAATATAAAATGTTTTACAGATGGCACCTTCCCCCTGTTAGACAGGCAAAAATGTTTAACTTAGACCCAAAATGTTGGAAGTGTGGAAACAAAAAGGCACCTATTTCCATACCTGGTGGACATGTCAAGAGGTGAAAAAATATTGGAATTTAATTAGACAATGGCTAGAAGATATTACAAATCAGAAAATTGAACTTAATCTGGAAATGTTTTTATTAGGCATAATAACACAAACATGCAATAAAATGGATAGATATGTCATGTTACATATATTAACAGTTGCAAGGAACTCATACGCACAACTCTGGAAGGAAAAAAGGGTTCCAATGGAAGGCATGGTTATAAAAATAATAATAGATTGTATAGAGATAGACAGGCTAATGATGAAAATAAAAGACAGAGAAGATTCAATTTATTACAGGGCCTGGGATGCCTGGTATAAGTGGTTTAGAAATAAAAATAAAGTAAAATGGCAATTAGGAAAAGAATGAGGGACTATGTAAATATGTAAATATATTATAGAGAAGATTGATGTGTAAAGATAAAAGATATTGATTTATAGCAAGAGTAAGATGTAATGGTAAAGGAATAAGTAAATATATATACTGAAGAATGCAAAGAGATATAAAAGATGTCTTGATGTTGATTATAATGTATAAAGTTTTTATTTTATGTTTTTAAAATGTCAAAACTTAATAAAATTTATCTTAAAAAAATTCCAACAATTTTCAAGCATCCAAAAGGAACTTTAGGACATATCTAATATATTTTTAGAGGGGGCATGAGATTGCTGTCCTATTTCAATTTACTTCAAGGAATGTATGAGTCAGGCAAATAATCTGTGCTACTAACAAGTGATCATCATTTAGGCTCTATCACCAGCAAAGTTATCTGAGATTTTATGAGAGGTTTTCAGTGCAAGTCACAATGACTATCTTGATAATGTCTTTATTCTAGATGATGTTCATGCAGAAGACTTTTGCTAACCTATTAAGAGATATCCACTTATCTAGGATAAAAAGTGATACACTAATGCATTATTTCCCAATAGGGTCTTTAAATGTAGTTTTATTTTTATTTTTGTGTTCCATCACTTATATTAATTTATATTTGTTTTTTTTTATTCATAATTTATATTTATTATGTCCCCTTCCATTAAGAATATTTGAGCCAATTTCATTTTCTTTATACTATTCTGTTTTTAAAATTAATCCCCTTCAGAGATGCATATTGATAATGTTTTCCCCAGAATTGTTCTTGCTTTTTAAAATAGTGAAAAATGAAAAGTCTTTTCTGCAAAGTTGTGCACTTTGTTATGTTCCAAAGCCTGATGTGATTTAGAGATGTAAATATTATAAATAGAAATGGCAATGCAGTCTGAAACAATAGATTAATTGTACTACTTCTCTCTTAAACTGCATGAAACAGAAGGGGAACTATTTAGCATCATTGGATGAAATGATGAACAGATGATTCGAATTCTTCCTTTAATGTAAAAAAAAGACGAAGTAAAAATAGCATAGCTCATAGCAGAAAAATATGCCCAATTCAGACAGTTGTATAACGACTGATGATATTGAGAATAATCTCCTTTCCTTAATATCCCTTATTTGTTATTCTATTTTGCTGTCATCAAATAAGAAAGAATATAAAAGTTGATGCAGCATTTTTGTTCTACAGCAAGAGAAGGAAATCAATGAAACTCTTGATATCACTGACTTGCAGTTTTCAAAATTTGTCATTATGGTTAGTGTTGAAGGGAGGAAAAGTTCAACTATGTTTAGAGTTATTTCCATTTGTGGCCAGTCAGATGAAACAAAGGATGGTCTACAAGAGCAATGGCAATAGATTTCAATCTGGTATTGCAGTTCTTTTATAAATTAAGACGGAGAAGGTAAAAACATTTGGGGCTCTGCAAAGCCATCATGTGATTCTAAAATCTTCAAAGATAATGACCAGGAGAATAAAAATGACCGTATCTACTGAAATGTTAAAGAAACAATCATTAAATCATTGATATTATACGGAAGACATTCCAAAATAGAATCTGCTTATAAAACAGTGGAATGAGCTAGAAAAAAATTAAATATTATTATACAAGGGAAAATTATTTGTCCCCTCATGATTCACTTGCAAGTTATATTATTGATAAAAATTTATTCACAGTAATATAAATGATTAACAGTTATAGTCCTATCTATATAGTCCCATATATAACATTATCCTATGCTTCATCTTCCTTCTTATTTCGTTCTCTCCCCAGACCCCAGTGTTTCAGTTTTCTTTTAATTTTCTTTATGTAATTTCAGTTATGATAGGGGAAGGATCATTAACTATTGAACTGGTACAACCATTAATTATGAATAATGTGTAATTAAGCCAAAACTTGTCTAGCATTTTCCATTTATTAGTTTTAACCCTCTTAAGGCAACAGGAAAAAAATAGTTTTTATCAGCCTTTCCATATGTTATCAGGAACCTTTTAATGTGCTGGAATATAACTCTTTCCACTTCAGCTACATCTGGCAGTTATTCAGCCTACTGAAATATTTGAAGATAGTAATCATGGCAATCATATTTTTGCTATATACATTACTGTTTCAGTTGTTTTTAAAGGATTTAATTGTCTAGCTGTTAACTGTTCTGATACAATAAGTGAGAAAAAAATGACAGAATAGTAAACAAACAGTACAAATAGACAGACAACCAGCCTTCTAACCAGATACATTTTCTTCTCTGAAAATCATGAAGGCTATTTTTTAATGTAAGTGATCGATATCTTGTCCATATATATATATATATATATTCATCTCTTGAAAATTATGATATCAAATGGTATCTTTAAAACAGACAGGATAGCTTAAACTCCCCCCTTTTTATATCCCTTCATTCAGGGTAGAGTCGAGGCAACTGGATGGAGCTGAGGATTTACTGATTGGATGCCCTTCCTGATGCCTAGGTGGAGTTCACAGCAGATATTTTTTTCTTTGTGCTCTAGGAGAGAAAGATCTGCTGCTACCTAAGATTGAATTCTCAACCTTCCAAGTGGGAGGCAAACATCTTCAACACTGGGTCACCACACCACTCAGCCAGGATAGAATATAGAATAACAGAGTTGGAAGGGACTTTGGAGGTCTTCTAGTCCAACCCTACTTAGGCAGGAAGCCCTATACCATTTCAGATAAATGGTTATCCAATCTCTTCTTAAAAACTTCCAGTGCTAGAGCATTTACAACTTCTGGAGGCAAGTTGTTCCATTGGTTAATTGTCCTCACTGTTAGGAAGTTTCTCCTTGGTTGTAGGTTGCTTCTCTCCTTGATTAGTTTCCGCCCATTGCTTCTTATCCTACCCTCAGGTGCTTTGAAGAGTAGCTTGACTCCCTCTTCTTTGTGGAAACCCCTGAGATATTGGAACACTGCTATCATGTCACCCCAGTCCTTCTTTTCATCAAACTAGACATATCCAGTTCCAGCAACCATTCTTTACATGTTTTAGCCTCCAGTCCCATAATCATCTCTGTTGCTCTTCTCTGCACTCTTTCTAGAGTCTCAACATCTTTTTTACAATGTGGCGACCAAAACTGGATGCAGTCAGGGGTGGGATTCAAATTTCTTAACAACCAGTTCTGTGGACATGGCCTAATTTGTGGGTGTGGCTTGGTGGCCACGTGACTGGCTGGGCATGGCTTGGTGGGCATGTGACTGGGTGGGCATGGCCAACTCGATGTCACTCACATGGAGCCTTGCCTGGCTTCCCCTCACCCGCCCTCCCAGCCAGTCCTCGATTTGTCTTTCATGTTATGGTGAGAGAGGAACCTTTTCCAAGTCATCTTTCCCTTGATACTAGCCAGTAAGATGAGATTTTGCTAACAGAAGACCTGATGGACATTTCCAAATATTGTTTATCACCATTCTCTTGGAAAGACTGAGTGGAGAGATTTATAGAGAATAACAGAGTTGGAAGAGACCCTGGTGGTTTTCTAGTCCATCCCCTGCTGAAGTATGAGACCCTATACTATTATGGACAAATTTCTTCTTAAAAACCTCCAGTAATGGTATACCCACAATTTCGGAGGCATCCCATTTCTCTCATTATTTGTTCTCACTGTCAGGAAATTTCTTCTTATTTCTAGGTTGGATCTGTTTGATAAGTTTCCATCTCACAGTTACTTCCAGTTGAGCCAGGCACCACCTATTCTATACATTTTTTCTTGCCTGTGTAAATTCTTATTTTGCTCTCCATCAAATTGCTCTACAGTGGTATTCAGTTTACTACAATAATTTTTGCAAAATGCGTTAAAGCTTGAAGAATACATCTCTGCTTATACTGATAAAGATTATTCTTTTTGAACATTAAAGCATACAGTCAAGCAAATATTTCCAATCCTACAATTGAAAACACATTTGAAAGGTATTTTCAAAGCAGTCAGTTAGTGTATGTCTTACCATTTTTTCTCTTCTCCTTTAACTAAATCTTTCTGCTTTATATATTTTTTTCTTTGGCCTTATTGCAATATTCCAAAATTTTCAAGATCCTTCACAAAGAACCATTTCTAATTTAATTGGAATACAAAACAATCTTTCTGGTCTGGAATTCTTTGACTCACACTCACACCCCTCAGCTCCTCAACACTTCTCAATGTTTTCCTTTCCTTTCTGTTATGTACAGAAACGTGATTCTCTTTTACTGCTCATTTTCAAATTAACCCTCCCCTGATGCCTACACCTGCATTTAATTCAGGTAAACCCAAAAGACAATACTTCTTTCCTAAGTTGTCAAAATGGAAAGTGCTCCAAAGGGAATTACTCAGGAGGGTGATATTAGCAATTCATAAGCATAATCATCTTGCTCTCAGAAAAGATGGGGACTTAACGAACTATTTAAGTAATGCATTATTAACTGCATAGCACCAAAAGGCAGATGAGTTGTTCATTGAGACCAACAATGATACAAGCAAAAATCAGTCTTGTTAGGAAAGGCTGTCTAATAAAAACGTACCCAGGTCTTCTCTTATTATAAAATCACCCTGGAGAGCTGTGGAATTTCCTCCCCCTCCTCTTTTAGGAAGATTTACAAACAATTTCCAGCCAGGTTTGCCCTGCAGTCTCGCTCACCCCCACTGGCAGCTCTTGCCTGGGCAGCGGTTTGGCTTTAGCTTGCCCAGCCTTCCTCCTGCGGCTGGTGGCAGAGGGGAAGGCCAAAACCCCTCAGCTCCAGCATTGCCATGTGTGCCGAGTCCTGATCTGGGGCTCACCATACCTGGGGTGGTGGTGGTGGCATGCTCCAGTTGTTTTCATTAGTGAGAGGGGCTGTGGAGCTTCTCTCCCTGATGGGAAGGCTCTTGCCAAGAAACAAGTGGTGGTGGTGACACGTCCCGCAACTTCCCAGCAGTGGGGAGTTTTCTTGGGCAGCTTCAGTGGTGGCAACTTCAATGGCAAAAGGCAAATGGGGGGCTGGGGGGAAGGTGACCAGCGGGGATGGCAGTGCATCATGAAACTGCACTGGTGGTGGGGAATTTCCTTGGGCAGCTTCAGTGGCGGCCATTGTTGCAAAAGGTGAGTGGTGGTGGGGAAAAGTGAGTGGTGGTGGTGGTGGTGTCCCGGAACCGTGCTGGTGGCAGGGAGTTTTCTTGGGTAGTTTTGGCGGTAGCAGAGCACACCAGGGTGGCAATGGTGGAGTGTTCCCCCAGGGGAACGTTCCTCCAGCTGGATCTAGTCACGGAAGAGAATGTTCTCTTCTCTCCCAGGCAGCTTGGCCAAATTGACAGCCAGGTGGGCTGGCTCATTTCGCTTTGCCTATTTATCCCTTACCCAGGTCAAGCTCGCCCCCGGGGAAGGGCTGTCTCACAAGCCGCCTCCTTCCCTCTGCTTCACTGCCATAGCTGTCACCACCGTGCCATGCTGCCAGCTCCCCACAAAGGATTGAGATTGTCCGAGCCTGTAGGGAGGCTCCAGCAGGGATTGGCGGTGAGCGAAAAGAGTGAGAGAGCTCAAAGAGACCGGCTTCACTCCAGGCTGGTGAGGACTCCAGAAGGCATTGGCCATTTTCATTCATCTTCCCAATGTTGAACTGACCTAAACAAGAGGGCCAAGAACTCTGGTATTAAAATCACCAAGGATAAACAATGTTTCTTTCTCAGGGATTTTTTAAATAGTGGCAGCCAGATGGTCGTAGAATTCATCTTTAGATTCTACTGAAGGTGATAATGTTGGTGCATATGCACTAATAAGAGTAACCAGCTGTACAGATGAATGGAGCTGCAAAGACAGGATTCTTTCACTTCCTGCAGCAGGTGGAGTAATGAACCCTAATAGGGTGTTTCTGATCGCGAAGACAACCCCATATTCCCTAGTCTCATTTGATGGTTTTTCCTGCCAGAAGAATGAGAAGTTTCTCTCCTTAACAGATCCCAAGTCTCACAGCCTTGTCTCTTGAAGAGCGACAATGTTCATCTGCAGTCAGCTCGGCTCCATGTTGATGACACCTGTCTTATGTGCATTGTCTATTTCCTGCAGACCATCAGAAAGGTTGGAGGTCATTGTCCAAATATTCCAAGTGCCCAACTTTAGGGCTAAAGTTTTCTTATGTTTCTTGCATGATGCAGGATTATCAATCTGGTTGTCAGCTTTCACTCTAAACCCCATGCATCCTGTGTGGTTAACAGACCATAAAAAGGCAGCACCTTACTGGCTGGGGACTGCCCAGCTTGAGGCAGGCAGTAGCTGCCCAGTGTGGTATGATGACCTCTCTCACCATTGACAGTACCCCTTGTCGTCATGCTCTGCACCTCGAGCAAAGACTTATAACCAACAACTGCTACTTCCCGTGTTGTTTCAATGCTGTATGCAAAGTTGATACATTCTGGAATTCGTAGTCTAAAAACCTAATCCTATCTGATCCTAGGTCTAAAAGCCTAAAATTGCTGCTTCTAAATAAAATAAAACTAACTTTACTAACTTATAAATAGTTCAAACAACAGTTTAATAACGCAGATAAACATTTGTCAGCTAATTATCTCATTTCTTTTCTTTGAACCTACAAACTTCACTCTCCAATTCTCATATTCAGGATTACTGGTTCATCCCAAATGATAACATTAATGGTAATATTAAACAAGAGGGTAAGGCCTTGGGAGACTTATCACATCCAAGTAATTTACACAGCAAATTATAAAGCCCTCAGGTATGAAAGTAATATTAGGTAGAAAAACACAGCTGTTTTGTTTGCCATACCTATAGAACCATGTCATTAAATTCAGTTCTCCAATTTAAGTGACATCTGTTTCTTGTTCATTTCCAAAGTGATTCATTTGAGTCATTTGTAGAGAAAAATTCATTGTTTTAAAATGTAACCAGTTGTCACTTCTTCTAGCATGATTGAAATCACTAAACTGGACAAAGTTTAAGAAATAATTTAATTTCCACAGCAATTTACTTCTAAAAATTGCATTTCAAAATGAACAGAATAATAGAACAGAATAACAGAGTTAGAATGGACCATGGAGGTCTTCTATTCCAATCCCTGTTCAGGCAGGAGGTTCTAATCTATGCCATTTCAGACAAATAGTTGTCCAATCTCTTCTTAAAAATTTCCCTTGTTGCAGCATTCACAACTTATGTAGGCAAGTTTTATTTATTTATTTTATTTTATTTGTTTGTCAAACATGTACAAGATAACAAGTATAGGTATGAACATAAACATGAAAAAAGGAAGTAAATACAGATAAATTGAAATGTAAAAACCTGGAATCACACTGTTTGCCAAAAGAAAGGGGTTTTTTAAAATTAAAAATAAAACAAGGAATTGAATAATTAAAATATCATGTATACTTAAATAATATGGTCATTGGCATTAGAAGAATGTATTGGAATATTAAATAATGAAAGATTATAATTTACAAATATATGTATTAACATTAGAGATATAATTAATGTAATTATTTTTGTTTGCACCAAAATGTATGATGCTTAGGTGCCACACTGTTTATGTATTGATGTATATATGTAGAATAAAATAAAAAATTTGACCAAAAAATATCCTTCTGTATCTTAATCCTATCTTCTGGAGTGTTGGCTATTCCTGCCAGCTTGGTGTCATCTACAAATTTGACGAGTTCCCCATCTATCCTCTCATCCAAATCATTGATGAAGATATTGAAAAGTACTTGGCCTTAAACAAAACCCCACTGCATACTTCCTTCTGTAGATGCAGTTCCATTGGAAGACTGCTTATTGAGTTGGTTGGTCAGCCAGTTATGAATTGGGGATGCTGAAGTGGAGATGCTGTCTAACCCACATTTTTTAATCTTATCAAGCTACTTTATCAAATGCCAAGTAAATTATATCCACAGCATTTCTGGCCAACTAATTTTGTCACTTTGCTAAAGAATGCAATAAGATTTGTCTGGCATGGTTTGTTTTTGACAAACCAATGTTGGCTTTTGGTTATGGCTTTGTTTGCCTCTAGGTGTTCACAGATTCATTGCATGATTATCATTTCCAGAATCTTCTCAGGTACTGATGTAAGGCTGATAGATCTATAGTTTCCTGAATCCATTTTCTCCCTTTTTTGAAGATGGGAACTACATCAGCCATGGGAGCGATGAGTTCTTCCACTTGTTCACTGGACCCGTGCCCTTCCTGGTGGGTCTCAGCCAGTAGGGAGGTGACACGGAGCTGGCTCCAGGTGTTGGTCAACGTTTCTTAGAGAGAGCTGTTCTTCCCGCAACTATTAAAAGAAATGGTGGTAAGGCCCCTCCTCAAGAAGCCTTCCCTGGACCCGGCTGAATTAAAGAACTTTCGTCCAGTCTCCAACCTCCCCTTTGTGGGGAAGGTTGTTGAAAAAGTGGTGGCACTCCAGATCCTGCAGTCCTTGGATGAGATGGATTATCTAGACCCCTTTCAATCGGGTTTCAGGCCTAGGTACAGCATGGAGACTGCTTTGGTAGCTCTGTTTGATGATCTCTGGTGAGCCCGGGATAGGGGTCATTCCTCTATCCTGGTGCTACTTGACCTCTCGGTGGCTTTTGATGCCATCGACCATGGTATCCTTCTGTGGCGGCTGAGAGGGTTGGGAGTGGGGGGCACCATGTTATGGTGGTTCACCTCCTATCTCTCTGGCTGGTCACAGTCGGTGTTGGTAGGAGGACAGAGGTCGACCTCCCGGCCCCTCATTTATGGGGTGCCTCAGGGCTCGGTCCTCTCTCCCCTCCTATTTAATATCTACATGAAACCGCTGGGTGAGATCATCCGACAGCATGGGGTGGGATATCAGCAATATGCAGATGACACCCAGCTGTATATCTCTGCCCCATGTCCATTCAGTGAAGTGGTGGGTGTGATGTGCTGGTGCCTGGAAGCTGTAAGGGTCTGGATGGGAGTCAACAGGCTCAGACTTAACCCAGACAAGACTGAGTGGCTGTGCGTACTGCCCCCCAGGGACCATGTTGATTGTCCATCTTTGGTTTTGGGTGGGGAGAAATTGTCCCCCTCAGAACGGGTTTGCAATTTGGGTGTCCTCCTAGACCCATGGTTGAAATTGGAGCAACATCTATCAGCCATGGCTAGAGAAACTTTTGCACAGGTCTGCCTGGCTCACCAATTGTGACCCTACCTGGACCGGGAGGCTCTTCTCACAGTCACTCATGCCCTAGTCACCTCACGACTGGATTATTGCAACGCGCTCTACATGGGGCTACCCTTGAATAGCATTCGGAGACTTCAGTTGGTCCAGAACACAGCCACATGAGCTGTTGTGGGTGTCCCGAGATACACCCACATATCACCAATTCTCCGCGAGTTGCACTGACTTCCTATCAGTCTCCGTGTGCAATTCAAGATATTGGTCATTACCTATAAAGCCCTATATGGCTCAGGACCAGGTTATCTCCAGTATCATCTCCTACCCTGCATCTTCCTGTGACCGGTAAGATCCCACAGAGTCGGACTCCTCCTGGTTCTGTCAGCTAAACAATGCCGGCTGATGGACCCACGGGAAAGGGCCTTCTCTGTGGCTGCTCCGGCTGTCTGGAACCAGCTACCTCCCGAAGTCCGGACTGCCTGCACCCTACTGGCCTTCCGCAAAGCAGTCAAAACCTGGCTTCTCCGGTAGGCATGGGGCTGTTGATCTCGCGACTGAGATCTAGCGAGATCCGGTCCTTCTGTTTGTTTGTTGTTTTTTAAATTGCTTTTAAATTTTTTTCATGTAATTCTTTTTTTTTTTGCTTTGAGCCACCCAGAGTCCTTTGGGAGTTGGGCGGCATACAAGTTTAATTAAATAAATAAATAAAATAAATCAGCTCTTTTCTCTTAGTTCCCTGGTGCTCCATGATCTTTGAAAGATATGGTTCAGTGGTTCTGAGATCACATCTGCCAGTTCCTTCAGAACCCTGGGGTGTAACCCATCTGGTCTTGTTGATTTGAACCTAGCTAGGGTGGACAGGTGCTCACTTACTACTTTCTTGCCTATTTTAACTTGTATTCCTAATCTGTTTTTACACTGCTGTTTTTGATAAACATTGGATTATTTTTTTCCTTTTGTGTAAAGACAGATGCAAAAAATGAGTTAAGCAGCTCCGCTTTCTTCCTGTTGCTCATCACCTTCTTGCCATTTTCTCCCATTAATGGACAAATCACTTCCTTTACATTTTTCTTGTTTTTTATATGTTGAAACAGTTGATGTCGGGGCAGTTAAAGTTCCCCATTGTTATTGTGATGTACTTCCTACATACCTTAGTTAATTAATAACTAATAAAAAAGTCTATCTATTTCCTCTATCTGAAAAGATAAGCCTACAGCTCATACTACTAAGTTCATATCCCAAGCTCTGGAAGTCTTTCTGCACAGAAAGTACATACTTTTGGGACAGATCATTTGTACCAAGCATCAACATCACAGTCCTTAGTGGCATTCTTGACTATCTTAAGAATACACCTCTTGTCTCTGCTAGCAGAAGCACCTGGCAGACATCTGACCTCTTTCAAAACCTCTGTATCCTTTCCTAAATTTACATCCCTTACAATTGAGTCCCCAAACAGAAGGTGGCTTCTCTTTTTGGATACCTTGCTCTTCTTGTGGAACTGATGTGTAATACCTGATTCACACTTTCCCCTTTCCAAAGTAAGTTCTTCTTCTCGGACCATGATCCCCGGCTTATTTGAGTTATTATTATCACAACTACCTTGACCAGTCACTTTAGTGTCCCTATTAAGGCCAGCAAGGGCACTGTATCTGTTATGCTGGGACACAGCAAAAGCTTTGTTTATGGTCCACAGTATCAACAGTAGAGACCTTCAAATTTCTAGGTTCTATCATATTACAAGACCTGAAATGGACACCTAACATCAAAAACATCATCAAAAAAGCACAACAAAGAATGTTCTTTCTGCGCCAACTCAGAAAGCTCAAACTGTCCAAGGAGCTGCTGATCCAGTTCTACAGAGGAATTATTGAGTCTGTCATATGCACCTCTATAACTGCCTGGTTTGGTTCTTCAACCCAACAAGACAGACACAGACTTTAGAGAGTAATTAGGACTGCAGAAAAAGAACAATTACCACCAGTCTGCCTTCAATCAAGGACCTGTATACTGCACGAGTCAAAAAGAGGTTTGTGAAAATATTTACAGACCCCTCACATCCTGGACATCCTTTCAACTCCTACACTCAAATCAACACTATAGAACACTGCACACCAGAACAACTAGACACAAGGAGTTTTTTCCCTGAACGTCCCTCTGCTAAACAAATAATTCCCTCAACACTATCAATTTACAAAGTCTGCATTACTATTAATCTTCGCATCACTCCTTATCACCCATCCCCTCCCACTTATAACTTTGTCGCTTGTATCATTACGGTTTATATTGACTGTTTCCTAGTATGATTTAATTGCTTATTGTACCCTATGACTATTATTAGGTGTTGTACCTTATGATTCTTGACTCTTGATGAATGTATTTTTTCTTTTATGTACACTGAAAGCATTTGCACCAAGACAAATTCTTTGTGTGTCCAATCACACCTGGCCAATAAAGAATTCAGTTCAGTTCAGTTAAGTTCTGTTATGTTCTATTCTATTCAAACAGTTTAATGGAAAAAAGTGTAATCAGAGACATAACTTATCTATTTTCTTCCATTACTTACAGAAAATAAAAATTGTAGCATTTTAGCAGCATGATCTTGGAGTGCTCTGGGGACTATAAAAATAGAACTGGGGACCACTTTCCAGCCAATGTAGTATGAATTGTTCTCCTTTATTTAATAGTCACCATAACCACTGAATACTGATGAAACGTACATCTATTGCATTTGAATGCATCTGCTTCCCAGGGCAAGGATGATATGTTAAAAACATACAATCTACAATATTCAGATATAGGATTGAAATAGAATAGTATGCTTTCTGAGGACTGAATTAGTCTGGAAAAATTGTCTCCTTATTATCCTTTCCAAACAAGTTAAAGTCAACTTTGATGTTTACAGTATTTAGACTTCTACTTTGGATCCCTCAATCATTATACTGTATATGCCAAATCTAGGGGCAAAAAATTCAGAAATAATCTAATATATTTGAAAGCTGGAAATGTCAAACTCTGTAGTCATTCAAATGGATTGCTTTTAAAATATTAGTCAGCATTGTTTTACCATACATTTTCAAATAATTCCTAACTGGCTAACTTGAGTTCTCTTCCTTCTATTCTTAGTAGTGCTGAAAATATTGCAAGAGAAACATCTTTGTGACGGCTAATTTAGATTTCTTTTTGTTTCCCTATGGGCATATTTCAAGAAGGAAACATCTAAAAGCTGCAGGAAGCTACCCACTGTCTTGAATAAGATAATGAAAAGCAGGCATGTCATAACTCAGCATGGAATGGAAAGATAATGTACTTGGAAAATGCATGTTTGAACACTCCTCCCAATCAATATGGCTTTTTTTCCTGATAGGAAGTGTGTGTATGGATGTGCACACAGTGATGAAATAAAAAGCCTCAAAATCCCACAAAATTACGAAGTAAAGTTGGTCATTTGATTGGATACAATTATTATTTTTTAACTGTCTTGGAAACATATGAGTTTCATATCAGACCAGAATAAAATCTATCTATGCACAACAATGCACTGTCCGTGTAATTAAAACTCTTACAGGGATAATATAATCATCTGTATTAAATTATTTTGTTTGTTATATTCTACATCATATAAAAATGTAGTGATGACGTCATGGTGGTGCAGAGCAAAAGGAACAATCTCTGTCCTTTGCCTCTGATTTTACCATGATCGGGGACCCTTCGAAGATGCAGAAAGGTTGGAGAGCGATATGAAACAGAGGGGACCCCTGGGGAGCAGTGAGGAGGATGCCAACCACCCCGCAACGAAAGGATCCCTCTCGAACCTGGCGCAGAAAGTGTCTTGCCATGTCATTTTGACATGGCAGACCCGAGGCCATGACTAGTCACAACAGAAAAGGAAGAATTCGTATTGAACAGACTGTGACATTCTAACTGGCGAGAAGATCTCGGATCTGCAGTGGATTGAACCGAATTGTTAAAGTGAGTAATTCCCGGAAATTCTTGGTAAAAAAAAGGAAGCTCCAGTGGGAGGGTTTTAACCCTGAAAAATTTAGTGGTGATGTGAAGGGAAGAGCTGTGATCTATTGAACTTAAAACCGAAAAAGTGGAAGAAATCTGAAATCAATAGTGACGGAGAGGGATGCAATGAGTACAGAGGGAAAGGAAAGAGAAAGAATGGTGAAAGTGAAAGCGGGAGAGTGCAAGGCGTTAGAGGTGAGAGAGACGAAAGGAGAATTCTGCGATCTGACTTGACTAGTGCTGAAAGCAACAAGTGAACTGAGCCTGAAAGAAGTGAACTGAGCCTGATGGTGAAGTCAGGAAAGCTCAGTGGCCAAGTAAATAAGATTGAGAAAAGGCTGTGAAAGAGAGGAGAAACAAATCCCAGAAGCCAAAACTGAGAAGGAGTGAGAACTATAGGAGACCCAGAGTCAGTAGCGAGTGGAAAGTCAGAAATACCAGCCGAGATGGAAGTGGAAACGAATACTGTGATACTAAGTAACTGTATATCAACTGGAGATCAAGCGTATTCGAGGAATGGTATAGAATTGGATCACTACATTGAATGTTGTGATTGTGCTGATTATATTGATTATAATATTTATATAAATTTTTTTTAAATTACATTTATATGCCGCCCTTCTCCGAAGACTCAGGGTGGCTTACAATTTTTGGATCACAACCCAATGCGCTCAGCAATAGCCTTCATTCCATTGTATATGCCTGCTTATTACTAAGCGGCATTTTTACAAAGTCAGCTTATTGCCCCCAACAATCTTGGGTCCTCAATTTACCTACCCTGGGAGGATGGAAGGCTGAGTCAACCTTGAGCCTGGTGGGATTCGAGCCTACAGTAATTGTAGACAGCTGGATCTTAAGAGCAGGCATTTAACAGCCTGAGCCACCAAAGCTCTTTATAGTATTTATTTATAGTATTTATATGATTTCCAGTGATTAAATTTATAGTATTTATATGAATTCCAGTGATTAAAATATATTTAAGAAATAACCAAAATACATTTAATATTTATAACACTTATATTAATAACCACATCAACTACATATTAATTTATTATACTATATTATACTGGTTATAGCCTATTTTGTTTAGTTGTTGACCATTTTGTAGAAAATAACAACACTGATTATAGGTGAACAGTGGATGAAATATATTTCAGATATAATTTAAGTATATTTACAATATCTATACTGATACCTACTTTAGCTATATGCTATTTATTAACTATATTATATCGCGTATTATATCCATTAGAGCTTATTTCAACAAATTATAATTATTGATTATTTTGTATAAAATTATATTATTGATTATATAATTTATAAAATAGAAATGGAATAGTTAAGTGATTAAGACAGTAAATGCTATAAAATTGATAAACAAAAAGGGAACAGTTATAAACCAGTGGTAATCGATTTGATCTCATATTAGCATAATTTAATACAGTCTAAGATATTGGACATAAAAGAAACAAGGAAGAATGACAAAAAGTTAGTATTACTAATAATTAAGTGGTTGCATGGTAATTTGGGAAAGTATTTATAAAATCTTAGGGGAGCAGAATAAAATTTTGAAAGAACTGACCAGTATCACAACGACTACCCTGAGGGCAGGGAAAAAAACATCATCAAACCATCAGTAGCAATTGCATCTCTGTCAATGCAGCTGTCGATAGAAGGGACACTAACTACAGAGAAATCAAACCACACACAGAACACTCCAACAATGCAATCAACCTTGTTAATGATCCCAGAAACAATGGTGAAGCTACAGGAGACAAAGTTTAAAAACCATGGTGAATTGAAAAATGATATTCAGAAACTGGACAACAAGGTTGGTTCAATACAAGAGGCAATTAAAAAAAATGAACAGAAAATAAAAACAATAGAAACAAAAGCAGAACAAACAGAAAAAAATTTGGAACAGGTTGATCAATGTATGATGGCCATGAATAAGGATTTGGAAGACTCCTTGATTCATCTAGAAATGGACTGAACCTCTTTCTACCTAAAATTCCAGAATGTAACTGAAACTAAGGATGAAGACCTGGGAAGACTAATTGTGGAACTGATAACAGAAACTCTGAACAAGAAATTATAAACGAGTTGGATGAAGTTTACAGAGTCCAAACAAATTATGCAAAATGACACCGATTACCCAGAGAAGTACATGTCAGATTCGTCCCAAAGAAAGTCAGGGATATTATTTATAAAATAACAGGGGAGGAGCCCATAGTGTATAAGGAGAAGGAAGTTATTACCCTAAAACAGATACCCAGATGAATCCAAGAACAACGCAAAGATTATTGTTTCCTGGCATCCCAACTGAGTATACTATTTCGGTGGATCATTCCAGAAGGCATGCTAGTATCCTGGCAAAGCAAAAAGATAAAAATAGACAATCTAGATAAAGCCCAAAAATTATATGATCAACTGACAGGAATGGAGGAGAATGATAGAAGCAGAGAGAAACTAGAGGAGGGGAGTCGAGAAGACTGTTAGCTGGAATCCGAAATAGAAGATCAGAAAGATAAAACTAAAGAGACGCGAGAACTCCAGAAAGAAGAAAGCATCAAACAAGAACACAAAGAAACAAGAAAACCAACAGAAACTAGAAACCAGTAGACCAACAAGAGAATGGAGAAAGAATTAAAACTATTGTCAATAAATGTGAATGGGTTAAACATATGAGTGAAAAGAAAACAAATACTTCAAACTGGTTAAGCAAAACATAGATATTGTGTGCCTCCAGGAGGTACATATTAAAAGACAAGATGAAAAATATTTAGAACACAACAAATTGGGAAAACTCTATACAGCACTGACAGAGAAAAAAAAGAGGGGTGGTGGTATACATCAGCAAAGAGATAAAAGCTAAGCAAATTTATGCAGACACTAAAGGAAGAATCTTAATGATTGAAATAAAGATAGGACAAAAATTGATGCTATTAGTAAATATTTACACACCCAATAAAAATAAAAAAGAATTCTATAAGAAACTCCATGAAAAGATTATTGAGACAGGCCAAAAGGACTTATGTATAGTGGGAGACTATAATGGAATAGTAGATATTACAAAAGATTATATTAGTGATAACAGGAAACACAAGAAAAGAAATATATTACCAAAAACATTTTTGATATGATGGAGGAACTAAATTTAATAGACATGTGGATGATGGGTTTCAAAGACCCAAGTCATTGTGCAGGGTGCCAAGATGTCTGACTGCCTGGGCAGCGTTTATTCTTTTATACCATTTTTACAAGCAAGAAAGAGTAACATAGATACAGCATTTGGATTGGAGAATAGATACCACATGGGTGAAACCTCCCAACCAATCCTTAAGAATAGCAGTGATGTTAGTAAAATGAGATCATCCATAAGTCTGAAAAGTCCGGGACTTTCCAACCTAAGAAAGATAGGGAATGAGATCATGTAGTAGCAAAGAGGCCCATATAGATATTAGACACTGCAGTGTGCTGCTAGTGCCATCTACAGGATCTCAATTGCTACTACATGTGGAGATCATTAAATTCCACAGAACAGAAGTTTACCTTTTACTCAAACCCACATAAATATTGCTCAAGCATTGACATGGTATGGGCAGATATCAATTTAGGAAAAGAGATAGAGAAGATTGAGATCTCCCTGAATACTTGGGCTGATCACAACCCCATTAAAGTAGTATGGAGAGGCCAGGAAAAATAAAGGAAAAGATGGACACTGAATCCCCAGATATTATTAGAGAAAGAATATACGCAAAAACTCACTAAAGAACTGATGCTATTTTTCGATAAAAACATCATACCTCACTACAAACCCTATGGGATACGATGAAGGCATACACCAGGGGGGTAACAATAACTTATACGGCAAAGAGGAATAAGGAGAAATGGAGGCAACATAACACATTATAAGGAGAAATTGGAGATTTAGAAAAATAACTACAAACAAAACTGGGGAATTAACAAATTAATGAAAAATCGACCCTAGCTAAACATAAACTAAATTTATTTCAACAAGAGGATAATGCAAGGGATCTTAAATTTATGAAGCAAACTTTTTTTGAAAGTGTGAATAAGCCAGGGAGATGGCTGGGTTACAAATTAAAAGAAGAAAAAGAAAAAAGAATAATACCAAGACGAAACAGGAATATTACAAAATAACGAAGAAGAGAAAAAGGTTACTTTAAAATACTTGAGAACCTTTACAGCCAAGAAAAAATAGTGATAGATAAAATAAGCCAGTATTTAAAAAGAGACAGTATGCCACCAATAGAGGAAGAAAAAAGAACAATATTAAATAGAGAAGTTATATTAACAGAATTAAAAGAGGCGATTAAAAAACAAAAGGCAAATAAGACCCTGTGGACAGATGGCTTACTAGGGGAATTATATAAGAACATAGGGGAACTAATAGAACCAGTACTATTGGAGGTGTGCAATGAGACCTTGCTGGAAGCTAAAATACCTGAATTGTGGAGGGTGAATACCTGAATGGTGAATTGTCTTCACCATTTAGCTGAAGACACAGAATTCACTACATTGTACAATATCATAAAGGCATTTCAGATATTGTACAACTCCCCTTAGCAGCATCTCTAAAACTTATAAAAATCCATGTACTCATCAAACCAGTTGTTCAGCTGACCCAGAACTGCATGCTATCTTTGTGTGGTTCTATTCACCAATAAATAGACCCTCTTTCCAATCAGCCTCCATATTGTTTCCAGCATTTTTGTCCCAGCTTGGAACTAAACCAGATGGATTTTCCTTCCAACAGGAAAATTTAAAAAACAATTTATGAAATTTAGTATTACAAACAGCGGTTCTCCCACAGTGCCAAATCTGTTGGGACTTTAAATCTATATGTTATTAACTAGATACATGTATTTCAGAATTCACAAAATGCATCAATAACCAATAAATGTAATGTCAATCCTGAAGTGGGCCTGAGCCATCTTTATGGCTTCAGGGTTGCCACAAGGCAGAAAAGGGGACAAGGGGGGGGGGATAGTTAGCTGGTGTTTTGCAGTCAAAACAAAAGTTTTTCCTGTGGGAACCAAGGTTATTCCTACAGGTGGCTGGGAGAGGAGGAGTGAAGTAACCAAGCAACTGTCCAGCACCTCTATTGGACAATGTGACTGATGACTTGGGGGAAAGGGGACAACTTTCATCTTTAATCAGGTGAAGACCGCAGGAACTTTCAGAGTCAGATTGTCAAGGTTCTAAGTAATAAATCCATTGCAAGCAAGAACTCCGAGGCAGGTGAATTCCTCAAAGTATAGCTTTATTGGTAATATCATATTGGCATATATCTGGTGAAAACTAACTCTGAAGAGTCCCTTGGTTTTCACCTAATTAAAAGTGCAACTTTTCCCCTCAACCCCAACGATCAGTCACATGACCTTATCACTGCAGCATCCACTGATCTGGTGACATTACTTCTCCCTCCTTTGGCTAGGTGTGAGAATGTCCTTCCTTCCCAGGAGATAGTCTTGAGAAAGTATTTTATTTTGACTACATGAGCCCAGCTATCTCTAATCCCCCCTTCCCTATCCCTCACTCCAGTGTAGTAACACTGAAGTTTAAGATGGCTTTGCCCAGGTCAGCTTCAGGGTTGACACAGTTTTCACCAGTTGTGCCAATATGATGTATCCAATAAATTGTTCTTTGAGGAATCTACCTGTCTTGGAGTTCTGCTTTCAATGGGTGCATTATTTGGAGTGCTGACATGCAATTTATTAAATATTTGAAACATTGTTCAAACCATAATTTATAGGAAACATAACAAAAATATTTGAGACTAATAGAGGCAATAAAATAAGCAATATTTTTTGAGAAATTAGAACATTCACTTCAGTGAAAGTCAGGCAATGAGAAGATTAATTAATTTCAGTGAAATAAAGTCAGGATATTCACAAAATGGCACATCCTGTTCTATGAGAGAAAGATGTTCAGAAAGCAACTGGGAAAATAGTGCAAGACTGAAGAACTGATGTACATTATGAAATGTTCAGCTTAAAGAAAGAGAAGACAAACAGACTTTTGCAATACAAAGAAAACAAGGATTTTAAAAGCTGCTTCAGAAAAGAAGGTTTAAAAAATATATAGCATTCTTCCTGCAGTAGAGAGATTTTTTAAAGGAAAATAAAACATTGTTCTTTAAGAAAACAAAGTTATAAAATACTGTATAGCAGGGCTGTCAAACTCCCGGTCCACGGGCCGGATGCATCACGCACTGGCCATGCCCACACCTGGTTTAGTGAAGGGGAAAAAGTCCTGATATGTCATGTGACGCCACTGTGACAATGTGAGTTTGATACCCCTGCTGTATAGCATTCGTATCCAGGCACAATTACATACACATGACCACTTCACTTAGAAATGGAAAATAAAATATAATATTTATGATCTGAAGCCATAGCTCTTCTGGATCTGAGAAATCAGTTGAGTTTGAAAAATGAATATAGCTCTCCTTTATCTGATTCTGAATCTAGCTGATTAATTAAGTCAGGAAGGCTTTCCAAACTGTGAACCCCAACTGTAGAAGGCTGCTTCTGGGATCCATAAATATAGTGCTTCTGAATTCTAAGAAGGCAATGTATCAGAAAAAAATAGTTCAGCTCCTGTAAGGTCTAGTAAGCTCTCAGAGGCTGTAATGCAAGTCTAATTCAGTGGAGGGCTATGACAGCCCCTACTCACTTCAGGGCACCCTGACTGGGCTTTAGTCTAGTATTGTTCTTCTCTGAGAAAAACAATTGGTTGGAAAGAGGGGGGTAAATCTCAGGTTGACTATCTTTCTGCAGTTCTCCAAGGTGACTCTAGCTAGTGAAAGAAACAAAAGGTCTTGGTATGTCTTTATCTTTCTCCATTAATAGAAAATTTCTGCCCTGAAAAAACGTTCAGGTAATCATAGCTGGGGGGGAAATGGAGGTTAAGTCTAACAAAAGAGTCAGAAAGAAAATAAGGGAAAAGACTTGACCAAGTACTGGGATTGATTTAATGGCTTTCATCTGAACGAAGGAGTTGAAAGAAGTCTAATACCTCTGAAAAGATTTTGATTAAACAAAAAAAATAGTATAGAAAGCAATTGTTCCTTGCAATCAGGATGTTTTATCTGTCAGCTTGGTCATAGTGTTAAGGCTGCCCACATCAAGCCTAATTGGAGAATATAATTTATAAAGAAAAGGGCATATCAAGCAACATCAGAATGCATATATTGATTGGATATGTGATAACCAAGGAAATATTTTTGTGTGAATTATATTCTAAGAATGCTATTTCACTGGGTTCATTCTACTGAACGGTTAGTATTATGAGAGGATATCATTAGAAAAATCCTCGCTTTCTGCTTTTTTTCATACTGAGAAACATGGGCACTCAGAGGAGTCAGAGAAGTAGAAAAAAGATGAATAACAGAAAACATCAACAAAAGGATCCTTTGTCAGTTCCAACAATAACACAAGAGCTCAAGTGTTTTACCAATGACAGCATGGGCAAAAAAACTTTGATTACACAATAGAATTAGATAAATGGCAGAAATTGTGGGACAGGAACTACAAACTAACAATGTCAACTGCATATAAAGAAAATTTGTATAAGATGTTTTATAGATGGCACTTTGTACCAGTGAAATTGGCAAAGATGTTTAAAGATAAGTCAGCTAAATGTTGAAAGTGCCACCAGATACCTGGGTCTTATTATCATATTCGGTAAACATATGTAGAAGCAAAAAAAAATTGGACAAAAATACATATGTGACTGGAAAAGATGATAAAACAGCCTACTGATTTAAAACCAGAAATATTTTTGTTAGGGATTCTACCTGAAACTTATAGTAAAGAGAATGCATATTTAATTATGCATGTACTAACTGCAGCTAGAATTGTGTTTGCACAAAACTGGAAAAGTGAAGAGATCCCTACTGATGAGAATGTGATTAGGAAAATATTTGGATGTGCAGAAATGAATAGATTAACACTTGCAATTAAGGAGAAAGAACAAACTGAATATTATATGACATGGGAATTATTCTATTGATGGTCAGAGAATAAAAATTGAAGTTAGAAATAAAAGGAGATCAGTGAAATATAGAAAATATGTTAAGATAGAGATGTAAACAATATGATTTTTATTATTATGACTATTAGGATTATTATGTTTAATATTAGTATTATATTCTTATTAGTAACACTTATAACTATGGAAATAGTGACAGATTTTATTTTACTGGACTCCAAGATCACCACAGATGGGGACTGCAGCCAATAAATTAAAAGACGCTTGCTCCTGGGGAGGAAAGCTATGGCAAATCTAGACAGCATACTAAAAAGTAGAGATATCACCCTGTCAACAAAAGTGCATATAGTCAAGGCTATCACCAATGTATGGCTGAAAGTTGGACCAAAACTAGGCCTTTGAAAGCTGCAGTCCCTTGGACTGCAAGGCGATCAAACCAGTCAGTCTTAGAGGAGATCAACCCTGACTGCTCTTTAGAAGGCCAGGTCCTGAAATTGAAACTCAAATACTTTGGCCACCCAGTGAGAAGGATTCACTGGAGAAGAGCCTAATTCTGAGAAAGACTGAGGGCAATAGAAGAAGGGGACGACAGAGAATGAGGTGGCTGGATGGAGTCACTGAAGCAGTAGGCATGAGCTTAAATGGGCTCCAGAAGATGGTAGAGGACAGAAAGGCCTGGAGGAACATTGTCCATGGGGTCGCAATGGGTTGGGCACGACTTCGCAACTAACAACAAATACTTATTAGAAGATACGTTAAGAGGGAGAAATGAATAAGTTTATTATGTTCAGTACTACTATTGTAAGATCAAAGAATTAATATCAATGTAATGAATACTATTATAATTTTTTTTAAATTCATATTTATATGCTGCCCTTCTCCGGGGACTCAGGGCAGCTTACAATTTTTGGAGCACAACCCAATGCGCTCAGCAATAGCCTTCATTCCATTGTATATGCCTGCTTATTACTAGGGCTTTTTGGCCCCCCCGCCCCAAGCGGCATTTTTACAAAGTCAGCCTATTGCCCCCAACAATCTTGGGTCCTCAAATTTTGATTGTTATTGCACAGAGATATTTGTACCCAGATGACACACTGTTTAATAGAAGATGGAATTTTCATATTATAAAAAATAAAAACTGGGGGAGGGGGTTATTCACATATTGTGGCTCAGCAAAAGAATTTTCTTTCTCAATCAACCTTATGTGAACAGAAGTGGATAAACATTTCAACTGGAAACTGGATGTATTTAAGAGTACAAAATAGATTCTAGGATTAGGCACATATTCATCTCAACTTCCTTGAAAGCAGAGGCAAGATATCACCACAATAAGTGAACAAATCAACAATATACTTTCTATACTATATTTCCAGAGAAAGAGGCAAACACACATATTCTTTTCTTTAAGTTTTTTATTTTTATAACAACAAAAACAAATAAAACCTTTCTGTTCAACAGTGTGTCAATTGGATACATATATCTTTGTGCACATAATAATATTATCATACATATTTTACTTATATGTTTATAATCATTCTAATCAGTATTTTGTATCACATCTATCACTTATTATATTATCCTTAACATTGTAATTATTGAATTATTGAATGATATATTTCACATTCATTTTATTACTCTTTTCCCTTTGCAAACAAATAAACAAGATATACTTGCCTTTATTAAAGGGAAGCAGATAACTGAGTTGGTGACATAGATCAAAAATCCTTTTTGTACTAAAATTGATGAAGCAGTCTTCTAGATCTCTGACCTCATTATTCTTTCAGACTTCTATTAAGAATCTATTTAAAAGTCTGCACCAGTTGGATTTCTTTTCATGTTCACAACTTTCCTTAATTCCTTAATTCGTGTGGATGGGGGAAGAGAGAGAAAAAGAAGAGCAAATGAGTAAGAGACAGCATACTGTGGATGAAAAGAGAGATGAAGTCAGGAACACACAGTATTAGAGAAGCAGCTTTTTCAGATGCATCCCTTGCAAGGAATGACTTTTGAGGGGGGTGTTTAGATGCTTAAGCAAAGCATAGATAGAAAACCTCACATAATTTAATGCTACATGCATGACATTGAATAGGAACTTCAAATATTCCATGTCATGGAATAAAAACTTCAAAATGTGGTTCTAGAAAAATGTGTCACTACATCTTTTTCTTTCATAATAACTTGTAGCAGACAATTCCTGTAATAGGACCAAATACTTTCGTAGGGTTATTTCAAGCTGGAACCTCATTCCCTGTTGCCAGTTGATCACATTTCCTTTATAAATGTCAGGGGGAAATGGATTGAAAAGGTAGTGAACCTGCCAGGTAATAACCAAAGTGCAGCCATGGGGGCACAGTCATTAGAATGCAGTAGTGTAGGCTAACTACCGACTGCCAGCAGTTCAATCCTGACTGGCTCAAGGTTGACTCAGCCTTCCATCTTCTGAGTTTGGTAAAATGAGGATCCAGATTGTTGGAGGCAATATGCTGACTCTGTAAACCACTTAGAGATGGATGTAAAGCTGTATGAAGTGGTATATACATCTAAGTGCTATTGCTATTGCAGTAGCTGAACATGATTTTAGCTCAAGTCTAGCACAAAACTGGATTTGACCCTGATTCAAAGTGTATTTCAATATTTCAGGACAGATGCATTTTGAACACATGTACCCAGCCCTCAAACATATCTCACTAGCATTGCTAATTCCTGTTACAACTGAGAATGTGTGCAAAACCTTCTTGACCAGGAAACACTATTTTAAAAAGACACTTCAGAAACACATCTTCTCTAACACACATACATAATTCCACTGTACTAAAAACATTTCATTGTGCTGAATGTTTTTTCTCCATAATCTTGTTCTGTTTTATAGGGTTTTAATTAGTTTTCAACTTTCCATATGTGAGGTATGTGTACCATGTGGTTGAAATATTTTTGTGATGTGTGTGTGTTTGTGTGCAGGGTGGGGGAGCAGCCAGGAAAAGACCAAGGAAGCAATTTAAGCAGTTTCAGTAATTTACCTCCATTGGTTCTAATGTTCTTCAAACACATGGCTTCAACATTTTTGTTTGTTTTTATTATTTCTCTTCCTCCTGTCATTCTGACTTGTTTAGATGGACCATTTTTCTCTCTGAACAATTGCATTAAGAGTAGAAACAAAGACAGACAGGAGGTCAACTGAAGGATTTTCTGCTGTTAAACTCAATTACCAGCAATGACTGAAATGAATTTAAAAATATCTTTCCTGAAGGCTGAAATGCATGCATGCTATTCTGAGATATCTGACAAGGTGCTACGTGAAGGGCCTATTTGAGATGAACTCAGCTTCAATAATTTTCCCTCCCCTTTAGTTTTTTTCCCCTCTTTTTTGGTGGATAAACTATAAATACTGCAGAGAGAAAAATAAGCAAAAACATTTGATAGAGCTTCACAATGAATTGTTCAGCTGCAAAGGAAAAAATTATTAACAAAGCACGAAATGCAAAACAATGTCTTAGTTAGAACTTGAGAATGTTAAGCAGACAAATGAAACATCAACAGCCGGTTTCTGAATGCAATTCAGAAATGTAACCTTCTTGCTGCCCTGTCAACACAAGTATGCTAGAATAACAGCAATATCACAGGAGCTACTCTGGCTGTCAGTTGTCTTCCTGTTGTAATGCAAAATATTGATTTTTACTTAGAAACCCATTTGTGATGTTCTCTTCCTGGTAACATGCATAAGAGGAAATTCTTCCCAGTAGTTATTGTTTCCAGAGAAGCTTTGCCTCTTCCAAATAATCCTAAGGTAGTTTATTCCTTATACATCAGTTCCCACAGAATAGAATAGAATAGAATAGAATAGAATAGAATAGAATAGAATTCTTTATTAGCCAAGTGACCCCTCTTTGGGGGGTGGGATGGACCTTTTAATCTGTTTTATCCTGTTGTTTTAATATTTGGGCTTGTAATCTAGTTTAATGGTTTTTTAAGTATTTATTGTTCTGTATTTTAGTTGTGAGCTGCCCAGAGTCTTCGGAGAGGGGGCAGCATACAAGTTCAAATATAAAAAAGTGTGATTGGACACACAAGGAATTTGTCTTTGGTGCACATGCTCTCAGTGTACATAAGAAAAAATAAAGTACATTCATCAAGAATCATAAGATACAACACTTAGTAATAGTCAAAGGTAACTATAAGCAATCAAATCATGCATAGGTTACTAATATGCAATCAAAATATACTAGGAAAACAAATAAAACAATATAAATTGTAAAGATACAAGCAACACGGTTATAGTCATAAGTGGGGAGAAATAGGTAATAGGAAGGATGAGAAGAATAATACAGTCTTACTAAGAAATTTGACAGTGGGAGTTGTTTAGCAGAGTAATCACCTTCGGGGAAAAACTGTCCATATGTCTAGTTGTTCTTGTGTGCAGTACCCCATAGCGTCGTTTTATTATTTATTTATTTATTATTTGAACTTATATGCCGCCCCATCTCCGAAGACTCGGCTTACAGCTAAAACAGGAACAATAAATACTTAAAAAACAATTAGATTAAATTATAAGTTCAAACACTATAAAACCTTAAAACCATCCCTCCCCCAAGGGGTCACAGCCGGTTGGTCAAACAACCAGGTCTTTAACTCCGGCGAAAGGTGCGGAGGTCAGGGGCCAGGCGGAGCTCCAAAGGCAGTTGATTCCAGAGGTCAGGGTCAGCGACAGAAAAGGCTCGTCGTCGGGGAACCGCCAGCCGGCATTGGCCCGCTGACGGGACCCCGAGGAGTCCTTGCCTATGGGCTCGCACAGGGCGACCGGTATTTGATATTGGAAGAAGACGCTCCCTTAAGTATTGAGGACCCATGTCATGAAGGACTTTGTATGTTAATACCAAAACCTTGAATCTCACCGGAGCGCAACCGGCAACCAATGAAGGCAGAGGAGGGGGGTCGTATGGGAGAACCGGGTAACTCCCATCACCACCCCGCGCATTCTGCACCAGCTGCAATCTCCGGATGGTATGCAAGGGCAGTCCCAAATAGAGAGCGTTGCAGTAGTCGAGCCTAGAGGTAACAAGGGCATGAGTGACCGCGCAGGGCCCCGTCCAGAAAAGGGCGGTTGTCGAACAAGGCGGAGCTGGGCAAAGGCCCCTGGCAACGGCCCCACCTGATCCTCCAACCGAGCCGTACATCCAGGAGGACCCCCAGATTCCGCCGCCCTATCCACAGGGGTAACACCTCCCCTATGGCCAAAGATGGACAATCTAAACTGGGCCGACGCCGATATGCACAGCCACTCAGTCTTGGCCGGGTTGAGTCGAAGCATGTTCCCGCCATCCAGTTCCGCATCGCATCCAAACACCGAGTCATCAGAGAGAGGGCATCACTGATCTGGTCTGGGGTGGAAATGTACAGCTGAGTATCATCAGCGTACTGATGAAATTTCACCCCAAAACCACGGATGATCTCACCCAGCTGCTTCATGTAGATGTTAAACAAAAGGGGGAAAGGACCCACCCCTGAGGGACCCCACAAGAGAGCACCCTAGGGACGACCTGACCCCCCGCCAACACCGATGCATCCCGAGAGGTAGGAGGAGAACCACCAAGAACGGTGCCCCCACTCCCAACCCCTCAAGGCACGCAAAAGGATACCATGGTCGATGGTATCGAAAGCCGCTGAGAGGTCTAATAGGACCAGGACAGAGGAAAACCCCTATCCCGAGCCCTCCAGAGATCATCCATCAGCGACCAATGCCGCCTCCGCGCTATACCCGGGTCGGAAGCCCGATTGATACGGATCTAGGTAGTCCGCTTCATCCAGGAAAAGCGGAACCTGCTGAGCCACCACATTTCAACAACCTTCGCCAGAAACGAAGGTTGGAGACTGGACGAAAGTTGTCTAACACAGTCGGGTCCAGGGCAGGCTTCTTCAGGAGGTCTCACCACCGCCTTTTCAAGGCGGGGAAAGACACCTCCCTTAAGGAAGCGCTGATAACCGCCCGAGCCAACCAAGAGGTGACCTCCCTGGCGGCATAAGCCAGCCAGGAGGGACACGGGTCCAATAAACATGTGGTGGAACTCATTCGCGCATAATCCTGTCCACTTCATCCTCGAAACCGGATCGAACTCATCCCAGATAACAATAGCCAGACTCCTGCACCCCTTCCCCAGACCACTGCAAATCGGAGGACAACCCGCCCGAATACGAGCAATCTTATCCGACAGATGTTGAACAAATGCCTCAGCCTTACCCAACGGGTCCGCCCCCCTCTAAATGAAGGAGGGAACGAGTAACCCAAACAGGGCGCCGGGCGATTATTCGCGGACGCTATGAGAGTGAGAGATAAGATCTTCGCTCTCTCTCTCATAGCTACCAGGTAAGTCCCAATAAAGGCTCTTAGCTGGGCTCGGTGACTGGGAACGGGTGGACCTCCACCTGCTCTCTAACCCCTTCGACGGCGCTTCATCTCCCGGAGCTCCTCAGTATACCAAGGGCAAACCGGGATCCACGCGTGCAGGGGACGCGATGGGGACAACCCTGTCGAGGGCCTCTGACGCAGCCCGCTGCCAGGCCACTGCCAGATCCTCGGCAGAGCTGTGGGCAGGAGGAAGGAAAAACCCCAGTTCTGCCTGGAACCCTCAGGGTCCATGCCTGGAACCATCTAAGTGGTCCCACCTCTCAGGGTCCATCGCCTGGGGAGAACCATCTAAGTGGCTCTCATCCCAGCAGTGGGGACGGCCTGTTGGAAGACCAGCCGTAGGAGATAGTGATCAGACCATGGAACAGGCAAAGTCGTAATAGTGACCTGCCCTCTGTCACTCCGCCACTGTTCAGAGACAAAAACCAGGTCAAGAGTATTTCCCCCATGAGTAGGGCCTTGAATCAATTGTCAGGCCCATGGCCTCCATAGAAGCCATGAATTCCTGGCCAAACCCCCCCCCCCAGGGAAGGCAGATTGAAGTCCCCAGGACCATAATGTCCGGGAGCTCCACCGCCACCCCGAGAGGAGATCGAGAAGCCCAGGCAGGGCTGCTGCCACACAGCTGGGGAAAGGTATGCTAGCAGCAAGCCCACCCCCCATTAGGCCCCCACCTCAGGAGGAGAATCTCACTCCCGCCTATCTCTGCAACAGAGACCTCCTCGGAAACAAGGTCTCCCGAATAACCACGGCCACCCCACCACTACCCTGGGCCCGTGGCGGTGCAAACCGAAAACCTGGCGGGCATAAATCAACCAGAGGGACACCCCCTCTGGGCCCAACCAGGTCTCAGTGATGCAGGCCAGGTCCGCAGCCTCCTCCTCAATGGTCTCCCGGAGGAGGAGGACTTATTAGCCACAGACCTGGCATTAAAATACACCAACCTAAGCCCAGGGATCCTAATCCCATCGCCCCTCGGGAGGAGGTCATAGGGTCGGGCGCGCAACCGGCTTTAAGTGTCGGCGCTCCCCTAAACTGATATGGCCCTATGCCTCGCCGCCTCTTCCAATCCCGACCACCCTGGGAATCGCGGCCCCATCCCGGGCCGGGGCTCCACCGGCCCCCAACCCCCACACTCCGCCCGCACCGGGCTGCAAAATGACCCTCCACCCCCACCCCCCTCCCCAACCCTTTAAAACAGAATTAAAAATTTTAAAATTAGACCCTTAACCCTTAATTTAGAATTTAACCCATTGATTGCAGCATGCCACCTCTGGGATCCCAGGATCCGTCATCAGCTGTCGACAACTGGGCCAACTCAAGGACAAGAGCAGTCCTGAGTGCCCACAATTCCGAGCTTGCCAGTAAGGTCCCATAAAAGTTGACAAAATTCATAAGGGGTCAGGGTAAGGTATGGCAGCCGGGTGAAGATGTTAAAATATCCAATGGAGAAAGAAGGGTACAGGCAACAGTAATCAAGAGTTCCAGTCTCACCAACGGTCTCTCACACCCGTTCAGGGGCCGGAGATGATAATAAGTGGCAACCGCTCTCTCACTGCGGAAACCAAACAACTCAAAAACTGTAGGGTCCGATGTTAAATCCCTCTACCCTCTCACAGTAGAGGGATAGTCCTCCCATCGTCCTCACACAACAATGGGACCTGTCCAATCAAGTCCTGGTAACAGGAGAGGTCCAGATGATAACTAAGGACCGTGGCCATTGGAGAAAAAAAGGGGGCCAGGCGGTCGAGTTTGCATAAAACGGCAGTAGTGAACCAGCATAGCACCATCCAATTCGCTAGGCGGAAATCCAGGGAGCCTAAACATCGGGCTCCTCACAGGGTCCAGGGCCACAGAAAATAGCCAACCGCAGGGGAATATCTGTTCCATCCCCCGCTAGGCAACTCACAGCCCACCCGACCCAGCCAACATCCAATAAAACCAGGAACCTGATAAAACCCAATGGGACCAGGATTCCTGGTTAAAATCAGTCCAGCCACTAGAAGGAGAAAAGCGGCAACAGCGCTCAAGGGTCTAAACCTGGACCACCACAAACGCCCCCAAACAATCCAGGGGCTTGCTGGTTGGCCCAGGAGTCCACAGTGGCAGCCTCCAAGCTTGCCACCACTTGTACCATGATTCCAGCCGATGCAGCCTCTCTGCGGCCCCACATCATCAGGCCACCAACAAGCTCATCAGGCCATCCAACCACTCCAGCTGACGAAATCCAACAAGCTCCGAAAGCTCCAGCTGCAGGGTCCACCGGCCGATCCCTCGAGCCGCCACAGCCGCCAGAGGCCAAGCCGCCAGGGAAGCCGCCGAGCCGAAAACGCCAGATTGCCCAAGTCTCCAAAGCCACTGGCAGCCGCCCTCTCCAGCCAAGGGAGAAGTCGGCGAGTTCAAAAGCCCAAACGGGGGCTCGCCGACCGTCCAGCTGACTCGCCAAGAGAGCCGCCCGGAAGCCGCCGAAAAGCCGCCGGGCGCCGGTCTCAAGCCGCCGGCAGCCGCCATCTCCAGCCAGGGGAAAAGTCGGCGAGTTCAAAAGCCCGAACGGCGACTCGCCGACCTCCCAGCTGACTCGCAATCTGCCCGGCTCCACACCCGGACCTTCCCACAAAATCCAGGTGGGAAAGGACAGCCAGGAAGTCCCCATTGAAATCCCCTTTGCCAACCGAACACAGATCCCCGGGGAGCCGTCTCAGCGTTCGTCCACCATCTTGGACATGCGCAATCAAAATAGAATTGTTTTTTCTGCAGTTCTAATTATCCATTGAAGTCTGTGTTTGTCTTGTTTGGTTGCAGAGCCAAACCAGAGAGTTATAGAGGTGCAGATGACAGACTCAATAATTCCTCTGTAGAACTGAATCAGCAGCTCTTTGGGCAGTTTGAGTTTTCTGAGTTGGCACAGGAAAAACATTCTTTGTTGTGCATTTTTGATGATGTTTTTGATATTAGGCATCCATTTTAAGTCCTGAGATATGATAGAACCTAGAAACTTGAAGGTCTCTAGTATTGAAAGAGGTGGTTGTATAGGAGTGTTTCTCCTGAAATCTATCACCATTTCTATGGTTTTGAGTGTATTTAGTTCAAGATTGTTCTGGTTGCACCACAAGGCTAGTTGTTCAACCTCCCGTCTTCAGCACCATGGACCAAGCAGCTGCATCTTGACTGCATAAATCTGGTCAATTGCCAGATGTCAATCAAAAGATTAAAAATATTTTTTGTTACCACTTACTGGGTCAAACGGACACTAGGGGGAGTGAGAATCTGTGGAGAATACACAATGTGGAGAAAGATACAATGCCTGGAGTGTGGGAAATGTCTGTTGAAGGAGACTTTTCATGTGATCGATAACATTGGGTGGACTTGGAAGCTCAGAGAGCAGAACCAACTACCCTGGCTCCTAAAGCACAGCTGTTTTGATGCACAGCATGATTGCATGCTAAAGACATGCTGTGAAGCAGATAGATTTAAGACAACATGATTTTCTGTGGGATTCAGGATGGAACAAGAGCATAGCAAAGCAGTTCTGTGGATGTATCCAAAGACTGGGTGGTTATGGAAATTCTAAAGATCCAATATGTATTTCCTGACCATATAGGTACAGTAGCAGTATATTCGTGCCCCATCCCATCTCAGTTGTACTGAAGTAGCAACTTTCATTGAGACTATGTTGACTAAAATTATTTTGAAATTTATCTAGGCTAGTTTTAAAGGAAAAAAAGATTGCCATTGACACAGGTAATGCAAAAATCAGAAAATTACTGCAGTTTGAGTTTTACATTTAATAATTTAGAAAGTGGAGGTCATTTAGTTTGTACTGTAATTTGGCAAGCTTGAATTCTTTAAGTATCCATATTAGAAAGATCTGGCATGGAAAGCCTGCATGATACAAAACAAGCATTTAGTGTCTCGGAGTTTCAGTCTCTTCCAAAACCCCAAGTCCAATTCTCTTCCATACCACTGCAATGGAAGCTCCTGGGGACTTCTCTTTACAGCTCAACAGAACCTCAGCACCTCCATCCTCATTTTGCTTCAAACACAGCAGTTTGCTGAATGAGAGACTTGTGCAAAGATCACATATCTTCTTTTATCAAGAAAAAAGCAATTGAAATGTTTCCTTTCTTTCTGCTGAAAAGTGTAATTTAGAAGATGTACCTTCCTTTTGGAAAACCATTCTGTGATTCACATACCCAATAGAGCCATTCTTATGGATGGCAGCTCTTTTCTATCACTACCACCCACATAGCTCTCCACTTTGACAATTTCTCCCTGTGAAAAAGTAGCAAAACATTGTGAAAAATAGGTAAAGCATCTCCGGGTAAAACATTTTAGGCATCTATGTCAGGATGGCAATTAAATTAAAGGGATAAGAAGTTCTCTGGAATGATTGTTTAACAAAGGAGGTGAGTTTTTTGACAAATCAGAAATGAATAAAAAAGGCAAGAATCACTGATTCAAATAGTGGTTCAAGATAGTGTCTTTTAGACAAGCTAGGAAGAGATTAATTAATGTGTTAATGAGAGTTAGAAACGATGGCTGAAGAGAGGAAAGATAAGGATTCCACAAGAATGGATGTACTATAATTTAAGATTTATAAGACTTTATTATAGGATTATTATGTAAGTCATATAATTGTTAAATGTAATATGCATGAAGTCAATATTGTATGGTACGGAAGGAAATGACATGTGGAATCTGATAGACAGAAAAATAATATAGTATATGATAACAGATAAAAGTGATCATATTATTATTAGAATCGTACAATTTGTTAAATGAAAATAGAATGGAAATTATGATGTGTGTATTATAATGAGATTAGAAAGGGAGTTTTTGTTTGTTCTAAAAAACATAAAGGTGGCATAATTAAAAACTAAAAAGGGGGATAAATAATGGGTAATATAAATTAATATGAATCTATGAATGACTAGTTGAATTATATTATAAATTCATTAAACATTGCAAATATGACAATTAATATAATATTTATAACAAAAGAAGTGATGTTAAGAATATAGAGATTGACATAAAATAATATATGGAAATATTGAATGTTAAGATTGATAATATGTATTCAAATCAAATTAGATAAGGAAGTTAATAGCACCAATATGAAACTATCGTCATGTTTGTAGTTAAAATGTGAAATAACCTGGAACCACACTGTTCACACAATGATGTGTTTGTAGAAATAAAAAAATGTATTAAAAAAAGATAGTGTCTTCTAGATAGCATGATGATATGGAATCTTCTTCTGCTGGAGCTCCAGCTGGCTTCCGATCTCCGCACCTTCCGCCACGAGTTAAAAACCTGGCTGTTTTTACAATCTGGGCTGTGCTGACTCTTTGGGGTTTGTTCATTTTAATCTTGGGGGTTTTAATTCTAATTCGGCTTATAATTGTTTAATATGTTTTTAGGTAATTTATTGTTATTGTTGTATTTTAGCTGTGAGCCGCCCCAAGTCCTTTCGGAGAGGGGGTGGCATATAAGTCAAATTAATAAAAAATAAAAATAAATAATGATATATATATATATCTATTATATTTGAATTTTGTAGCAATGTGTTTTATCAGGCAGTCCTAAGATAGTAGCAGCAAATGATATTTTTTGATAATGAGACCATCATTTGCCTCTCTTGACCTCTGTTAGGTTGGAGGGTCATTTGAAGAGGCAGGACACTTAGGACCATAAAAGTAGTTCTTTACTGAAGATCCTGAAACAAATGGCTGAGCTGCCACCGGCTCCCTGCTTTTAATCCGGGAGCTGTCTGGCATTTCAGCCATTGACAGTGCTTCAATTTCCCGCTGGGGAAATTGCTCCAATGAGTGGATTCTTACATCAGAATCCACTCCCTGTTAAATATTCAACACCTTTCCCCTCTTGGAGAGGTGTTAACTAATCAGATTGAATATGTAGTGTATAGTCACGCAGGTAAGCGGGGCTACAGTGGGTGCGACCTGACCTATGCAGCTCATTTGCTTCAGGGGTGGTGGCCAGCTAGTCAGGTCTGTTGCTGCTCTGGAGTCAGCCCTTGGAAGTGCCTCGAAGTTTTCCCTAGGCATGGCTGGCTCTGCCAGGCTGGAGGCCTCACATGTTCTCTGCTGGACTCCTGCTTCTCCAACTAAGTGATTGTGACAACTGTTCGGGTTCGAGACTAGTATTGAATTGTGTGTGTGCTGGTTTTCACTGTTTATATTTATCAGGGATGGTTCTGTGATTCTGTGTCGGGTTGCTGACTCTGTGTCTCCCTGTCTGGCCCTGTGGTGGCTCAAATGTCCCCAGAGTTGATCAATGTGCCTACTCCAGATCTTACCGTCCTCTAATTCTATCAGATAAGATCGGGGACCTGTGATGTGTATTATTTGTGCCAGGACCCGTGTAGTTATGGGCATAGACTAACTGCCCTATATTAAATGACTGGTGTTTGCTGGTCGAGTCCACGGGTGTATCTGTGTTATAATTTGGGTGTAATCTATCCATGGGGGAATCTTAATTTCTGGCCCATTAATAGTTCTGCCGGACCTCTATGTGTGGTGGCACTAGGGTTGATATGTTGTACCAGTAACATTTTAACTATTTTTGTTTGCCAATCCCCGGGCCCATTCTGGCTAGGGTTTCCTTGGTTGATCTCACCATCCTCTTTGCTTGACCATTAGTGCTCGGTTGTCCAGGTGCGGACAGGGCATTGGATTCCTTGTTCTGCTAGAAACCCTTTGAATTGATTTGCCATGAATTGAGGCCCATTATCAGACACCACTACATCCAGTAACCCAAGAATGGCAAACCGTTTCCTTAGTAATTTAATAATGGCTTCTGCCATGGTTGTGGTCATGAGAATTACTTCGAGACACTTGGAGTATGCATCTACTACTATGAGAAATGTTTGCCCTTGCACCAGCCCAGCACCCAGCCCATGGTGATTTGGGTGCCTCCCATTCAAATGAGGGTGCTGAAGGTGGTGCTGGTCTGGATTCCTGGCATGGCAGACATGTGGTGACCTATTCTTCTATCTCCTTATCCATCCCTGGCCACCATACATAGCTCCTAGCTAATACTTTCATTCACACAATCCTCGGGTGACCCTCATCTCTAATACGGTTTCCCTTAATGTTTTTGGTATTACCACTCTATCCCCCCACAGCAGGCACCCTTTTAATACAGATAATTCCATTTTTCAGTTTTTAAATGAATTGAACTAATTTTCCCCCATTTCTTCTGCCCCTCCCCCCAGTTTAAAATGTGCACCAAAGTCTTGTCTTTGGCTCTCTGCCTTGCAATCTTGCCGCTGTGATGGGACCGGTCACAAGGTCCTTGATCAGCAACATGGATGTGGTTGAGGCAGGGTCCTCAACGAAGTCCAGAAGTGGGCACTGGCTGATGGCATCTGCATGTCCGGCTGATGGATGAGGTCGTATTTGTAAGTTGCCAAGAAGACAGTCCATCTCATCATTCATGGGGACAATATGTTTGGTGTTGGCTTGTCTCCTGTGATGATGCTCAGGACAATTTGTGATCTGTGACCAATTCAAAGTTCCTCTCATATAGGTAGGGCAGCCAGGGCTTTTTTGTCCAATTGGCTGTAGTTCCCTTTGGCCTTTGAAAGTGTTTTTGAATAGAATGCAATTGGTGCCTCATTTCTATTTGGCATCCAGTGACTGAGGGCAGCCCTGATGCTGAATGGTGAAGCATCACACATTAATACAAGTGGCAGGGTCTCATTGTACTGTACTAGTATGCGATTTGAGGTTAAAAGTTTTTTTTCTGTGAAAGCTGATGCTTCCTTGCACCCCCAGGACCAATCTGCACTCTTATCCAGTAATTGATGCAGTGGCTCTGCAATCATTGCTTTCTGTGGTAGAAAAATGCTGTAAAAGTTTAACAGGCCGAGAAATGCCTGTAGTTCTGTTTTATATTTTGGCATGGGGGTCTTCTTTTATGGCTTTGTTTGCTGTTGGTGAGTGACCCATCAATTGATGGTGACCCATCAATTAGAAATCCCAAAAATTCAACTTGGGGTACAGCTATTTGGTACTTCTCCTTTTTTTTTACTTTCAGTCCAGCTTCCTGAAACCGTGCCAGTACTACGCACAATCATTGGGTTAGTTGCTCTTTGTCACTTGCGGATATGAGGACATCATCAAAATATGGCACCATCCCAGAATACCATGCAAAAGGCATTCCATTAAACTTTGGAACAGCCCCAATGCCACACTTACTCCGAACTGATGTTTGCAGCATTTAAATGCTCCCCTATGGGTTACAATGGTTTGTGCCTCTGCAGTTGCCTCATCCTCTGGTAATTGTTGATAGGCTTGTGCTAAATCAAGTTTTGCAAAGATTTTGCCTTTTCCCAGGGAGAGTAAGAGGTGCTGTACTATTGGCACAGGATAGGCGCTCTGTTGCTAAGTGTACATTTATAGTCAGCACAGATGCAGACAGAGCCATCTGGCTTGATTGGGGTGATGATGGGTGTCTCCCACTTTGCATGGTCAACCAGTTCCAAAGTGCCCTGGGCAATTAGCTTGTCTAATTGCTCATCAACTTTGGGCTGCAGAGACTCTTCGTAGTTTCAATTGGACAGGGGCAATTTGGGGGTCTGAAATGAAAGATATAGGGGTCTTCATGTACTTGCCTGGGCTTCTGTCAAAGAAGTCCCTGAATTCAGATTCCAGCATTTCAAAGACATCTCTTTGGATAGCATTGATGCCAGTCATTCCTAGTCTCAGAGCCTCAAACCACTCAATTCCTAGCAGGCTGGGCAAGTCCTTATCCATTATGGTCAATGGTACTGAGCCTGTAAAATCTTTAAATTTAATCTGGAAGAAACCTCTCCCTAGCACTGGGATGTGGTTTCCCTGATAATCTTTTAAAAGTGTCTTTTGCGGCTTTAGTTGTTTCCGGGTGATACTCAGGACTGCTTTTTGATAGTGGACTAGGACACATATGATCCCGTATCCACCTCCATATTGCATGGTTTTGTTTCAAGTTGTACAATGATATGGAATTTTTTTGATTTACACATGTCAGAATGCCCCACTATCGTTTGATGGGTTTCCTTAGCTTCCTCGTTTCGGTCTCTCCACTTATATTTTGAGTTTGGCACCTTCCAGAAACCCACCTGGCATCTGTGTGGATGCATGGGGAACCCAGGTTGTCTTGTCGATGATAGGTTGGCTGGTTCGCTCTACAAGCCTCGGCTATGTGACCCTTGCAATCACACCTCTGGCAGATAGTGTCTTTAAACCTGCAAGCCACCCTGGGATGATTTCCCCCACAGCCAGCACATCATTTCCTACCTTTCTGCTGACCTTTACCTGGCAAATGCCTTCCTCTTCCTCGGTGCTTTTGTCATTTTCTGTGCTCCCTTGTTGGCTGGTGGTTGCTCCCCTGGATGAATGGATGCTCTTGGAGCCTCTAATTTTGACAGCAGATCTATCTGAGGTTTTAGACCAGTGGTTCCTAAAGTGGGTGATACCGCCCCCTGGGGGGCAGTGGAATGCCTTAGGGGAGCGCTAAGAGGCAAGGGGGCCGGCAGGGTGGCACTAAGAGGTAGCAGGGGGCGTTCGAGGCGCTGGCCCCACAGGCTTAGCCGGTGTGACTGTTTCACCGCTCGAATGCAGAACCCGCATGCAGCGCCTTGAATGCAGAACCCACATGCAGCAAGCCTTGCCAAGCCTGGGGGGAGGGGTAGGTGGCTGAAAGGGGCACTTTAGCTTGCAGGCTTCCCTCTCCGGTGGAAGTGGCGGAGGCATGCCAGAAAGCAAAACCCTCCCAAGGCGTGCAGTGGAAGGGGCAGGTGGTCCGGTGTTAGGGCCCCCTTCCCTGGAGGGGAACAAGGGAGCTCGCAGCCAGCTGGGCTCGCACGCAGGATGCAGGTGGGTGCAGCTGCGGCTCTCCAAGGCGCGTGGCTCGGTTCAGTTCAGTTCAGCTGTACGTGGCCATGCCGGACCTAGAACCTAGCCTCCCTCTGCAGCCCAGTTCTTCCGACTGAGCCCTGCGCTTGCTTGCACTTGCAGGTGCGCTTGCTGTGAAGAGGGCTGCAGATGTCCCTCACCTTTGTCCCTCATCCTTTGTTCTCTTCTAGAATCCCATCCTTACCACCAGTGTTAGGTTGGAGGGTCAATTGAAGGGGCAGGACACTTAGGACCATAAAAATAGTTCTTTATTGAAGATCCTGAAACAAGCAGTTGAGCTGCTGCCAGCTCCCTGCTTTTAAGCCAGGAGCTGTCTGGCATTTCAGCCACTGAATTCAATTTCCTGCCGGGGAAATTGCTCCATTGAGTGGATTCTTACATCAGAATCCATTCCCTGTTGCATATTCAACAACCTCTATCTATATACACATCAATTTCCTCCCCTTTTGTATTCTTCAACCTCAACTATCTGATATGGTGCTTTCATCTGCAAACCCGGCAAATAATTTATTGTCAAATGGAACAAATTCTGAATGCTGTGATATCATTTCAACCTGAGAGATGCTTATTATATTTCACTAAACTATATATTTCTTCCAAATTCAGCAAATTAGCATTAATCCCCACAGTAGAAGAATGGGTGAAAAAAATGATGGAGCTAGCAGAGATGGCAAAACTGACTGTTTTAATTAGAGAAAAGAACATAACTAGCTTTGTTTCTACCTGGAAAGTGCCTCTGCATTTCATGTTTAAGACATTAAAAAAAAGGCTTTGGGTTTTTCTATTAAGTTAGTTTACAGTTGTAGAGATGGCTAGCATTTGTTAAGTTGGTAAAGTAAAAAGTTGAGGTTGCCATTCTATTTTATATTTTACTGTATTGAAAAATATGGAAATTAATGCCTTTTTCTTTTTTCCCCTTCCCCCTTCATTTCTCTTTCCCCTTTCTTTCCCTTTCCCATTTTCCTACTATTTTAATTTTATGTTATACTAATTCTAATTAAAAAATGGGGAAAAAATCCAGTGAATTAGAATGTTTTATGTTAATGAAGGGTTCTATATATCTTTTATTGTGAATAATCTGAATCATACTTCATAATAATGCATAACTATATTTTGCCTGTATGCCTCAAAGCATAGAATAATTTTGTATTTGAAAATTCAGTGTAGAATTTAATTCTAATTGAAAACCATTCTTTTCAATTTTACTTTTCAACTTCAAAATTTACTGTATTGATTTAAAATAGCTTTTTTCTACTTATATTTCTTTTTAAAAAAGATTTTAAAATTTGTGCTGATATCCAAGTACTTTTACCTTAAACTTTAGCAAAATAAGGTAATTTATTAAAAATGGATATGAGATACTTTATAACATATCCTGGGGGAGGGATGGTTTTTAATGTTTATTATTCCATTGTTTTAATATTTGGGCTTGTAATTTAGTTTAATGGTTTTTTAAGTATTTATTGTTCTGTATTTTAGCTGTGAGCCGCCCCGAGTCTTCGGAGATGGGGCGGCATACAAGTTCAAATATAAATAAATAAATAAAACATCATAAAATTTTAATATATCAGAATATATTAGTTTCACAATATCTCAGATAGTTTATCTACCATATTTCATTACTTGTACTTGATTCTTTTATCTGTCTCTATTTGAATATATTACTTATATTCTTCCAATAATACGTAACAACACAAGGTAAAAAGAAATCAGTGCAACTTTGAACATTGAGCATGATCTACAAAGAACGTTGTAGTAATATTTTTAACAGCTAAACAAGAAAAACTCTCCCCACAGTTGTATGTATTTTGCTTCATTAAACTTTCCAAAGAACATAGGGAAAGCAATCAAACTCAGGCTTATGTGGTAACTACTACAAGTTTTTGGTACTGTTCACATCCTTAGTTCAGACATAATTGTGAACCCAATTGAAAATCTGTACTAAGACAATCTGGACTTCTTGAATGAAAGTGGAATATATGCACAGCAAGTAGCCAATATAACTGCAAAGCTCTTATCTGAAGAGACTAATACATGAAGGTAATCGAGACTTGGGGTTTTGCAAATTGCTGATTTTTTCTTTTCTTTTTAAATCAACTATTATAAGACTGCAGGCTACACACATTAGAATTTTGCTGGAGAAATGCAATTTGTACATCTCTATTTTCAGTCACTATGTATGGCCACTTTTTATGTAGATCCTGCACTTAATTTGAATCTGTATGGTTGATTAGCAGACACTATTACCTGGAGAAAATGAGGGTTTTTTTTTCAATTACCTTACATAAATTAGATAATCTGAATCTAGGTCATTGCATATATTTGAAAGAAACTCCAGTCAAACTTATTAAGCATATGCCACACATAGCAGTAAAATAGAAAGTTATTAAATGCTTCTTTCTGAAAAATGTCAGGATTTTCTAAGGCAACACACTAATCCCAAATTTATTAGCAGTTCTATGAGATCTAGTATATAGCTGCTTTCAAACAGTACATGGAATGAACTCCTTAAAACTCTTTAGTATTTCCATTAACTATAAAAAACCAAGATGAAAAAGTATTTAATAAAGATTAATTATTTATTAAAGCTACCACCAATATATGTTATTTTAAGGTCACGTGAATGGCTAGCTCAGAATTTTCTACCTTATACATCGGTAAATATTGTCCACTATCCCTCAATAGTAAGATTGCTTTTTAAACAAAATTTAACTTGCCATAGAAAAACAGGGCATATTTCTAATCTACTGTAATTCCTTGGAGTGAGGATTCAGAACAAGCGTTTACAAGCTATCTTATAATCAGGAAAATTAGTAGTTAAGGCAATGTTTCTCAACCTTGGTAACTTGAACATATGTAGTGTTCTATTCTTCAATTTCCAGAATTCTCCAGGTGGCTGAGAAAAACTGGGTTAAGGTGTTGACTTAGAAACTAGGAAACCACAAGTTCTAGTCCCACTTTAGGCATGAAAAACAAATTGGGTGACTGGTCCAGTCACTTTTTCTCAGCCCAATTCACCTTACAGGGTTATTGTGAGTAGAATAGGAGGAGGAAGAAATATTGGTGTGTTTGCTGCCTTGAATGAATATGAAATATTAATCTATGATGATAAACCAGATAATTGATTGCTGTGTTTCAGTTAATTTTGAGTCACAGAAGATACAAATAATTTTCTTTAAAAAAACAATAAGCAACAAAACAGATAGATGTGCAGATCAGTCCAAATCTGAGGGCAACTTTTTATAGTATCTGTTCTGGCAAAATTGGTAATAGGCATATGCAGATTTTACAAATATATCTATTGTTTTGCATGCTTATTTCCCTAATATATAGTTTATGTAATGTTGTTCTGGGGCAGCTGTACCTGACTATTCTTTCTTAGGCTATTTTGCTGTAAATCTTGGAATTAGATTTTAAGATACATTTTTAAGATGGCTTGTGAATATCTTCTTCTTAGGAATATTTTCTTTTCCAAAGCTTGCCACTATGGTACCAGTTATGAGTCATGTCTATCTCCGCCTCCTCTGCCATCAGGTACCATTCATGCAGGAGGTTTGGGGTCCCATGGGCCAGGCAGGCAGCATACAGATTGTCATTAAGTCCATCCTTGAACCAACAGACTAGGATATCTTCTGGTCAGTTGACTCGGCCGCCCAGGTCATGAAATTCCTCTGTGTATTCAGCTACCGGGAGACAGCCTTGCTTTATGACTGATGCGGTTGTGGGCTTTTCTATCGGCAAGGGGGTCTTTGAAGCGGTGGCATAGGGCTGTCATGAACCGATCAAGGTCCCTCAGTTCTCGAGCGTTTGTGCTGTGAAGCATCACCATCCATCTGGCCGCTGCCCCTTCTAGGGCCAGGGTGATGACTTGTACTTGGGACCCCTGGGTTGGGAAATTCCGCCTGTATTCTTGCATGTAGGGGAGGACTTGCACCAGGAAAAATCCCAGTTTCTGGGGGTCCCCATCAAATTTTACTCCCAGGGATGGGACCTTCCTCTGCAGTTTTATGTCTCTGGGTTGGCCAAGGTCTTGGGGCGGTCAGGGGTGAGGTACCTGGTATGGCTGCTGGTTCTTCGGCTTGTCCCACTGCCCGATCATTCTCAGCTGGATCTGGGGTGGCGGCTCGGGTTCTCTCAATTTCTGGTTCCCTCATTCTCCTACATTGGAGTCCTGGGGCATCCCTCACATCGAGGCCCTCCAGGGCTTCCCTCACAAGGCAATTTATGTACCGTTTCAGTTGGTCATTGGCCGGTGGTTCCTCGACCCATTCTTCCTGATCCAATAGGGCCTCCAGCTCCAATTTCCACCCAGGTTTACGATTACCCTAGGTGAGGGTTACTCCCTTAGTTCTTCCATCCCAGCTGTCTCTCTTTCCTACACCTATAGACCACCGGGGCTTTGTGGAGGTTTTGCAGGCAGCTTCACTATCTTCGATGGGATATACCGAGTCAGTGTCCTGATGGGTAACTGTCGATGTTTCTCCCCAGCATTCAGCTTCCCCTTGCTCCTTGCTGTATTCAGACATTTTTCCTCTTTTGCAGGGTCCCTTCGGTAGAGTGAAGGTTTTTCTTTAAAACAAAAAAAAACTCCTCTTCGGGCTGACCTCTATTCCAGACGCTGCTTTATGTCAGGCTAAGTGAACTTTTCCCATTTCAATTGACAAGAATGAACTTCTGAAATCTAGGTGTTTCAAAAGGAATCCTTTATTGAGATGAGACAATTTAAGTAGGGATTCAAAAGCAGAGTCTAACATCTCCCAGGCATGTAGTGATAGATAAGGGAGTTTAGGACCCCTCCCCTTATCTTGATGTGTATTTTGTAAAACAAAGAATCAACATGTTAATTCCCCCTCCCCTCTTCTGAGAATGATCTTCTGAAGGGTTTCTCAGGAAACATCTTCCGGCTGGAATTTTTATGGTCCCTTCTCTTTTGCTGTCTCTTCCAGAGGTGACAGGTTTCCGGGGCATCTGGTTTCAGTCTCTCAGTTGTATATCAAGTGTAGGTTATACAAATTCAATATAAGATTTAGTATATTCAAGTTACATCAAAAAAGGATTTCTTTTACCAACTTCCCTCCCCCCTTCTTCTTCCATTGAAGAATGGCAGATACATGGATCTGACTTAGGAATATCTTTTCTTAGGACAAGTGTAACAAAAAAGAAATATATTTAAAATATGAGTTTTTAAATTGATGTTTTCCAGATAATTTGAGCAATCCAAGAATATGACCTATGTAACCCAATCTAATCAACTGAGAATTATAAAAGAAGATGATAGAAATTATATTGCATAGTTCTGGTTCAATTGAGCTTCAGAATAAAACTTGCTTTGAAGGCTTGTAATTCAAGATTCCTTGATGTTGAAAGAAAGAAAGAAAGAAAGAAAGAAAGAAAGAAAGAAAGAAAGAAAGAAAGAAAGAAAGAAAGAACAGATCTCACCCTTCAGGTATATACAGTAAATGTCATATAACCTAAATTAAATTAATGTTTCATCCACCAAGTAAATTCACAAGGTAAAGTTCATGACATGTGTGTCAGCAAACCAAAGCAATTGTTGCTGTGCTGAGTGAGTGGATTTTAAAACTAATTTACTTGGCTCTAGCACTTCTGGCAGAGCAATATTTCTGCTGATTGCATGATGCTATTGGTGCTAAGGTCAGAGTAGTTAATCTGATAGATAATCAGCAGATTTGTAAGCTGTGCATCTAAAGTAGATGAAGTTTCATGTATTGATATATAAGAGCAAAAGCTATTAACTCTTCCTTTTCAAATTAGTTGTTTTCAGACTGGAAGAATTATGACAACAGCACTTATTTAAAGGAATAGTAATATGTTTGCAAAACATGATAAATATGCTTAATTTTATTAGTATAGTCACAAGGCTTATCTGATGTTTTAAATACTGTATTAAAACTCAAGTTTTTAAGTTGAGCCAGAAGACTTAACTGTTTTGTACCAATGTTTATTTTCAAAAACTGAATATTGGCCCAATAAGTAGGCTTCTGCTTGTTTAGAGATTATTTCAATCTCAACACTAACATACTAGACACACAGTGATAAAATTTCCCGAAATTATTATTGCTTTTAAGAATATGAGTCAAACTGTTTTGGGCCTTGGTTCCAATATTTATTGTTTTTTTTAATTACATTTATATGCCGCCCTTCTCCGAAGACTCAGGGCGGCTTACAATTTTTGGGATACAACCCAATGCGCTCAGCAATAGCCTTCATTCCATTGTATATGCCTGCTTATTACTAAGCGGCATTTTTACAAAGTCAGCTTATTGCCCCCAACAATCTTGGGCCCTCAATTTACCTACCCCGAGAGGATGGAAGGCTGAGTCAACCTTGAGCCTGGTGGGATTCGAGCCTGCACTAATTGCAGGCAGCTGGAACTTAAGTACTAGGCATTTAACAGCCTGCACCACCAAGAAGATGTGGAGCTTTTTTTATTCTGCCTTTCTCTGAGCCAGTTATTTCATTAAACTGATAATGAAAACAATCAAAGAAATGACATGGGAGGTTACCACTTCTTCCTAAAAAAGAAGTCACCTTAAGAAAGCACAAAGACAAAATGCATGCTCACTGTATGATATTACAGACTGCTATGTTGCAAATCATTCCCAGCATTGGCAATATCAAATGTGTATAGGTGTCAGGAATTAAACTTGATGTTTTCATATAAATTGTTCTGATTGATCTATGCTGTGGTCCAGTTTTACTAAAGAGGAACTGAACAATGGAGCAGGTAAATCAACTCTGATCAGATTAAAATTAGAGATCTGAGGTTTAATGAATGTATGATTCAATAGTACTTTCTGGTTCAAGTTATAAAAATAATTTTAGCTGACTTCAAAATTCAAGCTACCTCTTTCCAAAAGATGCTTCCAACATTGTTATAGAAAGGGAACTAAAAGGCATTTTTTGGGCAGGAATTGCTTTTCCCCATAAGAATCAATGTCTAATAAATGTAAACCAATGTCATCTAACAAAAGTAATAGATTTCCAAGCATTCTCTGAGAAACTGGGAGTGTATGAAGGGATGCAATTGTTTTCCATTTGCATGCATCCCTTGTACAATTTGCATGAAATCCAGAAATGGGCCCTTTGTCCTATGTGGAAACATAGAAAAAGAGTTTTTAATCTTATCAGAGAAGTCAATCTTGGAGAAGAAACAATGTGTGGGGCAGTGGTGGGATTCAATTTTTTTTACTACCGGTTCTGTGGCCGTGACTTATTTGGTGGGTGTGTCTTGGTGGCCATGTGACTGGCTGGGCGTGTCTTGGTGGTCATGTAACTGGGTAGGTGTGCAACTGGGTTGTCATGTCTTGGTGGTCATGTAGCTGGGTGGGCGTGCAACTGGGTTGGCGTGGCCAACTCAATGTCACTCACGTCAAGGGGTGCCTCACCTGGCCCCTCCCCTCCCAGCCATTCCTTGTCACACCCAGCCTCAATGTACCTATAGTTCTGTAAAAATGTTCACCTTTTTTTTGACTTTATTATCTACATACTATAGATGTACTTTCATAGACCACTGAAAGGAGGAAATGGCTCACATGCTTTGCCCAAGAGTATGATAGGCAACAGGTTTTTAAGGGGCTGCCAGAAAGAGAGGAGGGGGCAATGTATTTTCCAAAGCACCAGAAGGCAAACAAGAAGCAACGGATGGAAACTGAACAAAGAGAGAAGCAAACTAAGAGTAAGGAGAAACTTCCTGACAGTGAGAACAATTAACCAGTGGAACTGCTTGTCTCCAGAAGTTCTGGGTGCTCAATCACTGGAAGTTTTTAAGAAAAGACTGGACAGCCATTTCTCTGAAATGGTATAGGGTTCCTCCCAAGGTCCCTTCTAACTGTTATTCTGTTACTCTGACATCTTCACTTAGAGTTTGGCATCCTCAGTTTTCCTGTCTGAACAGGGGGTTGGACGAGAAGACCTCCATACTCCCTTTCAACTCTGTTAAACACACATGTATTTATGCTCTGGACATATAAACCCTGAAAAAGAAAGACAGTAAAATCATCTAGGTGTAGGGTCTGTGACTTAAATTCTAAACTACAGCTGGAAATCACAAATTGTCTCTTTTTTTCTCTGCTTATTTTCTTTTTTCTTTTTGCCGGTGTGTGCCTTGGGCCTTTTTGCCTCTCAATATCCAGTCTGAATTTTGAATACTATCTTTTTATTTTTATTTATCTCATTAACAAGTGGATTACAGTTGGATGTTTTTACTTTTTTCTCTCTCTTCTTTCTTAGAAGTTGGTGGATTTGTATTTTTGAATTATTTTTCTTTTCTCTTTTTCCTTTTTCTACATCAGATTTTTGGATATATTTTCTTCCTTTTTATTTTTAATTTTTCCTTTTTCTTTTAACCACTCCCCTTTGATATAATGGATTAAGGTAGAGAAGAACCTGAAGATTTTATTTTTGATCTTTGCAAGTGGATTATAATTACCTAGAGATGAGAAATACAACTGCCATTGGATCATCGATCCCCACCTCCTCGTTGCTGAGCCCAGCTGGTCAATGATCCATAACAACCATGTTGCAACAGGAGAGAGAGAAGGAGAAGGAGGTTTCAATGCAAGAATTAAAATTAATATTGCAAGCAGTACAGGACCAAGGGAAGTGTACAGATGATAGAATTGGAAAGATGGAAGAGGAGATGGAAAGGATGGAAGATAAAATAGAAAGCAACAAATGATGATGAAGAATGAAGAAAGAATGCAAAAGATGGAAGAAAATGGTGAACAGACAGAGAAGAAAGTTGAGAAATAGATAATAGACTGACAGCAGTTGAGCATGAAAATGGGAAAGAGATGATACTCTGGGAGATGGACAAGGCTGATTTTTATTTAAGATTTCAAAATATTGAGGAAGAAAAAGGAGAAAACCTTACAGAAATTATGACAGAAGTTCTGGCAGGAGCCTTGAAGATATCTAAAGAAAAAATGATGGATGGAATGGATGAAGTATTCTGAGTATATACTAGATACGTTATGAAGAATAAATTACCTAGAGAAGTCCACGTGAGATTTACCAAGAAAACAACCAGAACAGAGATACTACAGAAAACATAAGATGACCCATTGAAGTATAAGGGAAAGGAGATTAAGGGCTTAAAACAAGTACCAAGGAAAGTGAGAAATTGGAGAAGAGAATGTCAATTCCTGACAAAGATCCTAATCAAGAAAGAAGTGAACTATAGATGGCTGATTCCTAAAGGCTTGATGTTCATTTGGCAAGAACAAAGACACAGATTGGATTCAGTTGAGAAAGCAGAATTATTTTATGATGAATATTTCAGAGGAAAAGAAGACGAGAGAGCAAGAGAGGAGGAACTTAAAATATGAGCAGAGATGGCCAAAGAAATGGATAAAGAAAAAAGAGAAGAAAGAGGACAAGAAGGAGGAGCAGTAGGTGGCAGGGTGGAACCTAAGGAATCAAGAGAACAAAGAACAACAACAGCAATAAACCCTACATATAAAGTATAAACAATGGAAGAAGAAAAGAAATTAATCTTCATAAACATAAATGGATTGAATTCATCTATTAAAAGGAAAAAGACATGGGAAACAGGTCCAAATGGCTCTTTGAGTGTTTAAGGTTGCAGATCTCTGTTCTAGAGCTAAGTGGTGTAGCATACATAAGTGGAACTGCAGAATATGAGAGTGTAAGAAGTATATATTATAATAAGTAATTTGTGTAGAAAATCTTTATGGAGATTCTCAGGTCATGATTGTTCCAAAGGTGCTGTTTTTCAAGAGTCACTTGGACTTTCTTGTTATTCTTCGAAGATGTTTCACTTCTCATCCAAGAAGTTTGTTCAGCTCTGAAAATCATGTATAAATGTGTAAAATGTGTAAAGTATAGAAAATCAGATATAAATGTGTAAAATGTATAAAACATATCAAACAGTCTCTATGGATTTTCTCAATGGTTTTTTTGTAATTTGGTATTGATGAATCTGATGGACCAGAATTATATATGAGTAGTAGGTTAGATTTATACTCATCCACACATCCATATATCCTATTCTGTTCAATTTCCATGACATGTTTCAACTAAATCAGAGTCAGAAATATAGCAACCTTTGAAGGACGCTACAGTGGCTATATGTGATATTAGAATAAGATAGCTTTCAGGGAATAAGTGTGAATTATAATTATTGGATTTGTTTTTAATCATACATACATTTCTCATCAAGGAAGATGGTAAGCAACAACATTTCTTGGCTTTATCTACTTTATCAATGCCCAATGCAGACAGATTCAGAAGCATCCTGATGATAGCATCATTGACTAACCAACAACAATTAGTTTTCCTGAGCACTGAATGTTTTGTACTTTAAGCATTATTCAATAAGACATTTACAATAATCAGTCTTACTTTATGTAGTCACACCACAGTGAAAACATTCTGTAATCTAAAGTATTACAAAGTTTAGTACAGTCAAAAAGAACAGCTAATAACATTGTCTGATTCTCTACATGTATATTATTCTTGAATTACTCCCCAGGACTTTATGTATTGATAAGAAAGGTGAGAAATAAAATATAAAAGATGTGATAAGACAAAGCAACTAAAAATAATCAATAGAAAACACTCAAAAAGATGTGAAGTTGCAGCAATGATGGCTCATATTCAGGGTTGTCAATTCAAAATCACTTGCTTTGAGGAAAGAGCTCTTGATAGAAGGATTTTTTCCAACTGCATCTGGTTCATAAATTATGGAACACCATACAATATGTGACTCCTTTCCAGTATTTTGGTTGATTACTAGATAGGATGCCAATAGTTATTAATATGGACAGGTTCTGTCCAGAGTCATGTTTGTGTGGTAGGCAACTACATAAACTTGCAGAATAAAATAAATAAATAACAAAAAAAATGTTCATATCTTTTCTCCATTCATAATTGAGTCAGTTTGCCTATACAAGCTATCAGGTGTACAGTGCCTAGTATAGAAGTGCAATGTTATGTTAACCTTAGCAATAGTATCATTGCTGTTGTTATTTTGCTGAAATAGAAACATAATATGACTTTTTAAAAAGTGAGACAATATCAAGGGTGGGATTCTACCGGTTCAGACTGGTTTGGGCGAACCCAATGTTAAAGTTACATCTGGTTCACTAATGTAACTTTAACATTGACGGGTATTTCAATTGACCCGCTGTCCCTGCCCACCCCACCCCACCCCTCCCAGGAGTCTCCATGCAATGCAGGTAAGTGCAGGGTCCATGTGGAGGCTCTGGGAGGGGGAAAAACAGGCCTTCCAGAAGTCTGGAAATGGGCCTGTTTCCGGCTTCTGGTGGGCCTCCAGAGCCCAGGGGAGGCTGTTTTCACCCTCCCAGAAGCCTGGGGGAGGCCTCCGGACCCTTGGGAGTACAAAAACAGCCTCCCCCGACGTCTGAAGTCCCACCAGAAGCCATAAACATGAAGTTCTGGTAGGCCACACTCACCATGGCCACACCCACCCAGCAACTTAGTTCCAGCTGCCTGTAATTATTGCAGGCTCGAATCCCACCAGGCTCAAGGTTGACTCAGCCTTCCATCCTCTCGGGGTTGGTAAATTGAGGAGCCAAGATTGTTGGGGGCAATAAGCTGACTTTGTAAAAATGCCGCTTAGTAATAAGCAGGCATATACAATGGAAGGAAGGCTATTGCTGAGCACATTGGGTTGTATCCCAAATCTCATTTCTGTTCCAATAATAAAACCTGACCATGGCTTGGTTTGGATTACTGCTCTCAAGAACACTAATAAACATGCACAAACACTTTTATTCCAATCGTTATTGTAGAGTCTTGAACAAATTTTGCTGTTGGAAGAAACATACCAAACATACCAATCAACATCTGTAGAAATGTGAGAATTAGTCGTGTAGAAGAAGCTCTTCTGTTTTTCCAGTAATATATTCATAAACCGCAAGACTGATTATTTCTGTACAAACCTGCCTGAGTGCTTAGCATATAAATAGCAGACTCATATCTCACAGATTGTATGCATACTTTCAGCCAGCCAGCTAGTCATTCTTTTCCTTCCATGTTTATGATTAAAATAAGGGCCAACGCTGCATATAGTATAGTTTATATAAGGACAACACAGCTTCATTATTTACTGTACGTGTAATTTTTCCAAGGCTGAACTTTTATCTGCATTACACTATTGAAAGCAGTTTTTGAGAAATAAATAGCAAAGGGAAACAATAATAAATTTTTTTATTGTTTGGATGCCTCATATAGTACATTAAGTGTCTATACTTGTTTCAATAAAACTTTAATTCTTTTATTTAAATAATAAGGTAAAAACCCTCAATTAAAGGAAATCAGGTCTTAGTACACAATAACATAATACTTTATAACTGTGAATGTGTCAGAATAATATGAATTATTAATATTATCAGCAGCTTCTCCTCCATAACTATTTCCAAGCTTTATATTAAATCTGAAATCTGCTACCAGCTTAAAGTCTCATACCATTATAAAAAAAACCTGTAACCTAACAGACCAGGAATGAGAAGTGTCCTTTCCTATCCACCTATCTCTTCTAATACCGTAAGTCATAGTTGGTTTGTTTTAGACAGATTTTCCCCCCTTAGTATTGACAAGTTTTATTTTTTAATGTCAGTTTCCTTCCAATGCATGTGAAGTACTTTTTGAAAATGTAATTTAGATTTATCTATTCAAATGGGCACAACAAAAATGCTAATGAGCCCTGAGCAGATAATTTTGAATAAGCAACTCATACTGCATGCACTATTTTATTTTTATTTTTATTTGCAATCACAGAATCATTCAATCATGGCTGATAATGTTGCAAAAGACCTTTCAGGTCATCTATTCCAATCTGTCAGGGCACAGTAAAAAAAATCTAGTCTAGTGATTTATTTTTAATCTGTTCTTCTCTAAGTTCTAGACATACTGCCCCATACATTACGGTTTTGTCTAGCTGATTGTATTATCCTAGTGGTTAATGCAATCTTCTGCTTTCCTTCTCATTTGCATGAGTCTATTCACTTTGTTTTATAATTAGCTTTAAACTATTGTAATAAACCTGTCTCCCTTATCATGAGTTAAGAAGGGATGGGCATGAGGTTAAAGTATGGCTCCAAATTAGTAGTATATGATTGCTTTCTCTTGGGAAAAGGAAGTGCATTTCTCAGTGACCTTTATTTGATCAGCAGGATTTAATGTTTTTATCTAAACCGGCAGAAAGAGAGAAGTCAGAGAAAGAGATCATCCATTCTTTTCAGCAAAAGGCACTGCCCTGATCAAGTTGTTGCAGAATTAATTTAACCACAGCTTAATTCCAATTTGTGAAATAAAAACTCCCTGCGCACAGATGGTTTAAAAACTGTGTATTTATGTGATGCATAATTTTTGTTATTTTTAATAACAAAATTTTTAAATATGCTTAATAATAATCTGTAGCTCTAAAATAATGCCAAGTGATCAAATTCAAATTTAAAGTTGGGCTATTTAAGACTAAGTAATAGATTAAAATAAAGATTCTGCAAGAATTATTCCACAGTCCAATCATCAGTTTAGAAAACCATCCAATCTACCATGTTGATCTGAGGCTGGCTCATCTTGACTTGTTTTCAAATAAAATTAGATAGTGGAAAAATCTGGATTTCTCCCTTTCCATTATCTAGTATGGGAAAAACAGAAAGAACTATAACCTATCCTGTTTTCATTACACTAAATTTTGTGGAGATTTGGAACATCCAATCATTTATCAAAACTGGTGTAAGTTTTTAAAGCTAAATTGGGTTTTATTGTTTTTACTTTCCAATATTACTATAATGGACATTCATTAGAAAGTCAGATATTTATTAATATTCAAATATGACAAAAATTTGAAAAAAACAGTGAAAGAGTTTCCAAAGTGTATTTTAAATTCTTATTTTATTTTGAAAAAATGCTCATAAAAATTCTAAGACAGAATGCAATGAAATGTATAGTTAAAATTTGTAGATTTTCTAAAATTTTCAGCTAATTACAGAAACCGAAAGATTTTTGTTCAAGCAAAAGTTGATTGCATCCATTCCATTTGCATTTGTCTATTCAGGTAGTTATATAATTGACTTTAAACTATTGTAATAAACCCGTCTATTTATTAGAAAGCTGTAGTGGATAATTAAGCTGTACATATTTTTGAATAATGTTGAGAATGTCTTTTTACAACTTCCAAAGACAGGCAAAGGAATTGAACAGTACTGAATAGACAAACAGGTAAGGTGATAAGAACTTTATCCTAAATTATCATTACCATTAGCTTAATAACAGTTCATGAAAAAATCACTTTGATTTGAAGGCAGACCTTTAAATCACTAAATCCAATTGTCCACCTTATGTTCCATTTGTTTCCTTATAGCAATGCTGAAATGTAATATTTATGTGGAAATTTCTTTTTTCAAAATGTTGGTGTTCATTGTTTCACTTTTCTGTCCAACATAGCTCATAACTGGAAGCTGAATTCCATAAAGGATTCTGAGTTAAGTAAAGGCTCAGTCAAAAATTCTGCTCTGCCTTAAATGAATTAAGAATCACACTGAATTAATTTAATTCTAAATTAAATCTTAATATCTCATCAAAATACAGTCCTAAATATATTTTAGAATATTCATATTTTAGACATTACCATTCCACTAGGACAAAATTCTATCAACTACTTCTTTTACAGCAAAATTTTATAACTTAGGAATTGAGAAAGGGATTTCTCATTATATTAGTTATATTTGGAGAAGCCATATTCATGCTTTCTTCTATTAGAAGGAACCACCACTGTATTTAAATATTTAAAATAAGTTGTAATGTAGGCAAGTAGGAACAAAGCTAAAAAAAATTCAACTAATTGGATTTGTTGTTGTTGTTTTATTTTCATTTGTCTTCAGAAACTGATGGGAGTCAAATGGGGGACAAACAGCTTCCATGCAGAATTGCCCAAACGAAGTTGTCAATATTCAAAATTTTATTAAGTAAATATAAAGAACTGGGTTTGGAAATTATTTATTTATTAAATATAGTTGAAAAATAAAAATTAATAGATAAATATATCTTGTTCTGCCTGGGACAAAACAGTACCAAAATAGGAAAAAATAAAATTCAGGGGTCAAGATAGTTACAGACCAAAGACTGTGGGAAAGACTAAGAAACTGAGAGTTGTCAAGCAACTATTGTTCCAACTAAGAGGAATTGAACCCTTTCTTTTCCATGATCAGTTATTATCTAGTGGAAATTGTCTTGGAGTATTTTATAATGAGAAGACTGTTACAGATGTATAGCCCATCATCTGACCATTAATTAACCCTCTGTATTTTGTCCTCTATGGTTTCTAGCACCAAGTTATCATCCAAATGATTTTTTTAATGAAAGGTGAGAGAAAACAAGAAGTAAAAGATTTGTCTTTGTGTAGCTCTGGAACCTTTTGTCCATTTTATCTCTGAAAGAAGCATCAGTGGTTACAGGTTAGTTCAAAAGGTAACATCAAACTGATTTAACTAATGAGGCTGGAGGTCACCTAGCACATGTGTAGAAAATCTGAATTGTTCTGAGAGATGCATCACCAGAATGCACCTCTCAGAACAATTCAGTTCTCTCCATTTGAATGTTTTGACATCTCAGGGATCTGGCAGGTTGTCTTCCCTATCCTGCAATGCTTGTCGAATTTCTGCTTTCATATTAACTTCCAGTAGCTGGACATTATTTTGTACGTGTCATTATGCCCTGTTTCTTTCCATATATTTCTCAGTTTATATGACAGTTAAACAAGTTGGTTATCTGAATGCATAATGAACTTTAGTGCATTTACATTTTCAGGGTAACAAGTCCAGAGTAGCTCTCCACAGTATTCTTTGATACAAAAAGTTGATAATAAATTAACTTGTTATAAAAATGAAGTTCTTATTTTATTCCAATTATATTGAATAACAATTATTAGTAATTAATATACCACATTTATAAGTACAAAACACATAGACACACATGTATGCATATCCTTGACAGTGAACTATATTTTGTTGAAACCTAGTTGTAAAACAATTATTACTGCAAAAGGGAATATTTATTGTCTGAATGGTTTGAAGCAATTATTGAGTGTCCCAATTAGTATAAACCATTCAACATCCCAATACATTTTATAGATGACATTCATTTAGAAAGTCATAATATAGTTATGATTTGTATACAGTAAATGGTCTAGACTGAGTATGCTTCAATGTATTTTTTTGAATAATTCTTTATTGACCATGCAATTACCATGGAATGGAAGGAATTTTCAAAAACAATTTGAGTTGTAATATGAGACTAATGCAGAGGATGTAAAGAGAAGTGTGGCATAAAAATTAAAAATCTTCACAAAATAGAATTGTATATACATTTATCTATTTAAGAAAATGTATATGGTTGCTCAACTCGCATTCAGTGATTCCAGGAGCCTTACAAATATACGTTGCCATAGAAAATAATACAAGACAGGATGATTATATAGAATAAGGTCGCATAAATAGGAATAATAGGCTAATTGACCTTACAGACAACCATTCATTCATTTATAAAATTAAATGGTAGCCCAACTCACACTTGGTGATTCCAGGTGGCTTACAAAGATAAAGCCTCAATACAAAAAACAATACCACCATTCCCGCCCAGATAACAATAATCAGATAGAGCCACTTGATGAACTCCATTTCACTCTGAGGTCCCCAGACTTGTTGGCCGTACCATTTCTTCAGAAAAAAATGTGAACATGGATGCCAATTCTATCTCTGCAAGGTTGATGCTCCATAGGGAGAAAGACAAAATCGCTTGACTTCATTCCGAGTTAGATGCCGGTGTGGTTGCTGGTCCAGTGGAAGCCCCTGCAGCAGGTTCTTGCCCTGTTATCTGGGAACGGTTTGACCCTGTTGCTCCTGGGGAAATGGACAGGATCCTGGGGAGTATACGTGCAAGCACCTGTGTTTTAGACCCAGGTCTCTCTTGGCTTGTGAAAGCTTCCCAGGAGGTGACAGGCAGGTGGACTCTGGTGGTGATTAATGCTTCCCTACAGGAGGGGATGGTGCCCCAGCACTATAAGGAGGCTGTGGTGCATTCTCTTCTTAAGAAACCATTGCTGGACTCCACCTGGTTCGATAATTTCCGACTCGTCTCCAATCTTCCCTTTTTGGGGGAGGTTGTTGAGAAGGTGGTTGCGCAGCAGCTCCAGAGGTTTCTGGATGAAATGGATTATCTCAATCCCTACCAGTCAGGATTCAGGCCTGGATTTGGGACAGAAAAGGCATTGGTCACACTTTTGGATGATCTCTGGCAGGAGCAGGATGGGGGTAGTGCATCCATCCTTGCTCTACTTGATCTCTCGGTGGCTTTCAATACCATTGACTATGTGATTCTCCTGGGGTGGCTTCGGGGGATGGGAGTGGGAGGCCTTGTGCTGTCCTGGTTTACTTCCTTCCTCTGTGGCCGCTCTCAGTCAATGTTGATAGGAGGGGAGAAATCCAGCCCTCGCCCACTGCTCTATGGGTTCTGCAGGGCTTGGTATTCTCTACGCTCCTGTTCAAAATTTATATGAAGCTGCTGGGTGAGACCACCTGTTACCATGCACTGAGATATCACCAATATGCTGATGATACCAGCTGTATGTGTCTCAGCCCGTGGTGAGATAAGTGTTGTTGTGTTCTCCTTCTCGCAGTGCCTGGAGGCTGTTAGGGGCTGGATGGGGAGAAATGGGTTGAAACTAAACCCTTGCAAGACCAAGTGGCTCTGGGTTGGGGTTCGTTGGCTCAGACAGAATTGCCACCTTTGGTCTTGGATGGGGTGGCACTACCCCAAACAGACCCTGTGCATAATCTAGGGATTTTCCTGGACTCACGATTCCTGCTCAAAGAGCAGGTGGTGATCATGGCCTTTGTGCAACTGTGGGTTGTGCACCAGTTATGCCCTTTCATGGACCAATGGTCCCTACTCACAGTCACTCACTTACTGTCTTGATTACTGCAATGCGCTCTACATGGGGCTGCCCTTGAAGAATATCCAGAAGCTCCAGTTGGTGCAAAATGCAGTGGCCCACATGGTTTTATGCAGACCCCAGTGTGCACATATTTCACCTCTCCTGTGGGAGCTGCATTGGTTGCCAATTTGCTTCCAGGTGCAATTCAAAATGCTGGTTGTCACCTTTAAACCCCTTCATGGCTTGGGACCAGGTTATCTGAGGAAATGTCTCTTGCCAGTCACATCTATCCGATTCATTAGAGCAGGGAGGCAGGGAATGCTGCAGGTCCCATCCCTGAGGGAGATGCACCTGGTGGGACCCAGAAGAAGGGCCTTCTCCATGGTGGCTCCCTCTCTCTGGAACATAATTCCCCCAGAGATTAGAATGGCCCCCTCTTTAATATTCTTCCGGAAGGCACTGAAGACATGGTTCTGGCAGCAGGGCTGAGGAACCCAAAGCGGATGGAGCCCATCAAATGGCTAGTGTGATCTGCTGTCATTGGGGTAATGAAGACTAGAGAATAAATAAGAGATACTCTAAGCATGGTCAAACTCAAGAATTTGAAGATTCCAAATGTTTGAACTTGAAAATAAATGAAACTTGCAAACAGAAGCAGGCACTTTCCACAATTTGTGTTTAAAAACAAATTAGGAAATGTCATCTTAGGGGTCCCTATTTATTTTTTCTTAATGTCAAATTCTTTCTGCCAGTTTATGAATATAATTACATATTTTGGTAACTTTAAAAACCTATCAAATACAATTTTCCTATTTGCATGATACTCTTCCTAGCATGCAGCAAACCATGTTATGTCTGCTCACCAAGCTATTGTTAAAATGAGGAGCTTGATAGGAAAAAAAAGAAAAGAATCTGAAATCCTAATTGAGTCTCACCATCATGGTTGACTAGACAGAATACAAACCGAGATTTTAAGGGCTAATCACTTAAAGTGCTCTGCCTTGAGGAAGAATCTCAGGGTTAATCTACATGTTAGTTTAATTAGTTCCCAATGGACCATTTCTTTTTAATTATACTAGTGCAATTACATAAAACCCCAATATGATTCAAGTGTACTATACAATGACCTACTTCTTCCAGCTGTTTCACAGAGAAATCATCTTCTTGATCTTCCTTGACAGTATAGGATTAAAAGGCCTAATGATATGCTTATTTCTGTCACATGTGGAGGACAATTTCCAGAGGAAAACTAGTAAGAAAGAGGCTTCTAGGTTTTTTTTTTTAAATCTTGTTCTTAGTGTGCTTGAGAATTTCTTTAGAATTCCTCTTGTTGGTTTTTGAGCTTAATGTAATGCTAGAATTTTGAAATCAATTCTGTTTTATTTAGTTCAATAAAAATACTTTAAAACATTGTACATTTGTAGCAAACAAGTAATTCACTTTGTAGCTTCTAATATAGAAAATACCATGGCATTTTACTTTGCCTTTTGTACAATTCATATTAATGAAACTCCTGAAAGTTTGGACTGGATTATTACTAACATGCCAGTAATATTCTCTTCTACTTCTGTTTTCTACTTAAATTGGGAAAGATTTAAAGTCAATATTTTAAATCAGTTAGGAACTGCATGTGGTATATCAAAGACTTTTGGATCTGAAAAAATCCAGATGGTCTCACCACTGGATGACAAACATTGAGCATATCTTTTTCTCCTTCAAGTTCTCATTGCAAAGCATAAGCGAGAAATGTATGTTCTGAAGTCTGCCTATTCAGTTCATAAAAATTATTCTCATATATTCCAGAACTAAATTGCTTATTATGAACACCACTGCTATTCTATTCCCACTTTCCTGAAATCCTATACGTATGATATTGAGATTTAAAGATCCTTGTTTTCCGTGTTGATTACTTCTTCCTAATTTATTGTAAATGAAGCATTTCTCTGATATTGATAATAAATAAATGTGACTCAGAAAAAGACAGTCTGCAGGGAAGAATATGTATATAGATATACCACTCTCTCATAATTTCTTTGCATTTTATTTACAAAGAATTCATTTTCAATTTTTTCTAATGAATTGATCTATACTTCACCAGCTATTATTCCCTGTCAGAAGCAAATGTATTGTTACTATTTAGACTCTTACCTATTAATTACAGTTTTTCATGTACATCCTGCCAAAAGAAACCATTTCTCTTTATACAGTATTTCTATTCCTAGAACAATAGTGGATGAGATCTTTATTATGAGATTAGAAACCTAACATTTATCATTTCATTTTCTCTATTTATTTGAAAAGCCCCTCTCTTTCTATAGTTAGGAGATGAAAAACAACAACATGGAAATTAAAAAGTTAAAATTTCATCCTTACAGTAAACATGCATTGAAATTACAATAAAAATGCATTTATTTAGTTCTGGAAGGAGCATTATTATCTATGCTAGTTCTGGAACATAGAGGGTGCTATTACATTAATGAACCTTACATTCTACAAACAAAAGGATATAGAACATTTTCTAATATGATGGAATAAGCAAGGCCATAATGCATGTTATTCTACGGATAATGAAGCATCATTATCAAACATCAGCAAAAAAGAATGTAAATAAAAGATTCCAGAGAATTTCACAGAATTTTATCTTGAATGAAGTAGAAATGTTAAAAAAAAACATTCAGAGAAATTACAAAAAGTTGCTTATTTGCTCCCCTACCCTTTTTATTCAAAGTTTGGTAAATACAACACTTCTAAGACACCTTTAATGATATCACATATAAATATCAGTTGTAACGCAACATTTGAAAAATGAATGCTTTTCTCATTTCTTCACTTATGCTGAATTGGTTGTAAAGTGGATTCAACCTCACATACTAAGAAAATAAGGGGAGATAGATTCAGATATATTTTTATATTTGGGAATTAAAAAGTGGAAAGTGTTAAAATTAGCCATAGAATCATTGGTTTGATATGGGTACCTATGGCATATGAATAGGATAAATAAATAAAATATTGCTGAGATAAATTTTATATTTATAGTTAGAACCAGTTTTAAATGAACTCCTAAAAAAAGGGAATACCTAATTTAAAGATAGATATTCCATAATATAGGAATACACCCCAAATTCTTAAAGTCTGTGGTGCAAAAACAGTTCCAATATTAACATATGGAGTAGAATTATGAGGTTTATTAATGTTCCTATATTGGAACAAATGTAATCTCCATTTCTGAAATGTTTCCTTGGTGGGCTAAATTCATGCCAATCTCAGTAGCTAGGGCCAACCTGGGAATATTTGCCATACAAATTCATCTTATAATTAAAGGATCTAACTCATAACTAAAGTATGTTGAAGCTTCAATGAACTGAAATAGACAGCTGCACTTGGAATAACAGTCCTGGCACACATTTCAATGTACTTTGGCTTTCTAAAATCCCCCAAAATGTACTTTGGTTTTCTAAAATCCCTTTCCTTAAAAGAAGGAATTTCAATGCAATTTCTGCAACAAATCGACCCAAATGTTAAGAAAATTGTCAAATGAAGTATTTATGATGTTGATATTCAAGTGGATATTTCTTAAATGGGCTACGTGTTTGAAATGGCTGGCTAGACACAAAATTATATTTCATGTTGAAAAATATTTAACAATCCATATACCCCAACACCATGAGGTTTGGGAAGTTTTGTAGCATTGAAAGAACTTGCACAGGTGAAACTCGAAAAATTAGAATATCGTGCAAAAGTTCATTTATTTCAGTAATGAAACTTAGTAGTAGTGAAACTAATATATGAGATAGATTCATTACATGCAAAGCAAGATAGTTCAAGCCGTGATTTGTCATAATTGTGATGATTATGGCTTACAACTCATAAAAACCCCAAATCCACAATCTCAGAAAATTAGAATATTGTGAAAAGGATCAATATTCTAGGCTCAAAGTGTCCCACTCTAATCAGCTAATTAAGCCATAACACCTGCAAAGGGTTCCTGAGCCTTTAAATGGTCTCTCAGTCTGGTTCAGTAGGAATCACAATCATGGGAAACACTGCTGACCTGACAGTTGTGCAGAAAACCATCATTGACACCCTCCATAAGGAGGGAAAGCCCCAAATGGTAATTGCAAAAGAAGTTGGATGTTCCCAAAGTGCTGTATCAAAGCACATTAATAGAAAGTTATGTGGAAGGGAAAAGTGTGGAAGAAAAAGGTGCACAAGCAGCAGGGATGACTGCAGCCTGGAGAGGATTGTCAGGAAAAGGCCATTCAAAAGTGTTGGGGACTTTCACAAGGAGTGGACTGAGGCTGGAGTCAGTGCATCAAGAGCCACCACACACAGACGGATCCTGGACATGGGCTTCAAATGTCGTATTCCTTTTGTCAAGCCGCTTCTGAACAACAAACAATGTCAGAAGCGTCTTACCTGGGCTAAAGAAAAACAGACCTGGTCTGTTGTTCAGTGGTCCAAAGTCCTCTTTTCTGATGAGAGCAACTTTTGCATCTCATTTGGAAATCAAGGACCCAGAGTATGGAGGAAGAATGGAGAGGCACACACTGCAAGATGCTTGAAGTCCACTGTGAAGTTTCCACAGTCTCTGTTGATTTGGTGATCTGCTGGTGTTGGTCCACTGTGCTTCATTAAGGCCAGGGTCTACGCAGCCGTCTACCAGGAGATTTTGGAGCACTTCATGCTTCCTTCCACAGACGAGCTTTATGGGGATGCTGACTTCATTTTCCAGCATGACTTGGCACCTGCCCACACTGCCAAAAGCACCAAAACCTGGTTCAATGACCGTGGGATTACTGTACTTGATTGGCCAGCAAACTGACCTGAACCCCATAGAGAATCTATGGGGCATTGCCAAGAGAAACATGAGAGACATGAGACCGAACAATGCAGAAGAGCTGAAGGCCCCTATTGAAGCATCCTGGTCTTCCATAACACCTCAGCAGTGCCACAGGCTGATAGCTTCCATGCCACGCTGCATTGAGACAGTAATTGCTGCAAAAGGGGCCCAAACCAAGTACTGAGTACATATGCATGCTTATACTTTTCAGAGGTCTGATATTGTTCTATGTACAATCCTTGTTTTATTGATTGCATGTAATATTCTAATTTTCTGAGATTGTGGATTTGGGGTTTTCATGAGCTGTAAGTCATAATCATCACAATTATGACAAATCACAGCTTGAACTATTTTGATTTGCAAGTAATGAATCTATCTCATATATTAGTTTCACCTTTTAAGTTGCATTACTGAAATAAATGAACTTTTGCACAATATTCTAATTTTTTGAGTTTCACCTGTATATGTAGTGTAAATGCCATAGTTTATATTATTCATTTAAATATAAATGACATGCTATACAATGAGCTAATCAATTAGAACACATGAAATTAAAGTATTTTTGAATGTCCAAGGTTGCATAGTTTCACTTGTTGATCATTGGTAGCCATCACTTTTATAGAAAAATACTGCAGAAAGGGAAAGAGCACCTAGCACAGTTTGGAGTTATTGTAGAAATTGTGAAAAAAATGACTTATATAGATACTAATTATAGTTTTAATTGTGATGCAAATATTGTATCTCACTATGATATCATATAAAATTGCTTTTTTATTTCTGATTCTGTCTACAATCTTCTTGGTCATTATATCATCCTAATATACAAGTTGAATAAATTATTATTATTATTATTATTATTATTATTATTATTATTAATATTACTGAACTTCAGTTACCAGCAACTACTGACCTATAATAAAAACAGTATTCTCTGCTGTGTCTTTGTTATCTAAATAAATAATCTTTTGACACATAACATAAAATGTGTTTCTACATGATATGTTTTATAACTGAATTACTTTTCACTAGCAATGATGTTGGAAAGCAAAGCTAAATTCAAAATTAAAATTAAAATGTTCTGTACAGGTGAATCTATCAAATCCACTTTCGTTTAGGCCGTTGAGCCTAATTTTAGAACAGTGATGCAAACACAACTGCAGAACAGGGTGCTAAAAGTGATGGATTTACCAACAAAATAATCCAAGATATTTTACTCTTTTTCATTTTGTTTGATAGAAAATAAAGAGGGGACGGGACATCAAACAAATTATAGAATTTGTGGGTGGAAATTTAGTTAAATGTGGATGTGGGTGGATGGGAGTGGATGGATAGTGAAGGAGAGACAGAAAAATTAGTAATAAAATTTGTCATTCTGATTGATGATCTATGTTCCAATTAAAGCACAGTATAAAATCCCTAAAGGGGTTTTTTTGGATCAAGAAGCATGAGCAGCTGTAGAAACTATAAAACAATACAGTGGGCAAACAAACAATAGGAAAGAAATACAAGCATAAAGAGTAAAATCTCTGTCAGTTTGCCATGAGAAGTTAAGCACAGAAATACTAACCTTACAAAAACATCTGAGCACCACTTTCATATAAAACGGTCTTGAGTGCTGAGCTATGACAGTCTTTGATCATTCTGGATCACTGGGTCTTGAATGTTCTGTTGTCTTAGCCGGCCCAACATTGTTTTATTTTATAGGATACCTCCATTACCTCCCAGGCATTAATACTTCTTCAAATTGCAATGTAGAGAAAGCACTCTCCCATCCCATAGAGCAGGAGTGTCAAATTGGCAGCCCATAGTCTGGATGCATCACATGCAGGCTACGCCCAGCCCAGTTCCATGAAGGAAAAAACATCGTGAAACATCATGTGATGGCAATGTGACACCGCGAGTTTGACACCTGTGCTCAGTTAGCCTATCTGTAAGGGGGAAAAACCACTGACTTAGCTTGATGGAACACAAAAAGAGGATGAGGTAACAATTAAGCCAGTGGAATTAAATTTAACCTAAAATATATCTAATTAATCATACACAGAGTTGAACTAACTCTGCCCTTTTAGAAGCCTCATGGGAAAATGGAATGTAATTTAGGTTGTTTACTTATATCTTACTAGGTCAGTAAGGAGATCTGGCTGGATTAGTTAGTTAGTTAGTTAGTTAGTTAGTTAGTTAGTTAGTTAGTTAGTTATAAATCAGACCAAGGTATGCTTTGGGGACAGGAAAACACTGAATCGGAAAAGGCTTTTTGGCAGATACTGAAGCCAATGCCATAGTTTAGTTCAAAGTGAAGAATCTTAAATAGCCTCAATAGTCCTGCAAACTGATTGGCATAGCTATTGCATATATCAGTGACTGATAGTTTGCATAATAGTATTACATAGCACCCTCACCCTACTCATGAGCCTATTAAATGTGTGATTCAAAGAGCCCCTGCATTTTCTGTTTCCTCAAGGATTTACCCAAACAGCTATTTGAGAAAGTTAAGGGGATGTTGGACTTCAATTTGTTGTTTCCATCCTAAATCAAGATTTTGTAACATAAACTTTCCATTCAAAGATGAAAGAAATAGATGATTCTACTGCATTAAAACATTTATGCTGCTTGAATTGTTTTGCTTTGGAGGCTGAAAGCTGACTAAAGCTGTGTTAGATTTGCATGAAGAGTCAGACGCGGAGTGCTTCAGTGAAGAGTTTATTAGTGACTACAGCTCATAACAGACCCGATTTGGCTGGGCTGCGGCTGCTACTTATAGCCAGCAGCTGCAGTTGCCAGCCAATCAGAGTGCAGGGTTTTCCCGCACTTTTTAAACCAATCATTTCTGACATTTTACAAGAACAGTTCAAACTTAACCAATGACATTCAAACCTGCATACATAACAAGCTGCATGAAAGCATATGTAGTAAATAAATAAAACATCACCAGGACCAGTTGCTTCTTTAGATTAAAATGATATAGAAGGTGGATGGAAGAATGCTTATGAGGAAATATGCATAAAATTACCTCTATATGCAGCATAGATGAGAAAATATTAGCAGTGTTAGCCTACTCAGTACCATAAAACAATCTTGTGCATATAGCAAAAAAAAAAAAAACCCTACCAAAATTCTTTTCTATGTTTCTGAAACTCATTACATATCTCCTCCAATTATCACATGTTTTAGGTATCATAGAGTAAAAAACTTTTTTTGGACTATCTGCAGCAGCTCTTAAATCTAAAGAGCTTCTGTAAAAAAAATTAGGATAGGAATAAATCAGCTAGACAGGGAACAGAAGTGTGTTTTTCTTTGTGTAATATGTGTGAATCCTGTGGGAATAGCTTGGGCAGTTCGACACCATTTGGAAGAAAATAATTTCAGTTTTTTCTGTGAAATTCAGCTTATATCATGAAAGGTGGTTTATTTTTTATCTTCTTGAATGCATGTCTGGAGAAAAAGAGAAAAATTAGTATATTGTTCAAAATGGTAGAAAAGTCAGCCTAGGATCTTCATTTTCAAAAATAAAATACTTCTTTTTTTAAAAAAAATGCAAAAATCATGTAATTTAAATATTTTATTTAGAAAATCTTTTTATTATCTTTTCATAAATTTGCAGGATTTTTTTGTGTTAAGTAGGGATAAATATTTTCTTAAACTTGGAGAATAACTGAAAGTTACTGAAGATTTTAGAATGAAAAAAGAAAATAGATTAAAAGCTTGAAGACTATTGTTCAATATTTGTGTGTTTGTATGTGTGTACATGTTCCTATTCTTCATTCACCTAATCCATTTCCTTTTAGGTTAAAATATGAAATTAAATCTGATTATAAACCTTCTCCAATGCTGACAATCCTGGCAAATAAAATCTGGAATTTGTGGTGAACATATCAGAAAGATAACAGCTTGAGAAAAGCTAAATTCCATGCTTTAGAGATGAAAACATTGGTCAATATCACAGTAATATATCCCTTGATATTGATTTGGTTCACAAGTGATACTAATGCATGGTTTGTTTAATAATTGTTTAATGAATAATCAGGAGTGTGAGGCACATAGAGGGCACTGAGACATACTATGATTTTAGTAGTTGGCATCTCCAGTTACTAAGCCAAAATCAAACAAACCACATTATGGATTAGTGTCTGTATCAACAATAGCAATGTACATATAAAACTGATTAATTAATAAGTGTGTCCATTGATTACATTTAATTGTCACAATAAACAATTACATAATTGTATTGGACCTGCTTTATTAGACCAACTTATAATTATTGAAATCCTTATAGCTGGTGACGTTTTTCCATGAGTGAACATTATCGATACTATTCCTGTGTGTTTTATTGGTTCATATCAGTGCTGCAATGACTGTCAGAAAGTCTCTAAAAAGATTTACTGATTCTCATTCCTATTTCAGGCATAAACTTTTTTTCCTTTTCTAATTCCTTTGTCGTAGTTCCCTAAGTATCAGAAGGCCTATTTTGCTTCTGGAAGTTGTCTATAATGTCCCATTTAGAAAACCTGTTTTCTTTTTCCTCTTTGTTTATGGTTTGGGTTTTTTTTTAAACCCAAGTACTGGAAATTCATGCAACAATGTCTTCCTTTGTGTGTGTATGTCTATATTTCTCTGCCTCTCACTCTGAGAAGATAATAGCATGTTCTTTTGGAGTGTCCCCTCAAAAGATTAGAAATATTCTCAATTTGTCCTGTTCATATCCTTAAAAAATGGCAGTCCAAGAAAAGTAACTTCCAAGCTGTGGATCAAATTAAGGCCAATTTGGACTTTTGTTTTTCTGTTCTTTTGTCATAAGAACCAAAATAATGAATTGCCATTTTCTGAATGTCAAAGGTCTTTCATAGCTCCTTTTCAGGTTTGGGCATGGGATCTCAATAAATATTCTCTTTCTTCTTATATTCTGAAGCCTCTCTTAAGATAAATTAACATTAAAGAACTCAAACTTGATTATGGATGTAATTTTTACTATGAAGTGTCAAACTATTTGTTCATATTTAATTTACCCATTTGTTAAGGATGACAAGAAGGGTACTTCTGAGGTAAAAAGATACTACAAAGGATGAACATTTCTTTAGATGTTTCTTAAGAAATTCTCCAGAGGAAGGGAGAGATAGCTTTGTCTTGTTATTTGAGGTGCATCTCACTTGCTTTTAATTTACTTCCCCTCCTATTTTCTGTCTCTTTTTAACTATAGAAATCACCTTCCTTAACTGTGGTATATGCAGGTTATTGCAGGGTTATGACCTTTTTTACAACTGTGGTCTCAGTTCTTGGAATGATCAGGTGACCATGCAATGATGTTAACTGAATCACTGCAACTATAGAAAGAATGGGATCCTTACTTAGACTTTGCAAAGGAGGCAGAGACAGAGAGAGACTTTCAGTTGCTCTTGCATAAAACAAGGTCAGCTTGAGCTTTATCAGTCCTTTTTCCAACTTTATAGAAGGTATTAAAATCCCAGACTAAAATTTAAAACCTCTAAAATAGCCCTCAGAGTGGTAGAGAATTGCATTGCTATTTCTCCGTATTTTGTTATGTTCAAAGGGAGTTCTGAGAATTGCTAAAAAAAAATGTTTATTGCTTCAAAGTATGTTACCATCTTTATTGAGACTGACTGTTTAACAAAGCATTAATATAATAGGATTAAAACAAAAAATCATTAATGTGAGTATAAACCTCCATTTACAGGTAGTGTAATCTTTATTTGTTTCTAAATCCCTTTCTATACAGCCACGTGTAGAAAGTTAGCACCCATCCCTCTCCTGGAAGAATGAAATATTCTAGGAAATATTAAAAAAGCAGAACATTATATTTCCCTGGATAAGAAAAGAAGAAACATGGTTTTAAAGACAAAGCAGCTTCCTGCAGCTCCCTGCCCCACCCTTCAGCTCCAGGGTGATGGGATTAAGACATGGCCCTCAGGTCATGATAGGGTTACCCATCTCACTGCATGGCGCCTGGGAAGATTACATCACCCAGCAAGATTCAACCAAGCTCCCATGGCCCCATGGGAGTCTGACAACCAATCAGGGTACATTTCTTGCCACAGGAACAGGAAGCAAGTTCAAAGCCCAGCAGAGGTTATACATTTCTCTCCTACTCTCACCCATGTGCTTTTTTTGCCCAGGACCTCTTGTCCACCATTAAAACCATCGTTCCAAGCAGTCTCCATGTTTCCAGTGTCTTTCTTCCCACTTGGAACTAAACCCAGATGGACATTTCTTCCAACACGTGTTTTTATTGTTTCTTAAAGCAATAATGTTGCAAGCTGTCAGGTAATATCCAGCATTAGACTATTCAATAAACGAGGGGTCATGATGGAAAGGCTTCAGCCCAGGACTCTAGTTTGATGTTGAAACAGCTTATCTAAATGCTGACCTGGATGAAGAAATTTATGTCAGAGGTCCTCCAGGGTTCCAGAAGCAAGAAGGGGATACCTGGCTCTTAAACAAAAGTCTTTATGGTTTGAAACAGTCTGGTTTAATGTGGTATTTATGTCTTACTGACAAACTAAATTCAATGGGCTTTATTAAGTCCGAAACTGATGAATGCATGTTCACAAAAAGATCTAAGAATATATATGAGATAATACTTGTTTATGTTGATGATATTATTTATATTGGTCCAAATAAGCAAATGAGTGAGAATTTTGCTAAAGCTTTGCAGAAATATTTTACACTGAAATCCTTAGGTCACATTAACACTTATTTGGGTGTTCAGATTACTAAAACTCAGAAGGGGTTTAGTCTTTCACAAAAGGATAAGATTGAACAATTGTTGCATCATTGCAATATGAAGGATGCTAAAACGGCTAGCATACCTATGCAAACAGATTTTCATAATCTGGCACATGAACCAAGTCCTGATTTTGAAGATCAAACACTTTATCGTTCAGTAATTGGGTAATTGGGTCATTGTTATACATTAGTAGTTGGACCAGTAGTAGTTGCACTTAGTTGGACCAGTAGTAGTTGCACTTAGTGTCAATCTTTTGTCACGACACATAGGTAAGGCAAAACAGTTTCATTGGTTATGCATTAAGAAGTTATTGAGATATCTAAAGCACACTAAAAGTATGAAGTTGTTGTTAGAACCAACACATACTGATTATGCAGAATTATGTTGTTTTGCAGATTCTGATTGGGCAAGTGATAAGAAGTCACGTAAAAGTACTTCAGGTTATATGATGTTCTTAAGTGGATGTCCTGTTTACTGGCAAGTGCGTAAACAGAATTTCATTTCTTGCTCATCTACTGAAGCTGAATATGCTTGTGTTTCTAATGCTTGTAATTCTCTAACATGGTTTGATGCTTTAGTCACAGATATCTGGACACGCCCAATCCAGCCAATCACAGTGATGGAAGACAACGAATCTGTGGTTTATATTTCTGAAACATGTTTCACAGGTTCTAGGTCCAGACACATTGACATTCGTTATAAGATAATAAAGCAATTAGTTAAACAAGATTTTGTTACATTACAGTATGTGTCCACACATGATCAGATTGCTGACATGCTCAATAAACCACTTCCAGCAGCGCAGCACAAATATCTGCGTGAGAAGATGTGCCTTATCTGATTTTCACTTAACAGACAAAAGAAGGGGATGTCACTGCATTTTTTTGGTTTGTCTGTTCAAGCTCCTAAGCTAATATTCTAGCAAGCAGGTATCTGCTAGCCAGCACTGTGTTATCTTGTCTCCATAGTAATGAGATAAGAAAGTCTTGTTATGTTTTGATCCAGTGCGCATTTGTACAAAGTTTATACTTCACTTCTTATAACTTCCGTTATTTTTCCTTTGTTCTTTTTCTATATGCCTATATAAATATATATAGCCGGCTGCCTCAGCTGACAGCCAATCAGAGTGCAGGGTTTTCCCACACTTTTTAACCAATGATTTCAAACACTTTACAAGAACAACCAATCAATTCAAACTCTGCATACATAACAGATTCCGTATTTTCAAGGTTACAAAAAAGACATACAATTTGGGCTTAAAAGACTACAATAACTATTTTATTAATCACTATGAGTAGCTTTTTTAAAGGCTGGGCTTAAATAATTTTAAGCCCCCAACAAGTTTGGTATAATAGTTAAGGCATGAGGCTAAACCAGGAGGCTGACTTCTAGTACCACTTTAGGCATGGAAGCTGGCTGGGCAACTTTGAACAAGTCACTCTCTCTCAGATCATGATAACCAGGCTTGGGTGACAAGCTGGTTGGTCACTTCCTGTCATAATCAATAGATCAACATTTGGTTGACCTGAACATTAGACTCTATCTGGAACATTAAAAAGAAAAATATTAAAATGGAATCCTTTGTTTATAATGCTCTAACAAGACCTGAGAACAAATAGTTGACAAATATGTTCCTTTTCTCTCCAGAGTGCTCTTCAGAGTCATAGGGAATTTAATTAGGAAAAAAGGTATAATGACCAGGAGGAGGAAGAGGACAATTAATTTTTTTAATTGAATGGTTTCTTCTTGACAGTCCTTTGCAGATAAGACAATATATAATACTTCCATATCTCTAGGCATAACTATTGACATCTTTCCAAGCATGCTGTCTATTCTGATGCAATAGGCTGCAGACATTTGCAGGATGTTTCAAATAAACGATAGATAGGCTCTGTTGTCAGAGTTCATCTTTTCTGTTCGGAATAGCCCTACCTGACATTTAACAAAACTAATGTAAAGGAAATGTCTTTTCTCTAAATGCTTAGTTTCCTTCTAGAAATCTATAATACAAGCAAGACATAGGGCAATGGTGTATTATCTTGGAATGTTAGAGAAACAGATTTAGTGTGCATGAGTCACATATGCTACAGCGTACTATATTAGCAGATAATTTTATGGCACAGCAGAACAAACTGCACCTAATATACACATTCCATTTTCAATTTTTTTAAACTTCCTATTACAGATCTGAAGAGACGCAGGGATGTGATAATAAGCAAACTCATTTTGCTCAGTCATCTGACTAATTAAGTACTAACTAGCCAAACAAAACGTTTATGGTGAAAACTAAGACTATTAAAAAGTTTACTTGTTTTAGAATTATAAGGACAGGGTTATATAATTTTTAGTTTGACTTACAAATATGTAGAGGGGCTCTAAATTGTGTATGACTAATCAACAATGCAAAGCATTATTTTTAGAATGGGTTAATTTTGTTAACTGCAAATATAAAATGTATAGGTTTATGTCACTCTTGTTGTTTTCATGCCAATAGTAATCTCTTAATTCAGCCTGTGCACTCATAACAATTTTCCATACAACAGTTAATCTTTCCTAGCAGCTAAAGCCCTTGGAGATATAAGATTTTTCTAAGCAACAGATTGTTATTAAAAGTTCGATATAGTACCGTGTTTCTCCAACAATACGGCCCGCTCCAATAGGAAGGGCCAGCATGTTTTCTAGGCATGAGGTAAAATTAAGTCCCTCCCCCAAAATTTAGGCCTATTTAAAACATGCAAAATGGAGGGGAAGGGTGGGGGGAACTTGCCATTAGGAGCGGCCTGTGGGCAGCCATGCCTCACCACCAGCCGCTCCTAATGGCCGGTCATGGCGGAGTGCAGAGAGCTCCCTACTCCTGCCAAACACCTTTGCTGCAGACCCGGGTATGGTGCTGGCTGCAGGCAAGGTCAGCAGGCGGGCGGCGGTGTGGATGTTGGCCTCGGCAGCAGTGGGGCACTTTGTGCCACTGCCGCTTCCTCTGCCACCGTTGCTTTCCCTTCTGCCCTTGCCGCAGCTTTTGCAGCATTCAGAGTGCTGCCATTGGGCAAGATGCAGAGGGCCTGAGTCCCTGCTGGACATCACAGCATGGCGGTAGTGGAGAAGTGGCCCTTCCAGCAGGTGGAGGAATGGTTTGAGCACATTCCTCCACCGGCAGCATTTCAGTCACTTCTTGGGTGGGGGAGCCGCCTCCATAGCTTCCACGGTTCCTGCCGGCAGTGGTGCCTCTCTCGCCAGCACCATCTCCAACAACAGCGGCAGCAGCGGTGGGACAGACCCCACTGCCAGTGAGAACTGCCTGCCCTCCCGCAGTATGAATGAATGAATGAATCAGCAGGAGAATCCTCTGGGAAGCTTGGCAGAGAAAGAAGGAGGGAGGGAGGGAGAGAGGGAAGAGTGTCTTTGGGATTTGCCAGGAGAAACCCAGGAAATGGATTTCCATCCTATTTCTGTCCTTCAAGGAGATGAAAGTGGGGAGTGCATTTAAGGGGGTGCTAAGAGTCTGTAGGATCAGTCCCTTTCTCTTATGTTTGGATTGGAAGGTTTGCCTCTGCTCAAAGGGCAAAATGGATAGATAGTTCCCTTTTTAAGACTACTGGGGGGCGGGAAGGAAGCTGCCTGGCCAGTCTGTATTCTTAGGGAACTGATGGAGGGAATGAGAATAAAGAAAACTTAAAGAGGGGGAAAAGGTCCATGGGGGAACGGGGGGTTTGGGTGGCTGGAGCAAGAGGAGAGTGCCCAACTGTACAGGTGATGAGACCATGACCCAAAGCTCTGGGGCAGGAAGCAAAGTGAAGTGTGGAGGGGGGTGAGAGAAATGATGGCATCACTCTCCCGCCACCGCTTCCACCTGCTGAAGCCGAATGACTCACCGACTTGCAGGACATTGTCGGTGCAGCTGCCGTCAAGCAAAGTGATGCCCCTGCGGGAGGACAGGTGGTTGTCGGCAGCGGGGTCTGTCCTACCACTGCTGCCACTGTTGTTGGAGATGATGCTGGTGAGATAGGTGCCACCACTGGCAGGAACTGTGGAAGCTATGGAGGCGGCTCCCCCGCCCGAGAAGCAGCGGAAACGCTGCCGGCAGAGGAATGCACTTGAACTGTTCCTCCACCTGCTGGAAAAGCCACTTCTCCACTACCACCATGCTGCGATGTCCAGCAGGGACTCCGGCATCTGCATCTTGCCCAATGGCAGCACTCCAAATGCGGCTTAAGCCATAGCGAGGGCAGAAGGGAAAGCGACAGCGGCGGAGGAAGCAGTAATGGTGTAAAGTGCCCCGCTGCTGCTGAGGCTGACATCCATGATGACGCCCACCCGCTGACCAGGCCTACAGCCTGCACCATACCTGAGTCTGCAGCAAAGGTGCTTGGCAGGGGTAGGGAGCTCTCCGTGGTCCGCCATGATCGGCCATTAGGAGTGGCTGGTGGCAAGGAGTGGCTGCCTGTGGGGCGCTCTAGGCGAGGGTGCATGGGTTGGGGGGGAAATTAAGTCACCCCCAAAAAGATGGCCTAGCCGTTTTTTCAGGGGTCAAAAGAAAACAAGGCCCATCCTTATTTTCTGAGAAACATGGTAGTTGTTTGACAAATGAACTGGCAAAATAGTCAAATGTGAGTTTTAATGTTGTAATAAAAACTCTTCTACACTGACTTTGAAAGGACTGAGAATTTACCCAATTTATTTGTCATTGTTGTCCCTTCTGATTGGGGAGACTGAATAATTTTGGAAACCAAATCAAATTTTCATTGTTTTCATCAAAACATCCTTTCGTATCTGCATTCCCTTCTCCAAAGAATGAGATATCATCTTTATCTGAAACATCGAGATGCTAAAGAGGCAGAAGGGAAGAAAAGAATCCAAGACATAGGGTCTAAAAGTTACTGTGATAAATTGTAGAAAACTTTGTGTCACACAGTTCCACAGCTTCTTAGAGAAAGAGCATCCAAACCAAGTACAGTGGTTGCAGAAACTCAATTCAAGCCCTCTTTTTTTGTATGCCCTTGAATGTCATGTGCAAGTACAAGAAAGAGAGACTTCATATATGTGCCACAACCATCATCTTGCTTGTTTTGACATTGAGACTGCTCCCCACCACAATGCCACTGCAACGAGGGGAGGGGGCACAAACTAATCTTGTAGTTTCCATAATCAGTATTTATAACATTTTAATATACATATTTTATAAACAAGACAGGTGAATAATGTTTAATTTCATATGAAATAGCTAATTATGCACTGCTGGTGAATTATATCTTGCTACATAATTATATATTGTACATGTTCTTGTCATAGTTCTCATAGTATAGTTTTTTTCTAATTGAGCCATGTTCTTTTGCCTTTGTATTCTTCTGTTCTTTGATATACACTAGAAGTCTAAAACTTAATTAATTTAGGCATGAAAGAATGAATCTATTGGTTTTATTTTCTCTCAACACATAATCACACACTTTAAAAAAAACGATTTTAAAAACAGTGGATAATGGCAGAAAGAAATTGTAGGGTAAAATAGGAAAGATTTCTTATGTTTTCCCAGGAACTCCCCAACTACACCTGTCTTGGTATCAGATTTTGAAACTTTGATAAAGTTCACATCACTCAAGGGCAAGGCTAATCTGAAGCCTAATAGTTGTAGGATAAGCTACCTAATGTTTGGGGAATTCTGAGTGAGGAAGTGGGAAACTATGACATTTAAATCAATCATCAAAATTAGCCAACATCAAAATTCTCCTTAAACCATATCAGGGAAAGTGATTAATGAATGTATTTCCTGCTGGTTGAGAAGTTTGCTGGGAGAAGAAACAAAAACAGGGGAATTCACTAATTGCTTTCCTTAACTTGTCTCACAGTGTATTTAGTGTAAAGACAGCACCAGCTCACTCTCAGTACTGAGGCAAAATAGAAGTTGGGAATGAACAATTATTTTCGGCATACTTTTTCTGCAAATTCAAGAATGGAAGAATACATATTAACATGGCCTTGAGGAAGAGTTTTCAGCTTTATTCATATTATGTGACAGATGAGAAGGGTGTAAAATAAGAAATTTGCCAGGAGAAACTAGGGAATTGGAATATTAATATAGTCTGATATTTGTCATGTATCATGATGATTAAATATAAAATTCAAGATTTACAGTCCAGTCATGCAAAAAAGTCACACTATGTTCAATTGAACTTCCTTCTTAAAAGTACATTTAACTGAGATGCATGGTTTGAGGCACCAAAAATCTTGAAGCAGCCCTCAAAATACTCCAAAATGTTCTTATCAAATTGTAATTTTTAATGGAAAAATTAAAGTGAAATTATTAAATATCCAACTGGAAAATAATCTAATTGAGTACATTTAACTGTAATTACATTTAAAATGCAAATCAAATGTAGTTTTTGCCCTAGCTCCCCACACTAGTTTTTGAGTAAAGTATAGCATTTTAGATCAAGGCTAAAGGGAGTCTTCAGCTGAAAAATAAGAGTGCACTTCTAGGGTTTAGAACAGCAGCTGTCTGTGGTTTACTAGCAAAACAAAACTGTATCTGTATCTGTAAATTCACAGTAGGAAGAGAATATTGAATGCACAATTCTGAAAATACTTTTTGTCTATCATTGCCTTCACTTCACTACCCCCATCCCTCTGGATGGGTAGAAACATTTGGAAGACATTGTTTTATAATCTTTAGATCGGATTGGTTCAAGTGAAGCAAATGAAAAAAGTCAATATTTTTCATATTCTAGGTTCTTGATAAAATACCTGGCTTCAGTTTTAACCTGATTCATATTTTTTATTTGCTCTATTCAGTTTCAGTCACTTAATGAATAAGTGAAGTTGTAAAACCTCTATCCAGATGCTTAAATCCAGTTACATTTGACTGAATATGTATAGCAGCAAATCATAGATATTAACCTGCAATTTATTTTATGTTTTGCCCTCCAACTCTTCAATCCTTGTAAGATATATGGAGACACAAGTAGTTTCATCGCAATCCATATCTTATTCATGGTTGGAATTTTCTATATCTCTACTTGCCAGATTAGATACAAATTTGTTGTGCTGAAAGTGTATCATTACAAATCATAATATAGTAATCTCACTGTTCTAAGTAGTCACTGCAAATAGGAAGTATAAATATTTCTTGCCTGCTGCAATGCTACTGAAAATGTATCAAATAGCTACTTGTCTGCAGGGGAAAAAAATCAGTTGGTTCAAATAGGAACTCACAATTGCAGCAAGATTGTTAATGTATGTAGAATGTATACTATGGAAGAGATTCTATCAAAGTTGATACAGAAAGGGGGAAAAGCTATGTTCAGACTATCACATAAATAAGGCGTTCTTCTTGGAAATCATTGATCATCATGATGCTGCAGACATAATAGGTGCTTATATCTACATCAATTCAAGCATGGCTATTAAGCAAATTACCCATGGCCACTAAGCAAGGCACCATGTGATCACAACTTGCAATTCTTCTCTTAATTCTGCAAATGGTGATCATGTGACCGTGAGACACTGAGACAATCATAAATGTATGCTGCACCTGAATCTCAATCACATGATTGCAGGGATACTGGGACTATCATAAGTGCAAGTGAACTGATTGTAAATGTACTTTTTCAGTGCCAGCATAGCTTCAAAATAGTTAGTTATACGTGCATAATTATTATAATAGTTATAATGACTGCTAAATAGGGCAGTCATTAAGCGAGTGAGATCTATATCTAGTTAGAATACAGCAGGGTATCTGATGTATCCAGCAATGCAATTCATCTTCTCAAAACCCATTTCTTCCCACATGATCTTCCTTAGACCATTTTTTTTTTGGTTCAGTGTGGGATTTAGACATTGAGGCAATCTTCTGATGGCTGAGCATATATGTTTTTGTGGTAACTACCATCAAACAGTCTCTTGCATTCAATGTTTAATAATGCAAACACAGACACTGCTTATTGCCTTTAGCAATCTAATTTATCTTCCTCTTAAATACCATTGTTAGTATATTTTGCTTGTAAAAGTGGGCAGGGTGTTTTATTGCTATTAATATTGTGACCTTAATGCAACCTGCAGTCAACATAAATCTACCTTGTACTTCTAAATACTGTGGAGTATTCTGTATTATACTGTAAGTGAATAGTTTGGGGGTATTTTTTAGCTTTTATTTATTTAGCTTGGTTGATGTATCTGGTACTTAATTTACTTTCAAAAATCAGTTCTTCCTCAGGCAAGTGACATATCTCAAATCTTAAATTTTATTATTTCAGAAATAATTTATAATGCATATTTCCTTAGAAAAAAGGTTAGAACATTAGAAAAAAAGGTTCGCAAGCCCAAAAGGGTGTACAATCTATTTGAGTAAGTGAAAAATACAAGAAATAAGGGACACAAAAGGATAAGAGAAATAAAATAGCACTTCATACAGAGGGAAATTAAAACTGATTACAAGAGTACACTTAGTAAACCCCACTCTATTCAATGTGGGCTTCCCCCTCCCCCAGTAAATATATTTTGGAATGCAGCAATAAAACACAAGGCTTACTACCTTGCAAAAAAGCAATTAACCTTTACCCTTTTCTATATCAGCTATGCATCTTTAGAAGTAAGTTTCATTCTATTTAGTGGGCATAAATCTTATAGTGGCCATATTTAAATGACCTGGCTGTTCCAGTGTGTGTGTGTGTGTGTGTGTGTGTGTGTACCTTTCAGTAAGTTTAGACTCCTGAACTGCCTGGGCTAGTTCCTCAAGTTTTCTTGACAATATTTTGCAGAAGTGGTGCCATTGCTTCCTTCCTAGAAAGAGAAAGTGACTAGCCCAAAGTCACGCAGCTGACTTTGTCCCCAAGACAGGATCAGAATCATGGTCTCCCAGTTTCTAGCCAGGTACTTCAACCACTACATCAAAGTGGCTGTTGTCCCAATCTTCCCTTCCCCCAATCAACCTTTGTGTTGCAGCAGCATATGAACAAGAATGGCTAAGTCACTCATTCAACACCTCTTTTTTCCTTTTTCCCCTATATCTATAAGAAGAGACAAATGACTTAAGTACTGTAGGTTGTGCAAGTTAGATACGCTTATCTAAAAGTTAAATCAATTTTTATGTATTTATAATTTATTTATAATTTATGTATTTATAATTTATTTGATTCTTTTTTCCTCCAGGAAATCAAGAATGGACAAGTATTTCATTATTTCCAATTTTATCATTAGAAGAATATAAATGCAACAGGAGAAGCAGAAAAATAGTAACTTTCCTAAGATATTCAGCAAATTTGTTATCTGAAGTTTTGAATCTGTGTCTAGTTAAATACTCTAAACCTCTAGTGAACTAGAGGTAGAGTTATAGTCAACATCATCAATCTGAATACAGACTGCACATGAGAGGGTTCAAGGTTTTATACATTCCTTCTGTTGTTTCAGAATTGGGTCTCCTGGTTTTGACTCAGAAATCTTTCTCATGTTATCAAGTATTTAGCAGTCCATTATTAAACTTCCCCAAGTGAGGTATGAACATGCCCTATAAGCCATGTTTTTTAAATGCCGTGTCTTTATGATGTTGACTTGGTCTTATCTGACATTATCTCATTCTCAGTGCAAACACAGGGAATATATTTTATCTGGTCCAGTTTTAAACCATTATTTCCTATTTCTCCCAACATGGGACATTATTTAGAATGCCTGGTCAGCAATACAGTTGACAATGTGGTCAAGAATTGGGATCTGCCTGACTCATATTGGTCATTTTATCTTGCTATACTGTATGCACAACTCTGAGGATGTTTTCCAAGGTCATCTTATTTTAGAAGAAGTTCAGTTCTTTCCAACTGTAGTTTCCCACTGAATCCTTCCATTCTATAGCTGGTTCTCAGCTCAGAGACCCAGATCAGTACAAGCAGCATTTTATTAGTGGAATGTAAGAGAGACTGAATATGGTATGTTTCTAGTGTTTTAGACCACAACATCCTTACTTCTGCAAGCTGTTGAGAGCAAATGTGAAATATTAATAAACTTGCTTGCTGGCCTTCCAATCAAGAAAATTTGGGAAATATGGCTTTTCTCAAGAGATTTCCAATCACAATAATCAGCATGCTGAGATCAAAGACTGACAGATTAAAAACTTAGTTCCTCTCTTTCTCTATAGCAGGAAATGTATGCAAAGACCTAATAGCTAAAGAGATGCTCTAAGTCAGGGGTGTCAAACTCATGTCATCACGGCAGAGTCACATGATGTATCAGGACTTTTCCCCTTCGCTAAATGAGACGTGGGCATGGTCAGTGTATGACGCATCTGGTCCATGGACCAGGAGTTTGACAGCTATGCTCTAAATGTTCTGCAATCTCTCTTAGTTCTGAGCTAAATTACTGTTTGGTGTTAAAATAGTTCATAGAATGGCTGAAGTCAGGAGTGAGGATGTGAGGTAAAATAACAAAAAGCTCTAAACCATCCCCACACTCCTGGTCTGCACTTAATCAGGTTCAGCTTCTTCTGCAAGAACACTAACCAGACAGAACACAGTTCTTTTCTTGTGCTACTTCTGTAGCACCTGCCTTCTGGACTATCTAACATCTGCTGCTGGATTGATTTCCTGCTTCATCTGCTTCACTAGCAGCTACTGTTGTGATTGGAAATCATGGCAGAAGAACCTGTCACAGTTCACTCTTTATTTACCTAGTCTTCACTATGTAAGTCCTTAACTACCTTCAGATTAAAATGTAAATAAGGTAAGCTTCATTCATAATTTTATTAAGGCAAAGTAAGCTCAAGAATCAGAACAGCCCCTGAGGCAAAGATAGCAAGGATGTTTAAGAATAAATTGGAGAAATGTTGGAAGTGTCATCAGATACCTGGATCATACTATTGCATGTGCTGGATGTGTGTGGAAGCCAAGAGATACTGGACTAAAATTCATACATGGCTGGAAAAAATGACAAAACAGCATATAGACTTGAAACCAGAGATATTTTTATTGGGTATCTTACCTGAAGGATACAGTAAAGAATTGACATATTTGATTATAAACGTTTTGACAGCAGCTAGAATTGTATTTGCCAAAAATTGGAAAGGTGAAAAAATTCCTATAGAAGAGGAGGTGATTAAGAAAATAATGGAATGTGCAGGAATGAGTAAATTGACATTAGCCATTAGAGAGCAAGAAGACAAAGAGTATTATAAAATTTGGGACTTATTTTATCAATGGTTAAATAAGAAAATAGGGAAATAAATTACAATACAATATAAATACAATATTATAGTAAAGATAAGACAATGTAATGATATGTTATAATCAGAGGTGGTATTCAGCAGGTTCTGACCAGTTCTGGAGAACCGGTAGTGGAAATTTTGAGTAGTTCAGAGAACCGGCAAATACCACCTCTGACTGGCCCCGCCCCCATTGATTCTCTGTCTCCCGAGCCCCAGCTGATCGGCTGGATCTTCTTTTGTTGCCTTGCACAAAACGGAGCTGGAAAGCAGGTTAGTGGGATGGGGAGGGAATGGGATTCTGCAGTAACCTTCCCCCAGGAGTGGGGAGGGAATGGAGATTTTGCAGTATCCGTACCCTGCCATGCCCACCAAGCCACGCCCAGAGAACCAGTAATAAAAAATTTTGAATCCCACCACTGGTTATAATTGACTATAATGAAATGAATGATATTATGAACTAAGTTTTGTAAAATTTGAAACTTGCTCGAAAAGGATGATGTGAATTTATAATTAAAGTCCAATAAAGAGTTGATAATAATGTAATACAATATGCATAGTTGATTTATATAATATGAATTTTAATAATGTATCTAGAAGGGAAAGACTGTTGATATTGTGCACAAGAAGATATGTACCAACCGACACACTGTACAATGGAAAAATGGTTTTATGTTTGTATTTGTTTATGTTTGTTGTTAAAAAATAAAAGATTTGGCAAAAAAGAAAGAAAGCATCAGAGCAGCCAATCTGATGATGGCATATTTTTTTCTAATTCCTCATAGGCAATCAAATAGATTTTAACCCAGTCATCTGCCTGACTAAGTTAGAACTAGGTACAGATGGTCTTTTGAAAAACTCCACCCAATTTGTGGACAGAGAAGGCAGGTGAATGATTTCTTTGAATTTATGAAGGGGAAGGAAAAATTTTGAACAATGAATGATAGAAAAATCTCTCGCACACATATTTTGGCCACCTCATTATTCAATAAGTACAGAAACACTACCTTTCCCACTGACAATTTATCTGACTTTTTTTTACTTCTGTGGAGAAATTTTAAAGCAAATTAGCTTATATAACATTATATGACAGTTGATACTGGAAAAAAAGGACACTTTATCTGTCTGACATTTTTGGCCTTTGATTCTCCTCAATTGTTATCTAGCTGGCAGTTATTTCATCAGGTTACAAAGCAGAGAAACAGAAGAGAAGGATGAATACTCCACTGTGTCTGTTAAGAAAGTAATCAACCTTTGGCTCTCTTCAATAGTCCTTAGCTGTCAGTTTCAGTTTCTCCATCATTCAAATCTAAAATGCCACAACTCCATGATTCTTTTGGTCTTGTTTATAAAGAAATGTATGGTTTTTATTAAAATTTTAATTATAGAAATAAAATAACATTCTGACCCATCTGAATTACACTGACTCTAACATGGACAGATTATCATATTGAGACTATCTATTATTCTGGATCCTTTCAGGAAAAAGATTAGGCAACCCTAATTCAAGAGCATGCATAAGGTTTAAGCCAAGAGATTTATTAAAAGATATAAGCATCTGTAATCATTTTCTACTGCCTAAATCACATTCCTAAGTACATACTGTAGGTTCAATTCAGATAAGGAATGGCATGCATGTCTATTTATTCTACTTCTGTACTTCTCTTTCTTTCTTTGCTCTTTTATAAAATTTCTGTATGAGTGGTTTTCCCCCAAGCAAGCTAAATAGAAGATAATGTTATGATTCTAAAGTGGCATGGATCACTATGTATTTACAATTGTGAATAAAAAGGAATAGAGACCAGACAGTGCAGTTTTAGATACTGTCTACCCAGTAGTGGGATTCAAATAATTTAACAATTGGTTCTCTGCCCTAATGACTGGCTGGTTGGGTGTGGCTGGGTGGGCATGGCCAGAGTGGGCATGGCCGGAGAGCATGACAGCACTCAGCCTCCTGCAGCACTCTGCCAGCCAAAATGGGGCATGAGGGTTAATTACAAAATGTGGACTTTGCTTTGTGACATCCAGATCCAGCAAGCAAGGGGTGTGAACTGCACAGAAAATACACTTCTACTTGATTATGAAGAAATATCCCCAAAGTCAGATGTACTAAATGCAGACTGACTTTTAGCTACACACCACCCCAGCAAACAACAAATTTTGAAGCTCCAGATAAAGAGGATTCATTTTAGGATGAGTAACCACAGTTTGCATATCGGAGATTCCTAAAGGAATGCTGGGAAACTATGTATTTTAAAGAACATTTGAGGGAGGGGTGCAGAATAGCCCTTCTTTGCCTGAGGCTGTAGAGACCTGGCACCAATCAAAACACTGTTTGTGAAGCAACAGATTAACACTGACAGGGTAAGCCACTAGTATATGAAAATAAGAGGAAACTCCACTCCCTTCTAGTACTGATGATGTTACCTAGTTTGGTAATGAAACATCTGCAAGAAAACCATCAACATCAGAGAGCACCAAGGACCCCACAGCTCAACCCTGAGTTACAAATATTATCTTCTATCAATAAACACTTTTTGGTTAGAGGGACTCAGAGCCTGCATTATATGAGATGGCTTTCAGTGGATGTCATCCTAAATTTTGATATGATTTCTCTAAATAAGGAATGTAGAATTATAATGGCTGAGTATTTGAGTATCCTTCATACATCAAAAAAATACAAAGCTAAGGGATAAACAAATAAAAACAGATTTGAAAAAAAGAAAAGATTAGGAAAGAAAAAGAGTGAAAGTGTAAGAAAGAAAGAGGAAAAGAAGGAAAACTGAAAAAGAATGATTTCCAACTTTCTTTGGTACAGATATGAGTAAAAATAATATCAAACTCTTACCCTAAGATTAACATTTGTCTACATTATTTCCATAATCCCTTATTTAATCATCAAAGCCCAGATCAACTTTTAATTTCAGTTTCTCACAAGAAGTCCAGTAATGGTTCATATTGCTTTAATCACTATTTGTTAATGACATCATAACTGATTTATTTAATTGCACCAAACTCTAAATAAAACAGGAATTAAAAATCCTAAGCTCTAGTGTAGACACATGCTTCTCAACTTTGGCAAATTTAAGGTGCATGGCCTTCAATTCCCAGAATTCCCAAGCAGCATGAAGTTCACCCATCTTAAACTTGCCAATTGTCAGGTTTCCAGAATGTTTTATGAGTTGACAGCAAGACTGAAAAACGCTGATCTACAGATAGGGATTTTTCCATTCCTCTTTTACTGGTTCCTACTTAGTTATGGGTAATCATAATGCAAAATCTCCATTCCCAAGTCACCCCATGGTAATGATCATGCAAAATCCTTGTTAAGTGTTCCCTTATGTTAGTGCTTTTTACATGTGCACTCTTCCCTAGTTTTTATATGAACCACCATTAATGTCTCCAAATTTGTTCAGTATAAGGTGATAGTTGTGTAAAAGGCATACTAATTATTTTCTGCTATCTATAGTACAGTTCTATGTAAAATGCTCAAAGAATTTGTAAATTTCAATTAAATCTATAAAGCAATCCTTCTGAGCTTTAGTTAAGAGAACTTAAAAAGTAACACCTGCTAATAATTCAAAGGTAACATGAAAGTGATAACTTATAAATCTAGGAACTAAAATTCATCAGCTTGCTGAAGACATTTATAGGTGATTTTTAGTATGTGATAGAACAATTTCATAAACTCGCTTGGGTTATCATCCTTCTGTTTTAATATTTAGAGTAAGCAGAAACAAAAAATCCACACCTCATAAATGTATGAGTAGCATAAACCATATGGACAAAAAAAGTGTGTAAAAATATCTAAAAGGAAGTTCATACACTCAAGCTGCAAAATCAAGCCTGACTCTTTTATGAAGTAACATGAAACCAGACACCACTAGGAATTGGAATGGGACAACTTGCCATAGCTATCTCACCATGGCCAACTCACCATGGCCAACTTGCCATGGGACAACTCACTGCAGGACAATTCAACAATTCAATTTAATTATTTAAAATAATTTTAAAATATTTTTATTTTTGTCATTCACAATTTATTTTGTCCTCCTTTGGCATCCTTTTTTAAATGATTCTATTCAACTATTTCTTCAATATTCATATAACTCTTGTCCCACAGCAACTCGTCCCATGGTGAAGTTGTCCATGGCAAGTTGGCATGGCAAGTTGACCATGGTGTGTTATCTAGACCATTAGGAATATCTACACTGGCCATTTTCTTGGATTTCCATAGCTTGCTAGCCATACAGATCCATCCTAACCGTCTGAATTCAGTCTGAAACAAAGCCAACCCCCTCCCTGCAAAAAACCTTGGAAAACCATGGTAGAGATCTGTTAGTTCTTTCCCAATCTGAATGAATGCCTCATTCTTCAAACCGTAAAATTGCAGAACACTACCAACCTTACAGCTTCTTCTAAAATATCCTTTTGTAGGATGAAGATTTGGTAGGCTGCCTTGTATAGCCCATTGATCACTAGGAAGAAAAAAATAAAAAAACAAGAAGAAAGAACTATTATTAAGAGAGTGGAGTTTCTTTCTCTCCCCCAAATATAGAATGAAGTAACCAATATATGTAGAAGAAATCACTGTAGTTATGAGGAAACAAATAGTTTTATAGATTTTGGTGGGGAAGGATCTTATATTCCAAACAATACACGCAATGTTCATTACAGCGTCTGGTAGATTGTATCAACTTTTTTCTCCTTTCTTTTGAATCAAATGAACATATTCATCTAGATTCTAGAAAAAGCTACTGTGAGATCTTTGCCATACAAAATAGCTTGTGTGCATTTTGTTAGATTTTGTAGAAAATTGTCCATCCATGCAAAAACGTGCAAATATCAAGTCAAATCACAAACCAACCAAATTAAGAAATAATGCAATGAATCCTAATTTCCTTTCTCATTCATGCTAGAAGGACTTTATTCCGGAATCCTTAATGAAAATATATAAGAATACTTGATTATAGTGGCATCTGTTAGAAAGCCTAAAAATATTGCTAGTGACAAGCATTGATTATTTATTTGGGGTATATGCACAGGAGAACGAAGCTGAAGACACCAGCCTGAAGATGACGGATGAGATTTCGTCGAAACGTTGCCAAGGTATTCTCAACCTTACACGGGACAAGACCCGAATACACCAAGACCTACACAAACTAATATGTTTATACTTATGTGGCTATCACCTGCTATAGAACATGGAAAGCCACAAAACCAAGTATCTGAAAACAATTTAATTGGGAATTATTTATTTTTGCATTTCTGCCTTGCAAAGCTTAATACAAAAAAAAGTTTCTCAAACACCATTGACAAAAAGGCAACAGTGATGATAATGCCGCATGTAATTGTACTTTTCTTTTTAGTAAGCGTTGAAAATAGAATTTCATTTTCTTTCATTGCAGTCATGATTAAGATAGATACAATTTATAAGCTGAATATTTTCTCCTTAATCTAGCAGGATTTTCAGAGTGCTCAGCCTTATTCTGCCTTATTGTTTTCCTTTTCATTAGTATTAGCACAAACAATAAAAGCCCCTATCTCAATACAATGCACAGGATCATTCCCTGGCCAATGTCTTTATTACAGCAGTCCTACAGACCTGCAGCAGTTCTACAAACCTTCAACATTTAATCTGAGTTGATTCCACAACTGGTGATTAACAAAGGGAGAGGGTAATTTGGGCTGTCAAAGGATTGCTGGCATCTCAACTGACATGGATAAACAGAAGGTGGCCCATTTATCAGGAAAGAAATTGCCCAGTGAGTAAGTAGGACTTCTTTCTTTGTTAGAGCCCATGGGTGAAATCCCAGCAGGACAAAATATTTCAGGAGAATAATTACATTTTTTAAAATTACATTTATATGCCGCCCTTCTCCAAAGACTCAGGGCAGCTTACAATTTTTGGGATACAACCCAGTGTGCTCAGCAATAGCCTTCCTTCCATTGTATATGCCTGCTTATTACTAAGTGGCATTTTTACAAAGTCAGCTTATTGCCCCCAACAATCTTGGGTCCTCAGTTTACCTACCCCGAGAGGATGGAAGGCTGAGTCAACCTTGAGCCTGGTGGGATTCGAGCCTACAGCAGTTGTAGGCAGCTGGAACTTAAGTGCAGGCAATTAACAGCCTGAGCCACCAAGGCCCTTGGTGAATAAACTTCTGCTTTCACATTGTTCACTATTACTCTCTCTGATACTAAAGACAAGCACCCAGTTCTACTTGTTCCTATCCCAACACTTTTTCTTCTTTCTCCTGTTCCCTCTTACCTACAACACTCAAACATAGTCATTTTATATGGCTCTTAGTTACTTCTTGGAATATCCCCCAAAGTATCTTCTTTCCCTGATCCCATTGCTACTTTCTTCTGAAGCTATTGACCCCTCATTCAACTTCAATTTCCTGAGAGCAACAAAAATGATTAGGGGACTGATCTAAAACATACAAAGGACAGTAGCAGGAATTGGATATGTCCAATTTAATGAAAAGAAGGACTATGAGTGATATGATAACAGTGTTCCAATAACTAAGGAGCTGTTATGAAAATGGTGTCAATCTATTTTCCAAAGCCCCTGAAGGCAGGACAAGAAGTAATGAGTGGAAACTAATCAAGGTGGGAATCAACCTAGAACGGAGGAGAAATGTCCTGGGCAGTTGGAAAAATGAATCAATGGAATAACTTGCCTCCATAAATTGTGGGTGCTCCAACACTTTTTAAAGAAATATTGGACAACCATTTGTCTGAAATGGTATGGGGTTTCCTGCTTGAGCAGAAGGTTGGACTAGATGACCCCCAGGGTTCCTTACAACGCTGTTATTCCCTCATTATCTGCCATTTTTATATTAATAGTACCAATTAAGATAAGCTCCAGGTCTTAGAAACATATCATTTGCTCAGATTTGTCATTGCTCATTTTTTCTCTTTGTCATAGCATTTCCCCTAAAAACTCTTCCAAATGCTTTGAATTCAGTTACTTTTATCTGTTTATTTTCAGTCAAGGCATCCCTTCCCACCAACAAAATAGATAGAGGGGCAGAGAGAGAATTAAATATCAAGAGATACAGTTAACAGAGTTTTATTTAAAGCATACAGTGAAACAAAATAATATAGAGATCCTAAAGCTGAGTTAAAACTGTGGGTTTTCTGGTGGCAAATGCAATAGAACAGAATTTAGCTACTTTCATGGGAATAGTAGTGAACCAATTGTCTAATAGAAAATATACTACCTTTTCTGCAGACTGACCTAAATGTTAAGAAGGATGATAGTGACTTGGAGCTCCAGCAGTCATAAAAAGTATAGAGCTGCAATATATGAGCAATTGCTATGATAGGCATGAACATAAACTTTCTGAAAATGGGGCACAATTTTATCTTCCTCCAGACCCCTAGAGGTTAAGACATCAAGGCTTGCTACAGTGAAGTAATTTATCTATCTTCTATTTATCTATGTTGAGAGAAGCTTGGGAAAGAGGTCTCTATTGCAGTGATTTTTGGGCTTAATTCTACCTTTCTGTAGATTAAAATCAAGGACTCTGCCAACCTTCATAAAGCTTTTCAAGGGCAAAGATGATTGGAGATTCAATTGACAAGCCACAATAAGTTAAATCCTTGGCTGTATCTATTTTAAGAGAGACTCTTTCAGAAAGAAGATGGAATCAGGATCATCCACAAAAACAAATTTTATCTGATATTTTAAATTGTACTTTTCCATGTGAGCATTAACAAAGGTAAACAAAGCTCCAAATGGACAAATAAATTGTGCACCCAGTAAAAGATACAAAAATGTTTGTTTTTTTTAAAAAAAGATTGGATTGATTTGATTCCAGAGCCCTCAAGTCTTGTGCCCTCAGCAGGAGACTTAGGACCTTTGCTCTGCACAGCTTGGCAACAGCTGAAACAATTACTGTTACATCTTGCAAAACTCATCATGGCATTTCAACTCATTTGGGCATAAACTTAGAGATTACAAAATTGATATTTCCACAAAGTGAAATACTGAAAACGGATTTGCAAGTATTTGAATACCCTGCTCTCAGTGATGGGATTCAATTTTTTTTTACTACTGGTTCTGTGGGCGTGGCTTGGTAGGCGTGGCAAGAGAAGGATACTGTAAAATCTCCAGTCAGAGGTGGTATTTGCTGGTTCTCTGAACTACTCAAAATTTCCACTACCGGTTCTCCAGAACAGGTCAGAACCTGCTGAATACCACCTCTGCCTCTTCTGTTCTATTTGAATGTCACTGATATAAGGTTGCATGACAGCTTATAAACAGAAACATTTTTTAGAATAGTTGATTTCATGAAAAAAATGTCTCAGAACTATTGATCTCATAGCACAATTAAAAATAGGAAAAGTGTTTGTTGGGAATCTGATTACCACACCTACTTTACATAAATTGATCAGTCCTTGCAGTTACCTAAAGAATGGCGACAATCAATAATAATCCCAATTTTTTAAATAGGATAGAAACTTAACCCAATCAATTAGTGCCCAGCCAGTCTAGTAAGTATGACTAGTAAACTGCAAACTAGACATTTCTACATTTCTATTGATTGGCTGATGCAAGAAAAGCTATTAACTGAGGAACAAGTTGGCTTTTTGAACTAGACAGTCAACAGTTTTTTCATGTTTGGAGGAAAAATATTTCAGCCATCTAAAAACATGTAAAGCCAATTTTATTGGTTTAAAGGAGGCTTTTAACTCAATTTCTAGAGTAAAACTGTGGTAAACAGAAGACCAGGATATTCAGTACTTTGTCCTCTATCTAGTCATAGAGGAAAAAGCAGTATCCATTTGTATTTGAATACAATTTTTGATGCATGCACTTTTTAAAAAGAAAAACATAATCCTGGTAGGTTTAGGTATGAACTAGGATTGGGAAACCAAGGTTCTTCTCATCTCTTAGGCAAGGAAGCCAGCTGGATGAATCATACACGCTTAGCCAAATCAGCTCTGGCTCAAGATCTGTATTTCAAGGCAGAAGTAAAATAAAACTTATTGCATTATGCATTGATTGCCATGCTATGTGAACTTCAGTGAATGTGGTGGAAAGCAAGGGGACACTGTTGCAACTAAGCAGGGAAATCCCTAGGAAAAACCAGAGCAAAACAATTACTAGAAAAAACAACTATAAATTGCAATGATGGGGGAAGGAACCATTTTTAAAATGTGATTTTCTCTGATGTTTGGTTGTTTTTCAGTTAATAGTGCTCCAAAGCCAAGAATTTCCCTTTCTACAGATTACAATCCAGTGTTTAGTGTTTCTGAAGGTATCTGTCTTTCCTTTTAATGTATAGCTTAGCTAATGGATTTGAATATTTGCAGCTAAGTGTTTTACAGATACATTTCATATGATATACTCCCATTATATTGATTTTTGTGAAAGATCATCTATATCAGTGGTTCTTATCATCTATATCAGTAGTTCTTAGCCTGGGTGATATCGCCCCCCAAGGGGCGATTTTGTTTTTCAGGGGGGCGATAGAACGAAAAGGGGCGATGTGGGGGCGAAGGAACGAAAGGGGGGCGATATGGGGGCAATGGAGTGAGATATATTGAGAGAGAGAGAGAGATCTATATTGGTAGGTAGGTAGGTAGGTAGGTAGGTAGACAAAAAGACAGACAGGTAGGTAGATAGGCAGGAAGGCAGGCAGGGAAACAGACAGACCTTTCGGATGGATGGATGGACGGACGGATGGATGGACAGACAGAAAGAATGCAAGAGCGGCAGCACTTTGGGAAAGCGGTGGCGGCGGCTTTTCCCAACATGCTGCCGTATTCGAGGCACCAGTTCAGGTGCGGTACAACAGTCAATGGGGTGAGCCTGCAGAGCTGGCGCCTCAAACGCCCCCCTGCCACCTCTTAGCGTCCCCAAGGGGTCTGGCAGAGGGGTGCTAAGAGGCGATGGGGGCGTTCGAGGTGCCGGCTGGCCCTGCAGGTTCACCCATAGCACTTCTCCGAAGCCAGCGCCTCCAATGCAGAAGCAGTGGCACGTTATGTGCCGCTGCGGCCGCGTTTGACACACTGCCCCCCTGTTGCCTCTTAGCGCCCCTCTGCTGGCCCCCTTGGGGACGCTAAGAGGCGGCAGGGGAGTGGTTATGTTGGGGGAGGGGGTGATGACAACTTCCTCAATGGCTCAAGGGGGCAATTCTTTCAAAAAGGTTAAGAACCACTGGTCTAGCATAGTTAGTATGCATCCAGTAGACTTTGTCAATTTCATAAATAATTTCCTGCCTGTCTCTCTGCAAGGCTCCCACAATCAGATTTGCCATAATTGCACCCAGGTCTTCCTTTTCCTCTATATTTTAAAAATGCAAGTAAAATGATGCTCTATCCATTTCTAAATGTGTAATTTGCTCTTCCAGCTTCTTATTTGCAGCCACAAACTTTTGTCTACTAATTCCAACTTTTCCTCTGTCTGTTCTGACCTAGTTTCCACCAATTTTATTCTTTGTTTGTTTTTCTCCATTGCTTGTTGTATTGTTTCTACCTTATTATCTACCTTATTTATATCTCCTTTCAAATCTGCATGATTTTTAGACATCGTCTCTTACATTTTTAACATAGTTTCTTGGATGGACAGTAATGTAGTTTGCATTGTCTGTGCATTTACTGTTACAGTCTGTTTATGCTCCCTTGATTGATCTTTGACTTGATGGTGTTGGCACAAGCAATGCTGGATTCAATGTTGTTTTCTTTCTGGCTTTCAAAATTGTCATAGTAGTACTTGTCATATTCCTGTAACCTCTAATCCAATCCATCTACACTACCATCCACTTCCTACTTCACTAAGACAGATAGTAGTTATTATTTTCCCAAATTCAGTTGTTCAATAATATACTTTTCTAAATTCCTAAAAAATTTCTGTATTCGTCTTACTTTAGAACCATGTAATATGTATACCCCTCTCCTGTCCTCTATTCAATATAATCAATATAAATTAATTATCCAATATATGTCTATACGTGTTAATAGTATCTCACATGTACAAACAAATTCTTTAAAAATATTGCCCCTACTTAAAACTATTTTATTGAATATCAAAATATATTATATATTATCTTTATTAATCCAGATATAACTACAGCTGTAGGTAAATAAATCTACCAAAATACAATGTTTACATATATATAACATAGTTTGAATTCACACTTCTATCTATATATTCAATTACTAACTTCTATATTATCTGTGTCTCAATATCTCTGATTATATAGATCTAAATGTTAATGTTAATTCAAACAATCTAGATACCTATATAAAGACAGGCAAGTAAGTGAGTTTAAATAAGCTTAAGTATAATATATTACTTATTATAATCTCAATAAATTAACTTAGTTCCTTAATTATCTTTAATTTTAAATTGTTTTACTTTATCTATGTTAAATCCTTTTACCACTTTCCAATCTCTCTGCTTCTTCTCTATTCTGTTGATGCACTTCAGCTTCCACTCTCACACTTCTCAGTCTCCTCCAATTTCTGTTTCAAAGTGTCACCCCTTTCCTCTGGCTTCTCCTGCCTGTTGCTCCTTTTCCATCTCCACACACAGCCAATTCACAATCCACAATCCACCATCCACTTTCCTTTCCTCTCCCGTCTCTCACTGTCTGCCTGGCCCACTGAACTCCTTCTCCAATACTCTCCAAATTTCTTCCTTCACTCACTGTCTGTCCGATACACTGCTCTCATTCTCTCTGCACCAACTTTGCTCTCCTTTCCCTTTTGTTCTGATCTTTCCTTCCTTCAACGACATCCACTTCTTTTTTGACTTTCTCTACACACCAATTCACAGTCTACTTTCCAATCTCTTTACTCCTTCTCCATACTGTTGTTATTCTTCGAATTCCACTCTCCTGCTTCTTCATCTCCTCCAACTTGCGCTTCGAAGTGTCACTTCTTTCTTCCAACCACTCTTGCCTGTTGTTTCCTTTGTTTCTCCGTTCGCAGCCAAATCCTGACGCTCTCTGGACCTCAACTTATGCTTCAGCTTTTTTTCCGCTTCTCCCATCTGTTTCCGTCTCAACTCGCAAATGATTCACAGTCCACCATCCACCATCCACTTTCCTTTCCTCACTCGTCTCTCACCATCTGTCTGGCCCACCAATCTCCTGCTCTGACACTCTCTGTGTTTATTCCTTCAATTACTATGGTTTCTTCCTCCAGCAGCGCCCGAATCTTCTTCTACCCTCCATCAGTCGACTCACTGCTCTTACACCACCATTCCATGCCCTCTCACTACCTTTTGTACTTGTTGCCACACTCCAACTCTTTCAGTTCCAGGCTTTCCCTCCAATCTCATTCCATTCAATTCTTCTCCTCTTGCTTCATCACTTTTCTTGATTCTGTTTTCCACCAATCTTTCTGTCCACCTCCTTATAATCCCTTCACTTGTACAATCTTGCTGACTCACTGCTCCTCTCACCAAGTCGCGGCTTGCTTCCTCGGGGATTTCCCCACTTATCTTCTCAGGTACTTCACTTCTATTACAGTATTGGGAATTGATCACTTTGCTTGTTAACTCATTCTTTGCTTCCTCATCCTCTGTGGTTCATCATGGCCTCGGGTCTACCATCTCCCAATGACAGGTGTTTTCACACAGGGTTGTAGGGGTTTCCCTTTGTTGCAGTGGGTGATCGCCTTTCACCTTGCTGCCTCCCGGCTTCCCCTCTAATCCAAGTAGTTCTCCAGGCTTACCGCATCCCCAAAGGGTCCCAAACCTGAAACAATCAGGATCAAAGAATGGAGACTGTTCCTTTTCCTTCCACTCCACCATGGCTCCCCCACCAGAAGTCAACAGCAATCCTTTTTAATAAGAAATTTGCAGAAAGCTTAGAAGATAATGCTAATTAGAAGAAAATACGCATACATGTTATTTTGCATTTTTGCAATGAGAATTATCTCAGTGCTATCAATTAAAAAAATAGTGCCAATTAAAAACATTTCTCTGTTCAGTTTCTATATTTATTGTTATAACATGGATTTTTGTGTGTGTTTTTTGCTGCAACTACAATTGGTTCCTTCAAGATATTCTTTGGGAAAGCTGGCTGATTAGCTAACTTGTAAAGAACTTCCACGTAACATTTTTCTCCAGCCCACAACCTTCATATCTATGGCCCAGTGTCCAGAATTTTTTGGCCAACCAAACACATTGACTACTCAGAAGTTGGGGAAGGCTGCTTAAAAATACTTTTTGCAATAATGTGGATGCTATTCCTCGATAATATCCCTTTATAGATCTACAACATATATGGCAATAGCAGAATCACATGCTCAGCCCTGCATTGTCTTTATTGTTTCAATATCAAGTAAGGTTCAAATGATAGTATTTCAGACACATTATATGAAAACCTATCTTTCTGGAGAAGGCGTAAATGCTGGGAAAACTGAAAGGAAAGAAAAGAAAAGGATGACCAGCAGCAAGGTGGATGGACTCAGTTACACTGGCGAAGGACCAGGTTAGGATGGATCATCATGGAGAAAATCTATCTGTGTAATTGCTAAGAGTGGACACTGGCTTGATGACATGTAATCAATCAAATTTCAGGTGAAAATGACCACAAACTTGCTTACCTCTATGATTATTTTTCCCCACATATGTTACTTTAGATTCACATTATAAAAAATCATTTTGAAAAGCACCCTGGTATTCAACCCACTTTAACTGGATGAAAAGTAGGAAGGAAAACATTATTTTCTAAGATATATATAGCATGATCTTATGTTGTATTTACCAATAAAATGTAAATATGAGGCAACTATAAGTACATAGATCTTTGAATTTCAGTTAAGCTCAATGCAGAAGAAATTTGTAAACAATATTGGTTTTCTTTACAAAAGCTAAAATCTATTGTGTTGATCATGTAAAAGACTTAAGCAATCCAAATTTTCATTTACCTTAAACCTCAGGATGATTACCAGAAGAACAGATGTTAATTTCAATTGCTTCAATCATCACCTTTAAAAACATTTCATTTTATTGTTCCAGTAGAAGATGAAAAATGAATAAAGCAAAGATTTATGTCACTGAATGTCAGAGCTGATTACTTTCAGAAATGAAAGAAATGCAATTTTGTATGCCTTTTTTGAACAAAACTATTTTTCATACAAGAACAGAGTAGTGGCAGACAGGTTTAATTTTTATGTATCTATCATGCATTGGTATGAAATTACAAATTAAGTCGCATCCTCAAAATGATGATTTTTGCCAAGGAATTTGATCAATAGAGCACTGAAAATTTTCATTATATTTTTCAACTCCATTACTGTAATAACATTTTCTTTGTCTAATATGCACAACATGAAGAGGCATTCAACAGTTTCCTTTTCTAGTAACTTTTGATAAATTATGTCCTTCAATTCTGCCTGAAACTTATTAAACCTCCAAGAAATTTGTGTGAAAGGATTATATTACTCTACCCACTAAAATATAATTGTTGAATTACAGAACACATGTAATATATACTGCTCAAAAAAATAAAGGGAACACTTAAACAACACAATGTAAGCTGCTGAAAACAATAAAGGGAACACTTAAACAACACAATGTACAGTAGTTGGATGTGCTGACAACAAAATCACACAAAACTTAACAATGGAAATCAAATGCATCAACCCATGGAGGTCTGGATTTGGAGGTACACTCAAAACTAAAGTGGAAGAAAACATTACAGGCTGATCCAACTGTGATGTAATGTCGTTAACACAAGTCAAAATGAGGCTCAGTAGTGTGTGTGCCTCCACGTGCCTGTATGACCTCCCTACAATGCCTGGGCATGCTCCTGGTGAGGTGGCAGATGGTCTCCTGAGGGATCTCCTCCCACACCTGGACTAAAGCATCCCCCAACTCCTGGACAGTCTGTGGTGCAACATGGCATTGGTGGATGAAGCGAGACATGATGTCCCAGATGTGCTCAATTGGATTCAGGTCTGGGGAATGGGTGGGCCAGTCCATAGCATCAATGCCTTCATCTTGCAGGAACTGCTGACACACTCCAGCCACATGAGGTGTAGCATTGTCGTGCATTAGGAGGAACCCAGGGCCAACCGCACCAGCATATGGTCTCACAAGGGGTCTGAGGATCTCATCTCGGTACCTTATGGCAGTCAGGCTACCTCTGGTGAGCACATGGAGGGCTGTGCAGCCCTCCAAAGAAATGCCACCCCACACCATTACTGACCCACTGCCAAACCAGTCATGCTGGAGGATGTTGCAGGCAGCAGAACATTCTCCATGGCGTCTCCAGACCCTGTCACATCTGTCACATGTTCTCAGTGTGAACCTGCTTTCATCTGTGAACAGCACAGGGAGCCAGTGGCAAATTTGCCAATCTTGGTGTTCTCTGGCAAATGCCAAACATCCTGCACAGTGTTGGGCTGTAAGCACAACCCGCACCTGTGGACGTCAGGTCCTCATACCACCCTCATGGAATCTGGTTCTGACCATTTGAGCATACACATGCATGTTTGTGGCCCACTGGAGGTCATTGTGCAGGGCTCTGGCAGTGCTCCTCCTGTTCCTCCTTGAACAAAGGCGGAGGTAGCGGTCCTGCTGCTGGGTTGTTGCCCTCCTACAGCCTCCTCCATGTCTCCTGATGTACTGGCCTGTCTCCTGGTAGCGCCTCCATATTCTGGACACTATGCTGACAGACACAGCAAACCTTCTTGCCACAGCTCACATTGACGTGCCATCCTGGATGAGCTGCACCACCTGAGCCACTTGTGTGGGCTGTAGACTCCGTCTCATGCTACCACTAGAGTGACCGCACCGCCAGCATTCAAAAGTGACCAAACCATCAGCCAGAAAGCATGGGAACTGAGAAGTGGTCTGTGGTCACCACCTGCAGAACCACACCTTTATTGGGGATGTCTTGCTAATTGCCTATAAATTCCACCTGTTGTCTCTTCCATTTGCACAACAGCATGTGGAATTGATTGCTAATCAGTGTTGCTACCTAAGTGGACAGTTTTATTTCACAGAAGTGTGATTGACTTGGAGTTACATTGTGTTGTTTAAGTGTTCCCTTTATTTTTTTTTTGAGCAGTGTATATAGTTATTATAGCCTTTATATTATAATTGCTTATTTGACTACCGATGCCTACTTTGGCAGGAGAGAAATTTATTCAAAGGAAATAGCTTCAAAGAGCAAATGCCCAATTTAACTTTCAGGGTAATCAATTGTGAACTCGATTAATTCATTGAAATGAATGCTATGTATTTGAGATACAACTGGACATGGTATTTATGTAATAAAATAGTTTCCCTTTCCTTCAGGATAACCCTATACTGAGTTGCAAATGTCAATCATATACATTTGGCAGAACTGGTTCTTGTCAGTCCATGGGAAATTGAGCTGACTACACACGTGAAAGGCAGAGGTAAGGTGAGGAACCTATGTTCCTCAAAGTAAGGTTGTTTATTTTATTGGTTTTAATAAACTTAATTTTGATTCAACTTTACTAGAAAAAAGTTGAAACTTTTGTTTAGCTTTCTGTTTTTCTCCCCTCCCCCCCCCCACACAGCCTAAGGGCCTTATTAAGCCTTTAGAGTAATTTCAGACCATTTGTGTTAGGAACGCTAAGGTGAAACTAATATATGAGATAGACTCATTACATTCAAAACAAGATAGTTCAAGCCGTGATTTGTCATAATTGTGATGATTATGGCTTACAGCTCACAAAAACCCCAAATCCACAATCTCAGAAAATTAGAATATTGTGAAAAGGTGCAATATTCTAGTCTCGCTCTGATCAGCTAATTAAGCCATAACACCTGCAAAGGGTTCCTGAACCTTTAAATGGTCTCTCAGTCTGGTTCAATAGGAATCACAATCATGGGAAACACTGCTGACCTGACAGTTGTGCAGAAAACCATCACTGACACCCTCCATAAGGAGGGAAAGCCTCAAACGGTAATTGCAAAAGAAGTTGGATGTTCCCAAAGTGCTGTATCAAAGTACATTAATAGAAAGTTATGTGGAAGGGGAAAGTGTGGAAGAAAAAGATGCACAAGCATCAGGGTGACCGCAGCCTGGAGAGGATTGTCAGGAAAAGGCCATTCAAAAGTGTTGGGGACTTTCACAAGGAGTGGCCTGAGGCTGGAGTCAGTGCATCAAGAGCCACCACACACAGACGGATCCTGGGCATGGGCTTCAAATGTCGTCAGAAGCATCTTACCTGGGCTAAAGAAAAACAGACCTGGTCTGTTGCTCAGTGGTCCAAAGTCCTCTTTTCTGATGAGAGCAACTTTTGCATCTCATTTGGAAGCCAAGGACCCAGAGTCTGGAGGAAGAATGGAGAGGCACACACTGCAAGATGCTTGAAGTCCAGTGTGAAGTTTCCACAGTCTGTGTTGATTTGGGGAGCCATGTCATCTGCTGGTGTTGGTGCACTGTGCTTCATTAAGTCCAGGGTCAATGCAGCCGTCTCCCAGGAGATTTTGGAACACTTCATGCTTCCTTCCGCAGACAAGCTTTATGGGGATGCTGATTTCATTTTCCAGCAGGACTTGGCACCTGCCCACATTGCCAAAAGCACCAAAACCTGGTTCAATGACCGTGGGATTACTGTGCTTGATTGGCCAGCAAACTCGCCTGACCTGAACCCCATAGAGAATCTATGGGGCATTGCCAAGAGAAAGATGAGAAACATGAGACCGAACAATGCAGAAGAGCTGAAGGCCACTATTGAAGCATCCTGGTCTTCCATAACACCTCAGCAGTGCCACAGGCTGATAGCTTCCATGCCACGCTGCACTGAGGCAGTAATTGCTGCAAAAGGCGCCCAAACCAAGTACTGAGTACATATGCATGCCTATACATTTCAGAGGTCCGATATTGTTCTATGTACAATCCTTGTTTTATTGATTGCATGTAATATTCTAATTTTCTGAGATTGTGGATTTGAGGTTTTCATGAGCTGTAAGCCATAATCATCACAATTATGGCAAATCACAGCTTGAACTATCTTGCTTTGCATGTAATGAGTCTATCTCATATATTAGTTTTACCTTTTAGGTTGCATTACTGAAATAAATGAACTTTTGCATGATATTCTAATTTTTTGAGTTTCACCTGAACATTCCACTTTTTTCCCCCCATTTCTGCCACCACAGTTTCTGTTCATTACCAAGAACAGTGGTGAACAGACTGAGGCAAGGCTTGGAAATAACATTAACAGTTTATTATGCTAGCAGAGTTTGCTAACCATGGCTGCTTGGCTCACAACAATAGCAGCCCCTCAACCCATCTGACATCCCTTTTATACTTGGCTGTCAGAGTCATCAACCAATTGGAATGCTTCTCTGTTCCCACTAGGGGAATGGACCAGAGTGAGAATAGGACACCACACTCCTCTCCTATTGGTCAGCACATGCGTAGTCCTGAAGGTAGGGAGGGCTATGTCAGGTCCTCCCAGATCTAGTGGATCAGTGCAAACTGTTGGAGGCAGCGGATGAATAGCTGTAGCCCCTGGAATGGCCAGAGACTGCACTAATACTTTGGCCAGGGTTTGCAATGCTGGACCAATGCCTGCTTCCTTCGGTAAGTCTATTTTTTGTCTTGCATCGGGTGTGGGTTCACCTCTAGGTACTTCTGCATCAGTTGGTAAACTTTAGAGGGTATCAGCAGGCCTGGCCCTGTAGGATTGTTGATGAGACCTGGCATCCTGCCAGCCCCTTAACTGGTCAATGTGGCAATGCCACATTTTTTAAAATTCATATTTATATCCCGCCCTTCTCCGGAGACTCAGGGCGGCTTACAATTTTTGGGATACAACCCAATGCGCTCAGCAATAGCCTTCCTTCCATTGTATATGCCTGCTTATTACTAAGCGGCATTTTTACAAAGTCAGCTTATTGCCCCCCACAATCTTGGGTCCTCAATTTACCTACCCCGAGAGGATGGAAGGCTGAGTCAACCTTGAGCCTGGTGGGATTCGAGCCTGCAATAATTACAGGCAGCTGGAACTAAGTGCTAGGCTATTAACAGCCTGCACCACCAAGGCACCATTTGCCCATCCTCCAATGCTATTCTGTATGAATGGGGCCCTGTTATGTCTACAATTGTCCCCGCTAGCTATAGTGGATCACCCAAGTAATTTCTCACATAGACAAGGTCCCCCTTGTTAAAAACCCATACCCTTGCAGTAGAGTCCAAAGGTTTTTTTGGAGCATAGCCAGGGTGCAACCTGTCTAAGTTTGTCCTCAACCACTTGCCCATCAAAATCTCAGCTGGGCTGTGGTTTGTCTCTGGACATGTGGTAGCATGTTGCATTAATACGTAGGTAGCCACTTTAGCAAGCCAATCTCCTGGGCCCAACCTTGCTAAGGCTTCCTTAGCTGACTGAACTGCTTGTTGTGCTAGGCCATTGCTGGAGGCGTGAAAAGGGGCAATTAACACATGTCATATTCCCAGGAATATTTCAAATGGCCCAGCAATCAGCTGCAGTCCGTTGTCAGATACTAACACATCCGGCAGGCCATGGGTGGTGAATAGTGTCCTAAGGTCCCATATGACAGCTTCTGAGGTGGTAGACACCATCAACAACTTTGAATTGTTACTAAATGAACTGTTGTAAATTGAGGACCACCTGTAATTTAAACAATGTTTAAGCCATGAAACATTTACCTATCACACACACACACATACACTCATACACACACACATCCTGATTTTTGAAATCAGAAGTTATTTCATTTTTTAAAAAATCAGTTTTAAACTATTTTTGGTCTTGCCTCAGAACCACTGAACAATATTTTTCAAAGATCCTGGAACACCAGGAACTACCAGAGGACTGGAAAAGAGCTGTTGTAGTTTCCATCTTCAAAAAATGGGGAAAAAATAGATCCAGGAAGCTACAGACCTATCAGCTTATTTTGATAGAGAGCTACCTCCTAGCAGTTGCTTGTTTTAAAGAGGTCATGCCCCCACAACATTTTGCCGTATATTAACTTGGTAGTTCTCCCCCCATTATGATGGACCGTGTGCTAACTCAGGCCTGATCATAGTGCACCATATTAAAGGAAAATAATAAGAATATTTTTAAAAAATAAAAAGATTTCCCCACATGAATAGGAGGGACATTTGTTGGTTATAGGAGGAAGTTTAAAATTGAGAGATTAAAGAGAGAGACAGTCTCACAGCTAGGAGGAAAATAGGTCCAATGCAATGTAAATGGAAAATGCTTCTATGGTGAAGACTTTTCTTAACATGCTGGCCTTCTTATATTATGTAGAAATGAGTAAGGAGGTTTTTTACCATGAAAACCAATTACTGAAGAATGTTCATTCCATGCAGCAAGTTTATAAGGTGAAAATACTTAACCTGGAAACCAGTTTATTTTTTTCTTCTTTTTTTAAAGGAAGAGCCTATTAATTCCATTCCCAAAAGGGCACTGGTTTATCAGCTTGTCCTGGTTTTTCATTGTTCCTTTAATAAAAATGGTCGAAGGAGACTACAAACCATCTTGATAACTAGCCTATACTATAGTTTATTGTGCATATATAAAATGAAATAAAAATCAGTGGTTTTTTTAAAAAAATAATAATGGAAAAACAGATGTATGTTTCTATTCAGCCTTGCCCTAATGCACCTGCCTTCTTCCTAAAACATTAATCAACCCATGGAATGGAAATCAATACAACCCTGAAACATACTGCTGCAATACAGACAAATAAATGTAGGAAAAAACCCAGGCTCTGCAACATATTCCTAAAGGTTTTTGAGATTTGTGCTAACCTAGCAAAGTGCAAGTGTCTGGATTGTTCACTTTTGCAGACAGCTAAGGATATCAAATTTAAATGACACAGTGAGAGGATGCATGTATTCCCTAATAAGAACTACCAAAACTTCAGAGCTAGATCTGAATAAGCAGTTATTGCAATGAAAATGCAAACAATATGTATATCAATGTATATCAAACACAGTGGTGGGATTCAATTGTTTTACTACCGGTTCTGTGGGTGTGGCTAGGTGGGCATGGCCGGGTGATAATTTGACTGGGTGGGCGTGGCTATGTAGTCATGTGACTGGGGGGTCAAAAGTCTTTTTTTCTTTTCGCAGCAGCCCCCCTTGAGTCCTGTTTTTGGCCCACTGGGCCTCAGGGAAGCCTCCTGGGCTCTGAAAAAAGAAGCATTTGAAGCCTTCTGAGGTAAGTACAACAGTGAGGGGAGGGATCAGGGGAGGGATTTAGATTAGCTAGAAAGCAAGAAATCTGATGATTTCCTGCTTTCTAGTTAATCTAAATTGTGCGGCACAGCTGATTGTTGCCCAGCTGATCGTCGGAAATACTGGTTCAGCTGAACCAGTAGCTGTCAGTGTTCCAGCAAACCTCCATTCCAACCAATAACTCCAAGACAGACATCTCTCAAAAGTTCCTTTTATTTGGATAGTAACTGGCACAACTGTGGAATCCCGAATCTGAAAGTTCCAGGCTTCCTTGCAATAAGTAAAAACTGCAAATCCATCCCCTACACCCATCACCACATCACATGGCTCAATCATCATCTGTCCCAAAGTAAGACTTCCTTTCACTATGCACAACACAACCTGACCTTGAATCAGAAAAAGAATTTTATTATGTCTAACTAGATATACTCCAATGAACTCCCTCCTCCCACTTTCCCAGGCTCAATTGTGGCAACATGGGAGCATCGGATGTCAATATGGCTTCCAAAGCTGACAGGTGTCCCCCCTTGAAAAAATCACATCCTGGAAAAAACAATAAACAAAACACAACCAGGGATTAATGCAATGCCCTTAACCCCCTCTTCCCCCTCCAAGGGGATCCTTATCTTGTCAGGGAATTGTCCATGGAATTATTGTATCAATCTATCTGCATTTATATCCCAACTTTTCACCCAAGTAGCCTTTCCATAGCACCAAATATTGCAATCGTCCTTGGTGTAATCTAGAATCGAGGATTTTCTTTATTTCATAATGTGTCTAACCCTGTACAACCAGAGGTTTGGGGGGAGCTGCTGGTATTGGCCTTAGATTAGAACCTACAGCAGGCTTCAACAAGCTACTATGGAATACTGGGTGTATTTTCCCCAACAGCCAAGGGAGGCTTAATTGGACCGTCCCTGGATTGATTATCTCAGATATAGGAAATGGACCCAAGAATTAGGGCCCAACTTTCTACTAGGAAGTTTCAACTTGAGATATTTAGTTGACAAAAACACTTTGTCTCCCACTTTAAATGGTGGTTGGAGGGATCTATGTTTGTCTGCTTGTTTTTTATATTCCTCACCAGCTTCAGCTAGAGCTTTTAAAATATCTTCCCAACCTTTCTTTAATGATTCCATCCACTCTGTTAAAGACATGGATGTTGGGGGTTCCCTAGGCAACTCTGGCATCCATGCTGGTGTTGATTTGGAAAGGAGTTGAGCCTGTGCTGCTGTGTACTGCATTATTATAAGCAACTTCTGCAAATAGTAACAGTTCTGCCCAGTTCTCCTGTTGATAATTCACATAACATCTAATGTATTGTTTGACCATAGCATTTGTGCTCTCTACGGCGCCATTACATACAGGATGATATGCTGAGGAAAGCCCTTGGGATGACCCAATGGACTTCAAAAACTCCCTCCAGAACTTGGCAGTAAACTGTACACCTCAATCTGAGGTTACTCTATGGATTACTCTGTGGAGCTGATAAATATGCTTCACAAACAGTTTCACCAGTTTCTTAGCCAAAGATAGTTGCAGTAAAGTGGGCTTGCTTAGAGAATAAGTCGATAACAATCCAAATCACAGTACTTCCTTCACTCTCTGGTAACTCTACGATAAAGTTCATTGCAATTCCTTCCCATGGCTTCGTTGGTTCAGCTACTTGTTGAAGGAGGCCAGGGGTTTTTCCAGTTCTGTGTTTCATCGTGGCACAAATTGAACAGCTTTTCACATAGTCTTCGACATCACTTTTCATTTTTGACCACCAGAACTGTCTTCTGACTAAATGTAGGGTTTTTAGGAACCCAAAGTGTCCCCCCAACTGTGAGGCATGACAGTTTTAGCACCATCAGTCTCTGGGTATTGAGTACATAAATCTTGGTTCCTTTCCATTCATTGTCAAATCAGTTTGATGTTCAACAAACCATGGATCATTTAAAAGTGTTGCTTTCAAATCAGTTGTCCGTTTGTCTTCTGGGATTCTGGAGCTGCATTTGGCTTGGTCTCAGGTGGTTACTTGGACTGTGTGTTGGGCTTCTGTTATCATAGTTTGCACTACTTCCTCCCAGGGACTGTCAAATTGGAGTTTTCTCGACAAGGCATTTGCCAATTTTATCTGGAAAACATGAACTCGGCATGGAGTGACCAACCATAAAGTAATCGAAGTCTGTGCTACCATGGTTTACTTCACCACCCCTTATATTGTGCTCTGCCCCGCCCCATGGTCCTACCCCTTCCCCTCCCACCATTTGCTTTCTGCCAATATGGTAATTGCAGTCTGGAAAGCCACAGGCACCTAACCTGGGGCAGCACACCAAGGTCCCAGCATCTGCTCACGATCCGACAGTCAGCTGTTCCACCGCAAATCAGCTGTAGTCAAAGTCCAGGCCTCTGCTGGGTGTCCGATGGCTCTGTGGATGCAGCAGGATCCCTGCAATGTGCCATCCACATGGTAGGCAGGCGTGCACCTGAGGTGGCCATTGGTGGTGATGGACGTGCATCCCAGATGGCCACTCCTCCCCGCCCAAATGGCAGCCCTGGGTTGACATTAATATAAAGTATTAAAAATCAAGTTTCTAGAGAAAAGCTCATGCCCTAAAAATCTTATTGACATATTCATGTAATTTTCTGCAAAAGAGTACAGAATGATTCTTCAGTATTTCCTTAAATATAGTCTATTGCCTTGACATCTTGATGGTTTTCCATTAAAATGTTAACTTTTTAGAACAGCCAATTAAATTGCTGCCACCTAAGTGGATTACATATGATATTAGCATCAAATATTATGTGAGTTTATAGCTCATTGGCTTTGTATTTTACCAAAATCCCTGTCTGTCAAAAGTTCATACATAATTAGAATTGATATGACTGCTGGCAAATGAGATATTCAAGAAAAAAGCAGCATAAACATTCTAATTATAAGTTGAAATAGAGCTATCATTCCATCAGGTCATGTCAATATTTTTCTATTACCAGAAACATTGTTTAGTTTTTCATGAAAGATTGAATGAAGGCTATCAGAGGGAACCTTTGGATTTGTAAGGTAAACCAAATATTTTATTTCAATGATCAACAGCATAGGCATTATACAATTAGCCTAACAATTCAATTAAAATAAAATATTCAAAACCAGAAATGTTGGACTTGAATATGAAATAAATCAAATAACAGAATAACACTAAATATTTATTTCTACTAATACTATAATTCTTAAGATTAAAAACTATTACTAATTCTGATATTATAACTCTGTAAATCCTATTAAATGTGTACTTCTGGATACAAACTGACATTTAGACCTAAGATTCATAAATTAAGAAATACTTAAATCTAAAATTATCACATGCATGACACTGAAGAAGCAATCATTTCTGCATGCCTGCCAGCCAGTGGTAGGATTCAAAAATTTTTACTACCGGTTCTGTGGGCATGGCTTAGTGGGCATGGCAGGGGAAGGATACCGTAAAATCTCCAGTCAGAGGTGGTATTTGCTGGTTCTCCGAACTACTCAAAATTTCCGCTACTGGTTTTCCAGAACTGGTCAGAACCTGATGAATACCACCTATGCTGCCAGCTGCTGCTCACATGGCCCAGTTATGAATAGGCCACAGCCTGGTGCTGGGCTGCTGTCCCGGGACCCCTGACCTAGATGATGTAGTTCCCAAACTTCACTATTTTAAACAATAAAGAAGCATAATTAAAAATTAGAACAGGTTAAATATTATAATTTCTAGACAAGCGAAATCCATCCATGTTATAGATTCTTGGCACAATCTACTTTTATATTTATTTATATACATTATATTTATTATAGCCTGCCCTTTCACACTGGAGTACAATACTTTGACATAGGAATATATCTTCTGCTTTATTCTCTTAAGCAACTATTCTGTATCAAGAGATATTGATATTAATTTCACAAAATGACTTGTTGTATTTTAACTTTTACTTATTAGAGAATAATTTACTCTTGTTTCCCAAGAATCAGGTAATAACAATAGTCTTCAATCAGTTTGATAGTTAATCAGATAATCTGTATGAGGAAACAGAGTTGCAGTTTGGTATGTTAGATTTTAACTCAGAAATAAAAAGAGTTATGTACAGCATATATTATAAACTTATTTTTCCCAAGTTCAGAACTTTGTTTTTCCTTGCAACACCAGCATGTTCCATGTATTTTGACAAGTAGAATACAAATGGTTATAATAAATACATAAGTAGAATCTTAATATAAAATATAGACAGAAGATTAATTATTTAAAATTAGGTAGTTGTGAAATCTCAATATTCAGTAAATTTTATTTTACACCAATTCTTAGTTATGTTTAAAAATAAATGTAACGGCCAAGGCTATCTCAAAATTAAACCAAATATTATGCAATTTTTAAAAGAAAAATTACCAAGGGCCTTGGTGGACCAAGGGCTTTGGTGGCTCAGGCTGTTAATTGCCTGCACTTAAGTTCCAGCTGCCTACAACTGCTGTAGGCTCGAATCCCACCAGGCTCAAGGTTGACTCAGCCTTCCATCCTCTCGGGGTAGGTAAATTGAGGACCCAAGATTGTTGGGGGCAATAAGCTGACTTTGTAAAAATGCCGCTTAGTAATAAGCAGGCATATACAATGGAATGAAGGCTATTGCTGAGCACACTGGGTTGTATCCCAAAAATTGTAAGCCGCCCTGAGTCTCTGGAGAAGGGCGGCATATAAATGTAATTAAAAAAAAAAATTAAAAATTCTCTACACACCCATTTTGCTTCTGACAAAATGCCACTTCTGAAGTTGCTCTTTGTTCCTTCATTATTTGCTCCTGCTCCACTCTGTTTCTAGCATGCTCTAGGATTCATCCTGGAAAAGCAGCTGTTTGGACACGTATCCAATAATTTTTCACTTACGTTAAATATCAAATAAGGAAATATTACAGCTCTTTTTCTAGGGTCATTGAAGGGTCATTGAAAATGAAATGAAGAGCCATTGAAAATGAAATGATTTCCAAGCAATCATATTAAACATGTTTTCACTCTAGCAATAGCAATTCTTTCTAGTTTATGAAGCATTATCCTATCTGATTCTCTTTTTTCCTGCTTAGATGAAAGAGCATAAATCAGATCAGCAATAAGGATTAACAAGGCATTGTAAGCAAGATAGGTCCTGTTTCTGAGAAAAACAGGACTGTATTAGCTTATGAGAAAGTATATATTTTCTACTTATCTCTCATATTGAAAAATATCTTTTCAAACCAATATGCACAATAAACAAGTGCTGGTTTATTGTTAACTGTTGATTCAGAGGGATGGATGTAAACAAAATGGTCAGTTTGTTTAGATTGGTATGAACTGTGTAGTCTAAAAATGTTCAATTTTTAGACTACACAGCTAACATAATGCAATTCTTTGAAACAATTGTTATATGAAGAATGGTTGAATTGGATTGTTATATGAAGAACGGTTACAGGAACTGGGCATGGCTAGTCTAAGTGAAGAGAAGGACCAGGAGAGACATGATAGCAGTCTTCCAATATCTGAGGGGCTGCCACAGAGAGGAAGGGGTCAAACTATTTTCTAAAGCACCAGACAAGGAATAATGGATGGAAACTGAACAAGGAGAGATTCAACCTGGAAATAAGGAGAAACTTTCTGACAGTGAAAACGATCAATCAATGGAACAGAAGTTGCCCTCAGAAATTGTGGGAGCGTCATCACTTGAGACTTTCAAGAAGAGATTGGACTGCCATTTGTCAGAAATGGTGTAGGGTCTCCCACTTGGGGGGGGGCTGGACTAGATGACCTACAAGATCCCTTCCAACTCTGATTATCTGTCTGTTTATCTTTTCTCTATAACAAATTTGTCCTTCAGTCTAAATAATCACTTAAAAGTGAAAGCAATTGTGGAAATTATAATAAAGATGGGCAGAACAATTCTATAGCCAAATTATCCTAAAAACACGGATATTTAGGATGATGTATTCCATTTTCTCCATATTCTAGTTGGGAAAAGGGGAAAAATATAAAAGTTGCAAAGGCTGTTCAGAAAATATGTTACTCCACCAATCAGTAAGTGCTTGAAAGACTGATTCAGCATACACTAAAATGCACAAGATAGCATAAAGACTTTTTTTCCACTAGTATGATTAGTAGTAAAAGAATTATTCCCATAGACAGTAGTCTGAACATCTTTACATGATTCAACTATTGCTAAAATGCTGATAAAAATATGTATTTTACAGTAATGAAGTAGCCTAGCATACGAATCATTTCCTTATTTCCAGTATTTCTAATCTTTCAGCCTAAACTAAAATTGAACATAGGACTAAACTTTTTTGGGAACATCAAGTTTTGTATGTATGTGGTTCTCCTTTCCAATATTTGATTCTGGAAGGAGCTGTGTATGGGGTCACCTAATTAGTGTAGCACATTGATAATACACAGGAGGTAATACATGGACAGACAAAAATTAACTGGGGCAGAGGTGTCAAACTCAAGGCCCACGGGCCGGATTCAGCTTGCGATGAGGTTGGATCTGGCTTGCGGGGCCATCCTGGTCTGCCCAATGTGAAGAGGAAACATCGGGCCAGTGTGGCTTCAGCCTGGTCTACCCAATGTGAAGAGGAATCATGCCAGCAGTTTGGGAAGTAGTGTCAAGCTGGCCACACCCACCTAGTCAGCCACATCCAGCCAGCCCCGCAAGGTCAACCACAGTCCTGATCGGCCCTCAATAAAATTGAGTTTCGCACCTCTGCACTAGGGAATCACATAGCTGTTATATGAATCAGATTATTTGACTCAAAAAAATTTCCTTTAGTGCTTCATTTATATTAATAATAATGAATATTAGGATTGATCATATTAAATAGGCAGCGGGAATAACGGAGGTGACGCAAGCGTGAACTTCAGCAAACTTTATTTTTAAAAGAATAAAGGGTTGCCGCGGTTGCCGTGAGCTAACAGGGCAGGCAGCTGACAGGCAACAGCTGATGCCATTTGACAGCTCCCTTTTATACTCAGCTGTCAAATGGCTCAGCCAATAGGAGCAGTCTGTGTTCCTGCTGGAAACATGGACCAGAGGGGAAACTGTCTCAGAACGCAATACTCTTTTCTCCCAGAATGGAGCATGCATAGTCCTTTAAGTAAGTGGGACACCTCCACAAACACCCTGCTCTACGCAGTTCAGCTTGAGCCATCAAGGGAGGAGGATCTTCTGTTGGACTCTGCTTCTCTGAGGGCAGCAATGAGGGAACCTTGGCCTCCAGCAACTCAAGGCTTGGTGTGGACGTCTCCCACAGTAGGTCAGCTTCATTGTTGGGTGTGCAGGGCCTTGCATCAGTAGACTGGGGATCCTCTGGTCTGGTTCCATTGGGCTAGCAAACTGTAGTAGTACTCCAACATCCCCTTAGCTGATCACTATGGTGGCACCATATGCGGCCATCCAGAAGCTAGACCCTATAGGATTTTGGGCCTGTCACTGCCACTATTTGGCTGGGGACCCACAAGGGGTGGCCAGCAAAATTCCTGGCATAGACCAGGTCATTTTCAACAAAAGATCTGGTCTGGCTGGTGGAAGTTAAGGGCACAGCCGGTGCATAATTTGGGTGAAGCCTGTCCAGGGTGGTTCGCAACCGGTTGGCCCATTAAAATTTCTGCTGGGGAGTGGTTGGTGGTGACACTTGGGGTAGTGTGCTGTATTAATAAGTATTTGGCCAGCCAGGTGTGCCAATTTAGTTGCAACTAAATTTCTTAAGCTTTAAGATAAAAATGGAAAAGAAAGTTGAAAAACAAAGGAACAAGTTAGCAAATAGCATAATAAAGCATACCAAACTTTCTGATTTCTGGCAAAAGAAATATGTGTACTTAACAGTTTCTTGCCTTCCATTGCTACCTGTGGGAATCTGTTTGTATATTTGGTTTACTGAACTTACAAAAGAAAAACAAGAAAGCATAAAAAAGTTGGATAATTGTTAGAATAAACTGAAGAAAGGTAGACATAAGGGAATAAGAGGGCAGGAAAAAAAGAGAAAAACCTTTCAAGCTTCATAAATATTATTTTATTTATGCTTACCTTTCATTGTATATTCTTGGCAGATATTCTGTATCTTTGGAAAACCATATAAAAGATTACAGACTGCTGGAAAGACTGAAGGCAAACTTCAAATAGAAAGAATAATGGCCTGTTCTAAATAATTGAGGCAGAAGGAATATTTGAAATCTGACCTTATTTTTTAAGGCATGGTGTTTATAATGTATTCTATATATATAATTTTTTTATTCATATTTATATGCCACCCTTCTCTGGAGACTCAGGGTGGCTTACAATTTTTGGAGCGCAACCCAATGTGCTCAGCAATAGCCTTCATTCCATTGTATATGCCTGCTTATTACTAAGCGGCATTTTTACAAAGTCAGCTTATTGCCCCCCACAATCTTGGGTCCTCAATTTACCTACCCCGAGAGGATGGAAGGCTGAGTCAACCTTGAGCTTGATTCGAGCCTGCACTAATTGCAGGCAGCTGGAACTTAAGTGCAGGCATTTAACAGCCTGCACCACCAAGGCTCTTAATATCCATTAACCTGGCTTGGGCTTCCTTCCTTTCTGTTTCCAATAGACAAGTTCTTATATGTTGGATATAACTGTCACAATCTAGTTTCATTACTAAAAACAAGTTACTGAAATTAAATGAAAATATTTTGTTTCATTAATGCTGTTGGGGACATCGGTAGAATAGAAAAAACAATGACTGGGCCTATTTCAGCTATTTTCTATTACCTTAATATTTCTATTATTAGAAGTAGGGCTACCATTGGACCACAAAATCCACCTGACCATTCCAAGGCAGCCTAAAAGACTTCTCCTAATCTTTCTGATCATATGTAAGAGCCATGATGCCATAGTGGTTAGAATGCAGTATTGCAGGCTAATTCTACTAACTGCCAACTGCCAGCAGTTCTCACCGGTTCAAGGTTGACTCAGCATTCTATCCTTCTGAAGTTGGTAAAATGAGGACCCAGTTTGTTGGGAGCAATACGCTCACTCTCTAAACTGCTTAGAGAGGACTGTAAAGCACTGTGAAGTGGTATATAAGCCTAAGTGCTATTGCTATTGCTAATGGTTGTCTGGACTTTTGCAAATTAGATTTGATAGCCTTACTTAAAAAAATGCCTGCTTTCAAATCACCATGCATATATTTGTACAGTGGAACCTTGGGTCGCGACCATAATCTATTCTAGGACTATGGTTGCAACCCGATTTGGTTATGACTGGAAGCAGAACTGTCTGTGCGTGCCCGGACAAAAAAATCCCCCCAAAAATGGCGCCAAAGGGGAAATCGCCATAGCGATTTTCGGGTTTGTTTGGTTACCACCCAAAGATCTGTTCATGACCAGAAGCAAAACTGGTCTGAAAATTCTGGTCGTCACCCAATTTGGTCGCAAACAGAAGCATTCACAACCTGAGGTTCCATCGTATGTGTATAATAGGCTAATTATACACATTCCATTCTATTAATCAAGGTAAATCAAGTTCTACTTATATCAAAAGGATTAAAGTCTTACTCATGTGAATAAACAATATATTGTATATTATTTATATTCTAATATTATTTATTAATTATATTTAAAGCCCACTGTAATCCTATAGGATTCTTGAAGGCTTTATAGGAATGCATATGTTAAAACAACAACAAAAATCCTATAAAATAGACAAATTTGAAAATCTGATAAATAATCCAGAAAAATAGCTATCTGTTCCCAAGTGCTTACCTGAAGAGTTCCACCTTCAATTGCTTCTAGAAAACAAGTAAAGTTGGACCAACATACATTCCAATGGGACACCTTTCTAGAAGGCTGGTTTTATTAAAGAAAAATAAGTGTCTCCATATATCAGCCTCTGGCTCTCCTTTTCTTGTTACCAAGATCAGGTCAATTTTAGTAAGTAATGCACTCCTGAAAGTGACTTTGAATCAAGCCATACAGAGATTTATAGGTTAACAATAACACAGTATGTGTGTTGTTATCATGCATTTAGAATGTTATAGGAAATCAGCACAGGACCTATAAAACAAGTTTAATGTCTTCCCAATGCTGAAGACATTAATATGCAAGTTGCTACATTTTTGACCAAATGAAGCTTTCAAGTGGTTTTTAGTAGAATACACTGCAGTAGTCTAACCTACATGTATTTGCTTCTACTATAGCTCACTTATCCCCTTTTCATTGCTAACAGCAATACTTATGCAAAGAACAGAAAATTGACAAATTCATGTCTAAATGAATTAATTCAAATAAATTCATGCTCTATTAAATGTTAAAACACTCATAGTGTTGGCACGTCTTCTATGAAGTTAACACACTGCTTTTCTATCAAAATACAGTCAAAATGGCTAATACAGATAGCTAAAAATAAAACCAAAGTATATAAGAACATAATTTTAAAATGACAGTATAAAAAAGAGTAAAAGAAACCAAATCAAACCAACAAAAACTGGTTCATTATACTTTAAAAAAACCTGCAAGCATTGGTACCAGACATTATTTAAAGGGAAAGTATTCTACACTATGAAGGACATTAATATAAAAAATTGCTTCTACTGTATATACTGTGAGGTTAACAAGCTAGCATTGAAAAGAGAAGGTATTCTATGGAGAAGTTTACATAATTCTTATGGCTCAGAAATATTAGTATTGAAATAGTATTTTGTTATATTTTTGAATGCAAAACATGTATTATATAAATTCCAAATCTGGGATAAATCAAATCGCCAAATGATTGGATAGACAACTAGGCAGTTCAAAGGGGCTAGAAGGAAAGATCAAGGGTGGAAATAATCAAAAGACGAAAAACAGAAATACTACATATGTCTATGATGGGTCACATCAGGTAAGGATTACATTCAGTGGGAGAAATTTGGAAGAAATTTTTGCATTGGTAAGTATAAAAGCAAGCAAGCAAGCAAGCAAGCAAAGTGCTGATTTCTACCAGTAGATTGTGTTTGTTTTCCACCATAACTGATTGAGATAAGCTTCTTTCTCTGTGTTATAGCAAATCTGTGGTGAATTCTTGAATGAGGTGATATGTTCAGTTATTTACATTGTACTAGTGCAAATAATACTACGACAACCTGATCCTTAGAGATAAGACTGAAATGCTACAGTGCCTTTTATCTGCTGCCAGTAGGAAAGGGCAGACTTCTACATCCCAAGTCTGCTGTGATATTCATGCATATTTGATAAAGTGGAGTCCTCATGGATGGTTCTGATTCACTCAAGCCACACAGCTTAAGTGAATTTGCCTCTGTACAAACAAGGCTGGTAAATTAGCACTATCTAAGATAATGATGTTTTACATGGTGGCTTATATGGGCGGGACCCATTTTCCAAATCCCAGTCATCCCTTTTCCCAAGTAACACTGGACAATGCAATGTGCAATTTTGTTTTTAGCAGTACTTGCCTCTTCTAAAAATCTCCTAGTTTCTTCCACATTCGTTTAGCATCCTGCAATTCTGAGATTTTGTTTTTTTTTTCTTTTGTCCCATGGAATGCTGCTGAAATTTAAATAAAATGAAGGACTAATGGTATGATGAAAGTGGGGGAAACACCAGTCAGAAGAGAAATTCCTATACAGCATTCTTTATGTCTCATTTTATGTCTTGCAGCATTATCATTATCAAGGAAATATATCAAGGAATTTGATAAGGTTGTGTTTCTTTATTCCTTACTTTAATGATAGAACCCTACCTCAGACAAAAGCTACAGAGCATTTTATCTTTAACACTAAAAGAACCAGTAATGTAAATCTTAGCAATAGGACATTAGGATCATGGATCCGCTGTTAGATCCCATGCAGTTTGCATACCAAGCAAATAGATCGACAGATGATGCTGTTAATATGCCTCTGCACTACATCCTACAACACCTTGAATCTCCAAATAGATTTCAGTTCAGCATTCAATACCATCATTCCAGACATTATTCTAACTAAACTAAACCAGCTAGGGTACCTGAACACACTTGTAAGTGGGTCATAAGCTTCCTAACAGACAGGAAGCAGCAGGTGAAGCTAGGCAGAATCACATTTGATACCTGTACAATTAGCACAGGGCTCCCCCCAAGGCTGTGTGCTTTTTCCAGTTCTCTTCTTCCTATATACCAATGATTGCATCTCAAATGATCCATCTGCTAAAATACTGAAGTTAGCAGATGATATAACAGTGATTGGTCTCATTTGAGACAACGACGAATCTGCATACAGACAGGAGGTTGTACAATTTGCCTCGTGATGTAACCGGAACAATCTGGAACTGAACACACTCCAGTTGTAGAAATGGTGGTAGACTTTAGGAGAAACCCTCCCATACTACCACCTCTTACAATACTAGACAACACAGTATCAACAGTAGAAACCTTCAAATTTCTAGGTTCTATCGTATCACAAGACCTAAAATGGACAGCTAACATCAAAAACATCATCGAAAAAGCACAACAAAGAATGTTCTTTCTGCGCCAACTCAGAAAGCTCAAACTGCCCAAGGAGCTGCTGATGTAGTTCTACGGAGGAATTGTTGAGTCTGTCATCTGCACCTCTATAACTGTCTGGTTTGGTTCTGCAACCCAACAAGACAGACACAGACTTCAGAGAGTAATTAGGACTGCAGCAAAAACAATTACTACCAACCTGCCTTCAATTGAGTACCTGTATACTGTACGAGTCAAAAAGAGGGCTGTGAAAATATTTACAGACCCCTCACATCCCGGACATAAACTGTTTCAACTTCTACCCTCAAAATGACAGTATAGAGCACTGCACACCAGAACAACTAGACACAAGGACAGTTTTTCCCTGAACGCCAATACTCTGCTAAACAAATAATTCCCTCAACACTGTCCAACTATTTACAAAGTCTGCATTACTATTACTGTTAATCTTCTCATCACTCCTTATCACCCGTCCCCTCCCACTTGTGACTGTATGACTGTAACTTTGTCACTTGTATCCTTATGATCTATACTGACTGTTTCCTAGCATGATTTGATAGCTTATTGTACCCTAAGATTATTATTAAGTGTTGTACCTTATGATTCTTGACTCTTGATAAATGTATATTTTCTTTTATATACACTGAGAGCATATGCACCAAGACAAATTCCTTGGGCTGCAAGGTGATCAAACCAATCAGTCCCCAATCAACCCTGACTGCTCTTTAGAAGATCCTGAGGATGAAGCTCAAATACTTTAGGCACCTAATGAGAAGGAGGGACTCACTGGAGAAGAGCCTAATGCTGGGAACTATTGAGGGCAAAAGAAGAAGGGGACGACAGAGAATGACTGCAGAAAAAACAATTACTACCAACCTGCCTCCAATCAAGGACCTGTATACTGCATAAGTCAAAAAGAGAGCTGTGAAAATATTTACAGACCCCTCACATCCCAGACAGAAACTGTTTCAACTCCTTCCCTCAAAACGATATAGAGCACTGCACACCAGAACAACTAGACACAGGACAATTTTCCCCTCTGCTAAATGGTTCTCAGGGAGGGCAGAGGAGAGCGTCCTATTTCAATGGTGTTGGGTAATAGGAGATATGGGAGACAAGGGGGAGGGTAGGCATGGGAAACGCAACCTCAGTGTTTAGTACCGGTCTTATGTTCTGCCCCATTGCACTCACCTCATTTTCCTGGTCAGCAGATTTGTGGTGGCCCTGGTCTTAGATTGTTGCTTTTAAATGTGAGACCAGCCTTCAATAAGGCTAGCCTTATTGCCGATTTGATCCTCAAAGAGAAGGCAGGTCTGGCTTGTATAACTGAGACCTGACTGGGCCCAGAGGGAGGCATTCCCCTTGTAGAAATGTGCCCAGTGGGTTATGGAGCATGGCACCAGTCTAGACCTCAGGGCCGAGGAGGCGGTGTGGCTGTTGTTATCAGAGAATCTCTAGTAGCCTCCAGAGGCACAGTTCAACAAGTGCCCAGGTGTGAGACCCTTTTTCTCAGATTGAGCTCAAGGGATCAGGTGGGATTGCTGCTGCTGTACAAGCTTTCCTGCTGTGTGGCAGCTTCCCAACCTGGAGTTGGAGCTCCAAAATGTGAGATAGATGTTTAAAGAAAGAATGAGATTGGTGGACTTAATGCTGAGTAAAGTAATGGCGTCACAGCTTGCGGAAGAACAAAGGAAGCCCAGAGAGAATGAATTAAAAGAGGGAAATAATAGCCTTGATGAGCATGAAGAACAAGGACCATTGTCAAAGGACATAAAAGGACTTAAAACAGAAACATCAACATTAGAGACAATAAATAAAGAGATGAGCACTCAAGACTAAGAAGAAGAAGAGAATACATAAGAAGAAATCCCAAAAAAGAGAACTGAAAAGGGGGGGGGGAAACATGGCCAACAGGCAGAGGCAAATAAAAATAAAATTAGAAGGAAAAAAGAAGAAAGATTGGGGAAACTTAGAAAAGGGAAACCTAGCCAAAATTAAAAGGAATGATAAAGTTTCCAGATTTAGAGATAAGGGTTAGGGATTGTGTTAAGTTTGCATGAAGAGTCAGACGCGGAGTGCTTCAGTGAAGAGTTTATTAGTGACTACAGCTCATAACAGACCCGATTTGGCTGGGCTGCGGCTGCTACTTATAGCCAGCAGCCGCAGTTGCCAGCCAATCAGAGTGCAGGGTTTTCCCGCACTTTTTAAACCAATCATTTCTGACATTTTACAAGAACAGTTTAAACTTAACCAATGACATTCAAACCTGCATACATAACACCCCTCCCCACTAGGTTCAGTCCATACTCAAACCCCAACCTATCTAATGTATTCTTTTAAATAGGTGGGGCTCTTACGTGTCGTTGAGACCTTCATGGTTCAGAAGTTTTAACGTTCTCACCCAGTGAGAGGAAATGTGTCTGTTGACATTTCCCTAGTTGGACTTCCTGTGAAAGAAGACCCTGTTTGATTGTTAGAATCTGGTCTCTCCTCCCAACCCATCTCCAGCCCAATGTCAGAACCCAAGTCAGGTAGTGATGTGCAATCTTCCACTTGTAAGGATGGATTTTGGCATTGTGACAGGTTTTGGGATGGTTCCTGTCATAATGGCTCATTACACATGGGGTTGATTCTTGCTTGCTGATTATCCTCATGCTCCTCCCCTTCCCCCTAGAAAAGGCATTAGGTATGGGAACTAGAGAGGAACAATTGCAATGTTCCTGAGGTAACCTGGATCTAAGCTGATCAATGTGCCTGCTCCAGAGGAGTCCATCCTCTGTTTGTACCCTGTAAGAACGAGGGCCTGTGATTTGAGTTATTTCAGCAGGAATCCATGAAGGTTCACCCATAAGGTTCTTAGCATAAACAGAATCACCCACACTGAACGTGCGAACTTTGCTAGTGGAATCAAGTGGTGCGTTGGGTGCGTAAGAGGGATGAAGGCGGTCAAGGGAAGACCTAAGTTTCCTACCCATCAACAACTCTGCTGGGGATAAGTTAGTTGATGGGTTAGGAGTGATGTGTTGAACACTAAGAAGTTTTTCAACTTTCTCAGTGATGTCCCCAGGACCCAATTGCTGAAGCTTTTCCTTGGTAAAACGTACCATGCGTTCAGCCCAGCTGTTAGCCGAAGGGTGCCCAGAGGCAGTCAGGGCATGTCTGATACCCTGTTGTGCTAAATAGGATTCAAAAAGGTTGGATGTAAATTGAGGGCCATTGTCAGAGACAAGAACATCAGGTAACTCGTGGGTTACAAAAGCTTTTAAGCTGCTTGATGACAGCATCAGTTGTGGTGGATGCCATAGGGATTACCTCTAGCCATTTGGAATATGCATCTACTATAATAAGGAAGGTGTGCTCTCTGGTAGGGCCAGCGAAATCAATGTGAATCCTAGACCATGGGCCCCTAGGACATTCCCATTCCTGTTTGGGGGCGAGAGGTGGGGCAGGCCTGACTACCTGGCAGTTGGGACAAGATGCAACCCAGTTTTCAACCATTTTGTCAATACCTGGCCACCATACATAACTCCTGGCCAATCCCTTCATCCTTACAATACCAGGATGACCCTCATGTAACATTTCCAAAACCTCTCTTTGCAGTTTTGCAGGAATAACCACTCTGTTACCCCACAAAATACATCCTCTTAATACAGATAATTCAGTTTGCCTGGACTTAAAAGGTTGGGCAAGGTGAGGTAGATCTTGAAGAGGCCAACCTTTCTTAATCCAGCCTATAATAGGAGCCAATAGAGTGTCTTTGGCAGTCTCTCTGGCAATTTCAGTAGCGTGTACTGGAAGCTTGGCAACAGTTTCTAGGAAAAAGGTGTGTGCCTCAGGTTCAAAGTCCTCCTTGTGACAAGGAAGTGGGCAACGACTCAAGGCATCAGCATGTCCAATGTCCTTGCCAGGCTTGTGGATAAGTTTGTATGAATAAGCAGCAAGAAATTCAGTCCACCTCAGCATTCTTGGTGACAGGATAGTGGGTGTAGGTTTGTCTCCTGCCACAATGCCTAACAAAGGTTTGTGATCTGTGACAATGGTAAATGTTCTCCCATATAAATACTCATGAAATTTCTTGATAGCTGCAACAATTGCCAATGCTTCCTTGTCCAACTGGCTGTAATTCCTCTCTGCTTTGGTCAAGGTGCAAGAGTAAAATGCAATAGGGGCTTCCCTCCGCTGGGAAGCCTGTGGCTCAAAACCCCCCCACTCCAAAGGGGAATGCATCACAAGTCAGTACAACAGGTAAATTCTCAGAGAACTGTATGAGTACAGCATCAGACGTGATTAGTCTTTTAATACTGTTAAATGCTGATTGTTCCTTCCTGCCCCAGACCCAAACAGACTTTTTGTCAAGTAATCTGTGTAATGGTTCTGCAATGGTTGCCTTTGTGATAAAGGTTAATAAGTCCAAGGAAGGCTTGCAAATCTGTTTTGCATTTTGGTCTAGGGGCTTCTTTGATTGCTTTAGCCTTGGCATCTGTAGGGTGGATGCCATGCTTGTCAATCATATTGCCCAAGAACTCAACCTTGTCAGTTCTAAGAGTGCATTTTTCTTCCTTGACCTTTAACCCCGCTTTCTTGAATCTGGTAAGGACTTCTCTGAGTCTCTCTTGTAATTGAGTGTCATTTTCAGCAGAGATTAACACATCATCAAAGTAAGGCACAACTGGTGGGAGTGGCTTGGTGGGATGGCAGGGGAAGGATACTGTAAAATCTCCATTCCCTCCCCACTCCTGGGGGAGGGTTACTGCAAAATCCCATTCCCTCCCCAACCCACTAACCTGCTTTCCAGCTCCTGTGCAGGGCAACAAAATAAGACCCAGCCAATCAGCTGGGATGAAAGAATAGATGGGGTTGGCGCCAGTCAGAGGTGGTATTTGCCGGTTCTCCAAACTACTCAAAATTTCAGCTACCGGTTGTCCAGAACTGTTCAGAAACTGCTGAATACCACCTCTGAAAACAGTCCTTCCAGTGATGCTGACAACTCATTAATTGCCATTTAACATCTATGTCAGGCCCTTTCAAAATTGGTAATGGATGTGCAATCCATTGGACTCCTAAATCATTCTTCAATAGAGAACTGTATGTTTTTATTCTTTGAACAGTAGGAATTTAAGCAAGACAACAAACAGAAATAAATGGCAGCAAAATCTTCACTTTTCTTAATTGGGCTCTTTAATCTCAGATGGAAATTTTTTTTAAAGTGCAATCAGATGTTGGTAGCTATTTGACTTTATTAATTGTAGATCTATTACATTATTCAATATTATTAAATATCTAATAATATATTTAAATGTTTACATTTTCCAATAGTTACTGTTTTCCTCCTAATTCTTACTTTTATTTATTCAGTTGGTATCTTGCCATTCTTCCTGCTCCTAAATCAGAAGAACAATAAAAAAAAACCACGAATAGATAACACAAAGTTATATTTTGAATAGCCATGTGTTTTCTGGAATCCATTGAAGAGATGAGGGTGACAGTTGCTATGCAAAGAAACTTAATGCTGCCCAAAGATAGTATTTTTAGACCAAGCTTGGGGCTCAGTTAACAAAGCTAAATTAATACAGATAAAACCAAATTCAGGTGTGTAATTAATGTACTTCCATAACTACTAGCTCCATTATTATGCTACTAAATTATGATGACCTCTGATTCCCAATCCAATCAGCCGCCTGTACAATATAATTCGGTGACTCTTTTCCACTGAGGAGTTTTTAAATTAACTTTTGCTGCCACCAAATTAACCTTTATTTCAATGTTTAGCTATAGCAGGGACTTGTGGACTCCAAGACACTTCCTTGTCTTTGAGTATATTTCAATTGTTATTGTTAGATTATTCCCCTTTGCTTTATTAGATCTGTTAGTTCAATTACATTTGAGCCACCAGACATTCAAAAAGGAATAGTATAAAGTTCTATAATCAGAGATGGAAAATACTAATTGAATCAGCCTTGAAACTGCAAGTCTTAAGAGAAATTCTATTTGCATAATTCTGAGTTGCCTATTTCAATGAAAAAAGTTTATCAGTTAATTCAAATTTAGTTTAGTTTGGCGTGCATTATTTCTTTTAACAGTAATAATGACTTTCAGCACAGTAAGATGAGACTAGAGGATAAAGGTTCAGGATTTGTAGGCCTTAACATTCAGTATTCATGATTCCACCATTCCTTTACTCTTTTTTTTATTTTAAAAAATCTTTAGTAGTCAAATTTTACAATTAAAAACGTATTTCCTTTCATTTCAGCGTGTTTGTAGTGGTGTTCACTCTCACTGACATGTTCTTAACTATGTAAATTATTACTAAATATTGTTACAATTATTTTACATTCAATTTATAATGTATAGTCATATATTTACATAGTTATTTACATAATTATACATAGTTAGACATAATTATACTTAGTCATACAATATTGTTTCATCTCACCATAACCTTTCTTTCATTTATCTATTTTATGTCTACCTTGTAGCCAATTGTACCATAGATTCCAGATTTCATGGTACTTTGATTCTTCTCTCTTTCATTTTCATCAAAAGCTTATCCATTTCTGCACAATCTAAAACCTTTTTTATTATCATAATGTCAGAGGGGATACTGTCACATTTCCAATTCTGGGCAAAGGCAATTCTGGCTGTAGTTATTATATGTAATATAATATACTGGAATTTCTTACTAATTTTATCTCTTAATATACCCAATAGGAATGTCTCTGCTTTCAATTAAATATTCTGTTTTGTAATTTCTTCCAGCCAATTCTTAATTTTGAGCCAATAATTCTTAGTTTGAGAACACGTCCACCACATATGGAAAAAAGTTCCCTGTTCATAATTACATTTCCAACAATTTGCCTGTCTATTGGGGAACATCTTAGCCAGTTCTGCCGGAGGTAGGTGCCATCAGTAAAACATTTTGTATAAGTTGTTTGTGAGCTGATAAGGTTAATTTATAATTTACTTTCCATAATTTTTCCCAATATTCCAAATTGATGCTATAACCAAAAATTTTTACCCAAATTATCATAATCTCTTTTACTATTTGTTCTTCCATTCAGTATCTTAAGAGGTCAATATACATTTTGATAATCATTTCTTCATCTGTCCCCTGTAATATTTTGTCTAACTCCTGCTGATCTTTATATATTCCTTATTCTTCTATATTTCTCTTATATCTTGTTTGAATTTGCAAAATGGCCACGAGTCTATTTTTATCCCTTGTTTCTTCAATTCTTGATTGGTTTTTAATTTTCCCTGTTCATCTAATAACTCTTTATATCTCACTATTTTGTTTAAATCTAGGACATTAGGATATACCATTGCCTCCATGGTGGATAACCAAAGTTTCATGTAATGGTTTCTCTTAGATACTAGGGTGTCTTTAACTTTATGTCTCTGGAAGTATGAGTGCAGTACATTTTCCCCTCCCACATAAATGCATGCCAACCAATCTGCAGGTCATGCCCCTCTATTGTTAATACTCTTTTGTTATTCAAATTTACCCAATCTTTAATCCATGTTAAACTGCAGCCTGTTAAAAATTTTTACTCTTTTATTACTACAGATGCAAGCAACATTTTCCTTTTTTTTTTTTTAGGAAGCTCAAAGCATAGTTTTGGGTTATCCCAGGTTTCTTGCCTCAGGAATTTCAGTGTCCATACTGAGACTGTCCAGGCCAGAAAAGCTCATCGATGTCATGTCCTCCATTATTCTGCTTGAACTATTACTAGTCTATGCATGCAGCAAGGCACGTGTTAGATTTGGTTTGTTTGATAATGATATGAAGGTAGAAAAGTCACATGTAATTCAACTTTGATGAGCCTTGGTGGTGCAGGCTGTTAAATGCCTAGCACTTAATTCCAGCTGCCTGCAATTAGTGCAGGCTCAAATCCCACCAGGCTCAAGGTTGACTCAGCCTTCCATCCTCTCGGGGTAGATAAATTGAGGACCCAAGATTGTTGGGGGCAATAAGCTGACTTTGTAAAAAATGCCGCTTAGTAATAAGCAGGCATATACAATAGAATGAAGGCTGCTGCTGAGCGCATTGGGTTGCGCTCCAAAAATTGTAAGCCGCCCTGAGTCTCTGGAGAAGGGCGGCATATAAATATGAATTTTTTAAAAAAAACTGTGCTGAACAGATTATTCTCTGGTCACTTTTACACATCAGTTAGCTGACATCTAATCAAAGTTGCAAGAATACAAGCAATACACATATAAAATCAGGGAGTAGACAACATGATCATTAGGGAAGGCCCATCAAAGTTAAAGTTATAGTATAGCAGTCAGGTTGTAGGACTAAAAAGAGTCAAGATAATTACAAGGTAAGCCAGTCCAAAATCAAAGTCCAAAGAAGTATAGGAATTCACTGAATTATAGAATGGAAAGGGCTATTTAAACCATATTCAATTTGGGGATTCAAATCAATGAATAAATGTCTTGAATTTCTGTTAATCAGAAATTTCTTGCCTGAGGAATTCCAAAATTCATACTGAGACTATCCAGGCCAAAGCAGCTCATGGATGTCATATGCAATTAAATGAAGTTTATCAATATTCTGGATCATTCGTGCCCTTGTCAAGAATTCTTACAGTAAGGAAGTAGGGTTTTTTCCTTGTATTCAATTAAAATCTACTTTCTTATAAGTTAAATAGTAATAAGCAGGCATATACAATGGAATGAAGGCTATTGCTGAGTGCATTGGGTTGTGCTCCAAAAAATTGTAAGCCGCCCTGAGTCTTCGGAGAAGGGCGGCATATAAATGTAATTTTAAAAAAAATCCATTACTCCACATAAAAGAATGGAATGGGAGAAAGACAGGCCTCGACATGTCTTTTATGACATCCATTCTGTTATTTGAAGAGTGCTGTCATCTTTCTTTCAGTCATCTTTTCTGAAGCTTAAACATATCTAGCTCCCTCATCCTTCATTTGTTTCCAGGGTACCTATTCTACTCTAAACTTTTTGTGCGTACATTAACTTTTCCTTAAATTGGGTTGCCTTGTACTAGACACAGTACTAGATATGATTTTAATAATTTATTTGTACATAATGCCATCTCATAAAAAGTTGCATCTAGTCAAACAGTTTGTATCTGCAAGTGTAATTTGAAAACATTTTTCAGCAGATGTATGCATATTTGAGCCTTAAGATGCTATGGTAATTCCTAGACCCTGGGCTTAAAGCCTTAGATTTCAGTCCTGCACAAAAGGAAACCTCAACTGGAATTACTTTCTTTCACAAGCACGTGGGAAGATGCTGCCTCAGAATTTTGCATCTTAGCAAAAGACAAATGTAAGCAAAAATAGTTTAGAACATTTCTGACATTTACAAAATTCAGTAAGATTAACAATCCTCTAATAATTAATGTTTAGAAAGTGCCTTACGAAAAAGAATTAATCCATATGCCATCACATTGTCTAATCCTGGCTCATGAACAACAGGTTCATTTTTAAACATTGAATTAATGCTTCCCTTTACTTCAGATCTTCACTAGCCATTAAAATAATTCTTTAAAATAAGACTTTAAAAAAAAGTATACATTCATGTAGTTTGTTCTATTTAAAAAATAAAATAGTAGAAGAATGCTGCTCATAAGCAAATTAATTTTGATTGCTACAAATGCTGTTCGTTTGCTTTACAATCAAATAAAAGAATCGGTCAAGTAAAGGTACCAAACTGGGAATAAGGATGCAAGATCTTTAAAATCGGCTGAAATATAGCAAGCCAGACAAAATTCTCTTGGTCTTGGAAAATAGAACAAGTACTGTTGTGGCCCCGCCTCGTGAGCCTGTGCTGACAGAGGAAGAGGACCTGGATGATGAAGAAGAGGAGGAACGGGCAATGCCTTCTTCACCAGGGCCTTTCTCCCCAGGACCTTCCTCCCTGGCAAGGCCTCCCTCCCCAGGACCTTCCTCCCTGGCAAGGCCTCCTTCCCCAGGACCTTTCTCCCTGGCAATGCCTCAGGTTTCTTCGGAAAGCCAAGAGGAACAGCCTGAGAGACGCGTATCAGTATGGCCATGGAGAAGGAGGGAGGAGGAGGATTCCTGGCTTGATCCCAGGCAACGTCGGAGGGAGAAATGTCAGCAGCAACGTAGGGGGTGTGGGAGGGCCAGAGATTGAGCTGGAAAACACCCCACCAGGTATAAAAGTGGGTGTGCCTACGTTACAAACTCTGTACGTGACAAAGTGTGGAATAAGCCGAGGATTCCGTCTGTGTTGTAGTTCCTGATTTGGTTTTTGAACTTTGGGAATAAAATCATTCCTTCTGTGAGTACTTCATTTCTTGTCAGCTCCAAATTTGGCAGTGAGAGCCTGGATGACTGCCAATACTCTTATCGGGAGAGATAACTTGGATTTTGGAGACAGGCCAGCGTGACTCTCTGTGCTAGTGTTGCTGCCAAGTTCCTTACCTTCTGGGGAAGGGAAGGGGAGACAGAACAAGTACCTTGTCCTCTCTTGCTTTAGTTGTTTCATGTTCTGTATTTTTTGGAATGTTAGTAAACTTTCATTATGCTTTGCAATCACCTGGAAAGAATTTGAACAGGAGAATTAGATTCAAGGAAGACTATAACCTGATTAAAGTTACCTAGTTTAGTAATGAAACTAGGACACTGCAAAAAAACAACCAAGCTCAGAAAACGTCAAGGACCCCACAACGTAACTTAATGTGTAGCTGTGTAAACAACTGAACAAATTGTATGTGTATTGTATGGAATCCTGTTTTCAAGACAATCTTAAGATATCTAATGGATGAAGTACACATAAAGTGGTTTAGAATATTTTCAAGAATCAGATCAGTTTGAAAAGATATCTTTATTACAGTCATCAGCCAGAAAAATAAAGAAGAAACTACACTTAAATGCACAGTTCCAGTGCAGAAATATAATTTATACTTCTACACACTCCCAATAATTCATAATATATATATAAAACCCAGTTCTTTTTTGGGCAGATTTTCTGGGTTATACAACTGAATGTGTCAACCTTAACAACATTGTACTACTTGAATGTGATCATAATAATTTAAAACTATTTCTTGTTTCATGTCATTAACTTGGATATCAGAAACATTATACTGGTATTAGCCCTACTAGGTAATTCAAACCAAAAAATCAAGGCCAAACTACACTATAAAGTGGACACCCCTCCACAGGGGCAAAACTTCCTCTGCGGTGATCATTTCTATCTGGGAAAAAAATATGTTGACAATAGTAACAATGCTCTTCCATTTTGGCATAATTTTAATTTCAACTGTAATTCAGTTACGTTGAGCCACTTTATCCTAGCTTTCTTCTTACCACAGCATTTCATTAGCAATCCAGCACTGAATCTGGAATAATTTATTCAATAATATAAAGTCCTAACCCTCCAATTTCCCGGGTTAAACATAGAAACCTATTTGTGCCTCATTTAATAATTGCATCATTATAACTGTGCAGCTAATACAAAATCACTTGAGTATTACTACTAGAGTAGAAAAAAAGGTAGAATGATGGTTAACCTTTGGCTATTCATAATTTAAGTGAGTTGTTCTACTCTTGAAAGAATAAGCCCTGTCATTTAAAGCAACAGAATTGTTCAAATATATGGACATTTATGATCGATTTCCAGAAATTGGCACTTAACACATATCGTATCTTGACATAATTTATTCCTAAATCCTACTCTTTACAGAAAAATCAACAAATTTGCAAAACTTAGCTTAAACCAATAGGAACCCCCAAAAAACCAAAAAGACAATGCTAATGTAAAGCAAAATAGTTATATATTTATTTTTCAGTGGTTAATTTTGAAAGACTATCAGAACATAACATACAGGCCCAATTATGTGTAAAATACATGGACAGATATACGTTTCTACTGGTTTCTTTCAGCAGAAAATCAGGAATGTTTTTAAAAATTAAATCAGATTTTGAAAACTTGGCAATGAGAACAATACATACTTGTTTCAGTTTGCCAAATCTTCAGGGAAAGTTCTTAGAATATTTATTTGTACAGTTCAAAAGATACATACATCTACATAACAAAAAGTTATTTCATATATTTAGAGGTCAGTGCTTCCAGACAAAATGATTCTGAAATAGTGAGATACTGTCAAGTTAATTTTATCCCACAGGAAAATGCAAACAGCTTAAAGAGCCATTATATTTGCTTTGAAATATTACATCTGCATCTGAGTCTGCAGAATAAGTTGTTAATGCATTTGTCATGATTCAGTTCTTTATTATTTTTTCTTTTAAAAAAGGAGACATGGTCCTGAATGATATGGTAATGACTATAGTAGAAAAACATTTTTAAAAAGAAATAATGATATGTCTTATTAAGTATCAAAAATATAAGGATTGCTTTACATTGCATTACAAAAAAATAAAAAGCAGAGAATTTTAGAAATATCTTCAAAAATCAGACTTTGTCTGATCTACATGCTACAAAATCAGACATCTGGTAGCACAGAAAAGTAAAAATATCAAAAACGGCTCAATATAATTTTTAAACCTGTGTTAACATATTTTTGAGATCTTTGATCCCAAGTATCATAATAGTCGGGGAATAACAGTGGAAGATCTTCTTCAAAAGACTTCTCTGCATGCACATCAAGTTAGTTCCTATTCTTGAATTAGAAAGTGAATAAGGCAATGCTTTGAATTTAGTTTGATGTACATCACTTGCAATAATAAGTAAAATCCTGTAATATTAAGCAACATTTTAGCACTATTTATCCCTTGTTTACCTTGGATACCTTGGAAAGACAATGGGAAAATATAGAAGACCTGATTCATTCTCTGATGCTAATTAGTGATGTTTGAAAGACCCATAAATGTTTAGGCAGTCTAGTATAACTTGGCATAATTCCCAAACCAGATAGATTTGATACATGCTTTTATATTTCCTTCCAGAAAATCTACAGTATGACAAGATTTATAAAATGTTGTATGAGGATATAGTTGAAGAAAATAATGGTAGTCTAGAACCTTTAGTCAATCATTCTCTGAATATTTAGGAATTGCTATTGCAACTATTTCCATCTTTAGCATATCTTTTGAAGTATTAATATGATGAAATTTAAATTCACACAAGGATAAATATTATATATCAGTGTTTAAATTTTAAGTTCAAATACATTTAGGCTTTGTTTAAATACATTTAGGCTTTGAACAGGACAGGACAGGACAGGACAGGGGTGTCAAATTCACAGCCCACGGGCCGGATGCATCACGTGCTGGCCCCGCCCCCACACAGTTTAGCGAAGGAGGGAAGTCCTGATACATCACATGATGCCACCATGATGATGCAAGTTTGACGCCCCTGGGATAGGATAACTAAAAGCATGTTTCAAACCTATCCTATTGAAATCAATTAGATTTAAAGGGCCTCAAATTCCAGTAGATTATATCCTAATTTTAGGTTTGTTACAAACTAAGTCCACTGAAAGTTCTCATTAGAAGTGTTCACTTTAATAAAACACATTTAAGTTTATTCCTACTCAGCAAAATTCATTGCTATGATTAAATTATGCAGAATTCCTGCCTGTCTATAATATGAGCAAAATTTAAAGTGATGCATTAGTGAAATTAAATTTGATAATTTACTAGTGTTATTTAGGCTGACACATTCATATTTTGGAAATGTATAAACCTGTCACATTCATTATTAATATAAGATCAATAACACACTTGTGTTTAGATATTGTGTTTATATTATTACAAAAGAATAAATTATTCAGACAGGTGTTTCATTGAATTCAACTTGTACAATTGAAAGCAATTACATAACTGTACACTACCCTTTTTTGTTTTCTTAATCAAGTTTAGACAATTAAAAAGAAGCTGAATATGTATTCTTTTTATAAAAGTGCAGAATGGTAAATTTTTCATTCTTTTACATCATGCACCATCTTGCTATTCAACTGAATAAGATTGGATCTAATTTGCAAAAATGTTAAATCTTGAGTGTTATGTTGCAGGTGTATGGTTGTTTGAATTTAAAATTAAAATCCCAGAGCACTTTAGCTTCTTCATTTACTATTACTTTGTTTACTATTTCATGGTCCTACCAGTTCTTGATTGCAGGTAAATGGTATTTCTTGTAGATACTCCAATCTATCATCATCGCTATTTTGTCATGCCATTGTGTTTAATTAGTCTGAGGGATCTTTTTGCAGCAGCTGACCAGGCGGTCCACTGTTTCTGTTGCTGTCTTTTCAATTCTGCTTTGCATGCATTTCTTCTTAATGCTTGGTCTTGTACAGCCAGAATTAGCCCTCTGTCTCTTTCTTCATTTCCTACTCTTAGCTGTTGCCAGGTCTTGTTATTATCTTCTTTTGCTTGGCCTTTTATTTTAATGTACTGGCCATGCAATTTTTTTTTGCTTTTCTCTGTCTCTTTTCTGTTTTTAATTTGGTCTTTCATGAAGACCAGTTTGGTCTTTCCAGTATTCCATAAACTTTCATAGTACACCAGCTTCAGCGCCTCTTCTTCATTAGTGTTGCCATGTACAAGATGCACTGTGTACAGAAACATCTGCACAGTGTAGAGCCTAGACCAGCCATGGGCAAACTACGGCCCGGGGGCCGGATCCGGCCCGTTCGGCTGTTCTATCCGGCCCGCGGAGCCGAAAGAGCGGAGGGTTCTCTTGCTCTCCCAGAAGGCTACGTGAAGTAATCTAACTTTGAATTTATATTAGTTCACACAAACACTCCATCCATGCTTTTGTTCCGGCCCTCCGGTCCAGTTTAAGAACCCATTGTGGCCCTCGAGTCAAAAAGTTTGCCCACCCCTGGGCTAGACCCTCCCAAGTACAGATGGAAGATCCACAGAAAATCATGGAAAATAAGAGGGCTAAGATTCTGTGGGGCTATATGATTCTAAAAGTAATAGAAGCTAATATTACGATAATGGTGTAGAACATTGATAATCAGTTCTGTTTTTATTTTTAATCATTAGTTCTTAGAATTAAAAAAAACTTAAGGTCACAGACATATAAAACTGCAAATGAGAGGAACATCTTTGAGAAAAATTAGTCATTGGACAGAAAAAAACCAATATCACAATCATATTGTGTAGTTATTTGTAGTTGTTTGAAAAATTCCCATGTCTGGAACAGTGGTGGGATTCAAAATGTTTTACTACTGGTTCTGTGGGCATGGCTTATTTGGTGGCCATGGCTTGGTGGTCATATGATTGGGTGGGCATGGCTTGGTGGTCATATGACTGGGTGGGCATGCTTGTTGGTCATGTGACTGGGTGGATGTGGCCAACTTGATGTCACTCATGTCAAGGGGTGTCTTGCCTGGCCTCAAAGAGATACAATTTCCTTCTCTATTTATTTACTACTACTGAACATTTAAAATACACAATTTAATCCTATGTATATATGCCATATGTGTACATACATATTACATAGTATAGTGTGTGTAAAGGCACACAAAAAGATACATTATCTACTACCGTGTTTCCCCGAAAATAAGACCTACCCCGAAAGTAAGACCTAGCACTATTTTCTAAACCTGCCCTAATATAAGACCTACCCCGAAAATAAGACCTAGTGTAAATCTCCAGTTCCAGGAAGACTTTTCAGGGAGCAACCATGCACCCGCGAAACACCCCCCCCTACACACTCACACCCACTATTTGGCACCATAAATATATAAGACCTACCCCGAAAATAAGACCTAGTGTGTTTTTGGGAGCCAAAAAAAATATAAGACAGTGTCTTATTTTCGGGGAAACACGGTATATATACTGTATATGTATGTACACACACACACACACACAGCTCTTCTAAAACTATACACGTTCAACCTCACTGCATTTGGGAAAACACACTCATAGTCCACTTTCTGCCACACATGTAACTTCTGTACATTAGAGCATTGCACATGCCTTCAGATTTACTTCCCTAGCCTGCACATGACCGTTAGACCCAGGAGACGTCATGGATTGAGTAAAATGTGATGAAACTCATTTAACAACGCTCTTGTTTAGCAACCAAAATTTTGTGCTCAACTGTGGTCATAAGTGAAGGACTATCTCTGCCTTTCTCTGCCTTGTCCTAGTAAACTCCTCTGCCAATTTGCGTCTCTGTTATAGAGGCACCAAAATAATCCAGATTCCAGATAATATAAGGTCTGCTGGAGCAGGGGGTTGGACTAGATGGCCTCCAAGGTTCCTTCTAACTCTACTATTCTATGATTCTGTAAGGATCTCCTGCTGGAGCAGGGGGTTGGACTAGAACAGGGGTCTTCAAACTTGACAGCTTTAAAACTTGTGGACTACAACTCCCAGAATTCCTCCTCCTTCCTTCCTTCCTTAGCTCAGGAATTCTGGGAGTTGAAGTCCACAAGTCTTAAATTTGCCAAGTTTGAAGACCCTTGGACTAGAAGATGACCTCCGAGATCCCTTCCAGCCCCAGATTGCTGTGCTGCTTCAAAGAGTCTTCTGAAGCCAGGGTTTGTGTCCTTCCTTTCCTTTTTTTCCTCTTTCCCTCCCTCCCATCTATCCATCCATTCTTCCCTATTCACTTTCTCCTCCCTCCCTCCCTCTTTCTTTCTCTCCCTTTCATCCTATCTTTCTTTGTCTATCCCTTTTCTTCCTTTCTCTCTCTCTTTTTCTTTCTTTCTTTCCATTTTCTCTTTCTTTTCTTTCTTCTCTCTTCTCTCTCTCTCTTTCTTCTCTCTTCTCTCTTTCTCTCTCTTCCTCTCTCTCTCTTTCCCTCTCTGTTTCCCTCTCTGTGTTTCCCTGTTTCCCTCTCTTTCTCTCTCGTTCTATCCCTTCCTTCCTTCCTCTCCCTAAAGCTGGGAGACCCACACACATGCACACACTGGCACCACCTGACACACACACACACACTTCAAGGCTCGTTCACGGTTCTTCCTCCAGTCCCACATTGATCAAAAAAAGCCATCAGGCAAGGCTTCCAGGTCCAACAAAGGGGCCGTGGATGGGACTTCCTCCCTCCCACTTTTGGGGCTGGGAAATTCAAGTGAGGCATGTGCTGCAGCCTCACCCCTCCCTCCATCAGCCCTGGGCTAGACAGCTTGGGTTTGGCTTTCCCAACTGCCTGAAATCCTGCACCGAAAAAAAGACGCGGTGGCTATAGGCTTCTGCAGCAGCTTTGCTCTGCTTCTCTTTTATTGTATTCTTGATATATAGAACTACTCCTCTTTTATTTTGTTGTGTCAATGAAGTATATAAATTCCCAATTCTAGGATAATTCAATACTTGAGCATGTTGCTTTTTAATATGAACTTCTTGTAAGCAGATTATACCGTGTTTCCCCGAAAATAAGACACTGTCTTATATTTTTTTTGGCTCCCAAAAAACACACTAGGTCTTATTTTCGGGGTAGGTCTTATATATTTATGGTGCCAAATAGTGGGTGTGAGTGTGTAGGGGGGGGTGTTTCGCGGGTGCATGGTTGCTCCCTGAAAAGTCTTCCTGGAACTGGAGATTTACACTAGGTCTTATTTTCGGGGTAGGTCTTATATTAGGGCAGGTTTAGAAAATAGTGCTAGGTCTTACTTTCGGGGTAGGTCTTATTTTCGGGGAAACACAGTATCTAGTTTTAATTCTTCTAATTTATGAATTTTTTTTTCTTTTGATGGCTGAATTCAGTCAATTTATATTTATTGTAATCATTTTTCTTCCATTGTTTACACTTTATATTTATTGCTTTCATTGTTCTTCAATCTCTTGCTTCTTTTGGTTCCACCCTTCCACCTACCACTCCTTCTTCTCACATCCTTTCATCTGTTTTTTTCTTTTTCTCTTACTTCAGCCATTTCCTCTTGTAATTTAACTATTTCCATGACTTTCATGCTCTCTTCTTCTTTTCCTCTAAAATATTCATCATAAAATAATTCTGCTTTCTCTATTGTCAGAAAGTAGAACTTTCTGGAGTTACTATGCAGTTTACAAATTAGTAGAGTTTGATAGGGTGATCAAACCTACCAATGACAGGGTGGCATTGAGCACCTCACTGTGATACTGTAGGACACGCCCCTAAGTATAAAAGGGCTGTCAACTGTCATTTTTCTAGGAGACAGAGAAATAAGTGAGAGTGAGAAATAAAAGAGAAAGAAAATGAGGAGATTCTGAGGGAGATTGGAGATACTGAGAAGATCCAAGACTCTGAGGAGATATTAGGATCTGACAGACTGAGGTCTGTGTATGAGAAGATATAGCAAAGAGATCTGAGAGAAGATCTATAACGTAAAGAGAAAGGGACTTTCTAAAGAGGTTAGCTATATCTAAGAAGAGGTTATGAGAGGAAGAACTGTGAATCTCTCGTAGTAACTTCTAGTTCCTTGAAGGACTGTTTAAGAGGAACGAAAGAAGAAAAGACTCTGTATATATTTAAGAATAATACATTTATTGATTATTCTGTTATAAATAAATCTGTTTTGATCTGACACAACTTGGCATTGCAATTTATTGAATGACTCTGTGAAATAGATATAAGTTTAAAGATCCAGGCCAAACTCAATTAATATTATTTAACATCTATTGAGTCCAATCTGTATCTTTGTTCTTGCCAAGTAAACATTAAACCTTCTGGAATCAGCAATCTATAATTCCCTCCCTTCTTAATTAGAATTTTTGTGAAGAATTGATACTCCTTCTCCAACGTGCTGCTGCAGCCGCATTCTAGGTGTCGGCCATGGCACGCAGGTCCACCCCGTTGAGCCTGCTGCACCAGAGGGACTTGCCCAAGCAAGTCCAAGCAGAGTGGTGCCGCACTCTGAAAGAGGTGGCTGGAGACCGAAAAAGAGTCACCTCCAGCTGCCCCTTTTTCAGCGCAACCGGCCAGCTGCTCTCCTTCTTCTCTGCCTGTTTGTTCTATAGGGCCAAGGAGGAGGAGAGCAGCCAACCAGTTGGGGGAGGCTTCTTGAGCTGTGAAAGAGGTGGTTGGAGGCGACTCTTTTTCACTCTCTAACCGCCTCTTTCACAGCGCAAGAAGCCTCCCCCAACCGGTTGGCTGCTCTCCTTCTCCTTGGCCCTATAGAACAAACAGGCAGAGAAGGAGGAGAGCAGCCAGCTGGTCGGGGGAGGCTTCTTGCTCTGAAAAAGGGGCAGCTGGACATGTGGCCACCTGTTGGCTGGCCAGTTTGGGCCAGGCTGGAAGAGGTGTGTCCACTGGGAGAAGGAAGAAAACATACTCTGGGAGGCCAGGCAGGTGGGCAGATGCCCTGGGGCTGCTGCACATGTGCACTGCATGTGTAGCGACTGCACACACAGTGTACATGTGCAGCAGCCACAGGTCATCTGCCTGAGCTGCACCGCAGCCACCACATGGTAGGGAAATCTAGGAGAGCGACCGGGGCAAGTGAGCAACCGGGTGACGGGGCAACCGGATCGGGGGCGTGACCCATGCCAAATTACCACTACTGGTTCACTTGAACTGGTGCGAACCAGTTGAATACCACCTCTGGTTTGGAACTTTTATGTACTTCACCCCTGCTGAACTTCACAGAAGGGAACCAATATCTTACCAACAGAACACAATTTTTACTGTGCTCATACTAATTAGAAATTCAATAGGAGAAGGACCATCCAGAAAGAAATGGTGAAAAAATACAGTTTAATTACTTTGGACCTGATCATTTGTCAAAAGGAATGCAAAGTATTAAAAATATATAGAGACAGTAGATCTTTTAAATTTAGGAGATCAAAAAAAATTATATCTGGAATCATACTTAAAACAAGTTCCTACTCATATAATATGAGAAAACAGAACAGTGAAGTGTATCAATCACTCTGGATATGTCATTGTTAATTTATAAATCTAGTTTTAGCAATATATGGAGCTATAAGGTCAACCAAGGCTTATAATTCATTTCTAGATGAGATTGTGGTTTTCTCCCCCAAAATATATTGTTTATATACAAACATCTTTCTGATGTTCTAAAAACCTGTAAACTTCTTGTTCCTTGTCCATAATATTTGCTTTATCAGTGAGCATATAAATAAATAAGTAAAATAACATAAAACCTTATTTTAATTTTAATTTTAAAGCCATAATTTTTTGATTCTTAACAATCAAGAAATTGGTTGTAAAATAAATTATGTCCAGCTTTGTTCTCATTTCACTGAGATTCCCCTTATGTCATCAAAATATATCAAGCAGATTATTTTGCATCAAGCAGTTTCCTGAAAAGAAACTGGGTTGAGAAATCTGGCTAGTTCCTGTGTCTATTTTGTCAGGTAATTGGCTTAACAAGCAACAGTTACTGTTGTGATTTAATTATTTGTATTGTGTTTGAATTTTTTCCTGCCTCATGGTTTCTTTTTCTATCTGGGGAGGGGGTCTTCCTTCACTGCTTTAGTGGTTCCTGGCACTGTCTTTTTGGTGTATACTTCCAAGAGGCAGGATGCAAACTTGGCAATGATTTTTTACCACCTTTCTGGGGGGCATGTGACCTTTCCTTAAATCTGGATGATTTCCTTAGGATATCTTGTGAGGTGAGTGAGACCAGCTGGTATGTTTAAGTGGTGCAAATGGATGTAAGGATGGCTTCTTTTGGGTGTGTTCTTTCTGAAGAACTTAAATGACCTCTCTGCTAAAGGGTTTCACTTTATTAGCAGGAGTTGTTTGCTGATAGTTATCATTGCATTTTAACTATTTTAATTCCTCAAAGTGCTCTGGTACCCTGCCTGATTTGTAACTCCAGCTTGCATGTCTTTTTAATCAAATGATTGGTATTTAGGGCAGCTTTTTGCAAGTGAAGAGGATTTTATTTTGTACAGGTAATCCTTGACTTACAATGGTTCATTTAGTAACCATTCAAAGTTACAATGGCATTGAAAATGTGATTTATGACTGTTTTTCACACTTATCACCATTGCAGCATCCCCATGGTCATGAGAGGCCAGGAGAGGCGAAGCACCTCTCGACGTGAGTGACGTTGAGTTGGCCATGCCCAGCCAGTTAAATGATCACCTAGCCATACCTACTCAGCTGGTCATAAAGGCAGAGATCTGGTTGTTAAATTATTTGAATCCCACTACTGACCAATATGTTTAGTTTGTACAACATGCTGGGCACATAGAAGATCCTATTAGGCAGGTCCATCAAACCTGTCTGAAGAAACACAACCTACCAAAAATCCTATTGTGCCTTAGTATGAAGTATGATTCCAATATAGAACTTGCATCATTGAATATGTTTAATGTCATGTCCATGCAACATGTCATAGTTTGCATAACTGATTTGCTCAAAATGGTCAAATTTGTTGACTTTGCCAAGCCAAAAAATCCCTTTATGACTTAGAATGCTATGTAGTTGTACATATTTACAAATTAAATCAAGATTCAGGGGGTGACATTACCACAGTAGCCAAATTAAGACAGTTAATTCAGGACCCGGCTGAGCAACGGCTGTCTACGGCACTGCCTAATGGGTCCACATCCTCGGTGCCATCCATCCAGCGCAGAGAAAGGCTCCGGTTCTTTCTAACCAAGCACTTCACATTAGTTTTTCCTTGCTTCTTTTCCTCCTGGGTTGAAGGGCTCGAGAAGAGGATTGGGGCAGCCTTGGTGGGATCAGGCATCTTGCAGGGCAGCCTAGGGGACAGGGTCCTCACCCTGGCAGAAAGTGAGGGGGGAGAGAAGAGCCTGATGGAGCTGGAGCAGCTGAAGCAGAGACCCATGTTTACCAATATCTCCACTTCTGTAGCTCCAGCTCCTTCAGGCTCTTGTCTCCTCCTCACTTTCTGCCAGGGCTAGGACCCCACCCTCTAGGCTGCCCCGCAAGACGCCTGATCCCACCAGGACTGCCCCAATCAGTGAACTCTGGCATTCTCTGTGCTGGGGGGATGGTGCACGTTTCCACAGAGAGCGTGTGGTTTGCCACCACCATTGTTCTGCGACAAGCACCTGTCACATAACACTCCAGAGTTTAAATTCTTGATAAGAAAGATAAAGAAGTCTTGATTAGTGGATGTGACAGTGCCTGAAAAGAGCAGAATGGAAGAGAAAAAACTGGAGAAAAATCACAAAACACAATCATGCAAATAGAAGAAGGATGACTATGGCGAAGGAAAGCAAAGATAGCACCAATATTGATAGGCACCTTGGGTACAATCCCTAAATAACTGGAGCACTGTGCTTGAACAACACTGACATTGACAACATCACTGTCAGTCAATTGCGAAAGGCAGCTTTACTTGGAACAGTTTATATCTTGCAACAATCTCTGGTCCTTGGGAAGGACTGCCACATGCAGTCTAAATATTTAACTGTCTGTGTGACAAATCATAACGATAACAGCTAAAATATTCTTGCTGTACATGATAACATAAACTGAGAGCAACAATTGTGAATATAAAAAAATCTAAACTTTATATATTTATTTTCTTTTTCTTTGTTCTTGTATATTGTTTTTTCTTAATTTTCTATTGTTCCTTCTGTTTTTCCCATATCATTTTCCTTTTTATTTATATTTATAATATAAAATTTATTATTTTATTTTTAGCTTATATTTTAATTGTTTTAATTATAATTTTAAATAAATTTACTATAAAAACAGTAACCATTTCTGCTTGCTTTCAAAGCAGAATGGATGAACTTGACAGTAGCATTCCTTTGTAGGTACTCTAAAAGCAAACCTAAGTAAAAAGCCAAACCACATTCATTATTAATAATTGATACTTATTCTGAATCGGTGAGTATTGATTATAGGCTTAAAAGGAAGTTCTTTGCAATATTGATTTTGACTTGCTATATCAAGACTGAAAGCACTAGAAGCTTAATGGAAATCAGTCACATTTATTAAGAAATTTAAGTAATTGTAAAGCACACATGATTCAATACCATCATTAATCATTTTTTTGCAGCATAGAGAACACATTCTTGATTTTTTTAAAATTAAGTTCACATAAATTAAAATCATGTGAAGTCCAGCTTCACATGATTGGCTATAACTTATTGGCTTTATACTCTCACTGAAAATTAACACTGCTTTGAGGGATATCTCCTATGTGAATAATTAAAGATAGCCTCTGTAATAAACATTACTTATTCTCAAGAAAAACAATATAAACAGTGAAAATATTTCTTATCATCTTTTACTTTTAGCTGGAACAGTATGAATTGAAGTTCAAAAATTGTTGCTGGTGGGAGTCATGGCAGTATTAGGAAAATTAGATTTCTCATCAATGAACTAATATTTTGGGGAGATAAAATTCATACTTTCATTTATTCTCCTAGTTAAGGTTGATCCCTTACTTTTAAAAAGAAGTGTATTTATATATGGTATTTTGAGTATTAAATTCACCATCCATGAAGACCTATACTATCATGGAAGATTTGGATAATATGCTAATTAATGATACTGAATTGATTTATGATTCATTGTTCAAAATGTTTAAAACCTGCTCAAAATCCTGGGCCAAAATAACTATGAAAGTTTATCTGCTAAAATAAATGAGTGGAGGTAATATTTTTGATATATTTGGTGGGTTTGTAATATTCTCTGAAATTTACTCAAATGCTATTTGCAGCTTATATTACATAGATATATGGAAAATATTCTGAAGGCGTATTGGTGTGGAAAGGAAGGAAATATTTATTTATCCAGTTGAGAGAAAAAGGGGATTAGATTTATAGTTTAATAACAAGGTTTGCTGCATTTAAAGTGTACAAAGCATGTTCTAGTAACCTCTGTATATTGCAAAAACAATATAGCATATAAAAATGTGACTTTTTCAAGAGCCAACTTGGAATGAGGTCAGCTCAAAATTACCATGTAGTTCAACATTTGATTGAAATGGAACATTTCATTTTAGACCTTAATTTAGAGAAAGATCAAATAGGCACTGCTACCCAGCCATGAATAAGGGGGAATACACTGTCTGAACCTGAGAAAAAATTACCAGTACATTTTAAGAATATGCAGAGAGATAGATGGAAAGTTAGATACTGCTAAATCAATAAGCTATTATAAGAATTTGGGCTTATTCTAAAGTAACAGTTGTCTAAAGAGACAACTCTAATCTTGATCCTGCCTAATTAAAAATACTATTTTATTTCATGTCTTAAGGTAGGGATTTTTTTTAAAAAAAATAATTCAAATACAAATTTAAATTTTCACTTCCCCATTTATAAATTAATATTTTATTAAAATTCAGTAAACACATTTAGCTTTTTCAAAAAAAAATTCAATTGGAAACATGCTACATTGTTTTTCAAATAAACATTTCCAACATGATTTTTTAGAATAATTCTTTTGAAAGCCACCATAAAACAAACTGCAAGAAAGAATCTAAATAACAATAGAGATAACACATCAAACAGTAAAAACTAAAGATATTTTCATAAATGAGGTTAAGTTCAATCTTCCGTTCTCAAGAAATGAAATAGTCATCTTAGATACAGGAACACTGATGGAAATGGAACCCACAGAGCTTCAGAATGCAGTTGTAGGAGAGGAGTCAATGAACGTAGAAGATCATCAGATGGCAGTGATTGTCTTTGTTAGATTGGAGGTACTAGTGTTTCAGCAGGGATGGCTTAGCATAATACACATTTTTGTATTCTAATATTTACTTTATTTTTTATTTACTGGCAAAATTGTACAAATATATATATGAAGTTCAGTTTAAAAATTCAATATTTGCATTTCTTTTCTGGCCATTATTATAACTTGATTAAAGCCATCATTATAACTGAAAATAATTTTGTTTCATAGAAAAGAGGGGGAGTTTAAATGATCTGTTCTGGAAGTCAAATACACAGAGTACACCACTGTGAAATAGCACTTCAAATATTACTTTTAGTAACAGCCTTAACCCCTGAACCATTGGCTTCTGCCAATGATTAATAAATAAATAAATACTCCTAGACTAGGAACATGATCCTTTACCAAGCAGGCAAATTACCTCACCCCCATCATATTTTTTCTCTTGAACCATACTTTGTCTCCAGAACAATCATTACACTATTTTCATAGAATTAGTTTATTTTATAGCTTTCATTTACCCTCTCATTGTCTCCAAGCAATCTTTGGCTTATATATTGGGATAAAAGAGAGATAGAACCAAGTGTCGTAATATTTGTTGTCAATGACTCAAACATTAGAGTTAGGGTTAGGGTTCTTCAGCTGTTCTTCACAACAAGCAGCCAACTCCTATTTTAGTAGATTCTCCCAGGGAGGGTAGCATGAGATCCAAAAGAATCAATATATTACAATATCTCTTACTTCATCTGCTGCAAAGATGAAAGTTTGGATGAGAACATCTTTGGATAGAAAAGCATGATTCAATAATCTGGCCATGACCACTGGGTCAAGTACAGTGTGTTAAAAGGTTATCTCATTACTCAAGTATGCATTCATAAAAAAAATTCTAGCCTTTTCCAAGGTTCTGAGCCTCAGTCGAGAAAACGCTAGAATTGACACACATTTTTAATGAGCAAGGGCTAATTTTAAGTATTGGTGAAGGTCTAAAATTCAGTGGGGCCATATTACTCATGAAAGTGAGAAGGATTTAGGGAAGAATTTAATTTAGGGGAGTGTTATATGTGAAAATTGATCTCCTACACCTATGAATATAACACCATTTTTGACACCATTTTTGTTCTTTATCTGAACTCTTTAGAGATCAGAACATTTATGCAATGTGTTTACTGCTAAAAGTTATGCAGAATGGCAAAATATCCTGTCCTTGGCTTAGTTTGAGATTCATAAGAGGTCGCCCTGACATTGGAAGTTATTAATGATCTATTGTGTAATCTTTTAAGTGAAAAACAGGATATCTGATGATAATGATGTCCATGGACGCATGGCATGGGAGGAATTTCTTATGAAAATCTCTGTAACGTCTATGTATGAAAAAACAGGAAGTGTTATGTAATCTTCTAAATGTGATAGACCTATATAAGGCTGTAAGTATTGAAAGGAAGCATCTCCTTTCTCCTAAAATGGTTGTTTTGGGGTTAGGGGTCCAGTACTGCAATACCTTATATAATAAAGTCCTATGGGCTCTGATTATCATAGTCTGTTGTTTTATTTTTGGTAGATTCTCACAGGGAGTCTTAACATTTTAAGCTTAGATATACTGTTTCTGTGACATGCATCATTGTTTTCATAGATACCACAAAATGATATGAAATGGTGCAATCATATTATAGCAGTCATGGTCAGAAAAGGTGTTGAGGTTTCCAGAAAGAAAACATGTAGACTCCAGGATTCTGGTTTCTTTTCCATTTCTTACATACTGAGCATTTAATTGATACTTAATTACATTTCTGAAGAAGCCCATTTATGCAAAATTAGCTGCATTTTATTTATTATTGACTTTCTATCCCATCTGTGTCTCCTTCCCCACCTACCCCCAACTGTTGCTTTCCATTGCAGGCTTCAGAAAGTTTTTGCAAGGTACAGCTGTTTTATTCTTAAACATAGATGTTTAAATGTAATGTATGAACTGCCAACAAACATATACACATACTTATACTTTATAAAAATTGATAGCATCTGTCACAGTTAACAGATAATGAAGTCCCAGATACTGACCATAAAAGAAACATCCCAATAATTTAATGGAGCTTGCTTCAGCCAAGCAAGTACCTAGCAGAGGTGTAGAATCTGAAAATCCAAGAGTATTCTGCCCATAAAAGTCTTGGATATGATCTCCCTTCCCAGAAATGTTCAAAATTTTTAAACACTAATATTTTAAATTATAAATTGAATTGGGAAAATATAGAAGATTAGACAGTGAGCATGTAAATATATTGTAAATCAAATCACATTTAATGTTTGTTCAGTCCTATTCATTTTGAAGAGTGGCCCTTGACAAAAGTCAAGTGTGACACTTAGTCTGGAATAGTTGTGTAACTGGCATAGAACAATGTAACTCCACTGGCTATGAATGTTCAGAAGGCATTTGTTCCAATGACTGATATTAATAAAGGTATTATACTTTAGAATTACTTTAATGTCTTCTAACTCCCTTTATGTAGAACTAATCAGATGCATATTATGGAAGCTGATTATACCTTTCTTGACTTGACATGATGTCTTGAAATCATTAAGATAACAATTGCATCTGCTGCACAGATTGTGTTATTAAAGAAACCCACCTGAAAGTATGATTTAAAAAAAACTATTTAATGATTACTGCCAAATTTTGTTCCTTAATTACATCACACATCAATGATTTTTGCATTTGGATTAGTCAATATTTTTGTGTGGTGCTGTGGATCATTTAGGATGCAAGGAACAACTATCTTATGCTAATAAGGACAAACTGTATGTTTTAACCCAATTGTGACAAATTTCCTGTCTGAGCAGAGCTGTGTATTTGCATTAAAAGTGTAGCAATGCTTTTTGATGATGCTTTGCAGCTAACATTTATTTCTTAGGACACCATGACATGTAACTGTCAGTTTCCATGTGCTGGTGACTAAAGTAACAGCTGTACTATCATCATAAGTTCTTAAAGGTGCTAGAGATATTAGTGGTTTATTTTTATTTTTTGGTAGGTTTTGATATTTTCACTTTTGAATTTCATCAACACATCCAGCAGGTCTCAGCTACCAGGCTCTGCCTGTTTTTCTTCCATGCTTTAAACTTTCCTTTTTCCTTTACAATAAACTGTTCTATTCATACAGGTGTGTTCAAGCGTGGTTCATTTGACATCCTAAAGTTAAAAGTTTAAGCTATCTAATATATTTAAAAAATCCCATGGGAAAATCTGCTAATTCCTAATGAAATTAGGAATCTGTGTTGAATGAGCAATGAGAAAAGAAAATATTATGACAGAAATGAGAGACATCCAAAAGGATAATCATATGATTATAGAATTTGAAGGGACCTTGAAAGTCTTCTAATGTAATCCTGCAAAGACAGGAATCAGACCATTCCAGATAAATGGCTGCTTAATCTTTGGTCAATAATGTTTAACCATGGAACATCTGCAACTTTAGGCAGTGAACTGTTTCAATTCTTAATAGACCCTGTGGTTAGGAAATGCCTCCTTATGCCAAATTTGTATCTCTGTCTGTTCCATGGTGATTCTTAGCCCTGAGCAACTTTGCATCGATTCTTGGCCAGATTTCTATGGAAGTCAATTGCTTGGCCATGTATTACTTATCTTGTCCCTGTGTATCTGGTTTTTCCTAAGGTTAGAATCTTACATTTCTTACTATTGTACAGTATTTTGTTGGCTAGGATCCTATGTTCAAGTTTTTTTTTTTGAACCTTGATCCTCATTTCCAATGCACTGAAGGAACTCAAGGTCTGTGCAGGGCTAATGCTATTCATAAATGATTTAGTAGAGAAGATAGAAGGAATGCTCACCATATGTGCAGATGACACAAGACTATAACATAGAATATTTTATTTGGCCTGGTGTGATCAGACACACAAGGAATTTCTCTCTGGTGCAGAAGCTCTCAGTGTATATGCAAAGCAACAAAGTAGTAATAACCATAATAAAAATAATAACACCAGTAAGAAGGGATAGTAAAGAAGATAAGAAGGATAATAATAATACTACAGCCACACAACATGGGTAAATATATTTAGATATAAGACAGTACTATGAGAATTAGATGTTCAGCAGATTGATGTTATGAGGGAAAAAACTGTCCCTGTGTTTAGTTGTTCTGGCATGAAATGCCCTATAGCAGCATCCCTAGGGGAGGACTTGAAACAGTTTATTTCCAGGATGTGAGGGGTATATAGATATTTTCTCAGCCCTCCTTCTGACCCACGTAATATACAGGTCAATAAATTAATTAATATTCATGTTTTGAATCTTTTATGCTCTCCCTCTTAAATTTATATATAGTTTGATTGTCTTACTGGGTTTTGGTCTTATGGTAGTAACCACTTGCAAATTCCAATACTTTTTTCAGGGTCTGTTTGGGGTTGTGGAGAATGGAGGTAGACAGTATTGGTACTAGATGCAAAATGAACTGATACAAATAATTCAAAAAACTATTATGCATATAATAATCATGAAAAATCATTGGAAGTTAAGTAATAAACACATATAATTTAATGACAGGAATTATTTGCATGGTTATAACAATATGTTATAAAGTGGTACATCAATGTCATGGGGTATTTTAATTTGGAGTATTTAGGGGATTGGGATTAGACAAAAATCCTCAGAACCAGGTTCAAGTCCATTGTGAGATGGCATTATATTTTATAAGGAAATTTATTTCTCAAAAACAAACTTGACTTTTTACAAAAGATTTTGGGAAATATCAACATTCCATTTTTACCCTCATATATAGTTGTCAAAAACTGTAGATCTTTTGAGTGCCTGATGTAGAAGGTTAATTTGCACTTCCTCCCATTTCTTCACATTGCTTCAATTCAATTCAGTTCAATTCAATTTCTATCCATTGTTTTTAGTCCACAGAAATCAATCCCAAGAAATGGGAAGATGTGGTGAAATGAAAAAACTGATATAAATCCTTTTAATTTAACATTTTAGTCTTATTGTACTACATGCACAGAGAAAGAGACACACATAGAGACATGGCGGGGTGTACCTATGTATTATCAAATATTGAAGTATACTTTAATGGGGGCCATGTTTGGGGTGTGGAAGAGATGTCCCCAGTGCTGCCTTCTTAAACAAAGTTCCTCTGCCGGCTTTGCTGATGTGTACATATGTACTGTGCTGAAAAGATTTCTTCTTTACTTGAAATACTGGAAATCAATGTCATATGATAGATACATATGGTGTAATTAGAAAATCTACAATAGTACGTCAGTAATAACAGTCATTGCTACAATCAGCAGGGATTTCCCCTCAAATACACAATTTTCATTGGAACCATGCAGGGAACTTGGTTAAAGTATGTCTCAGATACTAATCTCGTCCAACAAGATTGTAGTTAAAGGCAGCACTGTCATGTGACTCCTGAGTCTATATGTTAAAATTCAAGGTGCTGGTGTTGACCTATAAAGCCCTTCATGGCATTGGACCAGGGTATGTGCGGGAGACCCTGCTGCCAATAACAGTCTCCTGACGTCCCGTGCGCTCCCACCGACAGGGCCTTCTCCGGGTGCCGTCGACTAGGCAATGTCGGTTGGCAGTCCCCAGGAGTAGGGCCTTCTTGGTGGGAGCACCACCCTATGGAACCAGCTCCCCCTAGAGCTCCGAGTGGCCCCGACCTCCACTCCTTCCACTGTGGCCTAAAGACATGGCTGTTCCAGCTAGCCTACCCGGACTGATGGAGGGGAGGGGTTTGGTATAGTTTTAATTGGAATGTTTATGAGACCTTGGGTTTAATAGTTTTTTAATATTTGTATATTTGTATTACTGTTTTTACTTTGTAAGCCACCCTGAGTCCTTAGGGAGATAGGGCAGCATATAAGTCCCATAAATAAAATAAATAAATAAATAAATAAATAAATAAATAAATAAATACAATGAATGAAATTTTAAAATATAATTTCTGCACATAATTACTGACAAATGATTTCCTTGATTTAAAAAAATTACTGATCAGTAATAGTGATTTTTCTGAAAACATGAAGTTATCTGAGTCTGCAGATGATTTTATTCATTAGATTCAAATAATATTTAAAGAACTAGAAAGGATTCTTGAAGAGAAGCAATGAATGGGCTGAACTTTTTATGAAATCTACATTCACACATCCTGGTAATTTTAATGAAATAATGGTTGAATAAAGGCTAACGTTTGGGATATTGAGACAAGTACTCAAGACAGATAGGTGGGTGGTCAAATATTGAACAATAATTTGCCAAGAATGCTACATATGAAACCTATAGGTCCTCCTAATAATGTAGGAGTAAGTGAAGTAATAGCCTTATTTCATAAGAGATACAATAGATAGTCATTCTGTTCTCTGTAAATAGGCCATTCCAGTGTTTCTTCCTCTTATAAAAACAGAAACAGCATACTTTGATACATATATAATGAGCATGAAGATGATTTTTCTTAAAGCTGGGGAGTGATGTTGAAAACATTTTTTAAAGAATTTTTTATTTATACTCATCATCTAGCCAAATGTATACTTTTTAAAAAGATGTCTGATAGAAAACTACTTCCACATTTCTGGGAAAAAAGTATGAAGTTTAACATTTACGCAGTAAAAAATTGGCAGGTACTCTTGCATTGTTAGTTCTTATTTAACACACAGTGTATATGTAAGTTTTCTTCCCGTTTTTAACGTACTGGTTGTTCAGTTTTAGTGTGATGCTTGTCCTCGCTTTCCTTCATCTTTTTATCTTGTACAGTTGGCTGTCATACTTAGGCCTTCACACGTTATCATATTTTGATTGTAGAATGGAATGGAATGCAAACTAAAAATACTGATGAATACATGCTGGCAGATTTTCTTTCTACCACCATGAATTTGATCAGGTGACAAGAACAATGACATTGTTGTAAGAGTTTTTTTATTCAATTTGCAATATCGACTTAAGTTTCTACAGCCTTGGAGAGTCTACAGAAAACAATTTAGTCCTTGTGTGCTACCTTCAGAAGTAGTAATCCTGTTTTATGGAGTAAACAATACACTGTTTTAGAAGAATGAATATGTACAGCACCTTCTCTCTCTCTCTCTCTCCCTCCTTCCCTCCCTCCCTCCCTGAACAACACAGAAGTAGTCTCCTTGCCCCATGTCAGAGGTCAGAAAAATAGCATCTTTTTTCTAAACAGCAATTGAACAATAAATTAAACTCAGTTTGAATGAAATGGTGGTTCCTACTTAGTTGTGATTAAATTACAAGAGTGAAATAGATTTGCATGGTACATAAATAGATATAGAGTATTTTGTTTTATTGTTACTCCAAATAAAAAATACTTTTACTGAGTCTGTCATTTGCTGACTATAAAAGGATATTTTGTAACTTTGTAATATTTTTCAATTTCCAATTTTTAAATTAGCCAAGTCAGTGATGTTCAAAATTCTTCATATATGTATGAATGTATAAAAATATATGCAAAAATCTACTAAGATAAATTTACTATCTTTCCCTTTCGCAATTACTATTATTGAGCCACGTACCACCTATTCTATTCCTGTGCATTTTATTTTTCTTGCCTGAATGTAGAACATTACTTTTCTCACCACTGAATTTAGTTTTGTTAAAAAGGGTCCAATGTTCAAGTCTACCAAAATCCTTCTGGATCTTGAGCCTATCTTCTGGAGTGTTGGTTATTCCTGCCAGTTTGGTGTCTTCTGCAAATTTGATGAGTTCCCCTTTTATCCCCTCATCTAAATAATAGATGAAGATACCAGGCCTAAGACAGAGCATTGGGATATTCCACTGCATACTTCCCCCCATGTAGATGCAGTTCTATTAAGGACTGTAGGCTAAGTGTGAATCCACAGGTTGACAGTGGACTGCCCTAAGTGTATGCTGGTTTCCTACTTAAGGCTGAACCGAGAGCTATACCAAGAGTGCATACTCTGAGGGGTGCCATGTAACCTACAAGTGTGGTTCCAAGGAGCCAGTGAGGTTGAGATGAACCTGTTGGAATTCTGAGAGCATGCCACACAGGAGAGTTGTCCATGGAGTGCGGCCAAATGACAGACTGGTTCAAGAGGGGCAAAGGAAGCACAACCCCAACCAGAGGAGGCAAGCCTCACCAGAACCAGGGAGTCTGTTTCTGTTGTGGGAAGGATAGCCATTGAGCAGCCTAGTGCCTCGCACTATGCCCAGCATCTGCTCCTCCACCTGCCATTCATCCCAAAAGAACCATAACCCACCCCAAAAAACAAAAGCTGAAGGAGAACATGCATGTAAGGCAGCAGGTCTTTGAGTTCTCTCCCCAGTTCTGTGAGGAAGAAGGAATTCCAACCATCACCCCAATAAGTCCAACTTTCCATGAGAGCAACAGCAAATAGGAAGTTAATCTGATAGTAAATGGTACCATCACCCCTATGACAGCCAGGATTGGGATTATGGTGCTCTCCTTGTGGGTGAGGGGAACCATCACAGCATTGGTGGAGTCGGGTGCACCCAGTGTGGTCAGTCCCCAGGTGGTGGAGAAACTGGGGCTGAAGAAGCTAAGATGACCATGGCATTTTCCCAACTGGACAGGTTGATAACAGGGGGTGTGCCAGCTATTTGCCTGACTGAGCCAGTAAAGGTCAAAGTGGGGCCCATGTAAAGGCTATTAGATTCATTGTGGTTGCTGGGATGACTGAATCCATGGTCTTCGGACTGGCATGGTGAAAAAAGTAGAACCTGCCTATGAACTGAGACAAAAGAGAAGTGCCAACCAGCAAGAGTTTGCAGAGCACAGAGAGCTGGCCATGTGCCTGCAGTTAGGAAAGTGAAAGCAGAGACCATGAATACACTAAAAGGAGGTGAGAGGTTAAAGCTGAGTATCATAACCTAGCCAAGGTTTTCAGCAAGAAAAAAAATCAGATGTGCTCCCACCTCAATGACCCATTGACTGTGCAATAGAGATCATGCTGGGAGCCAAAAGTGTACTACATGACTCCCAGAGAAATGGATGAACTCTGAGTGATCATTAACAAGAACTTGGTGAGACAATTCATCCAGCTGCAAAATCAAGGATGGTGCTGTTCAAGGAAAAGAAGGACAGGTCCCTTAGGCTTTGCGTAGATTACAGAGGCTAAACTATATATTTGTAAGAACATGTACCCCCTCACCCTGATGAAGGACATGCTGGGGTATTTGGTAAATGGTAATATCTTCCTTAAACTGGACTTGAATGAGGTGAGTCAGGATTAAAGAGAGGAATGAGTGGAAAACCACATTCAATTGCCCCCCTTGGATGCTACAGTTCCAAGTAATGCCTTTCGGGCTGCAGAGGGCTCCTGCCATATTCATGAAACTAATAAACAAAGTCCTGCATGAGAATTTATACAAAGGAGTATTGTTATATTTGAGCAATATATTAATATACACCAAAACCCCTGAAGAACACATAAAGCTAGGTCAGGGCAGTACTCAATAAACTTCAAAGAGACCATCTCTATGCAAAGCTGTCCAAGTGTCAGTTTCACAAAACTTGCTTGTATTATCTGGAGTACCATATCTTTAATGAGGGAGTGTAAATGGACCCCAGAAAAGTGAAAGTCATACTGGAAAGACAGCTATAGAACTTTCTAGTCTTCATGAACGTTTACTGCCAATTCATTCCCACATTCATCTAGATAACTCTGCCAATTACCCATCTGCTGAAAACTGGCAGGGGGGGGGGAGGGCAAAATCAAAGCTCAGCCAATGCCTGGATTGGTCCCTTGAGTGCCAAGCCGCTTTTGAAAAGCTGAAATGCCTGTTTGCTGCAGAGCCAGTCCTGAAGCATCCCAAGCCAGAGAATCTGTTTTTAATACAGGCTAATATTAGCAATGTAGCAATAGGGACAGTCCTACTTTAAAAGAATACCTAAGGGAAATTACAACCTTGCACCTACTCATCCCACAAGTTGTCTGACACTGAAAGGCACTGACTGGGCTATCTGAGAAAAAGAGTCTTACACAGTCTGGTGGGGAAATCATGTGGAGAAAGACCTTGAAAGTCCTATTTGATTCTGGATAGACCACAAGAACCTAAAATTGCTGAAGACACCCCCGGAAACTGTTCCCTAAGCAAGTCTGGTGGACTCAATATTTTAATTGATTCAATTTCACCCTCTGACATCTGCCTGGGGGGAAGAACTTCTTTGCAGATGCCCTCTTTCACAAGCCACATTACAATAGTGCCCAAAAGACAGTAGTGACTTCTATCATCCCATCTAGACAGCACGCAGCACCAGCCATCACTAGATAGCAAGAGTGTCTTGACCGGAGTCAGCCCAGGATGTAGCACAACCCCAAAAGATGCCTGGGCAAGAGATGACTGGTTCCACTCATCTCTTGCCCAGGCAAGAGCACAAAGACAACCTGTCTCTGAAGGAAAGGTTGGGTGTAAAGGGACAATAGTTTATGTCCCAGCTAGTCAATGGCCTTGGATTTTTCAGAGGAGTCATGACACAAAGGCAGCAGAATATTCTGGGTTTGTAAAAACTCTTCACTTAGTAAAGAGACAGTTTTGGTGACCAAAGATGAAAAAAAACATAGAAGCACATGTAGCCAGCTGCATTGTGTATGCTTCAATGAAACAGCTACCCAGGAAGCCCTGAGAAGAGATCTCTATAGACTTTATTGTGGACTTGCCAGAAAGTGTAGGGAATATTTTAAACTGGACCATCATGGACTTATTTTCCAAGCAGGCACATTTTGTAGCATCCCCGAAGATTCCCTCCACCAGTCCCTGGTGAAGATGTTCATGCAGTATATCTATTGGTTGCATGTCCCAATACACATCATTTTGGACCAAGGGGTAAAGTTCACATCAAGATTTTGGCAAGAATTCCTCAACCTGATTGGTTCCTTAGCTCCACATAATGTCAGGATCCCAGCAGTTGCCCTAATTAAGTCATGAGTCTCAATGACACCTATCATCCTAGTACCAATGGAGCCTATGAATATATGAACTCAGTTTTAGAGCAGTACCTAAGATGTTACATCAATTACCAACAGACCAATTGGGCTGAAGTGCTACCCTTTGCAGAAGTGGCATACAATAACTCCATGCATAGTAGTGCAGGCTGCAATAGATGTGAAAGTAACTAGGTTAGTGCAAAGATTTCATTCCAAATATTCAGGTTGGTCCTGGTTAGGAGAGAGACAAATAATGTCTAATGTGGTGTGCAACTTTGTGTTTATTTTCTAGGCCTATCATTCCCCTGGAGAGTCAGCATGTGAAAACTGACTCGCTTTCTTCATTGCCCGCACCAACTTCCAGCTTGAGTTTGGCAAACAAGAATGGAAGAGGGGTTGGTAAATTGCTAGGGTGTGGGGGGCTAAGAAATGCATGAGAGCCTTCTGCCTCCAGAGAAGAGATACCCACCAAGGCCAAATTCTCGTAGCTATCAGCCGGCACAAACTGTTTTCGCAAAACAAAAGTACTGAGTGTAATTGGTTGACAATGAACTGTGGGTGGCCCAGGGGCGGAAAGGGTTTTTTACCTACATGAGTTTTTGTGGGCAAACCTCAGAGCTGACATTGCTTCTGCTGAGCCCAAATGGATCATTCAATAAAGTTTTACTCTTGGTAGTTCCTACGTATCAGGAGTTTCTTTTTTTGGATGTGCCAAATGGACCAGTTGACATGGTGTTACTGACTTAATAACTGCAGTGCTTTACTTAACAACTGTGGCAAGAAAGATCATAAAATGGGGCAAAACCCATTTAACAAATATCTCACTTAGCAACAGAAATTTTGGATTCAATTGTGGTTGTAAGTCAAGGACTATTTTTAGGATTGCCAGCTTGTTTGTTCCAAAACATTAATGTAAATTTATAGATACAATGTCCTGAAATTATGCTTATTCCATTTCTAAAGCAATATAGATATTAAAGGGGCAAGATTTCTGAGCCTGATACTGTGTTTCCCCAAAAATAAGACACTGTCTTATATTTTTTTTGGCTCCCAAAAACACACTAGGTCTTATTTTTGGGGTAGGTCTTATATATTTATGGTGCCAAATAGTGGGTGTGAGTGTGTAGGGGGGGTGTTTTGCGGGTGCACGGTTGCTCCCTGAAAAGTCTTCCTGGAACTGGAGATTTACACTAGGTCTTATTTTCAGGGTAGGTCTTATATTAGGGCAGGTTTAGAAAATAGTGCTAGGTCTTACTTTCGGGGTAGGTCTTATTTTCGGGAAAACACGGTATACACAGGTAACTAGCTAGAAGTGTTCAGCAGCAGCCCTCATTCTTTTGTTCTTAGAAAATAAAGCTGTATTTTAAAAATGCACTTATGATTTGAGGTTTTGATAATTAGAAAAAACAGCTAATAGAAAAAAGTGAGCTTGTTAAAATCACAAAGTAAGAATTTGGTAATTTTGTAAGCATACCTACATTTGCTGCAGAGGAAATTGGAAGTTTCTTCTATTTCTTTTTTATTCTTTCTCACTACATTTTGTTTTTTATTTTTCTTCTCTCTTTCTCTCTTTTCCTCACTTTGTATTGATTTGTATTAATTTTTATATTCCCTTTAAAACTTTTAATTAAAAAAATTTCAAAAAAATAAAATAAGACTACATTTGAAATACACAAAGAAATATAAATGTCCAGCAAGAAAACCACTGCACCTTGAGAATAACTTTGGGTAAATATGGCCTCTATTTCTCTTCATCATAAGAAAAATTCTCTTTTCAGCTTCAAACTCCATCAGAGTTATTAATATGCAATAACGCTTTCATGAGCCTCAAATTAATTACCATTTTAATATTTGATCCTGTATTCAAATATTCTTTATCAACGCTCTGTTGAATCTTTTCCTTCAGGTATGAAATGGAGCTCCTGGTTTTAACTCATCATACTATGTAGTTTAGTAAAAAAAAGAAAAAGGATCAGAATCTTTAAAATCTGAACACCAGACCAATGTTATCCTTGATTTATTTTATGAAATTACATAGAAAGTATAAACACAGAAATACATTTTTCGAAGAGAGAGATAAATGTGGTTTTCAAAAATATTTTCTACAACGTGGTATTATAAGTATATAGGATATATCTCAGAAATGCAGATACAGTGGTTGAGAACCTAGAAAAAGAAATACTTTATAAATATGACTTAATTGGATAAGGAAAGAAGAACATCTGGAGGCCTGACTATTCCTTTCTTTGAAAACATCAGATAAAAATTAAATTAGGTATATCTAGTTAAGAAAATATATGCAAAGTCCATTGTCCCTCTTGCAAATCTACTTCTGATTTACTAATTTGCATATTCACTTTTTGTGAATAATCATCTGCTCCTAACTGCTTCTAAAAGGAAGTAGAGGAGGATGTAATAGATGAAGGAGAGGCCTGCACAGGGATACATTCAGTTGCATTTCAAAATAAAAGCAGTCATCTCTTTATATGAAGGAGGCTGCCATGGACATCAGAATTCCAGATTAACCACAGATTGCCTTAGAAGTTATGTACTGATACTAAAATTAATAACATCTCATTTGGCACCAGCAATGATGGAAAAACAGATGAGGAGGCAGACAAGATGATTTTTATTCCATTTGTTGAGTGAACATAAAATCATTGAAGTAAGTAATCAGTGGTGGGATTCAAATAATTTAACAACCAGTTCTCTGTCCTAATGATTTCTTCCAACAACCAGTTCACCAAACTGCTCAGAAAGTTAATAACCGGTTCTTCCGGAGTGGTGCGAACTGGCTGAATCCCACCACTGAAAGTAATCAGAAAAATATGAGTGAAGCATAAAGACACCATTTACATGTTAACATCTTAATTAATTTAATAAAGCTTCTCTTCTTCTTGAAGTTTTTAAAACACTTGTTATGAGGCACAACCTGCCCTTGAGGGGCTAAACTTTTTGTTTGCTTCAAAGAATATGCCAAGATTTTGTGCCCAGAAAAGAACCAGAGTTTTGAACAGACTTTAAAACTTTGGTGTAAAGTGGCTTATATTTCTTAAGAACTTTTTAAAAAATCATTAAAGTTTCTCTTAAATTAGGTGTGAGCTTTAACTGCTGCAGATTTCTTCTTTGATTTCAATTAAAAATAAAGGGAAGAAAATGGACTTTTATTACTGACAAAGTTTTGTCTGGCCAGGAGAGAGAATTATTCTTGCTGAGTAAAGCAAGATTAATTGCAGAGACTAGAATTTGGCAACCTGAATATCTTAGTTGTGAATAGAACATTTTCTTTTAGTTAAGTGTGGCAAAATAGTAAATTAGGCCAAATCTATCAGTTGAACTTAACTCTTAGGAGCATCTTGTTGCCCTATGTACTCTTGTATTCTTCATTTCTAGTTTTCAATCCTTTTATTTCAGAATTTTGCCTCGCTCGTTCTAATAGTACTTCTAATGATAATATGAAGAGCAGAGGGGACAGCGGACAACCTTGTTGGACTCCATTCTCTATATTTAAAGTTTGGGTATTTTCTTTTTGTACTGAATACATTGCTGTTATAATATTCTCAAATTTGGTGCCGAAATTTATATCATAAATTTTCTGAATCATAAATTGCCAATTAAGGTTGTCAAAAGCCTTTTGAGCATCCAAGAAAACAAGGGCTACCTGTTTCTCCAGGTGGGCTTCATAATATTCCAGACTATCCATTATTATTCTTAAATTGTTCCTAATTTGTCTGTTTGGGAGAAACCCATTTTGGTCTGAATGTATATAATCATTCAGAATCTTCTTTAATCTATTATTTATTATTTATTTTATTTTTATTTTATTGGACTTATATGCCACCCCATCTCCGAAGACTCAGGGCGTCTCACAGATTAAAACATATAAATACAATAAAAAATTAAAAAGAAATTAAATCACTAAAGCCCAATAAAACCCAAATTAAAATTTAAAACTATCCCACACCCCCCAGCAAGGTGATCACAGCCTGACTTGGTCAAATAGCCAGGTCTTCAAATCGCGGTGGAAGGTGTGGAGGTCAGGGGCCAGGCGGAGGTCCAGAGGCAGTTGATTCCATAAGTCATAAGTATTAGCAATCATGGTAGTAAATACTTTATAATCTACATTCAGCAAGGAAATTGGTCTTTAGTTTTGTATCATTCTGGCATCTGAGTCCCCCTTCGGGATTAGCGAAACTAATGATTCTCTCCACGTGTCTGGCATTTTAGCAGATGATAATATATCATTATATAAATCCACCATTATTAGTCCCACTTGTTCTTCTATCATTCTATAAAATTCTGCTGGGAAACCATCAGGGCCTAGGATTTTGTTACTTTTCTGGGCTCTAATTGCTTGTTTTAATTCTGTCATAGTTATATCCTTCGTCAAAGATTCTTTTATCTCATTGTTAATTTCTCGATTTCTTTTTAGATGTTCCCTTATCTGCTCTTCTTAGATGTTTTCTTAGATGTTCCCTTATCTGATCTTCATCTACTCTCTCTTTCTTATACAGTTTCTCAAAATATTTATGTGCAATCTCTTTTTTCTTCCCTATTGTATGTTGATAATTTCCACTTTCATCTTGTAGTTGGTAGATGGTTCTTTTCTTTCTCTTTTTTGAGTTTATAAGACAACCATCTGCCAGGCTTGTTTGCTTGTTCAAAGTATATTTGCTTAGTTGCTTTCAAGTTTCTAATCAGTTCTTCCTGTTCAACTAGGTTAAGTTTATGTTTGTAGACAATCAATTGTTCTTGTATGTTAACATTTTGTGGGGTGTTCTGTAGTTTGGATTCTAGTTGCTTAATTGTTTGGTATAAATTGTTTTGTTGGGCATGTTTTTTCTTTGTTTTTTTTGTGCAACATAGGATATTATAATTCCCCATGTGACAGCTTTCATAATGTCCCATAAGTTTTGAATAGTTGTATATAGGTTATTATTTTCTTTAAAGTAAAGAGTTAGTTCTTCCTTAGGTTTCTTTATAAATTCCTCATCCTTTAATAATTGAGAATCTAAAGTCCATCTTCTCCTTGGTTTTTTCCTACCTTTCCAATTGATGCTAAGAGGATTATGGTCTGCCCAAGAGTTCTTCTGCTAACTCTCCACTCATCCATGCCATATCGATATGTGACCATGACTGGTGGGGATTTGAGTAGAAGGTAAATTGTCTCTTATCTGGATTTAGTTTTCTCCATATGTCTATTAAATTTAATTGTTTAATCATTTCTACACATATTTTGGTTAGTTCTCTTTTCTTTTTCCTTCCCTTCTTCTTCCCCGCATTATAATCTTTTTGATAATCTGCTACAGCGTTATAATCCCCTATGATACAAATATTTTTCCTTTCCAGTTCAATGATTTTAGCATATAGAGCTTTATAGAATTCTTTTTGATTGGCATTAGGGGCGTAAATTACCACCAATAGAAGTTTTTTAAAGTTTATCTGCAGTTCTATTGCCAGAACTCTTCCTTTGGGATCTGCAAATATTAAATTTGCCTTTATCTCTTCTTTCATGTAAACTGCTATTCCATTCTTTTTTTCATTATCTGCAGAAGCCATAAACACTTTCCCTAATTTGGGGCAATCTAGATATTTTTCATCTATTTTTAAAATGTGTGTTTCTTGTAAACAAATGATAACCGTATTTTGTTTTATCAACTTTGCCAGAATCCTTTGTCTTTTTGACTTTGGCTTTAAGCCATTTATGTTAATGGAGAAGAGTTCCACCTCTTTTCTCAGTTCTAATTGTATCTGGTTCTTTGTTTCCTGATCACTCTTATTTCCTTTTGCGTTATGTTCGTTGATTTAAGATCTTCTCTTTCTTGTTGTTGCTGGTTAGTTTTTCTTACTTCTTGTTTTTCTTCTTTATTTTTTGATTGGTCTTGTTCTTCTTGAGAGTTTGTTCTCCCAGGAGAACGAAGCTGAAGACACCAGCCTGAAGATGACGGATGAGATTTCGTCGAAACGCTGCCAAGGTATTCTCAATCTTACACGGGACAAGACCCGAATACACCAAGACCTACATATATATATATATATATATATATATATATATATATATATATATGTATGTTTTCTTAAGTTTTCGTGGGTATTTGTATGTGTGGTATTCAGCTTTGTTCGGGTATTTTCCCACATCATTATAGTTGTGCTTTTAAAGTTGTAGCGATGTTTCAGCAGAATCTGATCTGTCATCATCAGGCTTGTGTATTGGGTTCGTCTGTGTGTCAGGCTTTCACAGCCATTTCTGTTTTAAATTTGGTGCTAGCCTCGTGCTTTGTTAGAATGGTTTTTTCTTCATCCTGATTGGTTGGGAGTCTTGGTCTGTGTTTTGTGTTTTCTGTGTCTTGGAGTTTGCTGTGTTCTGCTTGATTGGTATTTCTAATATCTTCTGTCTGTTTTGTAGCATTTTTTTGTCTTGATTGGCTGGCAACATTGTGTTTCGTGTATTGGGGGCTTTTAGCATGGCTTGGCTTCGGGTGAATGGCTGGCTATCATTTATTAGGAAGCTAGGTTTCATCTGGGTGGCTGGTTGGGATGTGTTTGGGCTGGAGGTGTCGGGGGGGGGTCTGTTTGTGCCCAGGTGTTTGCTTGGCTTGTGGTGTGGAGATTTTTTTGTTTGTGAGTGCAGGCTTCCAGATAATTGACAGTCTGGTGGAGTCATCTCTTCTATTCATGCTTTCAGGTCTTTTTTCAATCTCTATGGCTTCTCTGATAATTCTGTAGCTGGGGTTTTCTATAGTGGCTAGGGTTTTGGTGCCATTGAAGTTGATGCTTTCATGTGTTGGACTAGTGAGGAAGTGTGTTCCAGCTTTTTTACTGCATTTTTGTGTTCATCCAGGTGGGTACTTATTCTTCTATTGGTCTGTTCAATATATGTGGCAGGGCATGATGCACAGGGGACTTCATATATGCCTTGGTTTTCCAGGTCAATTTTATCTTTGGGGTTTCTTAGGATGGCTGCTATTTTTCTGTCTTTTGAAGGCAGTCTTGATGTGATGCCTGTGTAGTATCTTACTGATTTTGTCTGTAGTACCTCTTATGTAGGGCAGGACAGCTGCTCCATAGGTCTGTTCATCTTCTAGGTCTCTATTATGTCTCAGTGTGTTTTTGTGGATCAGGCCTGTGATTTTGCTTTTGTGGAAGTCGTTGACTGTCAGTACTTTGGTCAGGGTGCATAGTTCTGTTTTTATGTGTGTCTTGTCTGCCAGGCGTTTGGTTCTGGCAATTAGAGTTTTGGCCATGGAGCTTATCTGTGCTGGGTGGTGGTGGGATTGGGCGTTGTGGTAGTGGTTGGTGTGTGTTTTCTTCTGGTATATGGTGTGTCCTAGTGTGCCATCTGTTTTTTTGTAGATTAGTATATCTAGGAATGGTAGTTGTTTGTTTGTTTCCGTTTCCATGGTGAATTTGATTTTGGGGTGTTAGGAAATTGTTTAGGTTTTCTTTTCCATGGGGCCAAATAACAAATGTGTCATTGATGTATCTTAACCATAGTTTGGGTTTGTGGATGGTATTTGCCAGAGCTCTGGATTTGAATTCTTCCATGAACAGGTTTGCAATAACGGGTGACAGTTATTGGGGGCTCCTTCAATTTGCTTGTATCTTTGTCCTTTGTATATGAAATATGTGTTGGTTAAGCAGTGTTCTGCTAGTTCCATGAGGTGTTTGGGTGGTTGATGTTTGTTTTTGATGATTTCTAGGGTTTCTTTTATCGGGACTTGAGTGAATAGTGAAACCACATTGAAACTTACAAGCAGATCTTTTTGTTCTACGTGTAGATCTTTGATCATTTCTAAGAGGTGGTATGAGTTTTGTACATGTGAAGCTCTTGCTTCAGCATGGGGCTGCAGCTGCTTTACTAGGTATTTGGCTAGGTTTTGTAATGGTGCTCCTCTGGAGCTGACTATGGGTCTCAGAGGTATGCCTTCTTCGTGTATTTTGGGGAGGCCGTATAGTTTGGGGCATCTGGAATATTTTTCTCTTGGGACGATTGTCTGTTGGATCTCTTTGCTCATGTTGCTGGTTATGATTTTCTTCTTGGTTATTTTTTCCAGATATGTGGTTGGGTCCGTGTTTATGGGTTTGTATGTGGAGTCTTGGAGTAGGTCTGTCAGTTTTGTTTCGTAGTCTTTTCTGCTGGAAGTATGATTATGCTGCTGTCGTTCTTTAGGGCTTACAGGGCTTTTTGTTCCTCTTTGTGTAAGTTGCTTTTGGGTGGTTTGCTTGTGCTTAGGATATTAGTGACCCCTCTAATCTACCCCAATCAGTCCACATATGCTGATTTCAACCGAACCATTTTGCTTAAGTTCTGTGCTGTGTTAAATGTTATTTTCAGATTCTGGCCACACATAAGGTAAGTTGTTTTGATATTGGGATGCCAACGGGTCATTTGTTTAGCATATAGACCAAGGTACCTGTCTCTCACCCTCTTATGCAGGCAACGATCAAATAGGATGTGAGCCAGTTCTTCTACCTCTGTCACTCCGCAAATGCAAAGATGTCCATTGTAGGGTAAGGAATGGAATCTCCCATATCTGACTATTGTGTCAAGCTGTTCGAATCTCGCTCACGTAAATATCTCCCTAAGATGTTTTGGCAGTTGTAAGTTTAAATAGCTGTCTATTGAAAAGTACATTTGTATTTGCTCAGCCATTTCAAGTTACCCATCTTACTAAGGATAGCGATATCATTTTGTGCTTCAATAAGTGTAGGAAACAGTCCCTTGCCAGAAAGAAGCAAATGATGGAGAAGGGGGAAAATGACATTGCTTTCGGTAGCTAAGTTCTGACAAAGCACAGTAAGTGCTAATATTAAACAAAGCTTACTTTTCCATAGTACGCATTAGAGGGATGTCAAACTCAAATCATCCCAAATTATGCATAAGCAGTTCCTTCTGCCCTTTGTCTAGCAGAGAGATCTTGCTCACTTGCTCACAGTTTTTCCTACTCCTTGGCTGTAGCCCATTTGAGGTAGTCAAGATAGAAATACAAACTGAATATTAACACTACCTTTATAGTAAAATAATTTTGAAGTCTAGTGATATTTTTCTCCTTCTTTACATTTATTCTGCAGTGCGAAACGTGTGGTCTGAAAAATCTTTTGCATGAAGGTTGTTTTGTATGCAGGTCTTCCTCCTGCCTCTCAAGATATATATTACTATATTAGTAAAGAAATCCTTGCAGCAAAGCTGTCTCCTTCCTTAGCTGCCCATTTCTTTCCTCATTTGGGTAGCTCTAGCCTTGTGTTCTATCTTCTCTGGCCAAGCTATTTTTTTTTTAATCACATTTATATGCCGCCCTTCTCCGAAGACTCAGGGCGGCTTACAATTTTTTGGAGCACGACCCAATGCACTCAGCAATAGCCTTCATTCCATTGTATATGCCTGCTTATTACTAAGCGGCATTTTTAGAAAGTCAGCTTATTGCCCCCAACAATCTTGGGTCCTCAATTTACCTACCCCGAGAGGATGGAAGGCTGAGTCAACCTTGAGCCTGGTGGGATTCGAGCCTACAGTAATTGTAGGCAGCTGGAGCTTAAGTGCTAGGCATTTAACAGCCTGAGCCACCAAGGCCCTTTTCCCATTGTCCTGCCCAGAAAGCCTCACACTGCTTGGAAAGCCTCATCAGTCATGGAATACTAGAGTATAAGAGAGATTCTTGGAGGGTCATAGTGTTGAGGGCAAGAAATAGTGGGATATCAACGGCATTTTGTGAGTCTGCTACCATGAAGCTGGTCCTCTTTTGGCAATAGTTCTCATGGCCCAGTCTTGGTGGTGCTCAGGGTTCGTTACAAAGCATTGTCACAGTTCTGGGCAGTCCACAGGAGTACAGTGGAGACAACTAACCACATGGCATTACCATGTCATAACTCAAATTCATCTCCTTGCTTAATGGCATGTGTGTTAAATCAGTTTCCCCAAAAAAGTATCTCTGAGAATTAAGGTCCTTTTTTCTCTGCGTATTTTAGAATTTTAATCATAGGTCCTTTAATGTTTAAGGCAAAATAAAATGCCATAGGTTATAGCTGTTAAAAGTTCTATTATAAAACAATGATGCTTCATGTTACAGAAAATTAAAAGCATTTATCAAAGTTCTACTTAGATTTTGTCACAAACCACTTTGATACCTACTATGACATTTTTTATGAATTTATAATGACAAGTCATTTAACATTATGGCACTTTTATTTTATGTTTTAATCTTTAGTAATACGTTATGAATTAATTTTAATAACACTCATCAAAAGGCATTCATTACCTATTATTGTGGGTATCATAAATAGTCAAGGTGCCATAAGTTCTTTGAATTTGAACGTAATATTATTTAATATGTAGTTTTTATGGCTTGATTTCAATACTCATTTTCAGGATGAAAAGGTCTTCAAGATTTTCCTTAAGGCCCTGATCATTCTTCTCCCAGATATATTAAGGATGTTTAAGAAGCTCAGTCTTTATTCATTGTTATGAACTGACCTGATACATATTTCTTGGATGAATGTTAAGATCATAATAGAACTACATGGATGTGACAATGCAATTTGTGATTCTACCAGTATCAAAATATGTTGTAAAAGTCTATTTTGCAATAAATATGATATAAATATGAATAAAAATAAAATAAAATAAAAAATAAAATAAAATGCCCATCTAGAGATTCTATTTTGTGAACTATAATGCTGGAAATGCCTCTTAGATGGTGGTAGTTGTCTGAATTTGTATGTAGACCAGAATTAAAGAATCACAGATTAATGTGGAAATGTTATTGAGGAGAAAACATATGAAGTAGTCCAGGGGTGGGATTCAAATTTTTTAACAACCAATTCTGTGGGCATGGCTTAGTTCATGGGTGTGGCTTGGTGGTCATGTGACTGGCTGGAGATGGCCAACTCGACATCACTCACATTGACGGGCGCTTCTCCTCACCTGGCCTCTCATGATTGTGGGGATGCTGCAATGATCGTAAGTGTGAAAAATGGTCATGTCACTTTTTTCAGTGCCATTGTAACTTTGAATAGTCACTAAATGAACCATTGTAAGTCAAGGATTACCTGTACAAAATATAAAAATCTTCTTCATGTGCAAAAAGCTGCCCTAAATACCAATCATTTGATTAAAAAGACATGCAAGCTGGAGTTACAAATCAGGCAGGGTACCAGAGCACCTTGAGGAATTAAAATTGTTAAAATGCAATGATAACTATCAGCAACCAACACTTGCTCATAAAGTGAAACCCTTTAGCAGAGAGGTGCTTTAAGCTCTCCAGAAAGAGCACACCCAGGAGAAGCAATCCTTAGATCCATTTGCACCACTTAAAGACACCAGCTGGTCTCATTCACCTCACAAGGTATCCTAAGGAAATCATCCAGATTTAAGGAAAGATCACATGTCCCCCAGAAAGGCAGTAAAAAACATCATTGCCAAGCTTGCATCCTGCCTCTTGGAAGTTCACCCCAAAAGGACGGTGCCAGATACCACTAAAGCAATGAAGGAAGACCCCCTCCCCAGATAGAAAAAGAACCCATGAGGCAGGAAAAAATTCAAGCACAATACAACTAATTAAATCACAACAGTAGCTGTTGCTTTTTAAGCCAATTACCAGAACAAATAGACACAGGAACTAGCCAGATTTCTCAACCCAATTTCTTTTCAGGAACAAAGATTAACCTTTTTCCTTCCAAACAAAGCTGAATAGGGAAAATTATCCCATCAATAAACACAGGATTAAACCTCACCAAGCTCAGAATTAAATTTCACCAAAAACTCAGATAGGGTATGTAAACTCACATTTGAATGTCAATCTTTCTAGCTAGCCAAGAAGCCTTGCTGAATGTCACTCATCTTAGTTCCTTGTCATTAAAAGCTTCTTTCTGGCAGCTCTGCTTCGTTATTCAATGCACCACATGTGTGACCGCATGGATAGCGCGGGGGGACTGGTCCCAGAAGCCCCAATGCCACCAGAATTGCCATTGCCACCTCACTGCTGCTGCATCCCCCACCCCCTGCAGGGCTTTTGGTTTACCTGGGATGCAAACAGGTGAGCTTCCCTCGGAGCTCAACACCTTCGAGCGAGGATAAGGGGCATGTGTGTATGTGTGTCTAGAGTCAATGGATAATTATAAGGGACTGGATGGCTTTGCGTGGCTGCCAATGGACTGCGTGATCCTAAAGTGCCGGGACTCAAGCAAGCAAGTTCTAACCATGAGTGATTTATGTTACTTTTTTGCTATCATCCTCTACCCAATAATTATATGTGGTTTTTCTGTCTATGCTGTAATCAGTGTCTCCCATTTATCATCATTTTATCTTTGTCACCCATTTGTATGGTGTGGAAGTGCTTTGTATATACTTCATGTACATGTGGTTGATCTATGTCAAGGGTCTCCAAACTTGGCAACTTTAAAACTTGTGGACATAGCTGGCTGGAGAATTCTGGGAGTTGAAGTCCACAAGTCTTAAAGTTGCCAAGTTTGGGGACCTCTCGACTAGATTATCAAGGAAGAGAGAATAACATGCAGCAGGTGCCTAGCAAAATTTAGTAATACTGCAGATTGGCTGTTTACATTGAAATCAAGTGCAAGGTAGTGATGGTAGGTAAATTATTGGGCAGTTTAGTTTGGTTTTTATTTCAGTAGGCTGATTTTAGAAAGTTAAATAGGATCAAACCTGGTAAGTACTTGGCTGGGAAGCCAACACAAAATAGGGTGTGAGGAGGAATGGGGTTGGGAAGGAAAAAAGGAAGATAGGATAAGATAACTTTTATTGTCTTTTTTTTTACTGAAAGTACACTGGCACACATTAAAAGTGAAATATATATACATGTCCATACACATACATAACACACATATACACATGCTACACACACACACATAAAATCATTGCCCATTTTGAATACATAGCGGAAAGGAAGAAAGAATATTGGATACATATACACAAATGTGTATGGAAAAAAACTGCAAAGAAATAGGATTATTAAAAAACAGCTTCCAATCTTAGCAGTTGTAGATGAGAGAGAAAGAGATATGAGAAACAGAGAGAGAGAGAGAGAGAAGAAAGAGGAAGAAAGAGAAAGAGATGAGAGAGAGATGAGAAAGAGGGAGAAAGAAAGAAAGAAAGAAAGAAAGAAAGAAAGAAAGAAAGAAAGAAAGAGACAGAGATAGCTGTTTAAAAGAAAATAGAAAAATGGCTCTTTGAGTGTTTAAGGTTGCAGACCCCTGGGTTAGGCAAACACCATGGTCGTTAAGTGAACCTTGTGGTCATTAAGCAGACACTGGTTGTTAAACAAGTCCATTTTCCCCACTGGGCATTTTTAACCAGAAACTGGAAGGAATTGTTGGAAACTGGCAAAAAACATAGAAAACCTCAGCCACAAGACTATGTGGGATGTTGTAGCTGGTCATAAGTGTATGTGTGTATGTATGGCTGTCAAAACACCAAAAAAAGGCAAGTAGCTCTGGTGAGGTCAGTTGTAAATTAGAACACTTGCTAAGCAACTGGCCATTAAGTGAGGACCACTTATATTTGGTTTGCCAGTCACATGGTCACCTAGCTACACCCACCCCAGTTACATGACCACCTAGCCATGCCCAGTCAGTCACATGACCACCTAGCCATGCCCAGTCAGTCACATGACCACCTAGCCATGCCCAGTCAGTCACATGACCACCTAGCCACGCCCAGTCAGCAAGTCATGCCTACCCAGTCACATGACCATCAAGCCACACCCACAAATTAGGCCACGGCCACAGAACCGGTTGTTAAGAAATTTGAATCCCACCCCTGTCAACAGTAATATAATTCCCAAATCATGGAAATAATGTTTCCACTTAATTCTATATCAATCATGCCATGTCTTGCATGTTGTGTCCAGTTTTGGATGCTATGTTTAAGAAAGATTCTGACAAATTTAATTTCAGAGAAGGACGTGGCTGTTAAGAAATCAAAAATGAAATCCTGTGAAGAAACGTTAAATTAATTGGGAATATCTAGCCTTGGAAAAAAGAAAGCAGAGAGAGATATGATAGCACTGTTACAATAGTAGAATCAATTATCCTGAAATGTATCAGGCTTCCCTGACTACATTCCTGCAATGAATAGGAACCTCACTGATTAATTGATCCACACTTTCATCTTATTATTTCTGTTTGTGTAAATGTCCCTAAGTATGTTTTCAAATATTTACTTCCAAAATATAGACATTTGTATTTTTAACAGAAATACTCTTTTTTAAAGAATTGAACTTGATAGATGATAGATAGATAGATAGATAGATAGATAGATAGATAGAGATAGAGAGATAGATAGATAGATAGATAGATAGATAGATAGATAGATAGATAGATAGATAGATGGATGATAAAGAGAGAAAGAGATGATAGAAGGCTAGATAGATAAATATAGATAATAGATGATAGGTATCTTTCAAAGAACTACTGCTGTATGCTATACATTTTTAACTATAAAAAGATGGACTCAGTTCACATCTTAAAATCTTTGCTACAGCAAAAGCTATTAATGGTGGAACTCGTTATAATAGATTTCAGCTTGAGCTGTCTGATTCTTTGATGCCATGATTCTATTTTGATGATTTTTTTAAAGTAAATTGTTAGTAACATTTCTTGGCTAGGGATGTATTTACATGTCAAGCTCTTAGCAACATCTGTTGAATACTATATTTTCTGTTTGGGTTATTAAATAGTTATTTGTTATATTTCTGTATGATGTTTGTATCATTTCTGGTAATATTGACGGGAGATAGGAATTTCTTTCGAAGTAAATTATTATATAGTTAGCAAGAAATAGGCTAGCAATTTTTAAACCAAGAGGAACAGAAAGGCTTAAGAACATTTGTAAATATTTATGAATTACCAATATTACATCATTTATCAATCATTCAGTTTACCTCATTTATATTAACTATATAGTTTACATTTTGAATTATGACTATTTTCCTCTATTTGACATCATAACCATTCCAATTTAGCTAATACTACTTTATTTTGCTTACTTTGCATTTGCTTTTCTATTTCACTTCATAGCTTTATACTTTGATACTTGTGTTTTACTGAACATGTTTTTGTTGTTCATGTCTGTTGACTCTGCAATCTTTATCACTTTACCCTTCCCTAAACTACTGATTTCCGAAATACAGATTGGGATTTGACATAACACAGGACATGGAAAAATTAAACATTGTAGCATTTCTCTGCAGGGAAATAATACAGTGGGGAAACCTTCAGCTGAGGCATCTTTATCTGCCATAAAATGAAAGTAATCTTCAGATACTGTCTGACCTTGCTAATGATATTGTTGCCACGAGGACTCCTCAGAGAGTACATGCTGGAAATCACTATTCCACATCATTCCACATCAGTCCATCACTGTATCTTCTTGAATATAGATTACCCTGACTCAAATCACTTCTCCCTGGCCTCTTTTAGGCCTAATTTGGAGATATCAAGAATTAAAATTGTGAACTTCTGCATGTAAAACATGTGATCTCAATACTACCATTATTCAAATTAATCTAACTGATACCTATTTGGCTTTCCATCCAGCTGCAATACTGTTGGAAAACAGAGACAACTCTGGCATAGTTTCCAAAGTGCAGTAGGTCAACTTATTTTTCTGAATATCATTGCTATAAATGCATATAAAAATCAAAAGACTGAAAAACTACAATCAGAAATCTCAGTAACTAAAAGAAGTTGCCTGGGATGCATCTTCTTTACAGGTAGTTCTTGACTTATGACCATAATTGAGCCCAAATTATTTGCTAAGTAAGACATTTGAACTACTTTATAAAGCTTTTTTATTTTGTGTTATCTTTTTGTTTAGGTCCATGTTGATTGTTCCTTTTTTTTTTTGCCAGCAGCACGAAACAACTTTCAAGCCAGTAGTTGCAAGCTAGAATAAAAACAGAAATAGGAAACAAAGCTATGTGAAATATACAACTTTATTAAGAAAGTTGTCAACAGATGCAGCCAGCATCATCAGATATCTACTGAATCTTCTGCTGTTTTGTTCTGGGAGGTGAGGATGCTTTGACAACAGGTTCAACAGCAGCTGCCATTCCACCTGTTCTATATAGGTAGTCCTTGACTTACAACCCACAACTGAGCCCAAAATTTGTTTCTAAGTGAAAAAAAAATGTTAAGTGGGTTTTGACCCATTTTACAACCTTTCTTGCCACATTTTTTAGTGAATCACTGCAGTTATTAAGTTAGTAATATAACTGAATCTGACTTTCCCATTGCTTGTCAAAAGATCACAAAAGGTGATCACATGCCCCTGACCCACTGCCATGGTCATAAATATGAGTCAGTTGCCAAGTGCCTGAATTTTGATTACCATGTGGATACTGCGATGGTCATAAGTGTGCAAATTGGTCATAAGTTGGTCAAAGCCAGTTTTTTCAGTGCTGTTGTAACTTTGAACAGTCATTAAATGAACTGTTGCAGGCCAAGGACTATATGTATAGGGTGGAACAGTCTAAAGTAGTAATTGCAAATGCAGAACTCATGCGAAGGAATATGCCAAGATGTATAAGGTTATCTTAGGAGGCAAGTCTTTATGTTTTTTTCTGACAGTACATCCATTTGGCAATTAAAAGCAGGTGTAAATAAGTCTAAATAATTGACTTTTTGTGAATTGTGAATCTTTCATTTCCTTCATTGGAAAATTTAACAGACTCATTAACAGAGGAGCACATTATATTGATCAAAGCTTTCTTTTTAAAGGGGCTCATGAAGGCCACTCCCTATTTATCATTAAAATATAGTAACACAATTTGAAATGCTAATGCATGTATAATAAATCTCAGACTTCTTTAAATGAATTGATAAGGGGAAAATAGTCCTGAAGGTATCTGATATAAGTTTCATATGCAGCATTTGATATTTCTTCCACAAAAGAAATACATCAGGTAGTTTTATCTTGCCTAAGCAAGTGGTGATGCTGGAATAAATTTCATAAATTTCATAGTGAATATAGAATAGCTCCCAACGGATGTTACTCTTCCTGTGAATAGTTAAAAATAACATGGGAATTGGGGAGGGGGCATGGATCCCTAAAGTAATACATATTATCACAAAGTGAACAAGGAAATTGGAAAACAATGCGCTTAGGGATTTATGTCACAGATTAGAATTATTTCCATTAGGAAGTTGCAAAATAATCAGATTAGTCCCAGTTTTGCCTAATGTAAACTGGACTAGGTAAAGGGTTTTATTCTGGATTACTGTTGATATGTTTTTACAAGTGTACCAGATTTTTATCCATAATAAATCTAAAATTTAAAATTATTAAATGTTTTTAATTTTCTTGGGCTTTTACATATCAGTTTACTGCCATATATGTGGCCCTGGAAAAAGTGATGTGTACATTTGTGAATTAATTGCTGTAGCAGCATGACCACATTCATTTTATTTACTCAGGTATTGAAGATTCTTTTTGTTGGTTGCAAAACTTTTCCATTGGTTTTGGTTGCATATGATTGGTCAGAAACTTTTTATCTGACACTTTGCTCTGCAGTCACTTACATGAAACAACATGATAGACCAGAATTATATTCAAATGTCAGTCATAATAAGATTGCAACTGCCTGCAAGGATGCTAATAAATGTTTGACTTTTAAATTGTTGTTTCCATTTTCATGAAGAAATTGGTTTTAAATTTGATTTCCTGTCTCAGACTATTGTTGTCAAACCTATTGACATACAATGTGTGAGTCAAACTCATTCTTGCAGTAGGAACATGAGAAGCATACAAAATAAGTTTTTTTTCCAGGAGTTATATTCTGGGGTTATACCAGAATTGACTCAAATCATTTCTTAATTCCTATGTTGGTTGGGATCTAGGTATGGTAGGATACTCTGTGCTTCAGAAATTCAAGTACAGCAACATATAGATTCATTCTGTATTAAAAAAAACTGTAAATGCAAATTTAATGATAGGAAAATTCCTATTCTATTAATGCTGAAAAAGTGTAAGCCAATGTTACCATACCATTATACAAGAACTAGTCAAGGAAAATCATCTTGCCAATGAAAAATATGTGATATATTTTTCATTTGAACAATTAAATGCCTTTAATGCCACTAATGTAGAATTGAAATGCATTTTAGTATGTAGCTATTTAAATTGTTGTATCTTGAAAACTTGACATTTTATTGATGTATTTATTCCTTGGTTATATTTATAATTGCCATAATTCCTCAAGAAGTGATCTTATAAATGTCACTGTATTGTGATTGCTAGCAGTCATTTCACAATAATGATTTATATTTTATTGATTCATTTTTATCTCACTCATTATTTTCATAAATAACTCTCAAGGTGCTAAACATATCTAATACACATTTCTTCTCCTATTGTCCCATAACAAAAACAACTCTTTGAGATGAATTGGCTGAGAAAGTAACTGGCACAAAGTCACCCAGTCAGCTTTCATGCCAAGATGGGACTAGAACTTATGGTCCCCTGGTTGCTAGGCTGGTGCCTTAACACTAGACCAAACTGGTAGGAAACTAAAGGCAACACCTGGAAGGTGATTAGTTCTCTACCTCTTAGGTAGAAAAAATGAATCATAGAACTATGAAATTGGAGCAGACCACAAGGATCAATTTGTGTAACTTTCTGCAGCAGGTAGAGAACTAATTAAACTACCTTCAAAACATACTATAGCTGTCCAATGTTTTTTTTTAAACTTTCCAGAGATGGAGAACCAAGATTAATGGAAAGATGTCTTACCATCAGGATTTTTTTCCCCTTTTATTTAAGTAAATGCTATGTGCAGCAATTTGTACCCTTATTTCTGGTCTTAGTTTTTGTGACAAAGGAAAACAAATCCTGTTCATTCTCCCTGTGGCATTCTTTTAATTACCTGAATGCTGATATGTCACGCCAATTTTTTTTTCAGATTGTCCTAGCCATATCCTGGGTCTTTGTCTTGCTTTTTTCACACTTTCCAGAATTTTCTCTTCTAATCTGTACATATCACTCTAAAACTGTGGTATCCAGAATTGCATCTTAAGTTTGAACACACAGTGCGAAGTAGGATAAATAAGGACTTCATGTATTTTCAATTCAGTGCTTCTTCTAATTCTGCCCAGAACAGATTTAGCCTTATTATTAGATGTCTGTTATTACTGGCTCATATTCAGCTTGTTGTCAAGAACCATACCCAAGTATGGTAGTTCTTCAAAATAGTACACCCAAGCCATAGATCTTTTTTTAATATGGCCAAAATAACAGGACATAAAAATAGTTTTTTCCCATGTGCCATCACTTTGCTGAATACCTAATCCCCACAGCACTGTTTTAGACCTACAATTATTTAGCCTGTAGTAGGCTGTATTGCTATTATCCTCATCTTCTCATTTTTCCTATTACCTTCTCCTATTGGTATTGTATGATTTATCACTTGTTGTTTGTATCTTATGATTAATGATTGTAACTATGATTTATGATCTGTGACTGATCACTTTGTTGTTTGTATGTACATTGAGAGCTTATGGTTTGGAGACAAATTCATTGTTGTCAAATCACACTTGGCCAATAAAGAATTCTATTCTATTCTGTATAATATCTTACATCTTTCCTATTTAGGAACATCATATGTTTCTCATGCTAGTCTTCCAAACTAGACAGATTAAATGCACTCTATTATCTTGAGTATTTCCAGATATCCTCATTTGAAATTGTCTGCAAATCTCATAAGCAACTCACAAACCCAATTATATGGCAATTAACAGGGATGGAATTCATAATTTTTAATAACCGGTTCTGTGGGAGTGGCTAGATGGGTGTGGTTAGTGGATATGGCCATGTGACTGGGTGGATGTGGCTTCTTTTTTGCAGCAACCCCCCCTGGTTTTTTTGGGCCTCCTGGGCATCAGGGAAGCCTTCTGGGGGGGGGGGCATTTTTGCTCCCAAAAGGCTTCCCTAGGGCCCAGGAAGGCAAAAAATGGAAGCGGTTGCAGCTCCCCCACACCCTCCTCCTGCACACACACACACCCCTTGTGCCCCTTTTTGCCTCCTGGGCCTCAGGGAAGCCTCCTGAGTGAAGCAGTAAGACAGCAAGGGGGATCCGAGCACAGCTGATCATCGGAACAGCTGATCATTGGGAGGGGGGAAAAACCTTAAGGAGTGACCGGGTGGGGGAGAATGCAGTCAGCTATTTTGGGCATGCGTGTGATGTCACGCATGCGCAATAAGGACTGACGGGTGGGGAGGGAAGGGGCAGAGAGGAGTGGGGCCAGCCAGGGGCACAATTTGCCAGTTCTCCAAAGTGTGCAGAATGATAACAACCAGTTCTATAGAACCGGTCTGAACTGGTAGAATCCCACCCCTGGTAATTAATGAAAATATTGCTCTCAGGACAAATCCCTGCATTGGCTACTATTTCTAACCTGATATGCACTCTTCAGTGCTTGTCTTTCTGAGTATAGCTGACTAGCCTAAGTGAGACTTATTTTATGCCATTTAAACCAGATTTTAAGTTTGCTAATGAAAATATCTGAGCATCCAGAATAATGGTTTCAAGATTCAAAAAACTAATTCTGGTTGAATCTTAGGATAAAATAGTGAGAGCTGTTTGATTTAAACACTTTGAGAGATTGCTTTGAATCTAATGTAGAACCTATTTACTGTGGAACTGGGCTTCAAATTAGTGCATTCTTTTGCCTGTCTATATTATATAGAAGCCTCTTTTGATAATGACTTGATCTGGAATCAGCCTGTTTGCCTTGGTGGGTTTAGGACAACTCAATGTGGCCAATTTGCCCTGACCAACTTGCCATGGCCAACTCACTGTGGGACAATTTGCTGCAGGAGAAGAATTACACTAATATCAAAGAAATAGTGAAATAGAATCATTAAAGAAAGAATGCAAAAGGAGGGACACAAATTAAAATAATTTTTAAATTATCTTAAATACTTAAATTGAATTGTTTTATTGTTATGCAGCAAGTTGTCCTGTGGTGAGTTGGCCATGGCAAGTTGGCTGCACCAAGTTGTCCCATTCCATTGCCTGTGACTGCATGAGAATTGGCTTTCATGTTTAGGTCATTCTTTTTCACTATGATTATTTTTATAATCCTATAAAATACAAAATTCAATTTTTAAACAAATTCAACAGAATAAATTAGCAGTATGTAGTCATTCTACAGCTTAAATAATGACAAACATGGCAACAAGCAGAGAACTCAGTGTGACAAGCTTAATCAAATTGACAGTTTCTTCAAAGCAAGTGAGTTTTAGATTTTCTTTTCTTCTCTCTTGAAAATGGCTTTGCATCAGAGGTGGTATTCAGCAGGTTCTGACCAGTTCTGGAGAACCGGTAGCGGAAATTTTGAGTAGTTCGGAGAACTGGCAAATACCACCTCTGACTGGCCCCACCACCATCTATTCTCTGCCTCCCAAGTCCCAAATGATTAGCTGGGTCTTCTTTTGTTATCCTGCACAGGAGAATGGAGCTGGAAAGCAGGTTAGTGGGGTGGGGAGGGAATGGGATTTCGCAGTAACCTTCCCTCAGGAGTGGGGTGGGAATGGAGATTTAACAGTATCCTTTCCCTACTATCCCCACCAAGCCATGCCCACAGAACTGGTATAAAAGAAATTGAATCCCACCACTGCTTTGCATGGCTTGCTATGACTGTCATCAGTGTATTGAGATATGATCTGCCTTTAGATTCAAGAGAGGGGAAATCTGTGGAAAAATGCCAAACTTGTAAATTGCATTAAAATAAATAAAGTTATCTTTTTTCCCTTTACTTGAATGATTTCATAGGTCTCAGTAGGACCAACTGCATACATAATTTTTCCTTAGGTAATATGATTGCAAACTGATGTAGAAATTAGGTGATACATATACAATATTAACATGCTTATGATAGATACCATTCATTGAACTGGCTGTATCAGCTGATACAAACTCTAAGACAGGGATTCACAACCCCTGGTCCATGGGCTGGCACCAGGCCGCGGCAACCTAGCAATTGAGGCATGCAAATAAGTGAAGCCCCATTTTTAGGATGTAGGCAGCACAGGAAATCACACCCTCTTGTGGAAAAATCTCTCTCCATGGAACTGGTCTCTGATGTCCATAAGGCCACTACTCTAAGAGACTTTAAATAAAATGTTTTTATTCTTTCCAAAGCATATGAATGACCATATCAACTGTCCGACTAGTGAACCCAAAATAAGAAAACACTCTTGGGAACTTTAAATTCCCCAAAGTAATACTTTATTGGATACACCATTTTGGTACCGAAGTATCAAAACCAGCTTTGGTTTTCCCGTGCAAGTGCTTGCTTAGTTAAATAGTTTCCCTTGCTCCCCATTCCTGGATGATCACATTGTCCAATTATGAGATGTCCTTTTGTTATGGGAACAGTCCATGTCTTTTAAAAGCACCTGCAGTGGTAACCTTGATGATTGCCAGGCTCTCACGGTCCATGCACATGTTCTCAGCATTCTATTTCACCCTTCCCTCCCCCCAGTTCACTGGCAAGTTGAAAAGTGTATGGGGTTGAAAGAAGCAAAGCAGCTCAATCTTGGCATGCTGATCCCCTAAAGGAAAAGGACACTTGGAAAATATTAAGCTTAGATTAACCCCGTTACCTAGGTACTCTTAGCCTTCAATAATCTCCTCAGCCATTGAGGATATTTTGCATGGAACCTTCTGGCTAACTTGTTAGCAGTAACATTGCGAGCCCCTACCCACTCAGTGTCAATTGAGAGATATCCTTTTCACTACACTAAGTATTGTAATCTCCCTTAAAATACCTTGGCTCCAATATTTCCTTGATTTCATAGTGTTCCTCATCCCCCACTACAACTGCTTTTGTATTGGAGCATCCAAGAAAGGCAATTCCCCCCCCCACCGGAAAGTACTGAAGGATGAAATTGAACCGATTAAAGTACTGAGCCCATCATACTGTCAGCGTTCCAACTAACAAACTCCAAACCAATAAACTCCAAGGCAAGCATTATCTCAAAGTTTGTAGCCAGATGAAAAGCAGAGCTAAGTCCTTGAGATGATCCAATAGATCTCAGGAATTCCCTCCATAATTTTGTGGTGAATTGGACCCCTCTGTCTGATATTATTCACCGCAGCACCCCATGAAGCTGGTATATTTGCTTCACAAACATCTTGGCTAGTTTTTTAGCTGAGGGTAGTCCAGAGCAAGCAGTGAAATTAGCTTGCTTAGAGAATAAATCAATTACAGTCCAAATTACTGTATGACCTCCGCTTTCTGAAAGTTCAACTATAAAGTCCATGGCAATTTCCTCTCGTGGTCTGGTTGGCTCGGCCACTTGTTGGAGGAGCCCAGGCAGTTTTCCTGGTCTCATTTCATCGTGGCACAAATAGAACAACTTTTGACATAGTCCTCTACATCAGCTTTCATTCTTGGCACCAAAATTGCCTCATGGCTAGATGAAGGGTTTTTTTAAAAAATCCAAAGTGGCCACCTAGTCATGAGTCATAACTTCGACACAGTATCAACTGTCTCAAGTTGCTGGGCATGTAAAGTTTGGATCCTTTCCATGCCAATCCGTCCCTTAAGGTTAGATCCTCTCGGTTTTCCATGAACCACGGGTCAGTCCAAAGTGCTGCTTTTAGGTCTGTGGTCAGTTTATCCTCAGGGGGGTCAGCTTGATGTTTAGCTTGGGCTCTGGTAGTAGCTTGGGCTGTTATTTGTGTTTCTGAAACCATTGCATGGATGACTTCTTCTAGGCAGCTGTCATATTGGGGTTTTCTTGACAGCACATCTGCCAGTAAATTCTTCTCTCCTAGGATGTATTTTAAGTTGGAAATTAAAATGTTGAAAGTATTGAGCCCAGCGAACCTGTTTAGGTGAAAGCTTCCGGGGTTCAGAGCTTAGAGGTTTTTGTGATCAGTCCATACTTTGAACAGGTCCTTAGCCCTTCTAGGAAGTGCCTCCAGAAAAGGAGGGCCCATCAGACTGCAAAGGCTTCCTTTTCCCACACAGCCCAACTTCGTTCTGTGTCTGTTAGTTTTCTAGATAAATATGCACAGGGCAGCAGCTGGCCTTGGGGGTTCTTCTGGAGAAGTACAATGGCCACAGCCACATCACTGGCATCTGCTTGAACAATAAATGGCCTGTCAAGGACTGGATGCTGGAGCATAGGCTCTTCCATGAAGAGACACTTTAAATTCTCAAATGCTTTTTGACAGTCCATTGACCATGCTAGTGGCTGAATTAGTTTCGGCTTCATGGGAGGGGGCCCATTTTTAGTAACTCCATCAAAGGAAAAGCTACTTCTGTGAAGGCTGGAATGAATTGTCTGTAGAAGTTGGCGAAACCTAGGAAGCTTTAGAGTTGTTTGTGAGTGCAAGGGGGCTGCCAGTCCAGCACAGCTCTCACTTTCCCTGGCTCCATCTCAATCCACTCATTTGACACTTGGTAGCCCAGGTAGTCTAAGGAGGTCTTATGGAACTCACATTTTGACAGCTTCGCATAGAGTTCTGTGGCTAGGAATTTTTTCAGTACTTGCCGCGCTAGTTTGACATGCTCCTCTACCATTTTGCTGAATATAAGAATGTCATTCAGATAAACTAGGACTCCATTATACAAATGATCATGCAGCACTTCATTGATTAATTGCATAAAGACTGCAGGGGCTCCCTGGAGCCCAAAAGGCATGACTTGGAATTGAAAATTTCCTAGCGGACAATTGAAAGATGTTTTCCATTCATCCCCCTCTCAAATGCACACTCTGTAATCAGCTTCCCTTAGGTCTAGCTTAGTAAATATTTTGCTCTTTGATAGGTGATTCAATAAGTCTTTCATGAGGGATAGTGCATAGGTGTTTTGCACACACAAGCATTTATTCCACGGAAATCAGTACAAAGCCTCATCCCCCCATCTTTCTTTTCCTTAAACAGCACTGGGGCAGCTACTTTAGATTTTGCGGGTTCGATGAAGCCTCTGGCTAAGCTGGTGTCAATGTACTTTCTCAATTCAGTCATTTCCGCGGGTGTCATGGAGTACATTTTTGGCTTTGGTAACTTGGCTCCCAGCTCGATTTCAATTGCACAGTCAGTTTGCCAGTGAGGTGGGAGGATATTGCATTCCTCCACACTAGAGGAGGCCAAGTCTCTGTATTCTTTATGGACTGAGGGATCGGCTCCATGGAGGCAGTGGCTGTTTCTAATGGTTGGGGGCTAATTGGTACCTGGCATCTATCAGGTGCAGTGGGCCAATACCTATTATGATCTTCCTATAGCCATCTTCCCATTTGATTGTTGGAGCCCATTTGTCAAGCCAGGCAAGTCCCAATATGATGGATTTGGTCATTTTGGGGCTACAACGAACTGTATGAGCTCCTGATGCCATCTCATTTTGAGCCTAACATTTGGGTGGCAGGGGCTCCACCAATTATTGTCCTATCCACTTGTTCAAAACAAATTGGGCACGCTAAGGGCTGTGTCTTTATTCCTAATTGTTCGACAATGGAAAACCCAATTATGCACCTGGTGCAGCCCGTGTTTATCATCACTTCCACTTCTCCCTGCATCCAGTCTCTGGTACTACCAGTTTAATCTTTATTGCAAAAGGGCAAATGACTCCATTCACCATCAGGTTGTTTTCTCTGCTGGCAGTCCCTGGAGAAGCTTCTCTGGCTGGAGGTTCCTCACCTTCACCTGTAGGAAATGGAAACTGCCATCCTAAATTTTGCTGGTTGGATGAAGCTCCTAGCTAGATTTTTGTTCACAAAGCTTCTGAGCTCCTCCACCTTCCGTGGAGTCATTCAGTACATCTTTGGATTTGGTAATTTTGCCCCATGCAATATTTCAATGGCACAATCAGCAGGGTGATAGGGAGGGAGTACGTCTGATTCCTGCTCACTAAACACTTTAGCAAGGTTCTGGTATCCTTTGGAATGCCCAGCCCCACTCATTTACAATCAGCTAGTGCATTCATGGGTTCTAGTTTCCCCTTCCCCACCAACAGTGTTCTCCCAACTTTGTGCATTGTCCCCATTCCTTGCAATCTGCCTGCTTTACTTTTCCAGTGCTACTTGTCCTTCCAGTCAACTTCTGGATTCCATTTTTTCTACCATGCCAACTTCAATAATATAGTCTCTGCCATTTTTTTAAAATTACATTTATATGCCGCCCTTCTCCGGAGACTCAGGGCGGCTTACAATTTTTGGGGGGATACAACCCAGTGTGCTCAGCAATAGCCTTCATTCCATTGTATATGCCTGCTTATTACTAAGCAGCATTTTTAGAAAGTCAGCTTATTGCCCCCAACAATCTTGGGTCCTCAATTTACCTACCCCGAGAGGATGGAAGGCTGAGTCAACCTTGAGCCTGGTGGGATTCGAGCCTACAGCAGTTGTAGGCTGCTGACAAGGAGTCAATGTTTTGGTGGCTACTATAAGCTGAATAGTCTCTTCCTGGCTCCCTGCCTTCAGGCTCACTGACTCAGTTAGGTATATGGTAGGCACACACACACACCATGAGTGAACCATCCACTTGTTCAAATTTCATAGGCTGTCTCATAGGCATCTTAAGTCTCAGTTCCATCTTTTCCACAGCTCATAGGCAGATCAAGCACCAGGTGAAACCTGGGTCTACCAAGGCAGTGAAGACCACCCCCCTTGCTCCTGAGTCAGGCACTAACATCTCCACCTTGCAGTCAAAGGGGTAATAGTTCCACTTACCATTGGATCCTCCTCTTTGTTATCACTCTTGTGGAGCATCAGGTTAGACAGAATAGATTTTGGCGGTGATAATGTGAGAGAAGGGAGGGAGGGAAGGGAAGGGAAAGGAAGGGGTGGCTTTTCTGACTTTGAATCAGCATTGACTTCTCCTTGAGAGAAGGAGGGGAAAGGAATGGAAGGGTTGTGTGACTTTGAGTCAACATTGACTCCTTGTCACTGCATGGAAAAGTCCCTGTAGTTTTCTTAGTGTTCTAGATTTTAGAAGTAGTTTTCCATTGCTTACTTCCTTGGGCTGAGAGAGAGTGCTGGCACAATTGGCTTTGTTCCTAACTAAATTTTTCTGCTCCTAGTTCACCATGGTCTCCCAAATTCTAGCCTGATGCCTTAACCACTATCTCAGACTAGGTGTCTTAGACTATACCATCTGAGACAGGGGTTGTAGTTTAAGCCATTCATGAAGCATCAGGTTAAATAAATCTATTCTTGCACAGTTACTATTTCTACACATTGAGCATCAAAAAATTCCCTGTGGACAATTGTTCGAAAAGATCTTGGTTTAACTTCATTCTCTTCAATAACTGGAGGCTCCCCCTCTAAACCTTTCTGAATGTTTTATTGTTTCTTTTATAACTGGTGTTGAGTTGCAGTCATCTTTCTTTTCTTCTTTCTTTTTCTCTTTCTTCCCTGGACTTAGCCCCAGAGAACCTAGGTTTTCCTTAAAAGGGAGAGGTAAAAAGAAAAAAAAAACCCTTGTTTTAACAATCTCTCAAGCTTCAAAGTACAACAGCAGTTTAAGATGCTTGTAGGAGACTTAGGTTATGACATTAGTTCAATAGTACAATTGAACTCAACAATAATATAAAAAGAAAATACAAACCTTATTTCATAAAGAATGTTGAGACTGCAGGAAATTCTTATTAGAATGGGAATCATTCCTTCTGGGTGGCAAGGAAGAGGCCTTGGTGGCTCAGCACTTAAGATCCAGCTGCCTACAATTACTGTAGGCTCGAATCCCACCAGGCTCAAGGTTGACTCAGCCTTCCATCCTCTCAGGGTAGGTAAATTGAGGACCCAAGATTGTTGGGGGCAATAAGCTGACCTTGTAAAAATGCCGCTTAGTAATAAGCAGGCATATACAATGGAATGAAGGCTATTGCTGAGCACACTGGGTTGTATCCCCCAAAAATTGTAAGCCGCCCTGAGTCTTCGGAGAAGGGCAGCATATAAATGTAATTTAAAAAAAAAAAGGAAATGCAGTTTAGTTGATCTGTGATGAAAAGTGTTATATATGTAGGTTTGAATGTTATTGGTTTATTTGAACTGTTCTTGTAAAATGTCAAATGGTATTGGTTTAAATAGTGCGGGAAGAAACCCTGCACTCCCATTGGCTGGCAACTACAGCTGCAGGCTATAAGAAGCAGCCGTAGCCCAGCCAACTCAGGTCCATTCGAGCTGTAGTCACTGAATAAACTCTTCACTGAAACTCTTCGTGTCTGACTCTTCATGCAAACTTAACAAAAAGACTTTTATTTCCATTTCTTTTAACAATCAGAGAAAAATTATGCTGTGAATAATGTCTTCTGAGGGAATTAAGATTCATGTTTCAACTTTTATGTTGTTGCTTTGTTTAAGTATGTGTGCAGTTGGACTCTGGACTCAAAGCAATTATATTTTTTTAATTTACTGCTCTTTCTGCAAATTTTGTACCATGTGTATGACCAGGATGAACTTAGAATTAAAAATAGCCCAGCATCCTTGCCATTTTGCTGTCTTTTCCACACTGAACACTAAAAGAAGGAATGGGACAGGGGATTTAAAAATGCATGCAAGAAGATGCGCTCCAAAACCCTTCTCAAACATTCTATGTTCAACATGTTAAGATCTGCAAGAGCACCAGATGTTTATAGATGGTGGGAAAAGACAATTATTTAGTCCCTTTCCTTTCCTTTATTCCTTGATATAAATGTAATGCCTCCAGAAAGTTTCCTTTGTTTCCCCTGCAAAAAAAGATGATTGAGCCACTCTTTATGGCAGAGCCAACCTTTTTGGTTCTGCAGACCAAGGCAGTGATGGCATCAGCAGTGGGGGGGTGGAATGGTTTGTTGCATACAACCTAAATCCCACACATGCCCAAATGAAGCTTCGTGTTTTTGCTTGCCACTTCAGCAGCCCAGTTCTCAACAGGCCATGGCCCAGTAGCAGTTGGAAACAATGGCCCATCCTTTTTTTTATTAAATGGACGGAAAGCATGTGTATGTCTACTTTGAGTTGAAAAAGTGACCTAAGAAGGGTGAAATCACTGGAAACAATAGGATTTTTATTCCCTATTATGAATTAGAGTATAAGAAGATTTACAAGTGTGAAATGCCACACACATAGCAAAGCCTGGTTAAAAGTAAGATCTTACTATTTTGTTAAAACAAATCTACTGCAAATGGGACATTGATTGCACCATAGAGAAGGTAGGTTTTAGTTTGGTGGTTGCAATCCTGTGCTTACTTTCTTGTGAGTAAATTTCCAGTCTAATATCTAATTCCTGTCTAATTAGAAATCTAATTTCTGCTCCAAAGTTCAAGGAGATTTACTGTCTAATTTGTGCATTGAATTATGCTGAAAGAATTTTTTTTAATTACATTTATATGCCGCCCTTCTCCGGAGACTCAGGGCGGCTTACAATTTTTGGGATACAACCCAGTGTGCTCAACAATAGCCTTCATTCCATTGTATATGCCTGCTTATTACTAAGCGGCAATTTTTACAAGGTCAGCTAATTGCCCCCAACAATCTTGGGTGCTCAATTTACCTACCCCGAGAGGATGGAAGGCTGAGTCAACCTTGAGCCTGGTGGGATTCGAGCCTACAGCAGTTGTAGGCAGCTGGAACTTAAGTGCAGGCAATTAACAGCCTGAGCCACCAAGGCCCTGAACATTCATTCATGTTCAGCATGCTCACTTCTCCCTGTACTTTCATATAGAGCTCTTGATTTTATGCCTTCCTCCATCATCAGTTAGGCATCAGGTATAAGCATATTTATTACCATTGATACAGAACAGATTTTACCTTTTAAACATTGTGTTAGATATTTTTTCAGTTGTGTGTGTTTATTATGTCTTCAGTTGTTAATGTTTCTTTTGCTCAATATTAGATGGTTATTTAATGCCAGCCTAATTGTTAGAATTATATCTCAGAGTAAATTACTCTTAGTAAGGCATTCTTTAGCATAGCATGTACATATGCGTAGAGGACAGCAAGAAATGGTGATCTTTTTTCTATAAATGCATCTTCACTTACTTCTCAACCACACTGAAATGATTCTAAAAATTAAGACAGAAAACCAATTCAAGGTCCAGTCACAAGCAGGGGTGGGATTCAATTTTTTTAACAACCAGTTCTGTGGGCATGGCTTAATCGGTGGGTGTGGCTTGGTGGTCATGCGACTGCATGAGCGTGGCCAACTCAACATCACTCATGTCAAGGGCATTTCTCACCTGGCCTCTCATGACAGTGGGGATGCTGCAATGGTCATAGGTGTGAAAATTTGTCATAAGTCACTTTTTTCAGTGCCATTGTAACTTTGAATAGTCACTAAATGAACTGTTGTAAATAAAGGATTACCTGTAGAAAAATACAAAAACCTTGTTTGCTTGCAAAAAGCTGCCCTAAATACCAATCATTAGATTAAAAATACCTGCAAGCCAGAGTTACAAATCAGAGCACCTTGAGGAATTAAAATAGTTAAAATGCAGTGATAATTATCAGCAGCCAACTCTTGCTCATAAAGTGAAACCCTTTAGCAGAGAGGTCATTTAAGCTCTCCAGAAAGAGCACACCCAGGAGAAGTAATCCTTAGATCCATTTGCACCACTTAAAGATACCAGCTGGTCTCACTCACCTCACAAGATATCCTAAGGAAATCATCCAGTTTTAAGGAAAGGTCACATGCCCCCCAGAAAGGCAGTAAAAAATCAGTGCCAAGCTTGCATCCTGCCTCTTGGAAGTTCACCCCAAAAGGACAGTGCCAGATACCACTAAAGCAGTGAGGAAGACCTTCTCCCCAGATAGAAAAAGAAACCATGAGGCAGGAAAAAATTCAAACACAATACAAATAATTAAATCACAACAGTAGCTGTTGCTTGTTGAAGCTGAATAGGGAAAATTATCCCATCAATAAACACAGGATTAAATGTCACCAAGCATAGAATTAACCTTCACCAAAAACCAGTTTTAGACCAAAATTCAGAAAGGGTATGTAAACTCACGTTTGAATATCAATCTTTCTAACTAGCCAAGAAGCCTTGCTGAATATGACTCATCTTGGTTCCTTGTCATTAAAAGCTTCTTTCCGACAGCTCTGCTTCATTATTCAATTATTTATTCAAAGTGCTGATGGTCCAGGGAAGTATTTCCTCCCAACAGCAACCCTTTCCCTTTAAGAAAGTCAAGCCCCAGAAGCTCTGGAGACAGGAAGTCTAGGCATACTGGCAAGAATGTAATAAGAGTGGAAAAAAACAAAAGGAGATTGTTTCTAACTATTCATTCTGCAAACTGCTTAGAAAGTTAACAAGGGGTTCTATAGAACTGGTCAGAACCAGTAGAATCCCACCCCTGGTCACAGGGAAGATAAAAATGGAAACTTAATATTTTGGACCACTTTCTGGAAATATTGTGTGCTGTGCAGCATACTATTAAGATATTAGAGCATCTTACTGTAAATTTGAAATGAGAGCTTTGTAGGTCTGTTGAACACTGTCAACGTTTCACAGTTGGTTAGGCCAAGATATTGAAGCAAGCAAGGTGTTTCTGTAAGCATGATAGACCAAAAGAATCTGAAGCTTAGTGGCCTTGAAATTTGCACTTTCTCTTGGGAGGCGCACTAGTCTCATGAATAGTGTATAAGGGAAAGGAAAGGTTACAACCTGCTTAGATGTGTTTCACATTCTGGGTAGCTCTGTTTATCCAAATATCAGTTTGTTCCTTAAAATTCTGGCAGAGATTTATATTATTGGAGGACAGGATGGATAATGAGGGGGCAATTTTCCTATTGTGCAATAATGCCAATGGTGGGGGGAGATGAAAAGCCATCATGAAGGGTTAGAAAGAAGACCTTTATTTTCCTGTAGTTAGAATTCATAGGCACTACTTCACTGATGGTCCAAATTGTAAAGAGACTTAATATGAAATGGAAAAGAGCTGACCCTTTTCCAAGCTGGAGCACATTCTCTTGGTCCAAGAGGCAGCTTTCTTCCTTTGGTCCTTTTCTGTGTCTATGGAGATTTTCAGTCATCCAGGTCATGATTGTCCCAAAGATGCTTTTTCAAGAGGCAACTGGACTTTCTGGTTTTTCTTTGAACACATTTTGCTTCTCATGCAAGAAGCTTCTTCAGCTCTGACTGGATGGTGGGGATTGGAAGGATTTATATTCCTTGGAGACAGATGGTCATTTGCTTTCATTGTTGCATTAAAGAATGCAAAGTGCTAATGGACTTCTCTATTTTTCTTTATTTTCTGATTTTTCTTCTTTTCTGCATTTTCTGTTTTTTTTCCTTTCTTCTTTTTTCATTAGTATTATTTTTCATTATAATGTTTAACAAAATTAATATAATTTATTAATAATAAATATCTAATCAGTTAAGGTGTACAGAATTAAAATATAGTTCAAAACACAATAGGATATGTACAATAATATTAAAAACAGTAAACATGAGGTTTATTTGGATGATGATATACTATAATTTTAACATAAATTATATTGCTTTCAGTTAATTTTTAGCAACACTCAAGACCTATTATGAATAGACACATATTGGATTGCACTGTCAGTTCAGATAGCTTCTTCTTCAAACGTGAATTTTTCTATTCTTTTGGTTTTCAGAGGGAAAACACCATCAGTTCTGAAACTGCCGTTACAGTTGGTGTCCAAAAATTCATGCTCTGCAGTTCATATTAAATGATGCTGATTCAGAAAAAAAGGAACACTCATATCTGAATGAGTTCCTTAGGGAGAAATATACCCCCCACTTAGAAAATCAGCTACAAACTTTTCTCACACACTAAATTCCAGTATGCACTGGAATTCTTTTCATGTATAAAATTTCAAAGTATATTTTCCTGTCCTGAAGGGTATAGGTGCCACTGTTAGGCTTCAAAAATAATATACAGTAAGATTCCTGTTTATGCAAAGAAATTCCCCCACCTCATTTCTATAAAAATGAGGTCCAGACTCTCATACCTTCCCATCCAAATCCAAATCTGTTTTTCTATTGTAAATGGCTAACAGAAAAAAATTAAAAAATTTCCAGATACAATTTCCACAAAAAGCCATAGTATAATGTATACACACATACTGTACATGAATATACTAAATATAGATAGGTAGAGAGAGAAGAGATAGCATAAGTGTCAGTTTGTATCTTTGTGTGTGCTCATGTGTTTACTATAATTTTAAAACATTAATCCATCAGAGTAAAAATCAACAAAATAAAAGCAATTGAAAAAAATAATTGTTTATGATGCAATTATCATGAACCTTATTTGTCTTTGAATCAGTCTTGACTCTTGCAGCTACTTAGAATGAGTAGCAGCATTTCCAGAAGTGATTTGCCACTGCTTTCTTCCTATGGCTGAGAGGAAGAGTCTGGCTCCAAACTGACCCATCTGGCTTTCAGATCTAATGGTAGAACAGAGCTCAGATTTCTCTGTTCCTATTCCAGGGTCTTAACCAGTAGTCCAAACTGAAACTATTTGTATATTTAAGTGCTTATTGTATTAGCACCACGGAGAGGGAGAAGGGAGGAGGCTTCATTTCTTGAGAAAGTTATTGAAATAGCAAGACAAAAGTGCCTCTGCAATATTCAGTGCTGTTTTTTATGATGATAAATAAAGTAAGAAAATAAGCATCCAGGTCACAGATTCAAATCTCACCTACCAATTGTCTTCTTAATAGGCAGCAGATTCTTACAGTTTCTTTTATTAAAAGTATACATCACTTTCCTAAGGCAGTATTCAGTTTTCCTACTTTTTTTTAGAAAGTTTGTGCAGTTTTTGTTCAGTTTGCAGAGTTTTCATCTGTAGGATGCAATTTAAAGAATAATTTAAAAGATCTCAATCTTCTTTCTGTTTTTTATTACTATCATTTTGTTTTCAACATCTTTTATTTATAAAGTAACAGGGAAGAGAATTTATTTGAACCATGAAGACTGAATCTTTCCACAATATTAAACAAATGTATTATTTAATAAGATAAATTTATTTCAAGCTAGTTACATTTTCCTAATGTAATACAACTTAATAAACACAGCTGTTTGGTATCTTAGTTCCTGTGGCCTATCCTTATCTTATCCTATCATCTCTCTCTCTCTCTCTCTCTCTCTCTCTCTCTCTCTCTCTATCTATCTATCATCTACTATCTGTGCCCCTCATCTTCTTACTCTTTCTTCCAAGATCTGCCTATTGATCTGTAGAGGCAGTCTCCAGATGTCTTTTGTTTAGTCAACAATTTAGTTTATTGATTTAATTCAAACAACCACGCTTGAGAAGTATACTGTGAAATTTCTAAGTCCTATCAGCTTCTTAGCTGGAGTGGTAAAGACAGAAGGGGAATTACATTGTTTCAAGAGACATTTAGTAAAACTTCACTTCTGAATTCATCTTTGTAGTAATTTGGGAGTTAAGATGAACCAGTTGAAAACCATGATTCATCCTACTCCCAGAAACTTATCTAACTTTCATCTTATATTCCCCTTCATGGATTACTGCCTTGTCAGGGCGAAGGGGCTTGCATAGCTCAATGAAGCTATGAGCTATGCCATGTAGGGCCACCCAAGATGGACAGGTCATAGCAGAGAACTCTGACAAAATGCGATCCACTGGAGAAGGAAATGGCAAACCACTCCAGTATCTTTGCCATGAAAACTCCATGGACAGTACCAAAAGGCAAAAAGATACGATGCTGGAAAATGAGCCCCTCAGGTCATAAGGTGGCCAATATGCTACTGAGGAAGAGCAGAGGGCTAGTACTAGTAGCACCAGAAAGAGTGAAGTGACTGGGCCAAAGCCAAAAGGATGTTTAGCTGTGGATGTATCTGGTGGTGAAAGGGAAGTCCAATGCTGTAAAGATCTATGGTGAACTAAAATGGACAGGAATGGGTAAATTTAATTCAGATGACCATCAGGTATATTATTGTGGGCAAGAATCTCTCAGAAGAAATGGAATATCCTTCATAGTCAATAAAAGAGTAGGAAAAGCAATATTGGGATACAATCCCCAAAATGACAGAATGATCTCAGTTCGAATCCAAGGCAAACCACTCAATATCACAGTAGCCCAAGTCTATGCCTCAACCACTGGTGCTGAAGAGGATGAAATTGACTGGTTCTATGAAGCCCTACAGCACCTTATAGAATTAACACCAAAAAATGATGTCCTTATCGTCATGAGGGATTGGAATGCTAAAGTAGAAAGCCAAAAGATAACTGAAATAACAGGCAAGTTTGGTGTTGGAGTACAAAATGAAGCAGGGCACAGGCTGATAGAATTTTGTCAAGAGAATACAATGGTCGTAGCAAACACTCTTTTCCAACAACCCAAGAGATGGCTCTACACATGGACATCACCAGATGGTCAACACAAAAATCAGATTGACTATGTGCTCTGCAGCCAAAGATGGAGAAGCTCTATACAGTCAGTAAAAACAAGACTAGGAGCTGACTGTGGCTCAGATCATGAGCTTCTCGTTGCAAAATTTAGGCTTAAATTAAAAAAATAGGGAAAAGCACTAGGCCACTGAGGTATGAATTAAATCATATCCCTGATGAATATACAGTAGAGGTGACAAATAGATTTAAGGAATTAGATCAGATAGACAGAGTGCCTGAAAAACTATGGATGGAGGTTCGCAACATTGTACAAGAGGTAGCAACTAAAACCATACCAAGGAAAGAGAAATGCAAGAAAGCAAAATGGCTGTCTGAGGAAGCTTTGCAAATAGCTGAGGAAAGAAGGGAAGCGAAAGGCAAGGGAGAAAGAGAAAGATACACCCAATTGAATGCAGAATTCCAGAGAATAGCTAGAAGAGATAAGAATGCCTTCTTAAATGAACAATGCAAAGAAATAGAAGAAAACAACAGAATAGGGAGGACCAGAGATCTCTTCAAGAAAATTGGAAATATAAAGGGAACGTTTCATGCAAAGATGGGCATGATAAAGGTCCAAAATGGCAGGGACCTAACAGAGACAGAAGAGATTAAGAAGAGGTGGCAAAAATACACAGAAGAACTATAAAGAACAAGCTTAACATCCCTGATAACCACAATGGGGTGGCCACTGACCTCGAGCCACACCTCCTAAAATGTGAAGGAAATCTGAGCAACAACAAAGCTAGTGGAGGTGACAGTATTCCGGCTGAGCTATTCAAAATCTTAAAAGACGATGCAGTAAAAGTGCTACACTCAATTTGCCAGCAAATTTGGAAAACTCAACAGTGGCCACAGGAAAAAGTCAGTTTACATTCCAATTCCAAAGAAAGGCAGTGCCAAAGTATTGCCACCATTGCACTCATTTCACATGCTAGTAAAGTTATGCCTAAAATCCTACAAGCTAGGCTCCAGCAGTATGTGGATCAAGAACTACCAAAAGTACAGGCAGGATGTCAAAGAGGCAGAGGATCTAGAGGTCAAATTGCCAACATACGCTGGATCATGGAGAAAGCTAGGGAGTTCCAGAAAAACATCTACTTCATAACTATGCTAAAGCCTTTGATTGTGTGGCTCACAACAAATTGTGGCAAGTTCTTAAAGAGATGGGAGTACCAGACCATCTTATTTGTCTCTTGAGAAACCTATATGCGGGTCAAGAAGCAATAGTGAGAACTGGACACAGAACCAGTAATTGGTTCAGAATTGGGAAAGGAGTCCAGCAAGGCTGTATACTGTTGCCCTGCCTATTTAACTTATATGCAGAGCACAGCATGAGAAAGGCAGGGCTAGATGAATCAAAAGTTGGAATTAAGATTGCCGGGAGAAATATCAACAATCTCAGATATGCAGATTATACCACTCTAATGGCAGAAAGTGAAGAGGAACTAAAGAGCCTCTTGATGCAGGTGAAGAAGCAGAGTGCAAAAGTTGGCTTGAAACTCAACATTAAAGAAAACTAAGATCATGGCATCCGGCCCTCTCAATTCCTGGCAAATAGATGGGGAAGAAATTCAGGTAGCGACAGATTTATTTTCTTGGGCTCTAAGATCACCGCAAGTGGGAACTGCAACCAAGAAATTAAAAGCCCCTGCTCCTGGGGAGAAAAGCTATGGCAAATCTAGTCAGCATACTAAAAAGCAGAGACATCACCCTGCCAACAAAAGTGCATATAGACAAGGCTATGGTTTTCCCAGTTGCAATGTATGACTGTGAAAATTGGACCATAAGAAAAGCTGAGTGCCAAAAAATTGAGGCCTTTGAATTATGATGCTGGAGAAGACTTTTGCAAGTCCCTTGGATTGCAAGGCTATCAAACCAGTCAGTCCTAGAGGAAATCAACCCTGACTGCTCTTTAGAAGGCCTGGTCCTGAAGGTGAAACTTAAATACTTTGGCCACCTAATGAGAAGGAAGGACTCACTGGAGAAGAGCATAATGCTGGAAGAGATTGAAGGCAATAGAAGAAGGGGACAACAGAGAATGAGGTGGCTGGATGGAGTCATTGAAGCAGTAGGCATGAGCTTAAATGGACTCAAGAAGATGGTAGAGGACAGGAAGGCCTGGAGGAATGTTGTCCATGGGGTTGCTATGGGTCAGACATGACTTCACAACTAACAACAACTTCTTACAGTATATTGTTATCATTAAAGACATGACTGTAGAAGCAGAATAATTGTGAAACCCCTTTAGGTTTGGTTTGGTTCTGATAAATTATGAGCCTTGGTGGCTCAGGCTGTTAATGCCTGCTCTTAAGATCCAGCTGTCTACAATTACTGTAGGCTCGAATCCCACCAGGCTCAAGGTTGACTCAGCCTTCCATCCTTTCGGGGTAGGTAAATTGAGGACCCAAGATTGTTGGGGGCAATTAGCTGACCTTGTAAAAATGCCGCTTAGTAATAAGCAGGCATATACAATGGAATGAAGGCTATTGCTGAGCACACTGGGTTGTATCCCAAAAAATTGTAAGCCACCCTGAGTCTTCGGAGAAGGGCGGCATATAAATGTAATTAAAATAAATAAATAAATAAATAAATAAATAAATAAATAAATAAATAAATAAATAAATTTATAGTTGGTATTTTGCACTTCTTGTCAGTTGCATTCTATTACAGCTGTTTTTAATTATGCAGGGGTTGGGCAGCCTTGAAATTTGACAAACAAATGATTTATTTTGACAGACAGTAGTTTCAGTGTTTAGGTTTTCAGTAAAGCATGTCATATATGAAGCTCTCTGATAGCATTAATATACAATGCTTAGAAATGACATCAGAAATGTATATTATCATATGTGATACTCATGTTATGAATGAAACAGCATGCATATTTGATACATCATGATTCATTACATAATTTTGCCATTTGTGAGATATTAAAACGTGTCATTTTTGATATTATGGTAGGGGGTGACTTTTTTTTCTCTTTAACATCTGCCAACACTACTGTTATTCTTATATTTTGGATGAAAACTACCAAATTGATCTATTTCAGTTCAAAACTATGTCTATATAATCCCACTGAAGAAGGATTGTAATGGCACAATGCCTAGTAACTCCATTCAGCTAAATCCTATTAATTTTGCCACAGATGTTTTGTAAGTTAGTGATGAAGATGATAAAACTCATGTTCACTTTCATTCCATGTGCAGAATTCTAACATCAGAATAGGGCTGAGGTTTAGCCCTTCAATGATAAAAAAGCTAGAGAATTACTAACATTTTTTTATATAATAATAAACTTCTATTCAATTAGTAGACAGTTGTATTGTCTTTATTTAAGCTGGAATATCCTATATTTATCTATGTTTGAGGTTTTTTGTTGCTGGTTTCTAATGGGTAATGAAATAATACAGTATACAGAATTACGTTGACTACTGTAATACAGATGAATCACTGGGGAAGAGTGAAATGCTAATTAATAGATTTAAGTCTATTGTCACAAGTCTGTGTTTATTGTTTTTGTGTAGTATTAATATTTTGACAAATTCCAGGGCTGTTGTCCCTATTAAACCAGAATCATTGTAAACACTTTTAATAGTCTTTACTTGTCATCGAAAAAGCTGTGACTGCATAAATAGCCAGATATTATTTTTATCACCAATTTTTGATCTAGCACAGAATTTCACATGTGGCTAGCTAACATGAACCTCTATCCTCTCCTTTCATATTCCTACCTCTCTGTGACAGAATCACCAGTGCAGTGCTGCCAGCAAGCAATCGTATTCACTTATCTGTAATCCCTGATTCAATAGTCTACATCTGAGCGAGTTACCATATTGAATTAACCTATAATTAGGTTTGGGGTTTGGGGGCTTAAAGCAGTGATGCAGAACTTGTTATAATCTGAAAGCAATACTAAACTTTGAATGCCATACCAAGGCCTGTGATCTGGACAAATAAAACATTTGATTTAATTTAGGCCTAAATAAAATTAATCAAATATAGTTAATAGTGTTATGCCCCTGTGTTTAATGATGCCTTCTTTGTATCACTTTAACAAGTTACCATTTGGTGGTCATCAATGGAGGTCATTGGGGGCTACCTGCAGGGTTTCAGGACTACATGAAGTCCATAGGTCTCAGATTATGCACAACTCATAGGAATCAAACCACTTTTTATAACTGAGTAAAAAGTATACCCAAACATTGTGGTTTATTCTGCAAACTATGGATGAAAAATATGGCTTAAATTTATTATTTTATTCTACTGCACTGAAAAAGTTGGAAATTAATGCTTTCTTTTCTTCACATTTCTCCTTCCCCTTCTTTATCCTCTCCCATGTCTCTATTATCCTTGCTTTTATTTGTATTTTCTTTTATGATGATTTCAATGCACACACACAAACATACACAGCATAATATAATATGTGAACCCAACTTTTTCCAGGTATGGGAGTTGGAAATTTATTTGAACCAAGATGGGTTTATTGCTGATTTCCTTGATTGTCATAGTGTGCTGTTGTCCTTGCCTTTAGTTTTTCGTCTTTTTCATTGGTTGCACAGATTTTACATTTTGTCAGCCATCCAGAGTCAGGTTTGTAGGATGAGTGGAATGAAAATTTATTGAGATTATCAATAAATCAATGCATGCAATGCAATGTAACAGGGGTCCCCAATTCACAGGCATGGACTGGCAATGGTCCATGAAGTGCCAGGAACCAAGCTGTTAGACAGAGGGTGGAGGGAACAGGCAGGACACCAGGTGTCATGAAACAGCTCTTTAATTCAGCTACAGTAAAACATAGCAAAGAAAAGTGCACCTTAGCAGCTCCCTTTAAAGGAGCTGTCCGCATTCAGCCACTGACACTTCTTCATTTTCCCACCCGGAAAATAAACCAGTGAATGAAGTCTTGTGTCAGACTTCACACCTATTGAATATTCAACACCCCTCCTCTCCTGGAGAAGCGTATCATCTGTATTTATTGAACATAATCACGCAGGTGTCAGCGTTCCAGCAAACCTCCATTCCAATCAGTAACTCCGAGACAAACCTATCTCAAAAGTACCTTTATTAGAACACTAACTGGCACATCTGTGGAATCCCGAATCTGAAAGTTTTCAGGCTTCCCACAATTTCCCAAACTTCAAATCTACCCCCCTTTGGCCGTCATCACATCACATGGCTCAATCACGATCCGTCCAAAAGTAAGATCCTTATTTCATCCCGCGCCATACTCAATGACTTTGAACTAACCAAAGGATTTTATTTTGTCTACTTAGAGCTACTCAATTGAATCCACCCCCTCCCACTTTCTCAGGCTTGTGGCAGTGTGGAATATGGCTTCCAAAGCTGACAGGTGTCCCCCTTGAGAAAATCACCTCCTGAAAGAGATAATAAACAAAACACAACCAGGGGTTAATGCAATATCCTGAACCCCCTCTCCCCCCTCAAGGGGACCCTTTGGTTTTTCAGGGAATTCATAATGGAATTGGTTAACCAATCTATCCGCATGTACATCCCAACTTTTTACCCAAGTAGCATCTGACAAAGGGTAACCTTTCTATAACACCAAATATTGTAATCTCCCTTAGTGTAATCTAGAATTGAGGATTTTCTTTATTTCATAATGTGTCTCACCCTGTATGATTAAAGGTTTGTGGGGAGCTGTTGGTATCAGCCTTAGATTTGACCCTACAGCAGGTTTCATAAACTACTATGGAACATGGGGTGTATTTTCCCCAACAGCTGTGGGAGACTTAATTGGACTGTCACTGGATTGATTATTTTTGAAATAGGGAATGGACCCAAGAATTTAGGGCTCAACTTCCTACTGGGAAGTTTCAACTTGAGATATTTAGTTGACCAAATACTTTGTCCCCTGTTTTAAATGGTGGTTGGAGGGATCTATGTTTGTCTGTTTGTTTTTTATATTCCTCAGCAGCTTCTGTCAAAGCTTTTTTTGTATCCTCCCAAACTTTCTTTAATGAGTCCATCCACTCCATTAAGGACATGGATGTTGGGGGTTCCCTAGGTAACCCCTGCATAGGGACAAATTCCATGCCAGTGTTGATTTGGAATGGAGTCAAGCCTGTGCTGCTGTGTACTGTGTTATTGTAAGCAACTTCTGAATGGCAACAGCTCTGCCCAGTTCTCCTGTTGATGATTTACATAGCATCTAATGTATTGTTCCACCATGGCGTTCATTCACTCTGCTGCCCCATTGCATGCAGGATGGAATGCTGAGGAAAGCCCTTGGTCCCAATGGACTTCAAAAACTCCCTCCAGAACTTAGCAGTAAACTGTACACCTAGGTCTGAGATCACTCTATGAGGTACTCCGTGGAGCCTATAGATATGTTTCATGAACAGTTTTGCAAGTTTCTTAGCTGAAGGTAGTCCATTACAGGCTATAAAGTGGGCTTGTTTAGAAAATAAGTCAATAACAGTCCAAATTACAGTAATTTCTCCACTCTCAGGTAACTCTATGATACAGTCCATCACAATTTCTTCCCATGCCTTCATTGGTTCAGCTACTTGTTGAAGGAGGCCAGTGGTTTTTCCAGTTCTGTGTTTCATCATGGCACAAATTGAGTAGCTTTTCACATAGTCCTTGACATCAGTTTTTGGCCACCAGAACTGTCTCCTGACTAAATGCAGGGTTTTTAAGAACCCAAAGTGTCCCTTCAACCGTGAGTCATGGCTATATTTCAGTACCATTAGTCTTAGAGTTTTGGGTACATACATTTTGTCCCTTTCAAGCCAATCCTTCGTTCATTGTCAAATCGGTTTGATGTTCAACAAACCAGGGATCGGTCAAAAAGGCTGCTTTCAACTCAGTTGTCAATTTGTCTTCTATGCACCTGACTTCAGTTGGCTCCCTCACTTCAGTTACTTGGCCTCAGGTGGTTGCTTCCTGCAGGTTGGGTTTTATCATACCTTTACTACCTCCTCCTGGTGACTGTGGGGTTTCCTCAACAGGATGTCCGCCAGTATGTTTTCCCCTGGGATATATTTCATGTTAAAGTTGAATCTTTTGAAGTATTGAGCCCAGTGGACTTGTTTAGGTTATAGCTTTTGAGGTGTCTTTAGAGCCTTGAGGTTCTTATGATCAGTCCACACCTCAAAAGGCTCCTTCACTCCTTCCAGGAAATGCCTCCAAGATAGTAAAGCCCATTGCACTGCAAACACTTCTTTTTTCCGAACTGGCCACCTACACTCTGTGTCTGTCAACTTTTTGGACACATAAACACAAGGCATTAGCTGGTCTTGAGGGTTCTTCTGGTGAAGAATTGCTGTGACAGCCACATCACTAGCATCAGCTTGGACTATAAAAGGTTTGGTCAGGTCCAGGTGCTGGAGATTGGGCTCAGTGGCAAATAGGCATTTTAAAGTTTCAAAAGATTTCTGACAGTCCCTTGTCCAAGCAAGGGGTTGATTGGGTTTTGGTTTGGTCGGGGAAGGCCCAGTTTTCAATAACTCTGTTAAAGTGAGGGCAACCTCTGCAAATGAAGGAATAAATTGTCTATAGAAATTTGCAAAACCCAAAAAGCTTTGAAGTTTACATGTTTTTGGGGGTTGCCAATCTAGCATTGCTTTCATTTTTCCAGGGTTCATCTCAATCCCCTGGTTAGACACTCGGTAGCCCAGGTAATCCAGTGACTCTTTATGGAATTCACATTTTGACAGCTTTACATATAACTTGGTGTCTAAAAGTTTTTTCAGCACTTGTCTGACCAATTTGACATGTTCTTCGATGGTCTAGCTGAATATAAGAATGTCATTCAGGTAGATGAGGACCCCTTTGTATAGGTGTGGATCACTTCATTGATGAGTTGCATAAATACTGCAAGGGTCCCCTGGAGTCCGAAAGGCATGACTTGGAATTGGAAACTACCCAGAGGGCAGTTGAAGGCAGTTTTCCATTTTTCTCCCTCTTTTATGCAGACTCAGTAGTAAGCTTCTCTCAGATCTAGCTTGGTAAAGACCTTGCCTTCAGACAGGTGATTTAATAAGTCCTTCATGAGGGGGAGGGGGTACATGTTTTTATGCACACCCGTTCACACCTCTAAAATCCACATATCTTAAGCTGCCATCTTTTTCTTTAAACAGTACTGGGGCAGCCAACCTAGATTTGGCAGGCTCAATGAAATGTCTGCCCAAATTGTTATTGATGTATTTTCTCAACTCAGTCATTTCCGCTGGTGTCATGGAATACATCTTTGGTTTTGGCAGTTTTGCCCCGGTTACCATTTGTACAGTCACCATTTCCCTCAACTGACTTGCTCCATTTACTTTTTTAATAGTGACCGCTGACTTCTGCGAAGCCTCGGTAGCCATGGCTTCTTTTAATGCGGCTTTGAATGTGATGCTCAGCTTGGCTAGTAATCAGCTCTGCAGAGTTAAATCTCTCAAACCCAAAATGAGCCTATCTCTCATTGCCTCTTTGGTGTTGAGGAATATACATTTGGCTCGATCTCCCTTAATTTAGCAACAAATTCATTGATTGTTTCTCCTTCTCACTGATCCCTTCAGTAAAATTCATGTCAACTTACCAAAGAGGATGTCTGCAGTGCATAGTGAGCTTCCAGAGTTTTTTCAAGTGTGGTCTACATTAGCATCTTCAACTCTACAGGTGCCAATAAAGCTTTAGCCATTTTAAAAACATCAGGTCCACAATGGGTTAGGAAAATTGCCCTTTTCCTATGTTCTGATAATTCTAGCATATCATTGGCTTCCAGGAACACATGGAATCACTCAATATATGCTTTCCAGTCTTCCTTGGCTAGGTTGAATGGAGCAGGCAGGATGGGTGGCAAGGACATATTGTAATGGCCAATTTGGTTTGATGGCCAATGATGCCACGTGTTCAGCTATGCCATCCTTTGTTCTCTTTGTATCCCACCTTCATCGCCAGTATCAGATAGAGGGTGGAGGGAAGAGGCAGGACACCAGGTGTAGTGAAACAGCTCTTTAATTCAGCTACAGTAAAAACATAACAAAGAAAAGTGAACCTTAGCAACTCTCTTTAAAGGGAGCTGTCCGGCACTTCAGCCACTGACACTTCTTCATTTTCCCATCTGGAAAATGAACAAGTGAGTGAAGTCTTGCGTCAGACTTCACTCCGATTGAATGTTCAACAGTAGGTATGCAAACAAGCAAATCCCATCTGCGTGCACACATGTATGCACCGTGTGAAATCATGCCCCCTCCCAAAAGGTTGGACGTCACTGCAATTCTATACCAATACAAATTTGCTTAAGAAGGGAGAAATATAAATTCATTCCATAATGGAACAATGCCTGAAGAAGCTCCCTTTTATGTGGACTGTCTGCAAAGGAACAGAGAATGGAAACTGCAGTTACTCAGATCTGTAATTAAATGTGAGCTTATCTGCACTGGATCTGAGTCACATGTTACTGAAGTCAATATAAGAAAATAACTCTTAATAGTGTGTCTATTTAGCATGGTGGACCTTAAATACAGTGTGGCCATACCTTCTTCTTTTTTTAAGACATTATGTTTTATTTATCTCCTCTAAATGGTTAGCTTGAAACTATAAAAAGAACCAAAGACATACTCATTGTGATTTTGCTTGCTTTGATGCAAACATTCTAAGTATACCACTCCCATGCTTGTTAATATTTCTAATTTAAAGGCATTTTTTAAATAATTAAGCTGTTTAAAAATTGCTTGATTGTTTTTTTAATCCTAACACAATATAGGAGAATTATGAGAAAAACAACTACAGTATATTTTACCGTCATAATGAAATCTATCTTTATCAGGACTCTCTGCACCAGAATTAAAACTAAAATATTTTTCTTAAAGTCTTTTTTTACAACATGGTAGCCATATAAAGCAACATTTCAGCTGTGACATTGAAAGGACTTAGGAGACTGATGTCATCCTCACTCTATTCTGGGGTTAGAGGATGGCTATAACTATGCTTTCCTGCCTCATTTCAAAATTGATGTCCCCTAATTGGTACAAGCCATATTGTTTCACTGTTGCTTTAATTTGATCTGGGCAATATGTGAACTCTTATCAGGGGTGGGGTTCAAATTTTTTAACAACCGGTTCTGGGGGCATGGCTAGGTGGGCATGGCTAGGTGGGCATGGCTAAGTGGGCATGGTCATGTGACTGGGTGGGCGTGGCTTCTTCTTCTTCTTCTTCTTCGATGTTGCGCATGCACAATAAGGACTGACTGGGCGGGGAGGGGAGGGTTGGGTAGAGAGGGGCAGGCCCAGCCAGGGGCACGATTTGCCAATTCTCTGAACTGCGCAGAATTGTAACAATTGGTTCTATAGAACCGGTCCGAACCGGTAGAATCCCACCCCTGAACTCTTATTGGATGCTTTTCAGAGCTGCCAGCAAGATCCTCCCTTATCACTGGTTGCCACTGATCACTCCATAGCTATTTTAAGGATATCTGTATCCAGAAAGAGGAATAGGTCCCCTGTGCTTTCAAGGACATTTTGTGGCTTAGTTTTCTATCTATATTGTCATACTTTTAGAAAAACAAATATTATAAATAATATATAATAAGTACTATGCTAGACAGGAATTCTTTCTGTAATCATTGCCTTTGATGAATGTAAATGCATTTTTGCATTTGCACTGGTCTGCAAAGAGACATAATTTGGGATTTCATCAGACTCAAATTCAGATGAGAAAGATGGATACAAAGTTCAAATCTGCATTTTCTATGTTTAAATTTTAACTTTAATTATACCTTTCTAGATAATTTGTTTCCTTTAGGCATTCTAATTTAATGTGTTTGTCTGAAGAGTTCAATTCTGACTGCTTGAACAGACAGGATTTAGATCTGAGAGTTTAAAATAGTGTTTCTCAATTAGGCAACTTTAAGATGTATGGACTTCAGCTTCCAGAATTCACTAGCCAGCATTGAAAAGTTGAAGTCCACTTATCTTAAACTTGCAAAATTTGAAAAACAATGATCTAAAGCATGTGCGTCAAACTTGATTGCATCACGTGACATATAGTGATGTATCATGATGCTTTTTTCCTTTCCAGAGATGGGGCGGACATGGCTGCACATGACGCATCCAACCCATGGGCCACCAGTTTGACACCTCTGATAATGTGTCAGAATTAGCAATGTCTCTTTAAAGGGTCACATTAAGTTGATTCCCTAAAGCATTGGGTTCCCCCCCCCAATCAGGGACATGGTGAATTTCAATGAGTGAAGAAATGAATAAAATGGCTGCCTTAACAAATAAGTGCTGTGCATATGTCAGGATCAAGCTGAATCTCCTGGATGATTTTCAAAATATGAATAGCCCTAGTATTTAACCCAAATCTATCCCATACACACAATGTTGCACACATTATAGATATTGTAGGAGTATAGCCATGTTAGGCTATGGCAGTCAAAAGCTGAATTGAATTGAATTGAATTCTTTATTTGGCCAGTGTAATTAGACACACAAGGAATGTGTCTTAAGTGTAGAAGCTCTTGGTGTGCATGCAAAGCATTATTGTTGTTGTTATTATTATTATTATTATTATTATTATCATCACTTTTATTCAATAAACATGAAGCTAAGTCAACTGAACATTTAAAAATGTAGCACAAATATCATTGACTGGTGCTAATGGTTGATTACAGGTTGCTGCCAGCATCCCAGGTATCAACCAAGTATCTTCTTGAAATGTACAATGTTCCAAGTAGTATTTTTGCAGTTCTACTGGTGTTATTTCTGGAAGTTTCATCCATAACCATGTAGTTTCGATGGCCAGTCACAATATTTTGTGATTTTTTTTCCAATTGTTTTTCTTTGACTCTGGCGTCTCCTGGTACAGCAATATCAATAAATTGTATGCTTTGGTTTTCGACAACTGTGATATCTGGCATTTTGTGTTCCAAATGACGATATGTCAGTATTTGAAAGTCCCACAAGAACTTCACCTCATTTTCAACATCTTTTTCCACTTTATGTCCCCATAACTTTTCAGATACAGGTAAGTCTTGGTGGCTCAGGCTGTTAATTGCCTGCACTTAAGGTCCAGCTGCCTACAACTGCTGTAGGCTCGAATCCCACCAGGCTCAAGGTTGACTCAGCCTTCCATCCTCTTGGGGTAGGTAAATTGAGGACCCAAGATTGTTGGGGGCAATTAGCTGACTTTGTAAAAATGCCGCCTAGTAATACAGGCATATACAATGGAATGAAGGCTATTGCTGAGCACACTGGGTTGTATCCCAAAAATTGTAAGCTGCCCTGAGTCTCCGGAGAAGGGCGGCATATAAATGTAATTTTAAAAAAGTCATATATTTTACATAAAGTCCAGTGGATTAATTTAGCAACTTGGTCATGTCTAGTTTTGTAATCAGTTTGCATGATTTTGCTGCATTCACATATTAAGTGTGAAACAGTTTCAACTTTGTTATTGCAAAGTCAGCAGTTTGGATTGTTAGTGGATTTTTGTATTTTCACTTTCATGGCAATTTGTAGTGCTTGTTCTTGTCCAATGTTCTTGTCCAGTGTTAAACCTTCCATTTCTTTCTTGATGGTTCCCATCTTAAGCTATGCCCATGTCATGTTGTTATTACATTTTCCTTCAATGTTTTTCAAGTGCTGTCCATGCAAAGCTGGTTTTCCATCCATTTAATGTCATCCAGCTGTTTTTCTTATATATTTCGTATTTTGCCTTTATTTCTGTTGTTTTTATAATGTTCTCCATTTTCAAAGCCTACAGCAATTTTTCTTTTTCTTTTGAAAAAGTTTTTTTATTTTTTAACTATTTAAATACATCTTTGCGAGAACAGTGTGGTTCCAGGTTTTACATTTTAAATCAGTCATATCCATAGTCACTGATACAGCTTTCTAATATCACATCGTTATCTATTACCAAACTTTCTTCTTTATATTCTCATACAATATTTTATATCAGTCAATCAATCTTCCTTGATCATTTACTTATATTCAACATGTTTACAGTTTAGTCTACTCATATCATTTCATTAATCATTCAAATTTTCATCTTAGTTTGATAGAGAAAATAGAAGAATATGGAATGGTGGCAGGTTTAAAATTAATAAAGATAAAACAAAGATCCTAACAAAGAATATGTTAGCAAAACGTAAGAAAGAGCTAGAAGATATATTAGAGATCCAGATCACAAGTAAGGTTAAATACTTAGGAATATATATTACATCAAGATGTAGTACACTGAAAGAAGATAATTATATTAAACTTAAACAGCAGATAGCGACAGATCTGGAAAGGTGGGAAAATATGCAATTATCTCTTATTGGTAGAATATCAACAGTTAAGATGAACGATTACCTAGAATTTTATATTTATTTCAAATGATACCAATTAGACTGGGGAAAGAGTTTTTGAGGATTTAAACAAAATGGTATCAAAATTTATATGGCATGGCAAAAACCAAGAATTAAACTTAAACTATTACAAGATGCAAGGTTAAGAGGGGGTTGCACTGCCCAATTGGGAATTGTATTATCAAGCTGCAAGTCTGATGTGGGTGAAGGAATGGATAACGCTGAGAAATAATAGATTATTAACTTTAGAAGGTCATGATTTACTACTAGGATGGCCTGCTTTTTTATGGTATAAGGGAACTAAAAAGCAAGGATATTTTAGAAGGCATTATATTCGAGAAGCCTTGTTTTTAAACTGGGAAAAAATTAAAAAACAACACTATATACGAATAGTATCTACTATTGAAGCTTTTTCATATCTGCTGCAGCAAGTCTACAGCACTTTACTCGTTGTCCGAGGTTCCCTGCTGATGTTGTCCTGGGTTCCGCAGGAGGAACGAGTCTCAGCCTCGCCGAGACAATTTAGGGGGTCCTCGCAAGGACGAAAGAAGCCAAATAAGAGACACCACACAAGAAGTTTCTAAAGATGAGAAAGCACGAAGTGCCTGGGGTGATGTTGTGTCCCCCGAACAGATCGCAACAGTCTCTTTTATTAAGCAGATTTAGCAGGGAGGGGTAACTACAGCAAGGGGGGAGCAGTTTGTGGAAAGTTACCAAACAACGTGAGTCTGAGCATGCGTATCAACAAAATACCACCTGGTTTACAAGAAATCACAAAGTCCAGCGGAATAGAAACCAAACTCAGGGAAAACAAAACTTAATTAGAGGAGGCATGCAATTGGGTACTATAACTCAAGTCTGTTAGACACTAGGTATTTTGCACTTCTGAAAGGAATGCGATGGGAGTAATACACATCAATTGTGCCAGGCTCCTGTTATCTTGTAGCTCTTAACAAGGGTATGTGATGTCACATTCTTTAGCTGTGAGGCCTGGAAAAACATAAGGTACCATATAACACCATTTGGCTGTGAGGCCTAGGAGAACATGAACCAAGGATATATCCATATCTCCTCTGTTTTTATTTTTTTTAAGATGGTTAATAACCTTCTAAAGCTAAGACATCCCAGGAATCCCCTCCGGGAGATCCCAGAGAGCATGCAGCTTTTCCAAAGGAAAAGTTTCTGATTCAGAGTCTTCATCAGACTCAGAGGCTAATTCTAAAAGAGGTTGTTTGAATTCATTTTCAACAGTGTGCTTTAGCAAGAGGACATCATCACTAATACCATTTAGTCGGTGTTTCAAGAAAGCTAGAACTCTCCCATGACACATGGGCCAATTGTACATGCAAGGAGCAACAAAATCAGAGGACCGGCTAGGGCCGAGAGGAGGGTGGTCAACCAGGGAGAGAAGTTGAACATTTCCTGGTACCAAGTGTGGGATTGGGAACTCTCTCTTTCTCTATCTTTTAATCGGGTATTTAATTCAGCCATAGAGTCAAGCACAATGCCCGAGCTGTCGGTGTAAAAACAACATTCCTCTTTCAAGGCGACACACAGACCGCCCTGTTTAAGGAATAGCAAGTCCAAGCCCCTTCTATTTTGCAGGACTACTTCGGAAAGAGAGGTGAGGGATTTTTGGAGGGCAACCATAGATTGCTCAATGCGTTCGAGGTCATCATCTATCTCAGCACTGAGTTTGCGGATGTTTTGGTCAGCCACGATCATGCCTGCGATCCCTGTAGCCGCACCAGCGGCTCCTAGGCCCAGGAGAAGGGCCAGGGTCATGGTAGTAACCATTTCCCGTTTGGTTCGTGGAAAGTACTGAAATGTTTCCATGCGAGAAAGGAATACATTGTTGGAAAAAACAGACATTTTAGGGAGAAGATAAACCTGAATGCAAAAAGCTCTTTGTGTGTGTAAAATGTCACCACTGACACATGCAGTAGCACCTGTAGAGCAGGCCCAAATAGAGCCATTGGAAGGAATAAAGAACTGACCGTGTAAACGTTTGAAAAGGTTTGCAGTAGATAGAGTAGTGTACATAACAGCCCACCCTTCAGCGTTAAACCCTAGCCTTTCTTTTGGTAAATAGATAGTGCAGAAAATATAGGCATCTGAGGTGGCATTGATGCAAAAGTGAGAAAGGTTAGAGGGTACATACCCAAGGCAACAACCTTGACCTTCAATTGAGGATACCGTTATAGAAGAGTTAGACCACCTGCAAGCAGCATCTGAGGTACTATTGGCAAAAGGTAAGGCAGAACCTATGGCCTCATAAAAAGGGGGTTGAGAAGACAAACATAGCCAACACTTACTATCATTATTAGGAAAAGCATGGGCTGCCACAAGGGCATCATGCGCAGAGGAGACCAAGGACACCAATGGGTTGTTTCTTTTAGTCAAGGGCTTTAAAAGGGCGAGTTGACTTGTTTGTTTGGGCCCACAGGTGGGGATGTTTCTAAGGACATGGATAGACGGATTATGAACATATTACCTGGATGACTGGATGTGGACTTATCGTTCATCCTTCCCCCCCATTTTTTACCACTAAACCATTCAGTAATTGGAAGATTTCTTCCGTGAGATGTAAAAGTAACAGTCATAGGGTTAAGGCGCGCAGCAGGCCCAATTGGAGCAGGAATGCCAAGGCAAATTGTTATCAGGGCCTAGTACAGCTTTGATATAGTCAGTAGTATAGGGAGCAGTCCACCAAATTTTCCAGTTGACACACATTGCCAGGACTTGCAATACCAATCAGAGATGGTTCCACATTCATCTAGGTGGGAGAGATCAGTAAGATGTCCTGGGCAAATATACAGGCCTGGACCAATGCTCCAGACATCCCGAGGGAAGGTTCACATTTTGTTTTATGTTTAAATCCATGGGCGACCAGCATTTCAGCAAAGTCAAAGGAAAGTGTAGGAAACCAAGGCCACAGAGTTCGATTAGAGATGGAATGAAGGATGCTTCCTTGGAAGTCAAAAATAGTCCAAGTATAATTAGCGGGACGATGCAGGTTCTGCTGTATGCTGGAATAGGAGCGCCAAGCGGAGAGCTGCAGGGGTAGAAACATGGGAGAAAGGCAAGGAGAGAAGGGAAACTTTCATATCAAAAGATCTTTCTTGCTTTGGGAAAAACAGGGAGCATGCATAAGAGCCGTAGTCTTCAGATGAGATGTTAAAAATTAACAGAGAAGTGGAACAGGGAGAGGATATAATGTAAGTATTGTTAGAGGGATGGATAGGATATCCATTCTTTAGCCAAGTCCACTGAGCTGGATGCAGGAAGGGATGGCGTTGTCTGCAAACAAGTTCCCACGACCCCAAGAGGGGTTTGCACTCTACAATGAGGAACTCTTATATAAGCACTTAAACGTTCAAGGAAAGTACATTTAGGAAGAGAGGAAGAGGCATTAGAGACAGAAGAGGCAAGAGAGATCAGGGATAGGATCAGAAGGATCTTCATCTTTCTTTTTTGGTTGATCGAGAAGACAGGGGCGGACACAGCGAGCTGGAACCCACAAAACTCGATCAGGCAATTGAACTGCTGCGTAGCCTCTTCCCCAAGTGATCAGTTGAGCTGGACCTTTCCAAGCTGGATCTGGAAGATGCCTGTAATAAACCAGAGGACGAGAAGGAGGGAGGAGGAGTGGAGAAATGTCTCGAGGCAGCAGTGGAGGCAGGAGATCCAGTGAGGTTAAGAAAATTCAATGAATACAAGCTAACATTTAATACATTTTGCAACGCCGGGAGTGTCGGGGGCTGATGCCTTTGACCCCAAGTGTCTGTCCAAGGCCCGTTTAAGAGTCAAATTTGCCCTCTCTATAATGGCCTGGCCTTGGCTATTGAAAGGAATGCCGAATTTATGGATTAATGACCAGCGATGGCAAAATTGTGCAAAGGCAGAGCTCGTATAAGCTGGTCCATTGTCAGTTTTAGAGTTTTTGGACATCCCAACGCTACGAAAGTCCAATACAATGATTAATAACTTGTTTTGCGGTTTCACCCTTTGCAAAGTTGCCATGATGAAACCTGAATACGTATCAATGGAAACATGAATGAATTTCCAAGGGGCAAAGGATGGATATTGAGTTACATCCATTTGCCATGTCTCACAAGCACTAGTACCCTGGGGTTGACCCCTTGTGGGATAGCAGATGCCTGTAGACTGCATGTTGGACATTGCTGAATTATGGCAGAGGCTTCTTGATGGGTAATACCAAATTGCTTGACAAGAGCCTTTTGTTCTGATGAAAATAGTCATGGCTTTCTCCTGCTGTTAAGGTATACAGACAGGAGGACGGGTTGGTTTTACATGCCTCATCTGCCATATGATTTCCTTCTGATAAAAATCCAGGAAGATGTTGATGACTTCTAATATGTGCTACAAACAGTGGATGAGCACGGAGATGTAAAAATCCTGGAGCTGTAAAAAAGTCTCATTAAAGGGACAGGGGTTGAGGGAGAAATGTAAGCATCATATATACAAGAGACCAGATGTGAAACATACAGACTATCTGTAATAATGTTAAGGGGCTGATTGGGAAATATTGAAAGAGCAAGATTGAAGGCAGACAATTCTGCTTGTTGGGCAGAAGACTGAGCTGAGGTAGTACGAGTCTGCCAATTGTCCTGTCCTTTAACCTGCCAGACACAGGCACCTATAGATTTTGAGCCATCTGTGAACACAGTGAGGGCATCTTTGATGGGAGAGGAACTTACAGGAGTTGAAAAAAGAATGGGAACAGTTTTTAAAATTTGTAATCGAGGATCAGGAGGAAGATGGCATGAGAGAATACCATTCCAATCCTCCAAAGCATTTTGCAATGCATCTGATGTTTGAAACAAGGATTCCCATTGACTTAATTTAAAAGGCACATACAGAGTACTGAATTCTATACCCATAAGAGCCTTTGTACGTCTCCTCCCTTTTTCCAAGAGAAGAGCTATTTGTAAGGCTTTAGTGGTGATTGAAGCCTTAGGAGTGTGTGCCAAATGTATCCATTCTAAAATGTGCATTTTCTTTCCATCAGTTAATTGAAAAATGACAGCAGTCAAAAGAGAAGGAGTAGGTAGGATAGCAAACAAAAGAGGCTCATTAGGCAAAGCTCTGTCGACCCATCTCTGGGTGAGAGCAGTATTTACTAAAGACAAAGCAGTCTTTTGATCTTGTGTTAAGACAACAGTGTCTGAAGGATGTTTAAGACCTACTAGAGCAGAAAAAGAGGAGATAGAACATGAGTTGAAACTGAGAGATAAGGTCTGGCCCAATTAAGGGTTCCCAGATACTGTTGGAGTTGAACAAGTGTGGTTTTGTCTGGGAGATGTAATGTAGGGAGAACAGGCGTGGCAGCAGATGCCATGAGCTTATGACCCAAATACTGCATAGGATACTGGGTTTGGACTTTTCAGGAGCAACATGAAGACCAGATCGAGCCAAAATAGTATACAGAAAAGTAAGAGTTTGAGAAACAGTGCCTTTGGACCATCTGCTGCAATTAAAATATCATCCATGTAATGGTAAACCAAGAAGGTAGGATATGCATCACGATAAGGCTGTAGGGCCTTATCAACATAATATTGGCACATTGTGGGAGAATTTATCATGCCTTGAGGAAGGGCCTTCCATTGATATCTAGTAGTAGGCCTTGAATTGTTAAGTTGAGGAATGGTGAATGCAAAAAGAATTCTGTCAGCAGGAGCCAAAGGAATAGAAAAGAAACAATCCTTCAAATCTATTACTACCAAGTCATAATTGTGAGGAATTAAGTTTGGATTGGGGAGACCACATTGTAAAGGTCCCATAGGCTGAATTATGGCATTAATTTTTCTCAAATCCTGCAGAAGGCGGTATTTCCCATTTTTCTTTTGATTACAAAGACAGGAGTATTATAAGGGCTAGTTGAAAATTCAAGATGTCCCTCTTGCAGTTGTTGAGCCACTAAATCCTGCAGGACTATAACCTTTTCCTGTGACATGGGCCATTGATCCACCCACACAGGGATAGGAGATTTCAAAACAAGAGATAAGGGAAGAAGACATAGTATGAATTCAAGGGATAGTTAGAGTAGCATGAAGTTGAGACAAGAGATCCCGTCCCCACAAATTAGTATGCAAGGGCAGGATGAAAGGTCGAAGGAGAGCAGTGATAGAGGAGTGGGGGGTAGAAGCAGACAACCAAGAGGTGCTAACCTTAGCAGCCTGAGCACCACCCACACCTTGAACAGTAGAAGCGTCAGAGAGGCCAGGAGGGGGCCATTCAGCTGTGAATCACTGAAACATCCGCCCGTGTCAATAAGACCTGAGAAGGTGCGGCCGTTGAGAAGAATGGAAATTATTGGCTTGGCGTTTTGCAGGGCTGTTGGAGAGCAAAAGAGAAGGATGATCAGGTGGAGGCAAGAGAATGAGAGTAGCAACAACAGTTTCAGCCCTTAGAGAAAAGCATCGATCACCGATCGCAGCCAGAGAAATGTTTTTTAAAGAGTCTGAATTATGCAGAAAAGGTGCAGCAATAACACCTTCAAGGGTAAGAGAAGAGTTGGGAAACAAAAGAACAGGAACGTCTGAAGGAGTGGAGCAAGAAGAGAAACTTTTAAGGGCATGGTGAAGACAGAACCAGGGTCATCATAAACAAAATCTTCAGAAAGGTAAACAGGAAAAGCAAGAGATGGATTAGTGGAGACAGCTTGTAAATCAGCCTTTGAAGTGGGGCTAGCTGAACGCCCTTAATTAGTTTCCTGCTCAGTTTGAGAAGGACCCTGGGGCAGTTGCTAGCCCAGTGAAAGCCTTTACGGCATCGTGGGCAAACAGTTCTTGGTTTTGCAGGAGTGGGTTGGGGGAGGACCCGGGCGCGCGCGCAGACTCCTCGCCGCCGGAAACGACATTGACTCTTGAAATGACCAGGCTTTCCACAATTAAAACAATTACCATGCTTAACAACAGGAAAAACTTGAGTATTAGAGGCAGGCATGGAAGAAGTTATAGCGGCTGCAAGAGCAGACATATTATGAGAAGTAGTTCCCACCACACGACAAGCCTGCAAAAACTCAGCAAGAGTAACACCTGGTTTCCCAGACAAGGGCTGAAGTACTTTCTTACAATCCTCATTAGCATGTTCAAAAGCCAATTTTATCAAAAGCTCCTGGCGAGCAGCCTGATTTTGAATTTGTCTTTCCAGTGCTGTTTGGAGCCGGTTTATAAAGGTAGTATAAGGCTCAGAAGGTTCTTGAATAACTTTCAAAAAGGTTTGATAGGCTTGGCCGTCTGCATCATCCACCTGCTTTAACGCTCCCATGGCACAAAGGCGGATGATTGCAAAGGCACGGCGCGCAATTTGCTGCTGGCCAAGGTTGTAAATTGCCCAGTCCCTTTATATGATCAGCCAAGACTGCACCAGGCAAGCCTCGTAAGATCTCAGCATCTGCCAATTTATTATATTCAGAAGACCAGATGACAAATTGGGCAGGTGTTAATAACATGGAAAATAAAGACTTCCAATCATACAATAACATCACAATATTAGTATCCATCAGAGAATCAAGCAATCCCATTACATAGGAGAGTGAATTCCGTGGAAGTAACAGCTTCTTTTAAATTTTTAAGCATCCGCACATTGATGTTCTCATGGAGTCCAGCACCCCGGTGGTCATAGGGTAAGCTGAAAGGAGGTTCAGTTTTTAGAGAAAGAGAGGAAGAAGCAACCAAGGCAGAAAAAGTTCCTGCAGCCATCTGTATCCTCGAAGGAGGAAAGAGCGCTGGGAGCAGAAAGAGCTGTGTCTGCTGGGGAGCAGAGGCAACTTCAGGGACAGTAGGAGACTCACGGAGGTGGAGAGATCTTTGGCAAGGATTCCTCCATTAGAAGAAAGCGAGCAGCAGAATCAGTAGAAGGAGAGTTAGGATAGAGGATGCCAAGAGCAGCCATAACGGCCCGCCAAGTCACTAGGATATCAGGCGGAGCTCTAGGGTGTTCATAGAGGAATTTTCCCACGCGCAGCCAGATGGCCTTCTTAAGGGAACCTTCCTCGGATAGACAGGGCACTTCTCATGAATATAGGATAGAAAAGAGGTAAGAGATTCTTAGAAAGAGGATAGATAGTGGTGCCATTAACCTTTTGCAAACAATTAGCCTTCTTCACCAGAGAATAGAGCTCATCCCTATGCATTGACGAGTCCCTTGAGTTTGAGGAGCCCATTACTTACGTGTGCACTTTGTCGCGTCCGGACGGGTAAGCAATGAGGGTGAAGGTGCACCACCCTAGCCAATGGTCGCGCCTCTGGACAACTCAACAGGTTCGGACGGCCCCCAGATGCTGCAGCAAGTCTACAGCACTTTACTCGTTGTCCGAGGTTCCCTGCTGATGTTGTCCTGGGTTCCCGCAGGAACGAGTCTCAGCCCTCGCCGAGACAATTTAGGGGTCCTCGCAAGGGCCGAAAGAAGCCAAATAAGAGACACCACACAAGAAGTTTCTAAACATGAGAAAGCACGAAGTGCCTGGGGTGATGTTGTGTCCCCAGACAGATCGCAACAGTCTCTTTTATTAAGCAGATTTAGCAGGAGGGTAACTACAGCAAGGGGAGCAGTTGTGTGGAAAGTTACCAAACAAGCGTGAGTCTGAGCATCGTATCAACAAAATACCACCTGGTTTACAGGAAATCACAAAGTCCAGCGGAATAGAAACCAAACTCAGGGAAAACAAAACTTAATTAGAGGAGGCATGCAATTGGGTACTATAACTCAAGTCTGTTAGACACTAGGTATTTTGCACTTCTGAAAGGAATGCGATGGGAGTAATACACATCAATTGTGCCAGGCTCCTGTTATCTTGTAGCTCTTAACAAGGGTATGTGATGTCACATTCTTTAGCTGTGAGGCCTGGAAAAACATAAGGTACCATATAACACCATTTGGCTGTGAGGCCTAGGAGAACATGAACCAAGGATGTATCCATACATATCCAATAATATATAAAAAGGAACAATTAATTAGATATGGAGAGATTTTAAATGAAAAGGGTGAACTCAAATCGATGCAAACACTACAAGAACAAGGAATAAAAATGAATTGGTTTTCATACCTGCAAATACAATCTAGATATGATGAGGATGTTAAGGTTGAAGGTATTTATAATAAGCAAACTGAATTGGATAAAATTTTGATGGATACCAATGAAAAAGTATTTAAAAAACTTTATGGACACTTATCGGAAGTTAAAATGGAGGAGGTTAAGGAAACAATGATTGCTTGGGGAAAAATTTTTGGTTATGGGATAGATTTAGAGAAATGGCAAACATTATGGGATCAGAACTATAAAATGACAATGTCAACTGCATATAAAGAAAATTTGTATAAGATGTTTTACAGGTGGCACTTATCCCCGAGAAGGATTGCAAGAATGTTTAAGGATAAATCGGACAAGTGTTGGAAATGTCAGCAGATAGCAGGCTCCTATTACCACATGTGGTGGACTTGTGCTGATGCAAAAAGATATTGGACTAAAATCCACACGTGGTTGGAAAAATGACACAACAACATATAGACTTGAAACCTGAGATATTTTTACTGGGAATTGTACCAGAGACATTCAGCAAAGAATTGAAATATTTGCTTGTTAATGTATTTAAAGCTGCTAGAATTGTATTTGCTAAAAATTGGAGAAATGACAAGATACCTGCGCAGGAGGAAGTGATGAAGAAAATTTTGGACTGTGCCGAAATGAGCAGATTAACATTCGAAATTAGAGATCAAGAAGAAAAACAGTTTTACAAGATATGGAGTATGTTTTATCAATGGCTAGATAAAAAAGCTTGGTAATATATGGATATAATGGAGATAAATTAAACTGTTGAATGAAAATATAATATAAAGATTATAATATTGTAGAGAGTTAATAATAATGATATTGGTTAATAGAGGAGATAATTTAGGTAATGTATGAATTAAAATGTATAAGTTTCTTTTTTTTGAGATTTATCTAAATAGAAAATGGGTGGTTGTACCTTTCTTTTTTCTTTCTATTACTTTGTTTGCATTGTATAGTTTTTTTTCTTTTCTATAATAGAGAGTATTGATGGTGAGGAGATGGCACTGAGATTTGTGACCGACCAACACACTTGAAATTGTTATTGGTTTATGTTTTTATGTTTGTTTGTTTTGTTTGTCTTTGGAAAATAAAAAAAAATTATATAAAATTTTTTTTTCATCTTAATTTGTATTATCCCCTTTCCAATATCATTACATTTTTCTGTGTCTCCTTCTCTCTAACTTCTTATTTTTGCACAAATATATTTTTCATCTATTTTCTTTAGCCAACAATATAACAATATACTCTCATTACCTTGTTCAAGTGGATAACAAAATATTTAATTCATTAAAACATTCTAATCAATCTCTAACTTCCTTGATCATGTTTCTTATGCTCACCATGTTTACAATTTAATCTAATCATACCATTCATTGATCATTCAAAATTTCATCTTAATTTATATTATCCCTTATTATGTCCCCTCAATATTACATTTGCCACTGTTGTGTATATTTTATTTTCTGTATATTTCCTTCCCTCTAACATCTCATTTTTACACAAATATATTTTCTTTTAGCCAATAATATCAACCTTATAAGATTATAACCTCGTAACCTTATGTGAATAACAAAATATATAATTCATTAAAAATATTATCCTACTACATGATTATGTCTATTCTCTGTCGGGCTCCACATAGTATTCCCTTTCATATCTTAAATATTAATCACTTTTATCTTCCATAAACATTTGTCTGGCTTGCTTGGTTAATCTATTATAAATTCTTATTTTCATGTCTATTCAATTTTAATTATTCTTATTCTAGCTCTTAGTCCAAACTCCTCAAAATCTATTTTATATATTTTACCACTAAAATACCTCTTCATGTGGAGTCCCTTCTTTTCCACTTCTAACCATTGTCTCTAAGTCTCTCTTTTATATTAATTTGTCTTTTCTTTGCTTGCTTACCATTTTCTGTCATCTTTTGGCTTTTCCCCTTAATCCTTCCTCTATTCTTAATCAGTTTCTGATATTTTTTTCTCTCATTTCTCGAAGTTTATCCCCACCCACTTCTGATCTCCTTTCTATAATTTCCTAGCCATTTCATTTATTAGCATTCCAATCTCAGTATTCCTCCCCCTTATTTATTACATCTATTTATTGCTCTATTGCTTTTAAAATTTTAAGTTCTTTACATTTCCCATTTCTTCTTCCCTCTTTCAAGTCACCGCTAACTCAATTCTTTAATCTTCTTTGTTATAGTCTTTTTGGGGTAGGTAAAAAATAAAATGAATTCTTCTCACCCTTTTTTGAACACCATTCCCAGTGTCCGCTCCAGCACTGTGCTTAGATGTTCCTCAGCTGTCCCAACTCTGTAGTGGCCATCTTGGTCGTTCTTCTCTCCATTATGGCATAGACAGCAAGCTTGGGGTTTCCATGGGGGAGTTGTGTTCTCCCCGGAACCTCACCAGGCACCTCTCCTTTGCTTCGCCACCCTACAAGGCGGCTATCAGCTCTGTCTGGAGCCCACAAATGGCGAGAAGCCAGCACAGGAATGGAAATCTCCGTTCACTGCTTCTGGTATCATCTCGTCAGCCAGAAATCCCAGCCTGCAGCAATTTTTCTGTACTTTGGTTCACATAGTCATTTAAACTTTGTTTTTCTTCTTCTACAGTATGGATTTGCAATAGCCCTCTGCCCCCTATTCTTCTTGGCAAGTACAACCTGTCGATGTCACTTCGTGGGTGTAAAGCATGGTACATGTTCAATAGTTTACATGTTTTTCAGTCTTTCTAGTTCAGCCACAGTCCTGTTGATGATTCCAGCTGGATAGTGTATCACTGGAACTGTCCTATTAATGGCTTTAATTATGTTTCCAGCATTCAGTTTTGATTTTAATATTTTGCAGATCCTCCTGATGTATTCCTTTTGCATTGACTTTTTGACTTTTCCTTTCAATATGTTGTCTGCTTCCAATATGCATTCTTTGCTAATGCTTTCATGATACTTCCATTTTCCAATTCTCTTCCTTCTATTTTTTCAATTTTTCTTTGCTACATGGATAATATAGCACATTTTTCAAGTCCAAAGTTCTTTCTGATGTCGCTGTTGAATAGTTGAACTGTGCTGAGTATTGATTCAAGTTCAGTGGGGACTTTTTGCATTTTTAAGTCATCCATGTATAATAGATGGTTTATCTTGCCATGTTGGCTTGAGATTTGATATCCCAGTTTTGTGTTTCATAGGATTATTGTTGGTGGAATGAATGTGATGTTGAACAGTAGTGGCGAAAGTGAGTTCCCTTGGAAGATTTCTCATCTGCTGTCAACTTCACCAATGTTCTCCCCATTTGCTGTTAGAACTTTTTCCATTTTTGCATATTTGCTTTCAAAAATATACAAATATTTTTGCCGATTCCAAAGTTTTTCAGACAGGAGTCAAATGCCTTCTTGTAATCAATCCATGCCATATTTAAATTCATTTTTCTTTGTTTTGCATTTTTAGTACCATTTTGTCAATGAGCAACTGATCTTTTGTTCTTCTTGATTTTCTTATAATTTTCCTTTTATTCTACCAGATACAAACTGTTTTCCATCAGATGATTGAATACTGAATTTGCCAGTATTCTTGTAAAATTTGAACATTGTTGGCAGACAAGTAATTGGGCAGCAGTTGCTTGGTTCTGTGCTCTTCTGGATCTTTCATTATCAAGTATGTTCGACCAGCTGTTGACCATTCTTCACTTATTGCATTTTGAAGCATTTCATCAAATTGAGTGGTCATGAGGTGATGGAGAATGGTCAGGTGTTTTAGCCAGTATCCATGCAGTTTGTCCAGACCAGGTGCACTCCAGTTCTTGACCTTCTTTACTTGTTTTGCAACCATATCGGTTGTTATTACAATATTCTCCATTCTGTTTCGTGTTGCTTGTTTTTGAATATCTTTGATTCAGGAGGCAGTTTTATTGTATTCCATTAGGTTTTTCCACAGTTCCTTCCAAAAGTTCAAAGTTTTTTCTTTACATGGGTGAACATTAGTTTGGGCTCAACTTTCATCAAGTGACTGGTAGAAGATGTGTCAGTTTCTTCTAAACTCAGCATTTTCACGGTATTGTTTTATTCATCCTTTGTATCTTTTGATTTTCTTTGCTGTTGCTAATACACACTGTTTTAGTTCTTCCATGATTTCCATTATTGTTTTTTCTCCAAGTTGAATTTTTTGTGTAAACTATTTTTCAGCTTTTCATTCTTTAGTTTTCCTTCTTTCAAGTATTTCAATTTGCTGATATCTCCTCGTAGTTTTTTTATTTTATTTTCAAGTCAAAATTTCACTTTGGTGTTCCAGTGGGTTTCTTTTTTGGCATTTTATAACCCAATTCTGCAGTTATAACAACGGCTGTGCTATACATTAGTCAGTTTGTTTCACGTAGTGTGCTGGATGGGATGGAAGTTAAAATGTTGTTCATGGCATTTAGTAGATCTTTCACTCATTTGCTATGTACTTTGCAAATGGTAGGCAGTCTTTTTGTTTCTGTGTTTTCTTTAATGCGGGTTTCAATCTTTTCTTTCAGCATTTTAGTTAGATCACTTAGCTCTACACTTTCAAGTTTTTGAACAGGAGGATCTTCATGTTGGTCAGTTTGTTGGTCAGTTTGTTCAGGTGTTGGAACAATTTCTTCAGCCTGTTCATCATTATTCGTTGTTTTCTGTTTAGCCAATGTTTCTAGATTTCCACATCTGTGAAAACTTTATTACGGATGATGAAACATCTTTGATCCATTAATTGTTGTTCAGTTACATCACTTTCCGGGGGTTTTTCCTTCCACAGTTGCATCATTCTTTTAAAAAATCCCCTGGCTGTTGGTTCTGCCTGGTAGTAATGTTTGATGATTTCTTGATTTTCTTCAGTTGTCTAAGTTTTGTGCTTTTGTTCCAGATGCTTTATAGATGCACGCCCTGGTTCCCCAGCAGTAATAACTGAGCTCTGTAGCCCACTTTTTGACAGATGCCCAGGAGCCATAGCATCTGATGTGGCCCTTGTTGACCCAGGCGATGACTGATCTGGTGAGGAATGTTGTTGATTTCTTCTCAGCACTAGTGATGGTAGGTGTCTGGATTCATGGTGGCTAAACCAATACCGATTCATAGATCGGTAATCCCATAACCATAGGGACTGCACCTGATAGCTGTCCAGGCACATCCACAGGTGGTTATTATTATTTATTATTGTTGTTGTTGTTGTTTTAATCTTCAATTCGATTCACAGTTTGGGACTGGTAAAAACTTAACAGTTCAAGACCTAACCAAGAACCTAAGAGTTGGTAAGGTAACATCTTAGTATATGGAAAGTTCCAAGTAAGGTTGTTTTATTATTATTATTTTTAGCTAAATAGAGCAAATATCATAAACACAATTAACACCTGGACAGTGCCTGTAATATGATACTGATTCATAATGAAATGAATTGCAGCTCCCCAAAGCTAATTTAAATAAAAATTGTTAGTCAGTAAAAGTGCTACACAACTCCAGATTTTTGTGTACTTGCACACATATGAAAATCAACAACTCATATAATCTATTCAATTTCTGAAGCATCTCACAACACAACATTTTTGTAAGCATTTACACATTCTTGTTATATTAAAACATTAAAGCTCTTAGCTTCAATTTTCTTCACATTTACGAATATTTAGTTCAAGGGATATCAATAAAGTTTAACCATAGATGATTCTGCATGGGAAGGTAGCTGTGACCTTCAAACTTCATATATGGAAGTAATTTGTTTTTAAATAAATGAACTTTCTCTTGAGAAATGCAAACCAAAATGTTTTAAAGTATGTTTGTAATAAGATGGGTTTTCTTAGGTATGGCATTGCAATTACTTCTGCTCACTGGAAAACACCGGAATACACCTTCATGTATTATCAACTATTTCTATTTAGTTTTAATATTAGGAGGCATCAAAAGGAACAAAAGAAAGTAAATAAAATAACTGTCAGGACTCCAACATGCACCCCCATTCAAATCATAATATTTTAGATAAAATAATTTTATTTTAAAACATTTTTAAAAGGAAGATAAGAGCTAATACAAAGTAAGAAAAGGAAAAGAAAGAAATCAAAGAGAAAGCTAAAAGTGTGTGTGGGGGGGGGAATAACTATAATATAAGTAATAAAAAAGATGCAAAGGTATTTGAGATAAGGACCCTGATTATAAAGTGTTGTCATCCAAATGCTCCTGGGTACAGCATTTGTTTTTGTTTGATATTAGTTAGAAACAAATTACAAATTATTTAAAAGAGCCTATGTCCCATTTTCCAAGACTGGAAAAGGAAGGAAGGAAGGAAGGAAGGAAGGAAGGAAGGAAGGAAGGAAGGGAGGGAGGGAGGGAGGGAGGGAGGGAGGGAGGGAGGGAAAGAAAACTTATAAAATTATTCAATAGTTGAAATGGAAACAGTTCAGAACAGAAGCCATGAAAATCTTATCACTAAGCAAAGCTAAGTGGCTTACTTCCCACCTGTCTTTGCTATAGCCTGTTTATATCAAAGTAGGGACATTTCAATTGTGCAAAGTCAACTTCATTTTTTTATTAGAATCTTCCCATCAACCGAACAAAAATGGTTTGAATGAAAAAACACTCAGGCCAGGAATCTGTTGAAATTGAACAGGGTTTATCTTTCTAATACATTCGCTAGTACATCAGCTAGGTAAATTGGACATTACAAATAAACACATGTTTAATAATAAAATGTCCTAGATAGTTTTGTGTATATTAGGTTTATTGTGAGGAGAAGATAGATTTTTTTCTGTAATTACTTGAAGTTATTTGGAATTAAACACTATTCCATAATAAACATTAAATTATAATAGATAAATTTTTAAAATGAGGATTATTAGTTTTTGCATACTTTTACAACATGAAAAGCTTTCTTTAAAATTAAGAAATAAATTAAATGTATATTATTTAAACAGCAATAGTATCCTTCCTTCCCCTTCATAAATATCAGGAAAGATACATATGGAGAGGTATAATTCTACATTATAAAATTGAAATAAGAGAGTGACAAAAATCTTACTTAAAAGAGAGACAGAGACTTGTCTATTTCTCTCTATTGGACATCTTCAAAAGAAAGAGATCTAATTACCATATTACAGATAATAAGTTGAGTTGTTAAGTCCTTTTACAGAGTTCTCTTATCCTTGATGTCTGAAACATGTTCTTTAGATAAAGGGAATTGACAACTCCATTTACATTCACATCTCCAAATCACAAGCATGCCACCTGAAAGGACTTTGCCTGCTCTAGAGTCCACCAGTCATTTATTTTTAAATCCATCTTTCAACAGTTTGCATTCTCATGATCCTGTTTGCCCAATTCTCTATTTGTCAGTCATTCTATACTAACTTAGCAATCAACCTGATTGTTTATTTTTCAAATAATTCTTCAAGAAAGATGCTGTACCAAAGATCCATAATGCTACCAATCAGGAAAATATACTCATAGCTTCATGGACTGAATTGGCTGAATTACTAAGGTGAAAGTAGGTCAACTGTGTTTGAAGAAGACTGAGGCAAACAATGTTTGAGAAATGTACATTCAGTGCACACATTTTAACCAGTATTAGTCCTGAAAGACTTAATACAACAGAAGCAAGCAAAGATTATATTCCTTTATTGTGTGTGTGTGTGTGTGTAAGCTTTGTGAGCCCCACTATTCATGAACTCTGTTCTCTATTCACTGCTATAAAATTGTTATATATAGTTTAGTTTACTTTACTTTATTGTCATTGCACCTCATACAATGAAATTAAATACCATCTTCAGTGTACATTATGACTATGAAAATAAACACAAACACACATCCTTCACATTCTATACATTGAATTGAAAACCCCTGATATTGCATTAATATTGCACTATACATTAGAATTCAATAGAATTACTGCCTGGGATAGAAGCTGTTTTTCAGCCTATTTGTCCTTGTTTTTATGATCCTGTACCGTCTGCCAGGTGGTAATAGTTCAAAAAAAGGATGCCCAAAATGAGATGGATCCTTGAGAATGTTTTGAACTTTCTTAAGGCAGTGAGATCTATAAAGCTCTTCCAAAGAGGGGAGAGGGCAACCAATGATCTTCTGGGCAATGATTTTAACCCTCTGGAGTGCTGTCCTATCTGCCACTGTGCAACTGGCAAACCATACACAGGTGCAGTAATTTAAGATACTCTCTATAGTGCAGCGGTAGAAGGTCACCAGCAGTTTTTCATTCAGTTGTTGTTTTCTGAAAAGTCTCAGGTAGTGTAATCTCTGCTGGGCCCTTTTGACCAGTGCTGCAATGTGAGCACCCCAGGTCAAGTCCTCTTTTATGATAACACTCTGAAATTTAAAACTGGCCACTTGCTCCACTCGGTCTCTGTGCTGGAGCCTCACCCCTTGCTCCTTTGTTATGGGATGAAAGATCATTATTCTTTTACACTATGAAGTCAGCTATGCAAACAATTGGACATTAGATGGATCTCAATGTAACCATGAGTTATATTTGAGGATGTCTGGTGACCCAATAAAGAAACTTTGTATGGAAGCCTTTGTAGAGTTGTCTGTCTGTCTTTATATTCAGCCAGCAGTCTAAAGACGGAACAGTCTTCATTGATAAGCAAGGGCTGGATGTCTGATCTGTACCTTCTATAGTGCACTATAAGTTCCTTGGTCTTATTGGTGTTGAGGACCAAGTTATTGTCTCCACATCATGAAAGCAAGCAGTCCACCTCATCTCAGTAGGCAGACTCATCCCTCCCAGAAATGAGTCCCACCACTGTTCTATCATCTACAAATTTAGTAATAGTATTACTAGCATGAGTGGGAATGCAGTCATGCACATAAAGAGTATAGAGTAAGGGACTCAACATGCAATTTTGTGGTGTACCAGTGTTAAGAATAAGGGCTGAACAGGTATGATTACCTAACCTGACCCTCTGTGAGCAGCCAGACAGGAAATCCATAATCCAAAGGCAGATTTACATGTTGGCCTGAGCTCTCCTGTAAGAAAAGCCTATATATTTCCATGAAATTAGCATAGTGCGAACTTATTCATTAACTCAGCCTTATTGGTTATGAAAAAAAATGCAACTAGCAAAAAGAGATTTTCCAAACTTTGCTGCAATATGTCAACCTCCAAAACCAACATATTTTTGGATCTTTTTAAACATGTATTTTTACTTTGGTCTTCTCTAATTATTAAACTCCATGCCCAATTATTCTGGTCATATTTTTGATTATTGCATTTATTTTATTTTTATTCTTATCAAATATTTCTGCAAAACCACTTCAAACATTTTAAAATAAGAAACCATTACTCTTGTAGTAACTTGTTTTATGAAAAATATTATGGGTATTCATAACCAAATTTTGACACTAAATCTAGGGGTGTTCTGATCCAGGCTTCATTCAAATTAAGAAAATACATGCAGTGTGTAAAAGCAAACCTTTTTTAATGTGATGCTGGGAATTATTTGCATTCCCAGCCAAAACTCATTAAACACAATTGTCTGAGATAAGAGCACGCCTTTCAGGGTTGTAAAAGGCTGCCAAGAAACAGACATTTACTTAATTAGCAGATAAACCAACAGAAGTTCCAGCAAAGACAAACCAGAGTCTGCAGGGCTACGATGAGGAATCAGAATCTAATGAACTTCTTTGCTTCCTGCAAAAAGCACATCACAGAGGGCTGGCTTTTATCCATTATGGGAGGGGCAATCACCTTCCAGCCTTACTCCTGAGTCACCCCTGCTGCTTCAGCTGGTCTCTCCTTCTAGCAGCCCTGCACGGGGTCCTCTGCTTCACTGCTGCCAGACTCCAAAAGCTCTGAAGGCAGCACCCCACTCTCAGATAGTCCTGGTCCCATCCCTGCCTCATCCAAGTTCTGTCCAGACTCCCTGACTGGTTCCCTTTCATCCTCACTGTCCGATACCTCTGCCATCCACACCGGCTGCCAGCGAACCACAACAAGGGGAAACTAAATCAGGCATTTCCTCTCTAGTTCATTTTTAACTTCATACCTCTTTTTATTTTGCAGTGAACAACAGTTGCTTAAAAATTTCTTAATCCTTCCATATTTCCTGCAGCCTTTCCTCTCAGTTTCTGTACTTCTTTGTTGATTCCCTCTGAGTGAAGTTGCTTCTTTTCACCTTCCTTTCTTCATTAATCCTCTCTGACATGTAGTTGGCAACCTAAGCCATTAGCCTTACCTCTTGAGAAAGCAATTGAAATTATATCTTTGCATCTAGGATTTACAGCTGTAACAAAGATATGCCATTTTGATCTCTTAATATGCTTTATTCAATTATCTTTTCTGATCAGTGCAATATGCAGTCCACCCTATATACTGCAAAATGATTGATATATGACACTGAAAAAATGATAAGCCGATATATGCATACTGGCTAAAGGGCAGCTTCTACAGAACAAGCCTCTTTGTGTTAAGACAATAGCTGACAATCTTGTAATAAAAAAGAATATATTCAACATTGCTCAGAGCAGCAAAGTGAGAAAAAGCAGAACATTCACAAGAAAATGAGTTTCAAGTGGATGCTTTGAATACGATTATTTATTTTTTTAATTGGAATGTATCTATTTAAAGGATTACGTTCCACTCCTCAGCTCTTCCCCAAATAACAGGAAATGCTGCTGTCATTTAGCAATTATGGGGTAGGATTTCAGAGCTACAGAAAAGAGGCTTGTGGATTGCACAAGGGGATGGTGTTTGGTTGCATGCTAAAGAACTAGCAATAGCAAGTCCCCTCCCCCACCTGAAATTAAGCTTCAGTTCTGACCCTGTAGTGTTCAGTAAATGGGCAAGAAAAATAAAGTTGCTTACTTCTTTTTATAATGATGCTGAATTTAATTTGTTCAGTATTAAAATCTGTAATGGTATCAGTGGAAAAGGCAATTCTCCAACATGTCTGTTTGTGGTGTGTGTGTGAGAGAGGTGGGGGAGAGGGAGAGCTGTGTAAAAGGACAGCTCTTGGTATTAAGAAAATGGTTTTGTAGTATGACCAAATACTAATAATTGGTGCATATTTGGAAATAGTCGGAAAAGCTTTCTGCAGTTGCTCACAGTTTGATTGCCTGGTAAGTAATTCTCAGCTTGCACTGGTTTTCTTAAGTCATTGACATGGACATTTGACAGCAAGAGCCTTTTTCTGCCCCCAGGAGTAGCAGCTCTAATAAGTTTATGTGTGGTTCAATTGCAGAGATTTGCCATAGATGAAGTGGATGTAACCCCAGGACTGTCTTGTAATTGAATTAGTTTTGACTGACAATTTGTAATTAAAGGAGGCTCAAAGATGGCCACTGAAATATTGTACTGAAACTGGTCAGGTCATCATAATATAAATTAACAAGGATGATATACTGTAGAAAAAGCTTGTGTCAGACACTAGATTGTTTAGCTTTTTATTCCTTTTCACTGTGGCATTTAAGTAAGCTGTCAGGGTTCCAACCAGTGCCCTAAAGCAATTAAGAATCTCAAGCTATCTGGCAATAAAAATCCAGTCTTTTAATAGGAGCACCATGTCAGCATTACCTAGGTGAAGCCAACTCTGACCTCACCCGCTTAGCACCTTGCCTCTGACCCTGTTTCCCCCCCCACACACAAAATGTATCACCTGTCACATTCCCCAACGAGGTAATTTCGCGGGTTGTGTCAGTCACTCCCTCCAGGCTGGTATCTGTTGGAGATGGCCTTGACTTGCTCAGCCAGACTGCGTCGTGCTATGACTGAGGAGTAAATTCCTTGATGCAGCTGTGAGGTGTGATTTCCCATCTCCCTGACTATGGCAACTTGGAAGCGGATCAGGGAAGCTTCATGATTTGACATAGGCATTGCTTTGCATTGAAATTTTGGCAGTTTTTATTGCAATACTGGATCCAAGAAACACTTGCATGTTAGTCATATATATGTTATTTATTAAAAGAATAGCAATGGTTTGGAATTGTTCAGAAGTTTTTCTGCTGGAGATAACAAATCGCCAGTGAAAACTTTGGAATCTAGAATGTTTTTAGTGTCCAGATGAAAGATACCAGTCCAAACCTTCTTTCATACTTTCAATTAAACCCATCATATTGGAAGACATTTCATTTTTTTTTGGAGAAATTCATATTTTCCATAGAAGAAATAAAGAGACCTATTGTTTTAATGTATGGACACTATAATGTATGTTCTATGCCTTAAGCTTTTTGGAACTTTCAAAACTGGTTGCTAAAGTGGAATGTGATCTATGTTATTTTACATAGTTACATATTTTATTATACAATAAAATAATATGTATTTGCTCAGCTTACACAGTCAAACCAATTCTCAAAATCTAATTCTATACTGCTTATTGCTTCTGAACTAAGAGTGTGTGGAATTCCAAATCATACCTCAAAATCAGTTTAGTGCATATTTCCAATCAAATCAAATTGAGTAACTCTGATTAGGAAACTCTATTCTTTCCTGACAAGCTTTTCCATTAATATAAAATGCAATCAAATTTTCTTGATTTAATGGCAACCAGTAATTTGACCCAAATCAACAATCTTATTTATTTAAAAAAACTCCAAAACCTTAAATAATTTAGTAACATGATTGAATCACTTCAGAACAAGTTTCAGAATTATGAGCATCTGCAACTCATTCTCTAATTATTGAGAACTGATATCCACTATGTCCAGTGGAAATAATAAAATTTCATTGGGCATTAGAAATAAAGTTACCATTAATTGTGAGGTCACAAACTGAACCTATGATGATTTTTTATATACATGTGTTTTTCTAATAGTTTACCAATACATAGTTATTCTTATGCAATTGATAAAAGATGCCCTAAATTATTACTGATGCTGTACAAAGAACAATTGTAATTTTTCTGGATATTTATAACCACCATTCACTGAAAAATTAGACAAAACACAATAAAACATGTATCACTGACATAAAATGGATTGACTGCACATTTTTACAAGACTTCAATATGTGGAACTATTGAACAATAATCCCACCCACACACTTTCAAATTTTCCACTCTTATGTAAACTTTATTACAATTAACTCCTTACTCAAACAATTCATTATTGCAATCAACTGTTAGTCCAGATATAACTCAAAGTACTTCAGAAAAAGAATACAGGTCCCAATTGAATAGTAATTTACAATCTGAGAAAACAGTTCTGCAATTTATCCAGCTATTCTCTAAAGGATAAACATTAACAGAGTGAAAATTGTATACATTTATATGAATCTTTTTTTTAAATCACAGGTTGAAGCAAAAATGAAAAAGAAAAACATGAGAAATTGAGTAAAATTTCATTTACAAACACCCTCAGCTCTCTTTTAGCACAATGAATTTAGCTGATACAAGGTTAGGTTTAAAGACAGCTCATCTCCCTTCTCAAGTTGTACTTTCAGTGGTTAAAGGCTAAAGTCTGCACTAATTTTCAAAGGCTAATTCTTCAACTTATGAACTATTGATGTTATTTTTAAAATAAACTGCTACAGGGGATGACTCTTTCCTTCTCTTATATAATAAATGTCTTGAGTCAACTTCTCTACTTGAAATCCTACAAATACATTATATAGTTAAAGCAATGAAACAGACTCAGTTCCTAAAGAAAAGAGAGTATTCCATCACTATCCTAAAGGCTGTCATCATGGAGTTAAAAGACAGTTGCAGAATTCATTTTGCTAGAGAAAACTGCCAAAATTAATGAGACACAGGACAAACAAAGGAGCAGAGCCAGGACAAAAATCTGATTTGCCATCTGAATCTGATATATTTTAAAATTACATTCAGTATTGCTAATATTGCTCTTACACAACTATTTAAGTATGAAATAAATTTCCATTGGTGCTACATGAAAAATTACATGTATAGCAACATTTGGAAAGGCTTTTCAGCCTATCTAAAATGTGCTTTTCTATGTCATACTGAAACAGTGGCTCTCATAGCATTAGAAAATTGAGTAGAGATGGAATATAATTGTAACTGCTAGTGTATTTTTCTTTTAATGGTTGATCTTTCCTAGTTGCTATTTTGTTTGTTTGTTCATTCAAATTTGTTATAACCACCCAACTCCAATGGACTCTGTTCACATATAATGTTGGCAACTGTCCAATGAACTTCACATGTTTTATCTCAGGATTTTGATAGAGATTGTATTTCTCCCCTATGGGCCTAAGAACAGTAACATCATCATCAACAACAACAAGAACAGAGCTGGAGACTGAATCCTGCAATCCAAATAAAGAATGATTGATTGGTAGGAAAACCTGCTGCCGATAATGACTTCCCGATGCCCAGTGCTCTCCCACAGGCAGGGCCTCCTGGTGGTGCTGTCAGCTAGGCAGTGTCGGCTGGCAGCCCCCAGGAATAGGGTCTTCTCTGTGGGGGCACCCGCCCTCTGGAATCAGCTGCCCCTGGAGCTCCGGGTAGCCCCGGACCTCCGATCCTTCCTCCGTGGCCTAAAAACCTGGCTATCTCAACTGGCCTACCTGGACTGATGGGGGGGAGGGTTTTTAAATGGGTGTTAAATGTTTTAGTTTTTACGATTATGAGATTTTCTTGGGTTTAATTTATTTTTAACATTTGTATTATATGTTTTTTAGTATTGTAAGCCGCCCTGAGTCCTTAGGAAGATAGGGCAGCATATAAATCTCATAATTAAATTAAATTGAATTGAATTGGATTGGATTGAATTAAATTAAATTAAATTAAATTAAATTAAATTAAATTAAATTAAATTAAATTAAATTAAATTAAATTAAATTAAATTAAATTAAATTAAATTAAATTAAATTAAATTAAATTAAATTAAACGGGGTGGGGAATTTTCCTGCAGACTTTTTTTGGGATTTTCCCAGGATCTCTGGTCTGCAGGATTTAAAATTATGAGTTTGGTGGTCCCTGAGGTCCAAAAAGTTGGCGACCCCTGGTCTAAACCATAATACATTTTTGAGCTCACCTAGTTTTTCTCTAACATTTGTCCTTGTTCAAGAACAAGACTTCAGGAATTCATAAAAGTTAATTAATACAGTTCTTGGGTGGATAATTACTTTGATGAACTAAGAAAATAAACAAGCATAACTCCCTAACATTGTCAGTGTTTGGTATTTCAAGAAAAATGCATGAGAGTTCATGTATGTGCAAATCTCACACCACTGGCAGGCTTGTTTGGAGGTCTTAATAAACTACTCCAAAGGAGCTACTAACATTCACATTTAATTATTCATTCTCTTCGACTCACACTGGATAAATCAGTTAAGGCAAGGTTTCCCAGGAGACATTTTGGGAGAGATTCTCTTTTTCTCATAGTTCAGGGAGGAGGGAATTGGAAGGCTTCTTTGAGTTTTTTTTTCCTAGCTATTATATTCAGACTGATTCCTTTCAACTACTAGGACATGATAGAAGATGAAAAATGTGGCCAGTTTTTACATCATTAGTCACAGTAAGTCATTGAACTGAGTTTGTAGGTTGACAATTGTAAGCGAAGCTTTACTATGGTTCTACTTATAGCTGCAGCCTGATTCTAGGTTGTAACACTGGGAGATTTCACATCATCCACTGGAAAGCTAGAGCAGCAGTCTCCAACAGGGGTGGGATTCAAATTTCTTAACAACTGGTTCTGTGGGCATGGCCTAATTTGTGGGTGTGGCTTGGTGGTCATGTGACTGGGGTGGGTGTGGCCAGGTGGCCAAGTGACTGGCAAACCAAATGTTGGTCCTCACTTAATGACCAGGGTCCTCACTTAGTGGCCAGTTGCTTAGCAAGTGTTTTTTGCCATTTTCCAAGGCCTGGAGATCCCTGGAGAGGACAGGGCGAGGCCCGGGCAGGCGGCCATGTGACTGGCAAACCCAATGTAAGTGGTCCTTGCTTAATGACCAGGTCCTCGCTTAATGGCCAGTTGCTTAGCAAGTGTTCTAATTTACGACTGACCTCCACAGAGCTACTTGGTCTGTTTTTGGAGTTTTGACACACACACACACACACACACTTCTAAACCTGCTAGTCTTTGATTCTGTAAGGTTCTCCTGCTGGAGCAGGGGGTTGGACTAGATGACCTCTGAGATGCCTTGCAGGCCAGCCCTAGATTGCTGTGCTTCAAAGTGTCTTCTGAAGCCAGGTTTGTGTCCTTCCTTCCTCTCCTTTTTCTCTCCCTCCCTCCCTCCTTCCATGTATTTATCTATCCATCCATATATCTCATTCACTTTTCCTCTTTCTTTCTTCCTTCCTTCCTTCCTTCCTTTTCTTTCTTTTTCTTTCTGTCCTTTCCTTCCATCCCCCTTTCTTCCTTTCACTTCCTTTCTCACCTCTCTTTCTTTTTTCCCTATTATCTTTCTTTTCTTTCTTGTCTCTTCCTTCTCTTTCTCTCACTTTCGTTCTCTCTCCCCCTCTCTCTTTACCTCTCTCTTTCTCTCTCTCTTTCTCTTCCTTTCTTTTTCTATCTGTCCCTTCCTTCCATCCCCCCTTTCTTCCTTTCACTTCCTTTCTCTCTCCCTTCCTCTTTCTTTCTTGCTCTTTCTTTCTCTCTCTCTCTCTTTCTCTTTCTCTCCCTTCCTCTTTCTTTCTTGCCCTTCCTTCCTTCCTTCCTTCCTTCCTTCCTTCCTTCCTTCCTTCCTTCTCTCTCTCTCTCACACACACACACAAACAATTGGGCAGCAGGAGAAGAAGAAAACAAGCAGCCTCAGGAGTTCTCCCCCTTTCAGATCACCTTCACTGCTGCTTGCTTCTCCTGGGCGGCAGAGTCGGTGGTGGTGGCACTCTGAAAGGGAGGGGGAACCCCCGGGACTGCTCCCTTCATCCGGCGGTGGCGGCTGGGGAACGGCCACTCCAAAAGGGAGGAGGAAACCCCCCCAGACTGCTCACTTTATGCAGTGGTGGCGGCACTGGACAATGGTGCTCTGAAAGGGAGGGGGAAATCAGGACTGCTCCCTTCATCTGGCGGTGGCAGTGGTGGCTGGCAGCAGCCACTCCAAAGGGAGGGAACCTCCAGGACTGCTCCATTCATGTGGCAGCAGCAGAGCTGGGGAATGGTGCTCCGAAAGGGAGGGTGGAAGCCCCAGGACTGCTCCCTTCATGCGGCGGTGGTGGCGCTGGGCAACAGCACTCCAAAGGGAGGGGAAAGCCCTGGTAATGCTGCTCCCTTCGTGTGGCAGTGGCAGCAGTGGCAGTGCTGGGCAACGGCACTCTGAAAGGGAGGGGGAACCCCCGGGACTGCTGCCTTCATGAGGTGATGGTGGCTCTGGGAGGATTCAGCAGCTACTGAAAGCAAGCAGCCCCAGTGAGTTTCCAGCGGCTACAGAGAGCACATCCACTGCCCCTCTCAGCCCCAGCCTTGAGACAGCCAGTGCATGGCAGCTCTGGCTGTCACCATCGCCGCATCACCCTGAGGCCCAGCAAAGGCCCCGGGTTGGTGAGAGGAAGCCCAGGTCAGCAAGGAGGCGTGGCCCAGGTCAGTGAGGTGTTGGTTGGGAGGAGGCCCCAGGTCAGCAAGTGTTGGTGTGGGAAGCTCTGGGTTGGTGAGGGGAAGCCCCGGGTCAGTGAGGGGAGGCCCCATGTTAGCAAGGGGAAGCTCCGCATCAGTGGGGGGGCATGGCAAGCCCCAGGTCAGCGAGGGGAGGCCCTGGGTTGGCAAGGGAAGGCCCTGGGTCAGCAAGTGGAAGCTCTGGGTCAGTGAGAGGAGGCCCTGGATCGGCGAGGGGAGGCATGACAAGCCCCAGGTCAGTGAGGGGAGGCCACAGGTAGGCAAGGGGAGGCCCCGCATTGGTGAGGGGAGGTGTGGCAAAGCCTGGGGGTAGCGGCAGGGGGAGGCCTGAGGAGGACTGGGCCTTCCAAGTGGTGGGAGGGAAAGGGCAAAACAAAACGCAAGTGGTGGGGGGGAAAGGTGACTGGGTCTTGCACTCACCCAGGGAGATAATCAGATTAGGCAGGACTGCAGCAAAAGGCAGGCAGCAATGGCTGGCTTGGCAAGTATGCAGGGATGTCACGCATGTGCACAATGTTGTGCATGCACAATAAGGACTGACTTGGCAGGTAGCAGAGAAGAAGGTAGAGGGGGTGGGGCCAGCCAGAGGCCCAATTTACCAGTTCTCCAAACTACCGGGAACCATAACAACCAGTTCTATAGAACCGGTCCGAACCGGTAGAATTCCACCCCGGTCGCCAACCTTTTGGACCTCAGGGACCTCAGGGACCACCAAACTCAATTTTAAATCCCAGGGACCACTAACCAGTTCTGTGGGTGTGGCCTAATTTGTGAGTGTGGCTTGGTGGTCATGTGACTGGCTGGGCATGGCTTGTATGTAAATATTATAAATATTTATATAAATATTGAATTTTTTATTTAAAAAAAGAGCAACTTTTACCCTAAAATCAGGCAAGCAGGCAGGCAGATTGAGTTGCTCACAGAATCACATTCAGAGATCTATCTATCTGCCATTGGCTAGCTCAGTCTGTCACATAAAATTTGCTTGCAAGCAAACTCACAAAATTAACTCACAACACACCATGTATGTAAATATTGAATTTTTTATTTTAAAAAAGAGCAACTTTTACCCAAAATCAGGCAAAGTAAGCAGGCAGATTGAGTTGCTCACAGAATCATTCAGTGATCTATCTAACTGCCATTGGCTAGCTCAGTCTCTCAAATTTGCTTCCCATGAGTCTGCACTGAATAATAGAACCTTCAGTCATAAGGGAGGTTCGGCTGTGCTTAAAAGCAGAGCCGAAGATCTAAAGACTAGCTAGAAAGCAAGAAATCCAACCATTTCCTGCTTCCTAGCTAATCTAAATCTCCCAGCACAGCAGAACAGATGATGGTCAGAAAAGGAAAAATAGCAATTTAGCAGGCAAGTTTGCTGGGTAAGGAGTGAGTGGGTGGGGAGGGTTCCCATGGGCCATGTGGGCTGCGCAGCCTTGTGTTCTGTGCAGTCTGGATTAATTGCTTTGGGGGGAGCTCTGGGGGAGAGATTTCTCTGTGGCCCACCAAACTTTTTCACGGCCCACCAGTTGGTGACCGCTGTGCTAGAGAACCCATTTTTTCCCATTTTTAAAAATATTTGATTGGAATCATTGGTGAGAGCCCCAGAAATTTGATCTTATCAGTAGGCAGATGATGTCCACTCTGATTCTGATGTCAGATACAATTATGCAGATATTTGACTTGCCTGGGTGCATAATGGGCTGAACAAGGGCAATAAACTGAACCAGAAATCTAATAAATGAGTGATCTATTAGTGATTGCTTCTAAGTCTGAGTCTCAGTTAATGAGTTATACAGATAGTTGCAGATTTTTTTGAAGGAGCCAAATGCACAGTTCAATGCTTTCTGTTTTGTTATTCACACTGTGTTACTGTTCCTGTGTGACATCAGTGACCTAGTGTGCTTTTAGATTCTATCACCCACAGCTTTGACTAACCCTGAAATGGATAGTCTATCTGCTCTGATAACTTCTAATTTTGATTACTGAAATGCACTTCATGCTGTTGTTAAGGATGACATTGGAGTTACAGGTAATAAAGAACAGGACAGACAGATTGCTTACTGAATTCCTATATAATTTTATGTATTTATAATTACATATTCTTGTATATAAATGTGTATTTCATATTCTCCTTTTTATGATATACACTAAATCCCAGTTGTATTCCTTGTCCTTTTATTACCCTCCCCCCATTCCTAGCTTTTAACTTATGTTATCCCAATGTATTATAAGGAGCTGTTCTTGAAAACCATTCAGAAAGTACAACTGGTCCAAAAGACAGCAGCACACACAATACATCTCTGTTATGTGAGGTATACTGGTTCCTATTTCCTTCTGGGTTAAATTAGAGGTGCTGATTATCTCCTTTAAAGTCCTGTATGGCTTGGGATCAGGTTATGACTGCCCCTCCCTGAGAGTATCTTGTCCTTCTAACCTATAGGTCCCTTCCCTGAAATCTTGCAATCTAGTGCAGGGGTCTTCAAACTTGACAGCTTTAAGACTTGTGGACTTCAGCTCCCAGAATTCCTCCTCCAGTCATGTTAGCTCAGGAATTCTGGGAGTTGAGGTCCACAAGCCTTAAACTTGCCAAATTTGAAGACCCTTGATCTAGTGGGCCATGAAAGCTTATCTTTTCTATAACTACCTTATGGAATAGCGTCTACCTAGTAATCTGGTTGGTATCCACCCTTTCACCCTTTCAGAAAGTAATCAGGACCTGGGTTTTTACCCAGGTAAGAAAGAGTGAGACTGTATGGAGTTGGTTGCAGACCACCACAAGGGAATGATTGGAGCCCTCATTTTTTAAATAACTTTTTAATATATAACTCTAGATTTTATTGTTGTTGTGATCACTGAGAGTTGTGTTTTAAGATGGCTAGCCATACAATTTTTAAAAATAAATAAATATTTCTTTTTCTTTCATAGAGTGGTTTTATTGTACTATACTGGCTGAATCTTTATTATTAGTAAATTCTTATTATTGTAAGTTTTAAAAAATAGTAATTGGGTTTGCAAAATCAATCATTTACATTTGTATTTACAGACTTTAATGAAATCTTAAGTGAAGTAAAAGACAACGAAGTTCAGGTTTTTGTGTGGAAGATTATGAGTGGTAGTTTAGTTCTCTCTTTTATAGGGAAAGTTATATGGAAAAAAATCAGACTACTTAGTAAATTGTGTCAAGAGCCAAGGCTCCCTCAAGAACGCTGTTTTGTGCACACTAATTGCTTTTTAGATGAATTCAAGTTTTAATCAGTGTACATCTCAAAATAGTGTTCATCACGCTTTCTCTCTCCACCCCATCCCTTTTTTCTGTTGGTCTCTCATTTTATAGAATTTATTTATTTTTGTGATTTGAACTGAATGCAAAATGCAAATCATTTTATTGATTTGTGTAGAAATAATATTCTTTGAATCCTTAGTGCCTCTTGAGCAGCACAAAAGCTGAAGTTGGCATAAGAAGATGGATTCATGCTGGTAATCCTAATGAGCAATGCTGCTGAGACTTTTTTTTTTTTTGAAGTGTGGTTTGCAAAGCTGTAATCCTCTTGACTGTAGAGTTTTCAAAATTATGGTGTCAGCATTAATATAACAAGGGGTTCATGGGATTCTTCCTGATATTACGTTATAGCCTAAGCAAAATTCTAATCTAATAGAATGGACAAAAGCATCTAATGGAATGAGCTATACACCCAAGCTATTTGATTTCTCTTTGCAAGGGTGTGTTTGTTTCATGTTTATGGTTTGCAAAGAAGCTTGAAGATATTAGCATATTAATTCTTCATAAAGAAAAATCTTCACTTGAGCCATATTGAGGCAAAACTGAATTGGCCAATTCCTCATACTTCTGAAGGACGAGAATCTTGTTCTTTTCCAAGTAGTCCAGGTACATTTCAAGAGGTCTGTCAGTTTGGGCTAAGTTTATTTAGACTTTAAACTTCAGCTGGAAAATTTATCAGTTGTGAACTATAAAGAAAAAAAACAAAGCATGCATAAAGGTGTCTGATAAGATCACACACATTTTACTTAATATGTGTATTTTGCAAACATTTTTTGTATGCTACCTCAATTTTTATTGTGCTTATTTTGTATATGCACAGATCCATGTAGGTTTTTTTAAACTGGAAAATTACACTGAATGTTTCATAAGGGTACCAATATAAACATATATTTTCCTTTATATATTTGTTCTAGAAGTGTGAATTATGCACATTTATTTCAAACTGTGAAAACATGAATGATTTACCTATTCCTAATTATTGGGCACATTGATTTCTTCTTCTGATTTACAGATTTATTCCAAAGTCTGTCAGATAATGCTTTATTAAACTACATATTTCAAAAGATCTATATTCTACTGCAAGCTCAAAAGATTATTCCCATAAACATGTTTTGTTTCAGTGCTCAGTAGAATTCCAGACACTGGATTTTTACAAACACAAAATTACCAAACATTTCTGTTCAAGAATAGAAGTGATTGGCTGTTTTCAAAGCAATAGATGTATTCATACCTATTTTCATGCATTATGTACATACATATTATATGTACTTTTCCAAAGTATTACTTTTTTGGTATACCATTTTCTCTACAATATATTTATTTTTGTACTTCTTGTTCAAATAAAAGTTGATTGTCTACAGTTTTCTGTATGTATTTATATGTGATTTTATGGGCAAATTTTTATCTAAGAAATGTATTGCAGAATTGTGAAAAGGGAGGAATCTAAAATATAAGGAGCCTTTAAGTTTTGAAACATTTCAGTTTGCTTAAAAATGTGAATTCAACAAAATTATTCATCATCCCTAACACAAAACCAAATACAAAACTCTCTTGCTTTAGAAGGTGAATTATTCAGTTACAGTTATTTCGAACTCATGTTTAGTCGTGACATTGTTTTTATCCCATAAATGAAGATATTAGTGAATTTGGGCAAATTTCTATCAAAAATCAAAATGATGAATTTTTAACTGATCTCACATCCTGAGATCTGTTTTAGTCAATTGAGCAATTAAGATGTATAAATGCAACAGAAGAAATGCAGCTAAAGTTCTTCTTAATTATTCCAAATGAATACTAATTAAATAGGTGGTCCATCAGTATTTTGATTTCTCATTCTCTCTTCGTCTAATGCGAAAGAATACCTACCAGTGATTATTACAATATTTTTTAACCACAAATATCATCTGTTTCACTGTAGGATGCTACTAAAGTCAACTGTTACTGTGGATAATTTAGACATTTATTTTCTTTGCAATCAAAACAATATTTCACTCTTGGGACATAATGATTCTTATACCCTTCAGATGTTGAATAATGAGTTTTTCTTCTTATTCCTTCTAATTCTGTCACTGATTTATTAAAGTTTCATAAAAGAATGCTGGGCTTAAGTTCAATAAATAGATGGTACCAAAGAATTTGTGTGTTGCTAGTACTAGTATTAGCAATACCGCTTGCATTACAGACTTTGCCAAATTATGCAAAACGTCACATAAAAAAATGAAAAACTGAGTATATCTTTTGCCAGCTTTATATACATAACGATAAAGAAGCATGAATCCATTGAAGTTCTCCCTTTTTAATCTGAAGTTATCTCAGTGAGAAAATATATTCTGCAAAATATAAGAGGGAAAAAAAAGAAAACCAATCTTTTTTTTTGAAACAAATTAAATTCCCACCTACAGTAATGATTTTTACCTTAAAGCAGTGATAACATCTTGTTGTGTGTCAAGTTTCTCAACGTCTTATCTCACAAGAGTTAACCTTAATAATCTCTTCTTTTCAAGCTATTCTGTACTTATGGGTATTTCTGTTAAACATGATCGTTCACTTATATGCTACCTCTAATAGACTCAGGGTCACTTTGAAGACTGTAAATGGATTTTGCTAAAGATTCAAGATCTTCAGTCAGGTAGAATTAATACCATTATCTACCCCCTCCCTTTCTCTTTTCTGTAACTGATATTCCTTCCAGAAATATCGTTCAGTTGCACAAAGCCTTGCTTGATATATAAAAATCACCTTGATTTTTTTGTGAACCACCATAACAGGGTGGTTCGCTTTTGTTTCTTGCCATTTAGACTTCAATATATATTAAACGGTATATTTGAGTGCCATTGATCTACCAATGCTTTTGCATTGCTCTAATAGTTTTACAGCTATAATCTAAGACCATCACAAGTAGCAGTCAGTTGAAAAAGGAAATGTGCAATGACACCCCATGAACAGCTAGATGGGTCACATTCACCATTCATGCACTAGTGACTAGTAGAATAAATTAATTGTAAGGTGGTGAGAATTTCCACATGATCAGCTTTCCCATGTTTGATACGATTCTACAAAAAGCAAGCAGAATTCAGACATTGTCCATTTGATGGTTCAAGGACATTAAGAAGAACTCTGAGAATGTAGCTATTTATATGTTTTCAAGTATATAGACTTCAGAAAGTACCAGCAGCCAATCATCATGATGCCCTATGCACGATTACTCAGGCCCTCGTGGTCTCACGTCTGGACTACTGCAACGCTCTCTACTTAGGACTGCCCTTGCATACCACTCGGAGGCTTCAACTGGTGCAGAATGCGGCCACGGGGTAGTGTTGGGAGCTCCCCGATACTCCCATATTACACCCCTCCTGCGTGACTTGCATTGGCTTCCGGTTGCCCTCGGGTGAGATTCAAGGTTTTAGTGTTAACATTCAAAGTCCTACATGGCATGGGTCCAGGATATCTTCGAAAACGACTCCTCCCAGTTTCAAGTACCAACTGCCGGTAGGCGCATAGACAGGGCCTCCTCAGGGTACCGTCCACGGCTCAATGTCGCTTGGCGGGGACCGGGGAGACCCTATTCTGTGGCGGCCCCCACTTTATGGAATCTTCTTCCGCTGGGGCTTCGGCTTGCTCCCGATCTCCGTACCTTCCGCCATGAATTAAAAACCTGGCTGTTTTTACAATCAGGGCTGTGCTGACTCCTTGGGTTTTTGTTCATTTTAAATTTGGAGGGTTTTAATGTTAATTCAGCTTATTTGGTTTAATATGGTTTTTAGGTAATTTATTGTTGTATTGTTTTTAATTTGTGAGCTGCCCCGAGTCCTTCGGGAGAGGGGGTGGCATGTAAGTCGAAATAATAAATAAAAATAAATCATTTAACATTTCTGGTTTACAGACAGTTGCAAAGAATTAGTCAGACAACTATTGCTATTTTTGCCAGTCTCTAAAGAGTGCTTTGTTCTCTCCAATCACTTTCACAACAAAATAAATATCCCCTGCTCCCTTAAGAAACAAAAATATTAAACTGCCTGCATTACTACACTCACTTTAATGAACTACCTTGTTGTTTTTCATGATCCTGCTAGCAAGTTGATTAAATCTGATATTTTCACCTATTTCTTATTATGAGAAATTAAGAGAAACATAGAAAGTAGAGAGAGAAAAAAGATAAAATTCCTTCAGAACTACTCCCTTATTATTTTTCTAAGAAGGGAACTTGAAATTGTCAAGAAATGTGTCACAAGCTCTTCAGTGCAACATGCTATATTTAGAAAAGGCTTTGTGGGTTGGAGAAATTGCTGAGAATCATATGAATGAGGACAATGGACAAATATCATTGTCCTTTTCTGTGCCATCTAAAGGTTCAGAAGTATCTCCTATAAGTTCCTGGTTTCCATATCCCTGAAGGGTTACAGATGTGTTGAGAAAACTCATCTCTTCAGATGTAATCTTAATACATTTCTGACTGCAATCATGAGATGTAAAATGAGATATATAAAATGAGATATAAAAGAATGAAGAATTAATGTATATTGTTTCTTCTTAAATGGTTTATATAATGGGGATGATTTATCCCAATTGTCAAAATATTTGCAAGGCCAATGTGTTAGGTAAGTAGTGTAACAATAGAAATGGCATGCCATTTCTATAGAAAATTTGTTTAAATGTGTGGTATTTGAAGTCATAATTGGTGCAAAAATGAAATACATGAGGCATAACTAACAGTAACAGGATTGAAATGAAATGAATGAATATTGAGTGAACTTCCAAGAAATGAAAGCCAAGCAAATGAAAACCAACAAATGTTGCAAGTACATGTCTGTCACAGCTGTTCATTGTGTACAAGGAACATTGGGGATAGGAAATGCCGTAGGTCAAGAATAGATACAATTTCTAAATGATTTTCACCCTATTTCCAATGCTGGGAAAAGAAGAAAGTTGAAAAGAAGAAAAATGATTTATGAATTTTTTAAAAGCCAGCATTTTATACTTAACTACAGTGGAGGAATTATAATCTTTTACTAAAAAACATCATCGATTCCAGAAACCAACCTACCAATCTGTTCAGGACTGATCTTTAAACGAATGCTTAGCTGAAATGGGCTACCCACAATAAAAGAGTCCAGAGGTGACTTAACTGTGAAGAAGAGTTCAGCCCAGAATTATGGAGGAGGCTGGATTCATAACAGTAGGGCAATCTGACCCTTAGTATCATTTCAAAGAATTGAATTTAAATTGAATTAAAGAGAAATCCAACCTAGAACTTAAATTTATTCCCAAATATTTAACTTTGTTTGTGACCTGTATCTTCAAGGACTCGGACAAATCTTTCTTTCGTTTTTCAACTATATTCTTTGTCAGGATCTTCATTTTGTCTTTATTTATTTTCAAACCTGCCACCAATCCATATGACTCAATTGTTTCTATTAATTTGGATGCTGATTCTAATGGATCCTCCAGAATGAAAACCAGGTCATCTGCAAATGCTTGCAATTTATATTCTTCCCTCTTAATTTTCATACCCTTTATTCCCTTATCTTCTCTAATGTTTCTATTTAGTACCTCTAAGGTCAACACTAACAACAGAGGTGACAGCGGGCAACCTTGCCTTGTTCTTTTCTTAATATCAATGTTTCCTGTTAATTCTCCATTTATCATTACCTTTGCTGATTGTCTATCATATATTGCTTGGATGGCTTGAATAAATTTCTCCCCAAAGCCCATCTGCTCCAATTGTAGTAACATAAACCACCAATTCACATTGTCAAAGGCTTTTTGTGCATCTAAAAATATCAAAATCATTTGCTTTTCAGGATGTGCCTTGTAGTATTCCAAAGTGTCCAGAATTATTCTCATATTGTCTTTAATTTGTCTCTTTGGCAGAAATCCATTTTGACCAGAATGTATAAAACTATTTAAATATCTTTTAAGTCTTTCTGCCATCATTGTAGCAAAGATTTTATAATCTGAGTTCAGCAGTGATATAGGCCTATAATTCTTAATTTGTTATGGGTCAGCGTCCTCCTTCAGTGCAAGAGTAATATAAGCCTTGTCCATGAATTTGGTATTTTCTTCTGTAACATAATGTCATTTATCACTTCAAATAGTGGAAGACTTAAGGATTCCTGTAGAGTCCTATAGAATTCAGCTGGTAGTCCATCTGGGCCTGGCGCCTTTCCATTATTTTGTTTCTTTAACACCTTGATTAATTCCATCATCGTTATACTCCTTTCTAATGTCATTTCAATGTCCTTAGATATCTGGGGTAGCTTCGCCTTCTGCAAATATTGTTTAATGTTTTCCTCCTCCACCTTCTCTTGATCATATAATTTTCCATAATAGTCCTGTATAATTTTTTTCTTCTCTTCATTTCCATATTTAGGACTGCCCTTGCATACTATCCGGAGTTTGCAGCTGGTGCAGAATGCGGCCGTGCGGGTGGTGATGGGAGTTTCCCAATTCTCCCATGTTACCCCCCTCCTGCGCGATCTGCATTGGCTACCAGTTGCACTCTGGGTGAGATTCAAGGTTTTAGTTTTAACATTCAAAGTCCTACACGACATGGGTCCAGAATATTTAAGGGAGCGACTCCTGCCGATTTCGAGTGCCAATCGCCCTGTGCGAGCACACAGGCAAGGGCTTCTTGGGGTCCTGTCGGCAAGCCAATGTCGGCTGGTGGTCCCCCGGGGACGGGCCTACTCTGTGGCAGTTCCCGTCCTTTGGAACCAGCTGCACCTGGGACTCCATCTGGCCCCTGACCTCCGGACCTTCCGCCACGACCTGAAGACCTGGTTATTTGACCAAGCCGCACTGTGATGACCTTCTCGGGGGAGGGGACAGCTTTTAAATTAATTTTAATAATGGACAAATATTGGGCTTGTTCTGGTTTAATTCTTTTTTAATCTACTTAACTATTTATTGTATATGTATGGTTTTAGTTGTGAGCTGCCCCGAGTCTTCGGAGATGGGGCGGCATACAAGTCCAATAAATAAATACATAAATAAATAACAGATCTTCCCTTGATCATCTATCAATTGTATTATCCTTTTCTAATCTCTCTCTTTTTAAAATTTATATGCTAGCCATCTACCTGGCTTATTTGCATAAAAATATCAAATCATATAAGTGTAAATGGCAAAGAGAAAAAAGAGAAAATTCTGTCCTTAAGGCTAGGCAGCCACAGATGCCAGCTGGAAACAAAAAAAAAGGGAGAAGTAAAAAAAAAGACTTTCTGTCACAAATCAAAGCACTGCCACCATGCAATGTCCAAGGGTCTCTTGTCAAACTCCAAACAAAATTCTATGGGACTCTTTGTTCAAGGTCAGTGCAACCTCTTTTCTTTCAACTCCAGACTCCAGCCATAGTTTACCAAAAGAGCACCTGCAATAACATTCTTCCATGCTCATCCCACTATCTTGTAAAACTGCATACAGACAAGCTGAAAAGTCCTTGAGATAAAGTTCCAAGTCCCTTTATTCTCACAAGTGAGAAGCTTAGTTAAAAGAAACAGTGTATTCAAGCCTCTAGATCAGCCGTGGGCAAACTACGACCCGGGGGCCGGATCCGGCCCGTTTGGCTGTTCTATCCAGCCCACGGAGCCAAAAGAGTGGAGGGTTCTCTTGCTCTCCCAGAAGACTACGTGAAGTAATCTAACTTTGAATTTATATTAGTTCACACAAACACTCCATCCATGCTTTTGTTCCGGCCCTCCGGTCCACTTTAAGAACCCATTGTGGCCCTTGAGTCAAAAAGTTTGACCACCCCTGCGCTAGATGGCAGTGTTACATAGTTTACTTTCTCTTTCTTTATAGCCCAGTCAGCCAAAAAGGAAAACAAAAAGGAAAATTAAAAAGTCCCCTTTTAAAATCCAATCTAATAAAACTTCAGAATAAAAAAAAGGAAAATTCTCTTTTTCCAACAAGCTATGACTTAATATTAAAAGGAAAAAAAACAGTCCAGTTTATAAGTAAGATCTTTTGGTGTTAGTAAAGTCCAGTAAAAAAAAACCACTCAGTTTGACTTCAGGCTTATTTTGCCGCTTATCCTCTTCTGTCTTCACTTGAATGATTTTCATTACCCCCTTTAGGGTGTTCATATCCCAATTGAAGTGTTTAAAGGTTTCTCACCAAACCGACACACTTTCTTCCTTCTTTCTTCCATTCTGGAGCTGTCCCAACTTTCAGCAGCTTCAATGGCTGCTTCTCCGCCGCTGGAAAAGAGGGATTCTCCTAGATCAACCAGGGACTTTGTGGTGTCCCTGGGAACAGCAGGATGCACCCTCCTCAATTACCATCTCTATGGGACAGTTCTGGTCCAAAAGGACTATCCAGCTGGGGAGATATCAATGGTGATCCTTGAGCCCGAAGAATGCACGTTGTACCGTCGCGACATCAGACCCGCCCTCTCAATATTAATCTATACTAATTCTTAGTACAGCCAATCTTGTTTTTTTAAAAAGTTCCTTTCTATCCATCATCTCTCATTCTCTTGGAAGTTTCACTTCTTCTCTTTTAACTCCTCTCCCATACTCCTCCCTTGGATCCTTATCTACATCTTTCATATTATTATTATATCATATTATTTCCATTATTTCTATCTCCACTATTTTTTGCTGCCACTCCACCCACAAGTCTGCCAAATCCTGTCTTTTTCCAAAAATACCTTTCGATTTATTCAGTTCCATTTTTCTTCCTTCTAATATATATACTCCCAACTTTATTTCACCCAACTTTATTATATCTTCCTTCTTTTCTCCTTGTTCTTTTTGTTGTGTAGTCTGTTCTATCTCATCCTCTAAGCTTCCAGTTATAGCATTAGATTAGTTATAGAAATATTAGTTAGAGAAACTGCATTGCAGCAGTTTCCAGCTGAAACCTTCCTGTTCAAGCCAATAGTGTTATGAATAATATGATGACTTCTTCAATAATAATATGCAAATAAAAATGACAATAAACTAGCAAACTAGGATGATACCACAAAAACAAACTTCTGAAAATATATGAGTAATGAAAAGAAAAACTGAAAACAAGGTGATTATTCAGAGTAAAATCACTTTAAAAATTACTATTTGAAAAAGGCATAGGTTACTCCATGAAGGTCCAAGAAACAATTTCAGTATTTTAGAAAGTAGTTGAATATGTTCATTACTACTGAAATCTGAATTGATGGAACAAATGATAGTTTCAATTGATTCAACTCCAAATCATTTAACATTGAATTGGGCAAGAATAATTATTGAAGAAAGCTTGACAGACTCTGAGGAGATGCAATATAATCTGTAAACAAATCTAGTGCTATAAAGAAACTTTTCAAGATAGACTTTAAAATAAGAGACATAATTACATTAAATACAGTTTATATTGTCAACGGTCCTACTAGGTTAGATAGCAAAAGAAACTCCTGGGACATTTTTTTTTACCAAGAGTATAATTTTACTGAAGATTCCATGTGGCTACAGAAGTAGGAAAGCCAGTTCTAACTATTTTGTGTGAAAACAACATAGAAAAATTTTCCCTTTTCACCCTGGACCTCACATTGTCTACCAATCATTTATACTTGCTTTGTTTTGGGAACAATCTATCTGCTTGGACTTCTGCAACTGGCAACCTTGAGGTGTTGGGTTTGTCTCAGGCTTCCAGTTGGCACACTTATCTGGCTGCAAGCAGGGCTACATAGTGAGCCAATCATGGCACATATTACTTTTATAAGAATAAGATTTTCAGCAGTTGTAAAAATAACAGTTAAGTTTCAGTGTGGATTCAGATTAAATAAACTGCTATGAGGAGTGGGATAATATATAAAAATAAAGTTAACAATGAAAGTAGTATTTAAAATGCCCAGTGTAATAATAAATGTTTGAGAGATCACAACCTGAAATGTTAATTGCTTAAAAAGTGGTGAGTCAATAAGCATTCTTGCATTGTACAGCTTTAAATGTATTGAACCCCTAAAGACTTTTTGAACAGCTTCAAATGCTTTAGATTCAATAATTAAGAGTGCAACTCTGATTTTCTGATTTATTAAACAAATGTTTAATACGATAGATCTATTGGGAGCTCTGTTAAAGATGTGCATTGGCAGAATAGTTTCTGCATAAGCCAGAAAGTGCATTTTGTTTCTTTTTTTGCTTCTAATCGTTCTAACTCCATTCTGTGTGTCTTAAGTTATCATAAAACATTTTTCAGAAAAATATGTTATGATTTAAAAATGGAAGAAAGGAAAGAAAGAAAAATAGGAAAGTAACCCCTTCATCCGAGCAAGTATAATCAATGTTAACAATTTATCAGTTTCCTCAAAACAAAGCAAATACCTCTTCATTCCACACTTCACTTCATATTCTATAAGTCCATCTCTATAATCTCATCTCTCCACATCAATCAACAAAGGTCCAGTAAGTGTTATCAGAAATAACAACAAATTATATCTATTACATACAACTTGAATCCTTCCTTTCCATTTAAGCAGATTCCTCCTATTTCTTCTTTTCAAATAAGTGCAACCACAGTCAACAAGCAATTAAATGTGACCAGAAACAAGCTATCATCATCCAGATCCCAATCAAAAAGCCATTAAACATGGCAGGAAGTGATGTCACAGTGACACCAGCAGCAAGGGAATGGAACTCTCTGTCCCCTGCACTGGCTTCTTCATGTTCGTGGGCTCTGGAAAAAGGCAAAGCCACCCTGAAGGGGTGGTGAACCAAAGGAGAGGTGCCTTGTGAGTTTCCAGGGGAGAAGGCAACTCCCCTGTAGAGCCCCAAGGCTGTTGCTCTGTAAGCCACATTGAGAAGAGATGGCCAAGAGACAGCTTCAACCTAAGAAGTGTGCAGGAGCGGAGTGCAGGACAGTGTGGAACTGGGTGAGAACTATCTTTTTATTTTAAAATATAACCCTGAGAAGAATATTCAGAAAAGAGGACTCATAATTATATTAAGTGACTGCAACCTAACTACTGGAATAAATGCAAACATTATAAAAATGGAAGGAAGGAAGTGAAGAAAGAAAACAGTAAATTTGTTAAAAATATAGAAAATTGGATTTTTAGATTGGATAGACACTAGCTTTGGATAGGCATTTATAAAAATGCTGAAATATATATAAAAACAAACATAATATTCATTTTTGATATATCTGGAATTTATTAATAAAGTCTGATTAAAAAGACAAGATAAAGTGAAAACTGATCCAAAAGCACCAGCTGCTGACAAAGGAAAAAACAACAGTTCCCCAAAGTTTTGAATTCTCTTATTTCTCCATGCACCTGGTATATAGATGCATGGAGAAATAAGAGAATTTTATTATTAAAAGACCCTTGAGAGCTATAATATAAGACTCAGCTGGTGGAGGGATGTATGAAGATCTCACCCTTGGACTATTTAAAAGAACAGATTGATTAATTTCAGGACATAAATATCCCTGGACATTCGATATTGGTTTTTTACTTTGATAAAGGACAGTTGGACAATTGGACAATTGGTTGGGAAGAAATCAAAGAAACAAAAATAAAGATGAGTGGAATTTGCAAAGAAATTGCACTGGATTTTCAGGAAATAAAAGATATACTGACAAGAGGATTTGAGGACATTTTGGATAAAATACAAAACATGGATGCAGTGTTGGAAATTGAGACACAAATGACAAGAAGAAAGCAGGAGGTCCAGGAAGAGAAGGAGCCATCTGAAAGAGCAACCAAAGATAAAAAGGAAATAAAAATAAATATAACGATGAATGTAAACCAAGGGGAGAGTATTGTAAGGGAAATTAAACAGGAATTGGAATGGCAAAGAGAAATCTATGAGAGAAAATAGGGTGAGTAGATAACTTGAAAATGAGACAGTGGAATATAATAGAGAAGGAAGAAATATTTAAGAGGAAAGGTCAAGAAGTGGTAGATAGAGATAGAAATGTAAGAGAGGAATATGGGAGACAAGCTAGACTAAAAAACTAAAGCTTTAATGCGAGTGAGAAGTAACGGTTAAAAAAAGAAAAGGAGAGTATGATTTTATAGAAATGTGTATTATTAGTTAACATATATAACTGCTAAAGGTAATAAATGAGAATATTAACATGCTATTGTAGGAAAGAAATAACATATGGAATTTGATTGACATGAAATGATATTGTGAAGTATTGTATAAGATAATGAAAGGCTATAATTTAATAAAAACAACTGTATTATTAGAATTGCATAACCTGTTAAACGTAAATATGATTACTATTGTATTTGTATCAAAATGTGACTAGAAAGGGCTTTTTAAAATATAATAGTGGCATATTTAGAAATTAAAAGGAGATAAACAATGGAAAATTATAGTTTAATATAAATTTGTGAATTGTTATTAGAACTATATAATCTGGTAAATATGGCAAATATGATTATTAATATATAATTGGAAGTAAAAGGAGTAAGATTAAGATTATAGAGATTGACACAAAAATAACATATTGTAATATTAAATAATCAAGATTAATAATTTAACAAAATATATGTATTGATATCAAATTTTAAAAGATTGTCAACTACATTAAACAAGAGGAATATTGTCATATTTGTATCAAAATGTAACACCCTATGGAACCACACTGTTCACATACATATTTTTGTTGTAACAAAAAATAAAAAAATTATTGCAAAAAAAAGCCATTAAACATCATCAGAAATTGCAATGCATTATTTTAACCTTAATCTGATAAATCAATTCTATATTCCTTTTTCTTTCTCCCAGCAATTTTTACATTCCTCAGAAAAAGTTCTAACATCTGCCTTCTCATATTCTTTTCATCTTGTCTCTCAAAATTCTTGCCATCGTCTTTCCCAGTCTCCTTTTGCTAGTGCCCCCTCAATAACACCTGATTCTATTATAGAGTTAAATAGTTCAAAAACTTCTTCCACACATACATTACATACTTTTTTTTCAAGTTATGGCTATCGGGTGCCCTTTAGTGTTCAAAATTCAAAATCATCTCCTCACTTTCAGATATAAACAAAAATATTTTTCTATGAGAAATCCTTAAAATTAACACCAAAATCTTAAGTCAAGCCTATCTGAGCCCTTAAATAATTATTTTGCTGTACATTATGAAAAGTACACATCTTTAAACTTATTGTTACTTTTTTTTTTAAAGAATTGGAGGAGACTCACCTGGTGATTTCTAGAACTTTCCAATGTAAAGGTTTTTAATTTAAAAAAAAAACACCAAAGGGGAAAAACTAAAATGATTAAGAAATGACCTTCAGTCAGACTTAAAAGTTTACATAGTGAATTATTTATTTATTTATTTATTTATTTATTTATTTATTGGACTTGTATGCCGCCCCATCTCCGAAGACTCGGGTGGCTCACAACTAAAAACATACATCGACAATAAATAGTTAAAAAAGAATTAAACCAAAACAAGCCCAATATTTATCCAAATTAAAATGAATTTAAAGCCATCCCAATTAGTGGTTGTAATTATGATGGAATCCCACAATGCCAGCTGATCACAAGCCAACTATAAAAATGCAGATCCTGCCATCTGTTGTCATCCCCCACCCAGTTTCCTGGGAAAAACCCTGTG